>CM070529.1:52097980-53297980 GCA_036346145.1 Olyra latifolia | reverse complement strand
AGTACTACAACACCAGTTACATGAGATTCAGACTCCTCTCAGCGCAGCCCTGATCCATCTGCTGAGATTTTGATGCTATTGCGTCGCATGGCTATCTCTACACCGACAGGTTCTGCTGGTTCTGCTTTGCAGTCTTCTGGTGAGAGACCACCTTCCTCTACTCCAGGTACATCACCATGGATTCTTAACTCAGGTGCATCTTTTCATATGACATCTGATTCTATCTGTCTTACTTCCATCAGTCCTTTGACCACCCCTTTAACTGTTCAGACGGCAGATGGTACCTCTCTTCCTGTCACAGGACGAGGCACTCTTCTGTCTTCTTTTCACGTTCCCACAGTTTCCCATGTTCCCAAACTTACCATGCAGCTCATATCTGCGGGCCAACTCACTGATCATGGTTGTCTTGTGATTCTCGATACTGATTCTTGTTCTATTCAGGATCGTTGCACGGGTCTTCTGGTTGGTACTGGCCCCCGACGTCGTGATTCGCAGCGTCTTTGGGAGCTTGACTGGCTTCGTCTTCCTTCCGCTGCTCCTGCCAGTCTCTCCGTCTCTGCTGCTTCCTCCACGGCGTCTTTTGCTCAGTGGCATCATCGTTTGGGACATCTTTGTGGTTCGCGTATGTCATCTTTAGTTCGTCGTGGTCTGTTAGGATCTGTGGTTCCGCCGATGCTTCTTTAGATTGTGCGGTCGCAACCTTGGCAGCGTGTGCAACTCCCCTATTCTTCTAGTGAGTCTATGTCAGCTCGTCCTTTTGATCTTGTTCATTCTGATGTATGGGGTCCGGCCCCTTTTGTCTCGCAAGGTGGTCATAAATATTATGTCATTTTTATAGATGATTTTTCTCGCTACACCTGGATATATTTTATGTCTCATCGTAGTGAGGTTTTTTCTATCTATAAAAATTTTGCCACCATGATTCGTACTCAGTTTGATTCTCCCATTCGTGTCTTTCGGGCTGACTCTGCAGGGGAATATCTTTCTGGGGCTCTTCGCGGTTTTCTCACTGAGCAGGGCACTCTCTCTCAGTTCTCTTGTCCCGGTGCTCATGCTCAAAATGGTGTTGCTGAGCGTAAACATCGACACCTTCTTGAAATAGCTCGTGCACTCGTGATTTCCTCCTCTGTTCCACCTCATTTTTGGGCTGAGGCTGTTTCTGCTGCTTGTTATCTTATCAATCTTCAGCGTTCCTCTGCCCTTAAGAGTGGTATTCCCGTAGAGTGTTTCCTCGGGCACGCACCAGACTATTCTGGTCTTCGCTCTTTTGGGTGTGTGTGCTATGTTCTTGCTCCTCGTGAACGCACTAAGCTGACTGCTCAGTCGGTTGAGTGTGTTTTTTTTTTGGTATAGTGATGAGCACAAAGGCTATCGATGTTGGGATCCTGTTGGTCGACGGATGAGGATTTCTCGGGATGTTACCTTTACTGAGTCTCGTCCTTTCTACCCTCGTCCTTCTTCTCCAACTTCTACTCTTGATTCCTTGTCTTTCTTGACTTTTCCTGATACTCCTATCTCTCCTATACACTTTCCTGTTTCATCCTCTCCAGACCTTTCTCCTTCATTAGAGTCTCCTTCCTCGTCTCCTCCCCCTGTTCCAGCTCGCTTTGCTTCTCCTTATCCTATTGTCTACACTCGTCGAACTCAGCCAGTTGAGGAACCACCTGCTACCTCATCTTTTTCTGATGAGGTAGCTTCTACTTCTCCTCGATATGCTTTTCGTGATCGTCGATCCATTCGACCCCCTGAGCGTTTTGGCTTTGCTGGTGTGGTTCCTGTAGAACCGGCCTCTTACCGTGATGCTGTTGTTCATCCCGAATGGCAGCATGCGATGGCCGAGGAACTTGCTGCCCTTGAATGTACTGGCACTTGGGAGGTTGTGTCTCTTCCGTCTCACGCTCGTCCCATCACCTGCAAGTGGGTCTATAAGGTTAAGACTCGCTCTGATGGCTCTCTTGAGCACTTCAAAGCTCGTCTTGTGGCTCGTGGCTTTCAGCAGGAGCATGGTGTTGACTATGACAAGACCTATGCTCCTGTGGCTCACATGACCACTATCAAGACTCTTTTTGTTGTGGCCTCTGTTCGTGCGTGGCCTATCTATCAGCTTGACGTCCAAAATACCTTTCTTAATGGGGAGCTGCATGAAGAAGTTTTTATGCGGCCTCCGCCGGGGTATTTTGTTTCGGATGGGATGGTTCTTCGCCTTCGTCGGGCTCTGTATGGGCTTAAACAAGCTCCTCGTGCATGGTTTCAGCGTTTTTCTTCCGTGGTCACTGCTGCTGGTTTTTCTGTTAGTGATCATGATCCTGCGCTGTTTGTTCACACCTCGTCTCGTGGTCGCACTCTTCTTCTGCTCTATGTCGATGACATGATCATTACTGGTGATGATCCAGTTTACATTGATTTTGTCGAGACTCGTCTTAATGAGCAGTTTCGTATGTCTGATTTGGGTCCTATTCGTTATTTCCTTGGGATTGAGGTTACCTCCACTCCAGATGGTATTTTCTTGTCCCAAGAGAAGTATGTTGGGGATCTTCTTGATCGGGCCTCTCTTACTGACCACAAGACAGCTGAGACTCCTATGGAGCTTAATCTTCAGCTTCGACCTACCGATGGGGAACCTCTTTCGGATCCTACTCGGTATCGACACCTCATTGGTAGCCTTGTGTACCTTGGTATCACTTGTCCTGATATCTCCTATGCTGTTCATATCTTGAGTCAGTTTGTCTCTGCTCCTACTCAGCTCTACTATAGTCACCTTCTTCGCGTGTTGCGCTATTTGCGTGGCACTATCTCTCGCCGTCTTTTCTTTCCTCGCTCCAACTCTTTACAGCTTAATGCTTATTCTGATGCTACCTGGGCTGGGGATCCTTCTGATCATCGGTCTCTTTCTGCATATTGTGTTTTTCTTGGTGATTCTCTCATTACTTGGAAGACTAAAAAGCAGAAGGCAATTTCTCGATCGAGTGCAGAGGCTGAGTTGCGTGCTATGGCGCTTTTGATGGCAGAGGTTACTTGGTTGCGTTGGTTACTTGAGGATTTTGGTGTTTCCGTTACTACACCGACTCCTCTTTTATCTGACAGCACAGGAGCTATTGGTATTGCCCGTGATCCGGTGAAGCATGAGCTTACCAAGCATATTGGTGTTGATGCTTCCTATGTACTGGTCCTGAGTTCAGAGCGAGTTGTCTCTCTTCGATTTGTGCCGCGTCGAGATTCAGCTAGCGACTTCTTCACGAAGGCACTGACTTGACAACAGCATAGTTTTTACCTCTCCAAACTCAGTGTTGTTAACCCACCATGAGTTTGAGGGGGGCGTTAGATATATGTATATATGGGCTTTAGGCCCTTACCTGTTATATTTGAGCTTTTCTCTTTTGCCCTCTGTACTGTGTATATATACTGGCCTTTGGCCCCCAGATGAATACAAGTGCTATTCATAACATTTGCCTCTTCAAAACTGAGATAAGTAAAAAAACAGATAAGTTAGATAGGTCAATCCGTTGGCTATATTAACTATTCCTTTGTTTCAAAAAGGGACTGGCTATTGAAATGCGAGGTGGTCTGTATTTCTCAGCACTTCCTTCTTATTTCCAGAGCTTGCATTTTGCTATAGCTCTTGCTTCCATGTATCTGCCAGCATTGATTTGACAGAGCACCCTTTTAGTTGGGGGAGCTGTACAAATGTGCCCCATGAACCCTTGGGCCTGGATTCTAGGTCTCCCAGCATTAGGGATGCTGAACCCACTATTGACCTGGATAGCTCTCAGATATTGTACTACAGCTTAAACCTCTTGAAATTGATGATATCATAGATTTCGATTTTATGGAGAAACCATCAAGGTAAGTTTAGTACTGTGTTTTTATTCTGCTCATATGTAAAAGAAAATGATCAGAAGTTACCTTACCTTAAATTTTAATATAACAATGTGTCATTCAAGAGGTATGTATGTTTTCTTGCTGCCTGCAATTGTACGTTAGTTATATATATTAGTATATTACACTATTATTGTCTATGGGAAACCGAAATATCATCGCGATGATAAGACGCTCCAAATATTTGGTTGCATACCAGAGGTGTTACAGCTTGAGGTTTGTAGGTAAAGAAAATATAATGACCTACATTTGTTAAGTTGTTGCAAACCTTATGATGAATGCATTCATAGAGAACTTCAAACAGAAAAATTTCTATAAGCTTTTCAGTAATATCCACTATAGGTTAAATAGCAAACTGCTTTGTATGGTCAGTGGACACCAAGTTTTTACTAATTGCGGAAAACCATTGCAGGGCAACTATCTTGAAATCAATGGAGCAATTGATTTTACTAGGACCTCTTACTAATGATTATAAGATGTCAGATCCTGTTGGTCATCAGATGGTTAGGCTGTCTTTGGATGCAATGGACTCAAAGGCATTAATTGTGTCAAGTGAACTCAAAGGCATTAATTGTGTCAAGTGAATTCAAGTGCCTGGAAGAAATGCTGATTGTTGTTTGTATGCTCTCAGTGGAATCAATTTTCCTTTCCCACTGGAGAGAAGGCGCTGAAGTGATGCTAAAACTAATGGATTCAAGCTGATGGTGCTGGAGAGAAGGCGCTGAAGTGATGCTAGAGCTAACGGATTCAAGCTGATAGATGCTGCAGAGAATGTAGACTAGACTTTTTAATTTCTTATTAATAACAAGTGGATACTTATTTAGACGTAAGAAGCTTGCCATATTGAGGGGACAAACATCACCTGATCAAGAGACATGAGACAATCGGTCAAAAAAAACACATGGTGTTTGGCTTATGTACTTATATATTGTGAACACAAATAGTTCCTTTGTACTTTAATCCAACCACAAGTTTCACGGGCACCAGAAGAATCGAGGCGCGCGCTGCGCATGCGGCAGCGCGCTATCAATTCTTTTTAACAATAAAACTCAAAATTCCTTAACAAAATTAGTGTTGGGCTCAATCCCAATGATTGACCTCAAGTCGCAACAGAGCAAGCTATAAATCACACAAATTGCTCAAATAGATTCAAACTGAACTAAGTGAAGGCCACAAGGAAAATAATTTCCTCAATCAAGAGCTGCAATTCACACTAATTAACTCAAATTGCAGCATATCAAGCGGCCAAATAACACGAATTTCTCAAATCAATTCAAGAAGAGAAGAGAAGGTCAAGGCTGGCCTCAACGCACGTACGCATGTGAATGGGGATGGGAAAGTGAGGATAGAGAGTGACAGGAGTGGAGAGATGGCCTGTACGCACAGGAGTAGGATGGGAAAGTGAGGATTCGAATGGGCGGAGCTCTTTAGAAAGTAAGGAATTGTTAGTGATATGCCCTATATGCGATCATATAAGATGATTGTATCACATCTAGCTCTGTTCCTAAAAAAACCTCTTATGGTGATGAGTGGTGGCTCCTCAAAGCAATCCTGACCATCCATTTAATCTAACGGCAGCGACCACGGACCGATCCGCGTGACTGGCCTCCAACAAATCCACGCGTGAGCCCACACGTGAGGTGGACTGCCGGTCTGTCCTTAGCTCCTAAATTGCCCTTCTCCGCCTCCGCCTCCTCCTCTTTCGTCGCTGTAGCCGCCTCCGCCTCCTCGCCACTGCTCCGTCGTCGCCATGCTCCACCCTACCGTCCACCACTGCTCGCAGCCTCCGCTCCGGCGCCAACCCCTGCTACCGACCCTCGCCTCGTGCCCTATTCTTCCCGTCACCTCAGTCTCAGAACCACCGCCGCCTCCCCTCCGCGGCTCTTCTCCCTACTCCACCCTTCCTCCCTGACGCACCGCAGGCCCCTCTTCCCTTATGCTCTGTCCCCTGCTATACCTTTTTTCCCGGCTGGCCGGTGACCCTCCTTCCCTACCCTCCATGCGTCGTCTTCCTCCAGTGAAGCCGCCGACGGCGGCTGCCCTCATTGATGTTGTGGCCTCCTCCGGCCTCTCTTAGCGCAGCGTCATCCTCTGCTCGACCCTTCCTTCCCTGCCCCCCTCTGCCCATTGTTCATCTCCATGCCTCCTCCATCCTCCATCCTTCCCCTACTGCATCTTCATCCAACCTGCTGGAGCACCCCATCCGCTTCTCTCTTGCCGCCGCCTCCAAGCACTGCGCCTACCTGGTGCAACTCACAAGGGCGGCCATCATCTCCTTTCTCCAAGGCGCCACCGTCGAGCAGGACGCCTGTTTGAGGAAATCGTCCCCCATCCGCGGCGCTGGACCGCACCCTTCCTCTATGGCAACGGCGTCGAGCAAGATGCCAATGCGGCGTCACTCGCGCCGTTCAAGGCTACGCCGACGCCGACCTCGCCACTCTCCACCACTAGCGCTAACCAGGTGTTCAAGGTAATTCCCGCCTTCGACGCCGAGCGTCTAGACCTCACCGCTAGGGTCTCTACCACCAGCGCTCACCAAGTGTTCGAGGTAACTCCCGCCTCTGACGCTGAGTGTCTGGACCTCACCACCAGGTTGGCCGCCGCGGCGCTCACTGCGAGTGCATTCGGCTATGTCACCATAGTTGGTGCGCCTACCTCGGGGATGTCCATCGGGTCCTCCGGCCTTGCTGGCACGCTACATGCTCCGGCCGTCCTGCTTTGCCTCGACCCCAATTAGGATTGATGAGATGGACTTTGGGTATCCATGGTACATATGTGACGATCCTAAGTGAGTTCATTAAGATCAACACGTACAGCGTGGAGGTCACACAGAAACCACCTATGGCAGTAACAAACATTGTCTCTTGGCAGAGCAAGGGGATTCGTTACAAGAAAAATGAAGTGTGATACCTTACACCTTTTGCACTTTTTGTTTGGTTTGTGGGGATTGTTTTGTGATGGATTAATCAAATTAACAAATTAGTGTGTTGCAAGTGTTCTTGGATGTGGTGGAGAGTGTCAACATTCTTGTTAACTGCAATGGGTAGATTGTGAGATCTGATGTCATTGGCAAGCTGAAGATTTGGATGTATCTCAGGTAGCTTCATGATATTGTTTGCATATGACAAATTCACAGTATGCTTATAACCTAGACACTTTTAGTGATAGTTTTTAATGCCAGTCACATTCTTATAGCTGTGGGAAAATGTGGATAGATTATGTATCCAACACACTCTTGTGACCTTAATTAATTGCGTGTTTGTGAAGTAAAGACCGATGAATTCTGTATGCATACTCTACTCTCAACTGCTGTGTATAAATTGCAACATGCCCTATGCAAATGCAATTCACTTAATTCTTGTGAGGATAATAGCATTAAGCAGTGCTTGATAAATGAATTGGATTAGGTATGTTATGGATGCTAACTGAACTATTCCTTGAACTGACATGTTTCATTTTTAGTCCCTTAGGTAAACCGTCCAGATATTATCTGGATATGTTCTTTTTCTATTATCAAGTTGAATGCATCTGTCATCGCTAACATGCATGTGTTTGTAACAATGGAATGCCTTAGTGTAAATTCGGGTTGAATGATAGGGTTTTTTGGAGGCTCAAGGCAGAGCAACTAAAGGAAAAGCAATAGATCTGGATGATATCAAATTTCATCAGTCAGATGACACTAAACCTGTCTTTCTTTTAATGAATTTTGCCACATTACAACTTTATCTTGATCAGTCCTATTATAGGTGTGTACGGTTGGCCAGATTTTAGAATGATAGGACTATATCCTTTGTACATCCAGATGGATCTTTTGATCTAATGACCGACAGTCTAAGTACTCGAGTTTGCCCTGCTTGTCTTTACAACCAAGAACCATTTTGATCTAAGTTTTGGCACTCATTTCACATGACCTATCTTCCTATGGGCCCTCCTGCAGGTGAAACCTCTTATCTGGGTAGAAGCATAAGTTGAGAAATGTTCAAGAAGCGCAGGAAAGAGATCATGGTTTTCAGGACCCGGCTCAACAAAGCCGACCCTTCTGTGCCTTACGGTATTAGTTGTGACATCCTAAAAATTCACAAAATTATTTTTTCAAATCTCTTTAGGAATCCTAAAGCAATTATGGGATTAACCTCTAATCCCTCATGGATTAGGCCCAGCCCAATCCTAGCCCAACCCGTTTTCCCCCTAATCCCTCTATATAAACCCCCCAATTAACCCTAATCTCCTCCAAAACCAATCTGTGAGCCGTGCGTCACCCTGCCTTCGCATCGTCGTCCTCATCGTCTCGCCTGCTATAGCCGTCGTCGCCGCCATCGTTGAGGTAGCCGTGGCCACCTCTCTGTCCTCCTGCCGCCTGAGCCGTCGCCGGCGTTGAAACCGCCAAGAGACGCTGCCCCTCGCGTGTCCAGGCCGTCGCGCGTCGCCATGGTCCGGCAGCCGCCGCGCCTGCAGAAGCTGATCGCCACGTCGCGCGCTGCCTACGCCTCGTGGGCGCCATTCGAGCCGTCGCCGCCGCCAACCTTGCCATGCCGCCTCCACCCACGACGCATTATTGCGCCTCGTCATCAAGTCGCCGCCAGCGCTTTGCTTTCGCCGCCGCCGCCTAGCATTGCAACCAGCCGCCATGCTTGCTGCTTGATGCTTGCCGCTACTGCGTCTTTGCCGCCATCGCCGCCGCCCAATTGCCGCCGTCACCGGACCGTCGCCCTCACCGGAGTAGTCGCCGCCGGAGCCCTCCTCTCCCTTCTTCCTTTCTTCCTCCCTCCTTCCTCTCTCTCTTCTTCTCTCTTTCTCCTTTCTCTCTCCAGTTCCTCTCTCTTCTCTGATTTTTCTCAGCCAAGATGCAGCCAGCAGCCATCTTATCCTTTCACGCGAGTGGGCTGTTTGCTATAGTACAGCCTGTAGCTACAGTAACTTTTCGCTACGAATTCATCCGAGCTCCAAATCCGGCGATTCTAGTTTCTAAAAATTCATAAAATTCATATCTATCTACTGTAATTTTTATACGATGTTTTGATTTATTTACTGTTTCTGTTATTTATTATTGTTTTTCTCGTTTTGCGTGCGGTAGATCACGTGGGTGACGAAGGAGAGTTCGCCGACGTCGCCGACGTTCCGCAAGGTCACGAAGATCAGGAAGGCAAGTCTTTCTCCTAGAATCCCAATTTCTAGATTTTGACAAAATTGCTATTTAATTAAATTATGTGTATTTGGCATAGTAATTTCTAGTGTATATTGTTTTTTTATATGATATGCACCCACGATCATGATAAACCTTAGGATGAAAATATCATGTAATTTGCTACTGTTTTTAATTATTAGTTTGCTTAGTATTGCTTAGTTAGTCATCGGAGAGTGATTCCCACTCATATAATCATCGTTAAACACCTTAACATGATAATGAGGAGTATTTGAGCATGAGACATGAGAACTTGGGTTTTGTGGTGGGATTATTCACTCATTAATTAAAACTTTGACCAACTAATAATTTGACTCGGAGCAGGTGACTTGAGTCAACGCTCCGGTCCCTAAGGACCGATGATCGTGATGGATTTAACTGAGAATTTCCCGTACAACCGCAAGCCCGGTATGGGACGGGCCTGATCTAGAGGGAGAGTAACGTCGAGATTGCCACCGTCCTTGCACCGTGGGTGAGATCCCAAGGGATGCGTCATTGCCGGTGTATAGCTCGGGGTATTGGACTTCGGGGTACTTGTGTGAATATCAGGTACAGTCGAAGCCCCCCGGGGTACTTGTGTGGATATCAGGTACAGTCGAAGCCCCCCGGGGTACTTGTGTGGATATCAGGTATGACTGTGTCAAACTCGGGGTTGATCTTTTGATGAATTTGTTATGATGCTTTCCGACGGGGGAGTATCGTATCTTGCGGGAAAGCGTACAACCTCTGCAGAGTGTAAACCCATTCGAATGGCCGTGCTCCCGGTTATGAGCGTCTTGGTGGTTTTTCACATCGTAACTACACCTTAATCAATTTGACTTGGGTAAGGTTTTTCCGGCAGTGTGCCGTTGCTAGATGATTCATGGTGAACGAGAACGAGCATGAGAACTTTCTTGAGATGATGATTTGAGATAATGAGAATCTGAGTTATGAGACACTGACTTTGAGAATTATGCCATTTGTTGAGATTAATCATGAAAATTGCTATTTATTTACTTATGTTTTGTTAAATGCTTTTATACTTCTAAGTTAAATGCTTTTATGCAAATGAGCCACTATCTTTCCTAGGATAAGCCTAGCCTGGCCCTTTCCAGGAAAGACTTGCTAGCTTGAATATTTTATTTAGTTATGCAGTGTTATACTGGTAATTCATCTTTGTTTACTGTGGGTATGAACACGGATCTCTGGAACTCATACCGTTGACACAGAGGGGTTCGGTTTAGTAAAACCGAGTCCTGACATTAGTCCCAATGGATCACAGCTAGTACGCACAGTTAGAGCATAATGGAATCACACATTGCTATTTAACGATTAACAAAATAAAGTACCTTGGCAACAAACGCCAAATATTACAATAATTGTCTTAATGTAAATAGTAGCAAGCGGAAGATAGAAATTAAAATGACGGCTCGGTAAACCCATCCATACGCCATAGGCATCTGACTGGGGATACACTAGTAGCTGGAAGCTCCATCGTCGTACATTGCCTCGTAATCCACATACTCAGCAGAGTCATCACATGCGCACAGATCTGATAAACAACTAATGAGTATGGATAAACCATACCCATCAAGCATATATATCCTTAGGTAATGAATATAAGGCTATCAAAGGAATAGAGATAGTTATTTTGTATAAAGAGCAATTTTCAACAATCCTATAAGTTGTAAAGCAATTGTTCAAAAACAATTTCAAATTCATTTCTTTACATATATTTTCTCACCATTAAATATATTCTTATGTCGTCTCAGCACAGACTGAGATGACACTCGCTATCAACTCTACACGAAAAACCCTTGCAATACACTCCCTGTAATACATTGCATGGCAATCACTGCCTAGCACTCACTGCCGGGCGATCCCTGCCCCTACATCTACAACAGGTTAATTATTAAAAAGGTGAGACAACATGTAGAGCCGTCTAAACCCGATCTTAACCATGAGCACGACTATCATGATAGTTTTAACTTTGCAGAGTGGGTACACTTTACCCATGGGATTCACCCGAGAGCGAGACGAAGCTGCTATCCCCGTTCCATCTAGGGTTAAGAATGCTTCACTAAGGATTCGCCCCAAGCCGTCTCCCACTAAGCCAGAGGTTCCCCTCTTGTGCCAGGTGGTATACGGTGGTCGCGAGCCACACTCACACCTCCATGACAAACCAATCCTAGATTTCCCGAGGTAACAACTAAGATATTACCATTATTAACACCCATTGTTGTACCGTTGTGCTTGGCTAGATCATCTATTATGTTCGGTCCTTATGTCGATCGAGGTGGCTTACCACAAAACCAACATCCACCGATCAAACCATCACCTCGAATCTACTCACGCCACGTTGATTTTAGTTAAATTAAATTAACCAAAACCAAAACTAAAGAGTAGAATCTCTCTACAAATTTTGTGAATGATCTCCCATCATATGAACTGGATTTCCTATCGAAGCAAATAAGCATCTAGCGTGAGTAAATTCATGGATGGCTATAATAAGATATAAATTATTCTAGGCGTTAATATAAAGGTAACATGTGCTAATAGATGATTAACACGTCATTGGCAATAACTAAATTAAATATACAAAATAAAAAAAATTAGCATGCACTCTTAAATCCCTATGAATAGTAAACATGAGAGAAAGTTAGTGAGATTGATACGAATCTAGCTTGCATCTTGATCCGAGTAGCACGTTTCTTGACAACCGGTAGCTAGCTCTCCTTCGGACTCCTCCGTAACGTCTGCATGCAAATCGAGGCACAGACGAATTAATAGCAGTAAATAAAATTCGAAAAATTACGAAATAAATACAGTAGGTAGACTAGGATAAAAGATGATCAACAAAATTTGTTCGGCGGGAATCAGAACTACGGTTTGGGAGACATAAAAAAGATGAAGGGTTACTGTTCACAAGAACAGTGCCGCGCGAGGTTTGATTGGACTTTGACCAGATCAAGAGTTAAAGAGGCTGGCTGCTGCCTCTGCTTCACACGCGCACCAGAGAAAAGAAAAAGAGGGAGGGAGAGAGAGAGAGAGAGACGAGGGCACGACGGCGGCTCCGGCTTTCCCGGCGGCGGCGGCATGCGGTCACGTGAGCTCCTGCTCGGGTCGCGCACGGAGGCAGCGTGAGCTCCGGCAAGCGGGCGGCGGCGTGCGGCACGACTCGGCCGGCAGCGGCATGAGCAACCGGCGTGGCTGCTACTTGCAGCCGCTCATCCTCCTCCCTCTTGCTCTGAGACGTCGAACGTAACAGATGGAATTTGGGGAGGAATTTTTAGGTGGTTATTGGGGGAATTTATAGGGGATGATCCGGCTGGGGAACAAATCCCGGAAATTTTTGTAGTTTGATTAGGAATCGGTTTGGCGAGGTGGAGCTCGGCGGTGGCGGTTCGGCCTGGGTACGACTGATCTGGGGTAAACGTTGCATGTGTGGATTGCGAATATTTTGATATGATTTTGTGCATGGATATGACTTGAAGAAATTTGATTTGGATGATTTGGGCCGCACGGTTTTGGAAAGGCTAGATTTTATTTGGTGTTTTTGGCAGGGATGGCTTGCTCTGCCGGCTAAAAGGCTCGTGCGTTGGTCGGTGAACAAGTCCGTGATTAGGGAGAGAATTAAGGAAAATCAAGGTGATTAAAGAACAATTAGTAAATAAATCGACATAAAAACTTAAAATAACATTTCTAGTATTTGGGAGGATATCACAATGGTGAAGGCAAGAAGCCAGTTCAACGAAAGGAGGTAATTATTTTTAACAACTATATGCCTCCTTCTGCATTTTTTGGCGCTCTTAGTTACCGAGTCATCAAATAGAGAAACCAAAACCAAAAGAACTAAAATTCTTTGGCGCTCTTAGTTACCGAGTCATCAAATAGAGAAACCAAAACCAAAAGAACTAAAATTCTTTCACCAAACGGGATGAGTGTCTGTGGTTGCATGTGTCCCAATACTCTAGCAGTACTTGATCATTTAGTTTATTACTTGGCATAGGGACTTGTATATCACTCGGTATAGTACTACTTCTTGAGATGCAATTTTTCCCTATTCTGTTCTTTTCGGATAACATTTTTAGATTTATAACATTTTTATTAGGATTTTTTTGTGATATTTTTTGTTGTCTGCTATAATTTGTAGTATAATATCTCTTTCAAGACATTATCTGTGTGATATTGGTGTTTGCTAACAAGCAAGACATAGTATGTTTGGGATGGTTATTTCGATATTTTGTGCTACTATCAAAAACATCTGGTGTTTAGTGCAGTAGAATAAGTTTATAACATGACATATACCCGACGTGATTTCGAATAACTTGCTTCCTTCCATTCAATTTGTTTATTCCAGTTTGTACTATATTTTTTGGGCTGGAGCTTCCATGCAATAATGTTGCAGGGGATGATTGATACCGAATGAGCAAGGGAAATGCAGCAATCAAGTAGTAGCCTTGATGGATGGAAGCTTTGAGTTCAATACGATGCTCCGGCTCATAACATTTGTTGCACTCGTTTGTTTATATGTTTTTTACATTGAGAGATAAAGGTACGACGCCCATAAATTCTAGTGAATAGGAATCAAATTGAGATGGAAGATTGGGGCTGGTTTCTATTGTGCTGAGTTTGAACTGAATCGAGTTTAATTTATGTGAGTGCATGGGTGTTGACGGTAATCACAACGCTTTTTTCCCAATTCATTATGCAAAATGATGGATGTATTGTCTCTAAGAACACTTTTTTCCTCTATATACATTGCCGTTTGTATAAGAAAAATGACCTCTATACTTTGATATTTCGTTGCAAAACACGGGCACCCAACTAGTATTTATATACTCCTGTATAATATGTTATCAAACGTCGTTCACATTATTCATCAAGTACGACTTGGTCATGAGATACATTATTTATATGATGTTATTCTAAATGATCCTTGATCTCATATCATTATATGGGACAATAATGATTTGATCAGCATTTGTATTAATTGATAGTAACGTTTCACATACCATAGATATAGAGATATTAAATCAATAATGTGGGCATATGTTAGAGAACATGGTGTTGGATAGCGTTACTCCGAGACACTGCTAAGATTATTATCTTACATGTTCCATCAGTCTGTAGTTTTGAATGGTATATTTATATGATCCTTAGACCTGAGATCGTCATTGAATCCTAGTATGCGTAGTTGTATACTTTAGGATATCAACCAATACGCCGTATCTGGGTAGTTATAAAGATAGCTTTCAGGTATGCTATGAAACATGATGTGGGGTGCGAGCGATGAAGATGGAATTTGCCTCTTCTTGATAACAGGAGAGATCTCTGGTCTTCTCGATGTGATTGGATTGGAAAGTGCATGGTCATACCAATGTGATTAAAGATGTCGATGGTTGGGAGTCCGGGCTTCCAGGTGCTGAGCTTACTTGTTGAACTGAGGATCAACGGCCCCTTTTCCGCAGCAACAGGGACGCTCGAGAAGGCAAACTCGATCAAGCAACCGAAGGAGACAGATTTTTTTTAACCCTGGTTCGGACCCCTCGGAGTGAGGTAAAAGCCCTACGTCCAGCGATATGAATTTATAGATGTAGGGAAGATGTGTTACAATGGCGCCCGAGCAAGGTCGAGCAGCAGGCGCTCAAGCCTTGCTATGAACGAGCGAGTTGCGGTGTGCTCTCTGTTTTTGTGTTGTGTTCCTCTCTTCGCGCATCTATTTATACATGTACAAAATTATTAATTTTTGGATGCTATGGCCTATTATCCAGTGGTCCATACGACGTTCTGCGGTCCGAGCGCTGTTCCAATAGCACTTGCGCACTCGTTATACCATTTTAGCAGCGCAAATCTGAACGCATATCCGACGGTCACAAATTTGATTGAAACAAAAGAAAATTTCAGTTGACTGCTATATAGCAAATCTGTTAGATCAATGCAGGATCTAAATCTACGGGTAGCGCCCCAAATCGGACCTTCCTCGTGGCGTTTGTG
Organism: Olyra latifolia; assembly: GCA_036346145.1. Lineage (NCBI taxonomy): Eukaryota > Viridiplantae > Streptophyta > Magnoliopsida > Poales > Poaceae > Olyra > Olyra latifolia. The sequence continues at coordinate 53,282,946 of CM070529.1, read as the reverse complement.
GGCCGCTCGATCGCACGGATCGATCTCGGTCATTCGTTGTATTTGACCTACCAACTGAAACATCGATTTTGCTTGACGGAATATAGCAAACTACTGATGGAACATGGCGAATGGCTAACCGTTCGATCTCAGCCGTTCATTGTATTTGACCAACTAAAACATTGAACTAAATATGGCGAACTACTATTTGACCAACCGAAACATCGAACCAAATATAGTGAACAACTGATGTAACATGGAAAATGAAACATGGTGAAATATTTATGAAACATCTATTTTGCTGGATAAAATATCGATGAAATACTGATGAAACATCGGTAAAGTATTAATGAAATATCATCGCAGCAATGTTCCTGTAGTTATTCAAGGATGTTTTACCTCATACGAGTAACTGCTTCACAAGAGACAACACCATTTTTCACAAAGTGCAATGTTTCGTAAGAGCAAAAACAAGTTTATCAAGAGCAAAAAAAAAATGCTTCAAATTTTTTACATGTGTTTCACCGGAGCAAATCCATGTTTCATCAGAGCAAAAACCAAATTTCATATGTACAGGGTGATATAATTTCAAGACTAGATGCAATGTACATTTTCCCATCTAGCTCCTTGTTACTTCCAATGGAGTGCCAAGCCCCTTCATGCAGTGAGCTCTAGGATGGGCCGGTCGGAGGCATGGCCCATGGGCTTCCAAGCAGCACAATGGCGCTCCTCGCTGCACTTATCCGAGAGAGCGGTAGAGAGAGAGAGAGGGAAAAGGTAGTAGAAAGAAGGGGAAGAGGAGGAGGCATGAGAGAGAGAGAGAGGGCACATGAGAGAGAGACTGGGTATGGGCGGCAGCAGGCGAGCGACAGCGCCAGAGTAGCCTAGAACTATCCCCTCGATCCTAGATCTACTCTGTGTTGTAGAAGGAAGTAAGGAAATGGAGGGAGGGGAGAGAAGTAGTATGGGACATGAGCAGGTGAAAAGGATAGTTATGGAGGCCTAAAAGATTTTGGGCCATAAAATATCAACTTATCAATAGCAGGATCCAGAGCCAGTAGTTGATTAATTTTTGCACGGTATGGGATGTGAAAGAGCAGCGCAGAGTACATGTTGGTATGTTGGTTAGTGGCAATGCCTACAAGTTATGCATTAAGGCCCTATTTTTCTCACCTTAACTTATCTGACTTATCTAGCTTATATATCTCCTAACTTTAAAAGCTTTTCAAGGTAGCCTTGAGAGTCAGATCTGTTTCGTTCGACTTGTGTTTTAGAGTTTTTAGACAAATCTTCGAGATAGAAAAATATAGATTCAAAAAACCCAAATTATTTTTAGTTTAAACAAAGATAAGTAAATAGACAGATTAGTGAGATAAGTCCGATAAGAGCATCTCCAACAAAGACTTCAAATTTCACCTATATAACACTATTCTCTACAACTCTATAGTCATCCTCTATAATTCCTTCACACTTTACACTACGCTCTAAAAGATTCTTTTTCTCCAATAAACACTCTATCCTTTAAAAGTTAAATAAATAGTGTTTTGTAGCTTCTGCTAGAGATTGTAATATCCTAAAAATTTGTGAGTTCAAATTACTTTATTTTACCTTAGATAATTTATGGCAATTAAAAATAACTAAAAGAGCAATTTTCAATAAACCTAGAGCACTAAAACAATTTTATAAGAATAAATATAGGTGAATAGTGCTTGGTAATATTTTATTGAATTCCAACTACTTCAAGGAATTTTTGAGATTTTTATTAGATTTTTTGAAGTGTTTTGATATTTTTAAACCAAAGAAAATATTAATTAGCTTTTCTTAAAAAGGGAAAAGGGTTTTCTTTTCTTTTTCCGGAGAGGGGCGATGCGGCTTAATTTGGACCGTTGTCGTGCACTCATGAGCGTTGGCAGCCGTTGGATGTCACTTATCCGAGAAAACCGGTATTCATGGATCTCGGGCGCCCATTCGTGTGACGTGGCCACACCGAAGCCGTTGGATCTTGCCGCTGCAGTCGTTGTCTCCGTGGTTGATTCAGAGCTGGTCGTTGCGCTGCCGTGGACCAGGCCTTGGCATCCATGCCAACCTAGGCTTTCAAGGCTAGTTAAATCCTGAGCCGCTAGGCTAGGTTTTTCTGATCTCGTAGCCGTTGTCGCCTTGAGCGGAGGTACACAGAGTCGCCGAGGAAAGAGAAGGTGAGAAATCGGAGCTGAGAGCTCCGATGAGCAATTCCGTCACAGTTGGTGAGTCTTAGCTTGAGATTCTTTGCATAGAGACCTGCCTCAGTTTCGTTGGCCTCATCGTGGTATGCTTTTGTCACAGGGAGCACCAGAGAGTCGTCGCCATTGAGATCGCGCGTCGCCAGAGGTACCTGGAGGTCTTCGGAGTTGTGTGTTGCCATGGTAAGGTGCCTGGTAGTCCCTAGATTTTGAATCCGTGCTTAGTTTATGCTAGGGAGAGCCGTAGCGTCCGATTGTGTTTAGACCATGGAGCACCACTTTCTCGGGCTATATCAGCTCGCCGTCGGTGATCACCGGCAGTGGCAAATGGTCCCATTGCGTTGGAGATACCGAGAGCAACTCGTAGAGTCCAGGAGCGTGGAGTTTGGTGCTCTGTAGTGCGAGATCGAGCTCACCGGAGTTGCGCCGCCGTGCCGAAGTTGTGTCGTCGTGTGGCTAGGTCACCAGAGCGGTGTTGTTACGTGACGCATCCGCAACCGTTGGATCTGCATCAGATGGTGCGAGATCGCACTGGTTTACACCGGATCGGGTCGGATAGGTCCCGTGGACTAGGTTCGCGGTGGACTGTGTCATTGACATACTGGCCGCACATGTCAAAAAGGCGCCGGGTGCACCGTAGGCATGAGCGCACGTGCGTGTGGGCTAAGTCCACCATGGGCCGAGAGGCTGACAGGCGAGGCCCATCAGTCAGGAGTGTGTAGGGTATTTATTAAAAATTTAAATTTAATTCTAGAAATTGTTTTAAATAGTTTTAAATCAGTTAAAGTTTGTAAAGTACATATCTTTTAATCCAGAAGTCCAAAAATAGTTATTCAAGTCTCTAAAAATTCAGAAAAATCTAATCTATCTGTTTATGAATTTTATTTAATTTTAAAAAATTATTTGTTTATTGTTTGAATTTTTATTTGCTATTTATTATGTATAGAAATGATTACTTTGGAAGGTGTGCGGGGAGAAGATTGTGCTATAAGTCAAGAGTGGGATTAGCAGCAAGGCAAGTTATACGCAATCTTTGATCATATTGGTTCTAATTGCCAAATAAAATGAGTTTGTTTATAAATGTGCATATGCTATGTTTAATATTATTTGGTTGTGAATTTAATTAATGCCATTTGTTTATTACCCATTTCTTTGTCTACATTATATACCTTTTTTCTCCACTGTAACCTAGCTATATAATCAATTTAGTTGGACCTTGATGTTACTTTTGGGAAGGTAGTCGTGTTTGGTCTGCTTAGTCATGCACGTACCTGAGAGTAATAATTAATTTTGACTAAAGAGAGATATAGAATTGAGACTATTTGCATGTGTTGTTTTTATATGAGGAAAACATGTGTTACTCCGTATGGATTAAGCATGTATTGCTCTTATGTGGAAGTTGGTATGTGTTATAACTTTATAACAACCAGGTGGGTGTTTTGATTAAGGCAGGTGGAACACCTGCGTGGGTGGTGGAGCCTAAGTGGTTTCGCTATGAGGCAATTTTAGAAGGAAGTCTTGCCTTAGCCCCCAAGGACTTAATCTTGTAAAAGCATTGCTAGGCTAAAACGGTATAAACCATAGGCTTGACTTTGGTTAAGTCTGGTAGTTAAGCTACTAAGTGTTTGCTTGTGGCACCTCAAGACAAGTTAGAAAATACAGTCATACGTTGGAACATTTGAGGAAGGTGTGTTGTTTATGAGGGCCATCATCTAAGCGATGCTGCTGTGCTACTATGTAATTTCAGTGATCCAGATGTTTGGCTTTAGGTGGCATAGTAGGTATCGAGAGGGCCACATGCTAATGTTTAGTTCTGTAACTGTTAGATTACGAGTGTCTCATTCTTGACCAGAGGTTGAGACATGAGTATCTTATGGGTAAAGATATGCACCTTTGCAGAGTGTTAATAAACTATTCAAATAGCCGTGTCCGAGGTTATGGACAATACTTGGTTATACTTGAGTAAGGTATAATATTTTTATTTGTAAGGTTTATTAAATAAATACGCTAAGTTTTCTCAAAGTATTATGATGGTATTCACTGATGAAATCACCTATGCATATTTGACTTGATCCTGAACCAGTGTAACGTAAAGGATATTAAGTTATGAAATTTGGGGTCCCGATAAAGATGCTCTAGACAAATAAGTCCGATAAAGTGAGAAAAAGAATAAGTCAGCTCCTCTCCCTCCCGTCTATAGCTCCTTCGTGCACTTCACTTACATATCTTTTTTGCTCTCATATCTTTTTTGCATGCGCTTGTCATGCAGGGAAGGCATCTCCAATTCGTTTGATTTTGGTGGACAACAATTCAATGGTAGCATTTTCACCCTTTCAGCTCCCATGTGTCGCTATTTGTGTTGGAATTCTGTCTTGCCCAGCACGGTGAAAAATGCGTTATTATTTCTATCTTCACGAGCCAAAGACGGATACAAATATATTTTGTTATGGGCTTTGACGTGATTTTGCAGCTTATTGTGCGTGTGAACTTCTTCTACCTTTCTTCTTCTGTGGTAAAGGTTGATGTTTGGCTATTTGGGCAATCTTACTTCTTGACAGATTATTTGCTTAAATTATTTAACTACTTTTTAACACTTTGACTTTTTTTTTGTCATTTCTCGAAAATCTCAGTCACAAGTGGAACCACAAGTGGACATTCTCAAAGATAGATAGTTTCAGCACTGGAGAATGCCTTCATATGATAATTTCAAGACTGTAGAACAGATAATTTCAGGACTAGAGAACGTCTTAAATAAATAGATATAGAATGACTCAACTTTTTTTTGCGCTACCCGGTGCGTGTGGAGTGTTAGGTGTGTGTTTGCATCAAGGACATGGATATAACACATTCACATGTGTAGTAGTTTCATGCATGCATGTGACACATCAGATTCACTTCAAGATTTGTGGTCAGCGTCCGCTCCCCTCACATTTTTTCATAAAAAAAAACCTTGGATTTTCAAAAAAAACAATTGGATCATTCTTCTCTCTTCCCTCTCTCTCTCCTTTTCTTCACTCTGCCCCAACCGAGCCAGCTCCCCTCTGGTGCGGCGTCACTGGTAACCACCGCCCCTCCCCACTGATGACCACGCCGACCCCGCACAAGCCACCACACGTGCTGTCCATCAGCACCGCATCAGATCCGAGTTGAGTCGCATGTCCCAAAATCCGAAGGCTTCCTTGTAAAAGAGTACCTGAGGAAGAGCAAGGGTTAAGTACATGTTTAAAACGGATCCGATGGTCGCACATCCAGTATAGATCAAAGAAAAGGCCATAAAGACGCAACAACAAGAACACAACTATACAAAAGAAAGGGCCATGCTTAAGTATTTGCCTTTTTTCTTATCCTCTCGATGGCCGAGCTCTCAACGTACGTAGCTTATTTCACGTCCAAGTACATTCATTTGATATAGTGGCAACTTGGAATGGTCGTCTTATTTAGCGTAGTTCTTCACGACTCTATATTCTTTTTGGCCTACAGAGAGTGACAATGGAGCTAGCTAGTATGCATCTATGTATCTTCTACTTGAATGATTGTTCTACCATTGCATATGTTTCCAAACACATCAGGAACCATTGGATTATATTCTAAGATCCATACACTAAGTGCCTTCCTCTCTCTATGTCATTTTGCAAAAAGAGAAATAACTCCCTTCCAAATTATCACTGAGAAGTCCCTTCTCTCTTCCTTCCTGTTCCTCTAGTGATGGGAATTTGAATAAAGCGAAGGGTTTTTTTGCAAAAATTTATAAGAGAGAACGAGGTGGGAGTATAGACCTCGGAGCACAATCAAAGACCATAGAGATGTCTAAAAACACATGTATATTTATCCCATTCTTCAACGCACTTTAGCTTTGCCCCTAAAGGTTCGTTCTCATATTTTCTCTTTGCCGTCACATGATGTCTTTATCCATAACAAGATAATGACCAACCAACATTTTCGAAAGAGATTATGACCAACCAATTCCCATGCCAGGTCCTATTCTAAAGTAGACGAGCTTTGTTGTTTTTCTACAGGAAATGTGTTGTTTTCGGAAGCCTTTTTGAAATACAGACTACTGGCTTTAAGCTGCTTCTGCCCCCGTTTCAAGAAAAATTGCTGCTCTCGGCAATAGCCAGTTTGGATGACTGCAGGAGCCCGTTTGGTACATATACTAAATTTGCCGTAATTTGGCATAAGTGATTTGTCAAATTCGTTTAATCCTAGTTCATGAAATTGCTAGCCACAATTTGACAACTTTGCATATTTTTTAATACAAAATTAGTTAAGTGAGTTAAATTTGGAACCGGTTTGATGGTAGGTGACTGCTTTTGAGATTTGTGTCAGTCACCTACCCAATACTAGTCAACCCTAAAAACAAAAGAAAAATACTACGGGCCTGTTTGGTTTGTAGCCCTGGATAGCCATGCCAATGTAAAGGTCATGGCCAATCCAGGGCATGACCTTTCAAAGGTAAAATTTTAGGTATTTGGTTTGAAGCCAACGAAAAATGGCCAATTAAAAATAAAAATAATTTAAAATTTCAAAAAATTTGAAAAGTATTTAAAATGGGTTGCTTATCATTTTAGATGAATTATGAATTTTATTTCGTGCAATTTAGACACTGTATGAAATAGATACGAAAATTGAAAAATAAAATTATTTGAAATAAACAAGACAACTAGTAGCTGCTAAGCTAGCTGATCCCACGCGCTGGTGAGACTGCAGGTGGGGCCGCGTGCATGTAGAGGTTGGCAAGAAGGCACGCCATTCATTGGCGTTGGATTTGGCGCCCTCGCCCGTCGTCTTGGCCAAGAAGACGTAAAATCGTGACTCGCTAATTTTCGGCGTTAGCACGCCTTTGATTGGTCACAATCCAAACGGTAGCCAAATTGCATTGGCATGACCAAATTTTGGCATGGCAAGTGATGGATACGAACTAAACATGCCCTACATGTCAAAAATTCTATAGAAGTTAAACAAAATATCTGACCATAGTTAACCTCCCAAAACCTCAAAAAAAACTTACAACCAAATTGCTAACAAAAACAACAACAAACCAGTCAATCAACAAATTTTGAAAAATTGATGTCAACTTCTATACGTAAGTTTTTTTCCCCAGTATGAGATAACTAAATTTCCACTATCAAACTAAGTGGAAAAATAGTGCTGACTACCAAAAAAAGCGGTTGTCTTCTCAAAACCGAAAAGTAGGTGACTGCTATTTAGCAAATTCGGGCAAATTTTGACAAGCCACATTATTTTATGGCTATAGACCAAATGAATGCCTAACTTAATTAACTTTAGTTATGACAAAGTGTGACATGTGGTTTGGCAAACAGAGCAACCTGACATGGCGCCGGGCAATGAACAATGAGCGCCCCAGCCAGCATGTGTGGTCCTCTGTGTCTGTGCCTGTTGTCCTCTTGCAAAATGCAAACCATATTCCCCAATCCCCGAGTCTTCTTAGCTACCTCGTGCTGCAAACGATCGAGATGCTGCAAACCACCCAAAAAAGGTTCAGACCCAGGAAACTTCCAGTGTCAGTGGGACAGACAGCTAAACGGACAAAGCTGAACACCCAACAGCTTTAGACGACCACCACGACGACGCAAACGATGGCCATGAAAAACGACGAGCATTTTTTACAGCTCTGACAGAGCACACACAGCAGAAGCAGAAAAGGCGCTGCCTCTGCAACTGACAAGCTAGCGGCGGCGACTGCCGTCCATTTCTCCATCGCCATTCGCCGGCAAACAGTACCTTAGGTGGGAAGCCAACGTATATCACGCTTTGCTCAATGTTATCACCTTTTCTTTTTGCCAAACTAGAAGTTGTAAATTGTGGCATATGTTGATCGGTCTAGTATATCTACCAAACAGATATTAACTGTCACTTTACATATCATACAGAATTCAAAAATATTATTGATACCATCTCGGGACATGGAAATGTTGGAACGGAGAACTGAGGAATCGTCGTGTCCCGATCAATGCATGCGCGCAGCCGTGAAATATTGGCAGGATTGGTCGTCGATTTAGACCTGCTGCAAATGATTGATTCGTGGATAATGTCGGGGTAGCAGCTAGTACTAGCCAGTGTGGCTGGAGTGACAGCGTGACTCCTTTCCAAGAGAGTATCATTGCGGCTTCAAAGAAACAAAGAGAAGAATATCATTACACATTACAATGGAAAGGGACACAAGAGCCACCCACATATGACCAGATGGAAAATGTTATCTCAAGCAAAGTCAAATCCAATGTTCAGAGTCTAATCGGGATTTATCTCTAGTTAGGCCAATGGCATTTGGTGGTTATGTTTGTCTTTCAGAGCTCAGGGAAGGAAGATTCCTTCAACCCTCGTCTTGTTCTTTCACCCTCAAAGTTATTTGTTAGAGTTTCTTTCACATATGTATATGAGTTGTGGTTACTTTAGGATCAACTACGAGTTGTAATAGGCAGATATGATATAGTTTAAGTTGAACTATGTAATCATGCATGTGCCATAAAAATGTGGCACCGCTGTTGTAACCCGTTGGATGACGACAACACAGTGGTGAGCGGTCAGGCTGTGGTTGCGATCTGAACGGTCCAATGTGCTAGTTTTTAAAGAGGAGCGCTCATAGTCATGTCCCATAGACGTAGGTCTCGGTCAAATCTTATTAATTAACATATATTATGCCACATGTCGTCCTAGATCAATGGAGGCACGAGGATCAATCTTCCCTACAGCGCTAGGCAAGGCTTAATTCGACACATGGTGGAGCATAGTAGCGATCGATGATTCGGTCGGTGAAGTCGGACACTCTGGATAGATGGCTTGGACTATTTGATGAGCTACAGTTGGTAAGGATCGACCAAATATGGTGATCAGATTGACAACATGATTGTTGAAGACGATACAGATGATGGTGACTTGACTCACGATCAGATGAGTGACCAGATTGGTACGATCGAATAGATTGGAGCGGTGGGAAAATCATCCTGATAGCGATGCGACCGGCGTTCCACAAGTGCAATGTTAGAACATTGCAAGCAATTTTGTGCTAGGGACACGGTGGCTAGGGTGAAACACTCTGATTGTGTGATGGGTCTAAGGCTAAGTCAGGCTTGTCGGACGGTTCTTCTTGAGTGGCAAAGTAAACAACTTGTCGTCGGCCTAGACCGGACAGACAGATTTGGGGGCACCCCATGAGCAAGCTCGGGGCTTAGCCACGGGGATGCTCAGGAAAGGGGATCTAGAGCAGTAGAGAGCCTTGGGGAAGAAGATGCTTGCCAAGATTTTATTAATTTTATGAAATTTTGGGGATTTTTTCCTCCTCTCCCCGGTACATGAGCCCTTGGGCTGTTTATATGGGCGAGGTGGGAAGCTGCTTTCCCATCGTGCCCTCCCACCCGCTCTCTTTACAGGGGCACTCTAGCACATTTACAAATTTGGGCAGCTCATGGGCTTGCCTTTACAACTCATCATCCTTATCCTCCCTTAGCATTTAATTGACAGATTTTATTCCCGACAAGCCTAAGGAATGGGGCATCGCTACACCATCTCTACAACAGGACTCCCTCGTTCGTTTGTGCCGAGATCCCGCGGGGCGAGCGGATGCAAATGTTTTGCCTCAGTCCTTCGGGTTGTCGGGATACCACGTCGTGCCCATGCCTCGTTAAAAACTCCTCCTGAAAAACCCAGTGGGAAAAACACAGAAAGGAGAAAAGAGTGCATGGCATTTGTCGAATGGCCCCTTAGCGAAGGAACATCCAATGAGTTGCTTTGTCGTAGCTAGAGCCTATGAATGAGACGGTGTTCCGAAGCCGGCGGAGGAGCGTCCGCCGATACTCGAAGATGGCGAAGGAGAAGTCCATTAAGATTCGAAGCTTTGCGAAGGAGAAGTCCATTAGCCTCCGATTCTTTAGTGAAGGAGAAGTCCATTAAGATTCGAAGCTTTGCGAAGGAGAAGTTCATTAGCCTTCGATTCTTTAGCGAAGGAGAAGTCCATTAAGATCCGAAGCTTTGAGAAGGAGAAATCCGTTAACCTCCGAAGCTTGCGAAGGAGAAATCCATTGAATTCGAAGCTTCGCGAAGGAGAAGTCCATTAGCCTCCGATGCTTGCGAAGGAGAAGTCCATTGAGATCCAAAGCTTCGCGAAGGAGAAATCCACTAGCCTCCGAAGCTTCGTGTTCAATATCCGTAGTTCTTGCATTAAATACACCTGAAATTTTATTACATATTCCAAGGACGTGATGCCCAAAAGTGGTTGGCAATCCTAAAATCATTAAGGATACAAACTCCCTTCTGTAGATCACGGGTTTGTAGGGGTTGCCCGTCCTTGCGCCCGTTGCTCTGCTTTTACCATTGCTTTTGCTTCGCCCAGTGCTTGTTTGGTGTTGGTAGGGTGAAGCATCTGATCCGTTTTACTTTCACTTTATGCCGCTCTTCCTTTGCTTCGCATGCTTCGTCGTTACTCCTTGGTGTTGCTTTACCTTTGCTTTGTGTCACCATAATTTTCGTCTTGGTAGGGTCTTCAATTGCCACTCGGCGTGGCATTCATGCGATTTTCAAGTTCACTTGTGAAGGGGCACTCGCCGAGGCTTGGGCCTGCGAGACCAGCGGTGATTCGAAGCTTCACAAAGAGTCCGTCGATTCGCTCCGCTGAGGCAAGGGCCTACGAGGCAAAGGTAGTTCGGAGCATGCGAAGGAGAGTCCGCCGATTCTCTTCGTCGAGACAATGGCCTACGAGGCGGAGGTAGTCTGAGGCCTATAAGGAGAGTCCGCTGGTCCGCTTCGCCGAGGCAAAGGCCTATAAGGCGGAGCTAGTCTGAGGCCTATAAGGAGAGTCTGCCGATCCACTTCGCCGAGGCAAAGGCCTACGGGGCGGAGGTAGACTAAGCCCTACAAGGGGAGTCCGCCGGTCCGCTTCGCCGAGGCAAAGGCCTATAAGGCGGAGCTAGTCCGAAGCCTGCGAAGGAGAGTCCGCTGGTCCGCTTCGCCGAGACAAGAGCCTACGAGGCAGAGGTAGTTCGGAGCCAAAAGCAAGCAAAAATTGTTTTAGGATATGAACTCCTTTGCTGGGAGCAAATGCAATTGGTCGTCCCCGAGGCAAATTCGGGTTGGTGAGCAGCTTATATAAGATTCTTGAAGTGTTTCACCCTTTGGCTTAGGAGGCGCAGCGCTTTACTCCCTAGCGAAGGGGACGCGCGGTGGTCCTGCTGGTCCTGCTGCGCCTACTCCCTAGCAAAGGGGACGTGGAGCGGTGGCATTGCTCCGTCTTACTCCCTAGCGAATGGGACGCGGAGCGGTGGTCTTGCTCCGTCTTACTCCCTAGCGAAGGGGACGCAGAGAGATGGTAGTGCTCCGCCTTACTCCCTAGTGAAAAGGACGCGAAGCGGTGGTCCTGCTCCACTTACTCCCTGGCAAGCACCATAATTTGTCTCTTGGTGGGGCCTTCTATTACCATCTAGCGTGGCCTTCAGGAGTAAGTGGGCGTAACCCACCAAGCACTCGAAGCGAAGCTAACCGCGCGTTCGTCGAAGCGAAGGAGTGGGTGGGACGTTAGCCCAACCAAACACTCGAAGCAGAGCTAACGCGTTGGGCCTTAGCCAACCGCGCGTTCGCCGAAGCGAAGGAGTAGGGGGGACGTTAGCCCGACCAAGCACTCGACGTAGGAGTGAGTAGGCGTAACCTACAAGCGTTCGTCCTCCCCTTAGCGAGGTCTTCAATTACCACTTAGTGTGGCCTTCAGGAGTGAGTGGGCGTAACCTACCAAGTACTCGTCCTCCTCTTAGCGGGGTCTTCAATTACCACTTGGCGTGGCCTTCAGGAGTGAGTGGGCGTAACCCATCAAGCACTCGTTCTCTCCTTATTGGGGTCTTCAATTACCATTTGGCGTGGCCTTCAGGAGTGAGTGGGCGTAACCCACCAAGCACTCGTCCTCCCCTTAGCGGGGTCTTCAATTACCACTTGGCGTGGCCTTCAGAGTGAGTGGGCGTAACCCACCAAGCACTCGTCCTCCCCTTAGCGGGGTTTTCAATTACCACTTGGCGTGGCCTTCAGGAGTGAGTGGGCGTAACCCACCAAGCACTCGTCCTCCCCTTAGCAGGGTCTTCAATTACCACTTGGCGTGGCCTTCAGGAGTGAGTGGGCGTAACCCACCAAGCACTCGTCCTCCCCTTAGCGGGGTCTTCAATTACCACTTGGCGTGGCCTTCAGGAGTGAGTGGGCATAACCCACCAAGCACTCATCCTCCCCTTAGCGGGGTCTTCAATTACCACTTGGCGTGGCCTTCGCCGTGCGATTTGTGACCTCTTCATCATAGATATAACGATGCAGGGAGATATATGTGCACAGGTACAAATGCATGTATGTATTCATGTATGTGTACGCCTCCAAGCAATATTGAGATTCACCGTTTCGCTTGACGAAGTTCGATCGCATCTCCCCTCAGTGTGCCTGCTTCGCTTCCATCTATGCTAGCAACCGCATGGGTTTGCAATTTGTATCGCTTCGGGGAGGCCTTGCTCGAAGGAAAACCTTTGTTTGGCCGTTTTGCTTCGCCGGATGCCATCTGCTTGATTCGCTTGGATTGCTTCGCTTGGCGGTTCCTTCGGTCAGTCATTGCTTCGCTTGGCGATTCCTTCACTTGGGGGCCCTTTGCTCAGCCGTTGCCCTCGCTGAGTGGCCCTTTGCTTGGCCGTTGCTCCGCTTGGCAATCCCCTCGCTTGGTGGCCCTTTGCTCAGCCGTTGCCCTCGCTGGATGGCCCTTTGCTTGGCCGTTGCTTCGCTTGGCAATCTCCTCGCTTGGTGGCCCTTTCATTCCACCACTCTTTGTTCGGCGATTTCTTCGCTCCACGGCTCTTTGTTCAAATCCACCGGATTTGACAGCGATGTGTTCCGCGGAGGCTGAATCCTTCACAGACGGGCGCGCTGCCGCTAGATCCACTAGGGTTGAGCTCGTAGGAGGCGAGTTTGCCAGAAAAACACTTGGTGCAGACACCGGATCCATCATATATAGATGCGTGGAGGTTGGATCTGTTGAAGATAGGCTCGTGGAGGCCGGATTCGCCAAGGACAAGCACCGTTGAGGTGAAATCCGTGGAAGATGAGCATCGTGGTGGCTGGATCTCCCCCGATGTGTGGCTTCTTGTCCAGAATCCCCACTAACGGCGCCACTGTCGTCGACCTAGACCGGACAGACAGATTTGGGGGCACCCCATGAGCAAGCTCGGGGCTTAGCCACGGGGATGCTCAGGAAAGGGGATCTAGAGCAGTAGAGAGCCTTGGGGAAGAAGATGCCAGCCAAGATTTTATTAATTTTATGAATTTTGGGGATTTTTTCCTCCTCTCCTCGGTACATGAGCCCTTGGGCTGTTTATATGGGCGAGGTGGGAAGCTGCTTTCCCATCGTGCCCTCCCACCCGCTCTCTTTACAGGGGCACTCTAGCACATTTACAAATTTGGGCAGCTCATGAGCTTGCCTTTATAACTCATCATCCTTATCCTCCCTTAGCATTTAATTGACAGATTTTTTTTCCGACAAGCCTAAGAAATGGGGCATCCCTACACCATCTCTACAACACAACTCAAGTCCGAATACACGGAGGTTCGCATGAGACAACTTCAAGATGGTAAATGTCATATTCGTCGAGGTGAAGCTTGTAGAGTTTTGTGTCGAATATGTGTACACACTGAAGTTATATTATGACTCTTAAGTTGTAGTAGACGGATAGGATAGAGCTTGAGTTGGATTCTATAATACTAGATTATGTGGCACCGCTGTTGTAACATATTGGAGGACAATAATATTGCGTAGGACGCTCATGGATGAGCGGTCAGGCTGTGGCCGCAACCGGGATCCGATGTGCTATTTTTTTTTGGAAAGGAGCATCCATAGTCATGTTCCAGGATATAAACATCTACCAAATCTTGTTAACAAATATCGTGCCCTATGTTCCCATAGATCATGCATATCACATATCACATATTTCCTAACTTTAATAACCTCATCAATAGTGGGCGAGCAGATCTCGGGGCTAATATCAGAGATGGATATGTGCTCCAGTGGATAACAGCGTCATTCTGTCTCTGACTGCACAAATCTAATTGATCTCTCTGCTTATTCGGCAGTTCTTGTGCCCATGCGAGCTGCAGAGGAGGCCAGTGGCAAATTGGCAATACGGCATGGCCCAGTGCTTGCCAGTAAGGACATGTAACAAGAATCGCATTTTTTGGGACAAAAGATCTAGAGATGGGATCGAGTCCGAGATCGATAAGCAGAGTGCCCATTTCCGGCGACGTTTTGTGCGCGGTGATGCGACGGGCGCCACTTACACGGCGGGGCTGGTGCCCACTATTAGATGAGATCGGACTCGTCCACGACGTCGACAGGTTTGCGCGTCAGTTGAGGCCACACCTGCCGGCATTAGACCATCTCTGACCATGTTTTTTTTTTTTACTTTGTTCTCTTTTCTATTCTCTACATTATATTTTTTTTTTCTTTTACCATTTATAACAGCATCCTTTCAAAGAAATGATATAGAGCCAAAAGAGAGAATCTCTTTCTATAGGAAATGAAAAAAAAATCCTTCCTAAAAAAGAACCATGAAAGAAATCTATGGACCACGAAAATGGGAAAGTGATGACCTTGCTGATGTGGTCTTAGGGACGGTGTAAGACCGGCCCGTCGCGTTGCGCGTACGTCTAAAGTTGTGGTCATCTGCCTCTGCGTGACTCACGAGCTGGCCTGCAGAAGGATCGCCAGCTGCATGATGCCGTCCTGCTTTTCTTACTCGGTTACTCAGATCATTATTGTGTACGTGTTCATGGATTTAGAGAATTATGGTGAGTGTATGTGGTACAGAATTCTGAGACAGCGTGCACGAAATTCAGATATAGATCGTTTGCACCCCATGATTTTTTTTATGATTTCTAGTTCTCAAACCGCTGTTGCAAACAAGAGCAATTTTGCTATCTTTCAAGAGGAAGTGAGGTACAAGTATCTAATTAAAGATACCGTGAAGGGTAAAATTAGAATTTCAATTCTCCGTGCCTAGATGAAACCCTAGCCGCCGCCGGTGGTCAGACGGTGGTGGTGACGTGCCATCGCTAGCACAAGCGTGACACGTGTGGGAAACACAAAAGGGCGGCATTCTTTTCCCTAGCGCAGCTAGGCTATCTTGAACTTAAACCAAAGACCTCATCTATGAAGTAAATCATCGTCCCTACGATCTAACCAACTGGGAGAGAATCAATGGACTCCTTTTCAAGAACAATTCATCCTTCCCGAACATTGCATACAATGCCTTTGAGACTTGCTGTGGTGGTGCACTGGTGGCACAAGAGAGTAGCACGGATAGGCGGTGCGCGCTCGATGCCTAGAGCTCCAAAGGGTGGCTTGGCAGTAGTGGAGAGGGCGTTTGGGTGGTGGTGACACTGTCGTTGCCGTCACAGAGAGAGAGGGGGGATAGAAGGAGAAAAGAGAAAAGACTAAGATAACCTTCATGCTTAGTATTTGCATGGATGGAGTAGTGATACCTCTCCAGAAGGAGCTATTCATCTAGTTTGATGGACGGGTCATATTCGTGTAACCCTGAGTTACGTAGGACTGTAAAATTAACCTGCAAACAATTACTGACAGATAGACAGCCCCTAGCAACTTGTTAAAAAAAAAGACCATGCTTAGGTTTAAATCACGTGGTAACTGCGTAGCTAATTTGAAAGGGGAAATATGTGGTGCAAAACACCCTTTTCGTGAAAACTCCATGAAAACCATCCGTAAAAATTTTGAAAAATTCTCAAAAAATTACCATATGTAGGGGAGGTGAGCTTCTACAATCCTGCAAAATTTGAAGAAGAAACTCAATCGCATTTGAAAGATATGAAAAAGACAAACAGCAAAATGAATAGTGCTAAACAGTGAAAAATTACTATTTAGGCTGAATTTGTCTTTTTCATATCTTTCAAATGCGATTGAGTTTTATCTTCAAATTTTGCAGGATTGTAGAAGCTCACCTCTCCTACATATGGTAATTTTTTGATAATTTTTCAAAACTTTTACAGGTGGTTTTCACGAAGTTTTCATGAAAAGGTTGGTTTGCACCACATATTTCCCCAATTTGAAACTCACCCAACCAAACTAGGGATTATCTTAGAGCAGTGAGCACAGAGGACAAAAGTTCTTTCCACCCACAAGGCCACAACTGGGCAAAAGTTGCTCAATGTCTGAGGTGTACTCCTTAATTTAAATTGGAGCCTAGATAATCCGTGTCGCGCCCAAAAACGCGCTGTTTGATGTTCTATTTTGAAGATATCAACGCTTCTAGATAATTATGATTCACAGTGTTGCTTTACTGATCGTGATACCCTTGTCTTACCTCGAGAATTCTTTCCCAGAAAATAAGCAGCCAAGTTTAGTTTCTTCAGTGTATTTTTTCGTGGTCATCTGCAATTGGCCAATGTGATCATGACATCCAACCTGAGTTTATCTTAAGGCTTCTTTTGGTTTAGTTAGATTAAATGAGTCCGATAGCCTTAACCTACCTGGATTAGCTTAATCTAGCTTAATTCAAGTTTTTGTGTTTAACGATTAATTCAGTTAATCCGTACCGTTTGGCTGGGTTAGTAAGGTTAGGAAAAATGGGTAAGTTATTCTATCCTCTGGTTGGGTTAGCTAATCTTGTGCTAGCGAGGTTAAATAGCATTGATCGGATTAACTTAATCCCACTTAACTTAGAGTGTTTGGTCCACCCCTAACTCCAATCAAACGTAGCCTAAAGGTTACACCACTTAAATTTCGCCGATAAGAAGTTTCTTTTCAACTCGATCAATCAAACCCTTCCTAACCCAACTAGTTTATTGAAAGCATCTTCGAACAAATTATCTGTGCATGATTGCTTTAGCTGGACCAATTGAGTCGGGTGGAAAAACTATCTAGCCTACCGATCATCAAATCCAAAAGGTTGGTGTGTTGATACATGCAAATGGCCAATTATAATAACAGCCAGTGTTTTAGAATTATTGCATATTGCGGGGCTACAATTGAGGGTATCCTACATCGAGGTTTATTTTTAAAAAGTTCAAAAAGTTATTATGACCCCTACTGTTTTAATAGAATTTTGGAATTTAAATAAACTATTGATATTTTAAAAATCCTTTTGAATTTATAAATCTGAAATAAATTTTATTTCTTGGTGTGCAACTAAAAAAATCGGTTCACGGTTAGATTAACTAGGTTAGCTAACCTTAACCTAGCTTAACACAAGTTTTATGTTTGGCAACTAATTAAGCCTATCTATACTGTTTGTCTAGGTTAACAGGTAAGTTGAGAGGGATGATTTGTCCCACTCATTGTTGGGTTAGATAATTCTTGATTAGTAGGATTTAACGGTGGCAACCAGATCAATTTAATCTTATTTAACCCAAGGGTGTTTGGAAAATTAAACCCTTAATCCACCTATTCCCCCAAAACCAAAGGCATCTTTTTTTTCTTTGAAAAACCAAAAACAACCATGTTCTTGACCAAAAACAACTACCTTTTTTTAAAAAAAAAACAACTAGGTGTTTCATGAGAGACCTATTCATTCTCTGTGGGTTAGTCCATCATGGGTTTATCTCAGAGAGAAATTCAATCTCACATATACATGTGGCTCCAAGCACATTCGCCACCATCGGATCTTACTTCAAGATTTGTGCATTTCTCCTACTCTCCGTCACATGCTCTTTTGCAAAGAAAGCCTCTAAATTTTTGAAGAAAAATCAATCAGATCCTTCTTCCCCATCTCCCTCTTCTCCACTCCCCTTTAGTTATCGTGTCGCGCCGTCCATGCACACCCGTACCAAGCCGTACCAAGCTGAGTGTCGGTGGGTGGCGTGGCGGCTCGCACATGGGGGGAGCCAACTTAGCCAGGCCAAAGGGGAGAGGATGAGAGGGAGAGGCGAGGAAGAAGAAGGGCCAATTGTTTTTTCTTCGAAAATCCACAACCTTTTCCCAAAAAAAAAAAGGGGAAGTAGGGGTGGTGCACTAATCTAAGAGTACGATCCAATGGTCATGAGCGTGTATGAAAACGCACGTACAGGGGAAAGCCATAAATTTAGATGGGAGGACTCAATCCCTCATTACATACAAAACTTTGTACTTATGAGTTAGGAATGATGTGGCGATGAATTAACCCATTTCATTCTTAAGTAAAAAGTGTTGATTTGATCCCTGAATTATCGCCTTAGCATCAAATTGGTCCCTGAGGTGCAAAATCGGGTTGGATCGGTCCCCAAATCATGCAAACTATCCCGCATTTGTCCTTTGACCAATCAAACCCACATTTGAGAGTGGTTTGGCTGATGCGGACACTTAGTCAGCTGGTTTCACGCTCGTGGACGACCCATGTACACTACATCGACGCTGACGTGGGACGGCACGTCAGTTTTCTCACTCTCTCCCTCATCTCGTACAAGCAAAGCCCAACGAGGTCTACTCTCGGCTTGCCGTCAGCAAGCCCTACGAGGAGCCGCCCTTGCCAGAGCCTTATCCTCTCTCCCAGTTGTTGTGCCGTCCCCATCCCCATCCCGACCCCTTCCGCTGGGGAGAGGCAGCAGAGGTCGCCGCTGCCAATGTGTCCCCCTCCCCTGCTCCCGTGATGCCATGGCCGGAGGAAAGCAGGCAGAGGAAGGAGGAGGTCGTGCCACCATGGCCAAAGGAGGGCTGGCAAAGGGAGGCAAGGTAGTGAGGGTGGCAGCCAACGGAGACGCACTAGATCTAGGAGGCGGTGGAGGTGACCTTCTTTCCCACCGTTAGAGCCAGCTCATCCACGTCTATTTGGGAGAGAGGCAAAGAGATGAGGAGGAGGTTGCGCTGCCGAGAAGGCGAGGAGGGACGCACACGGCCGGCCGGCACCAACGATCTCCTCCTCCCCCTCTTCTCTGGGTAGCGGCTTGGCTTGAGAGAGGGGAGAGAGATAAAGAATAGAGAAGGGGGCTGGTGGGATTGGGAAGGGATCAGGCTAACATGTGGGCTTGGGTGATGTGGAAGCCAGCTCAACATCCATGCAGGCAAGATAAACCACGTTGGCATCCGTGTCAGCTAAAACCACCCTCAAAGGTGGGTTTGACCGGTACAGGGGCGAAAACAGGACGGTTTGCAAAATTCAAGTACTGATCCAACACGATTTTACACCTTAAGAACCAATTTGGTGTCGAGGTAATAGTTCGGAGACCAAATCGGCACTTTTTCCCATTCTTAAACCAAATAAGATCATTTCATTTCTTAAACCAAATAAGATCCGGGTTACTTTTGAATTGTCTATTCCCCGTTCGGTCTCTCAAAACCAAATAATGTACATAGGGACTCCTGGGACCATCAAACCAAAATGCCGTTATTTCAACCGCTAGTAGCAGCAAATGGGCGAGAGTAGTTTTACCTTCAGATGTCAGTCTGGTGGATGCATAATGCATTCAGATCGAATTCTATCCTATATATAAATTGTAAAGAAATACATGTATTTGTCTTGTCATAAAATGTACGTTATTCGAAGACGCCGCCATCCAATCGTCGGTCGAAATGAGATCCAGCCGTCCATTCGCGCGGTTAGTATAAAAAAAATATCCGTGCCTAGCCTTTCAACAACGTGGTCGGTTTGCCCTGCTAGATAGCACAGCGTGGATTCAGGCAGTGGCCATAGGTTTGAATCCCAGCTGAGGCAGTCCACTGCCTCTTTAGTCATTTTTTCTCCTTTTCTTCTTTCTTTTTTCTAGACCATTTAAAAAATTTTAAAAAATAAAAAACTTGTAAAGATGGAACCATGGTTATACGAGGAAGACTTGTAAGAAGTTTATTTTTTTTTAAGTTTTCTTCTTTATTCAGCAACATGTTTCCGCCTTGTAAATAGCTGACACGGGCACCCACTCCCCACTGTGCCCACAGCTCGCTCCGTCCAATAAACTATCCTATCGAACAGTACCGACACGAGCCAGCGCTCGACGCGCCATGAGGAGGAGCAAGACCGCCAGTGGCAGCCCCGCGCTGTTCTTGCTGGTAGCACAATGCCTCGCGCTCGCCTCCGTCACGGCCGCGACGACGGCGCGGACGCGGCAAGGCGACTACCTGGACCGGCTGCGCGGGTCGCCGTCCGCGCGCCGGTCGTGGGCAGCGGAGTCGCTGGCCGCCATGTCGTCGTCGACGGATAGCGCGCCGGAGACGGCCGAGAGGCGGCAGGCGGAGAAGGCCGGAGCGGCGGCCGGGAGCAAGGAGTCCGACCGCGTGGCGGCGCTGCCCGGCCAGCCGGACGGCGTGGACTTCGCGCAGTACGCCGGGTACGTGACGGTGGACGCGGCGGCCGGGCGCGCGCTCTTCTACTACCTTGCCGAGGCCGTCGGCTCCGGCGCGACGTCCAAGGCGCCCCTCCTCCTCTGGCTCAACGGAGGTACGCATGGTTGCTTCTTGCTGGTTGACTCGAGCATGTGTGAGTCCGCGAGCGTATGGCTTCGTTCTCAAGTGCGTTTGCAGGCCCCGGGTGCTCGTCGCTGGGGTACGGCGCCATGGAGGAGCTCGGCCCGTTCCGCGTCAAGAGCGACGGCAAGACGCTCTACCTCAACCCCTACTCCTGGAACCACGGTACGTACGCGTGAGCTAGCACTCACCGCACACACGATCGAGTCAGGCGCTGACAAGTGAACGGTGTCGACCATGGTGGCTGGGCATGCAGCGGCGAACGTGCTGTTCTTGGAGAGCCCGGCGGGGGTGGGGTTCTCGTACTCGAACACGACGGCGGACTACAGCCGGAGCGGGGACAACCGCACGGCGGAGGACGCGTACCTGTTCCTGCTGAACTGGGTGGAGCGGTTCCCCGAGTACAAGGGACGCGACTTCTACATCGCCGGCGAGAGCTACGCCGGCCACTACGTCCCGCAGCTCGCCTACGCCATCCTCCGCCACGCCGCCGGCAAGTCCTCCCCCATCAACCTCAGAGGCATCATGGTATGTACGCCAAGGGCATAAGTAAGCCGCTTCCTTTTAGCTTGTCTTATCTATTTATTTGATTTATCTTATAACTTCGAGAATTTTTCGAGATACCCTCGAGACTCGAGAGACATATGCTATTTGTGTGACTTATTTTAGAGAGTTTTTAGACAAGCCTAAGAGATTAAAAAAAAGGATTAAAAAATTAATAAAAATGAGATAAATCAAATAAGTTACATAAATCTGACTTATTTGACCTATCTTACTTTTTTAATTAATTTTTAAATCTATTTTTTTTATCTTGTAGACGTGTCTAAAAGCTCTCTAAAACAAATCACACAAAGGACATCCGGCTCTCGAGATTATCTCAAAAAATTCTAGAAGTTATGAGATAAGTCAAATAAGTGGATAAGATAAACTGAAAAGAACCCGCCCTAGCTAATGGAGCTAGTTTGAGAGTCCGTTTCTTTCGGTGGTTGCGGTTGCGTTTGCTTATAAGCTGAAAATTTGTACCTCCCTAATAACGATATCTGAGAGATCAAAAAATTATAGAAAAAATAGTTTTGAGAGATTTGAGAAGAAATTGTAAGACCTATAAAAATTAGCTACCAAACATCAAAGCGTTTGGCTTATATAAAAATAACAAATTTTCAGGTTATAAGCAAACGCAAACGCCGAAAGCAACAGAACCTGAATCACGAGCTAACCATCAGTGCGTGTCGTGTGCGTTCGGTCGCCGGTACGGCCAATCAAGATCGGGAACGCGGTGATCAACGAGTGGACTGACGAGAAGGGCATGTACGACTTCTTCTGGACGCACGCGCTCATCTCCGACGAGGCGGCCGACGGCATCAGCAAGAACTGCAACTTCACCGACGGCGCCGCGTCCAACCAGCTCTGCGACGCCGCCATGGAGGAGGCCAGCGAGAGCCTCCAGGGCATCGACATCTACAACATCTACGCGCCGAACTGCCAGTCCGCCGCGCTCGTCACCCCGCCCATCACCCCGTCGGTAATACACTAGCTAGCGTGGCTAACAATTAATCGGCAAGATTTGTAGGGAAGATTGACTTAGATACTACTTAACGTGCACAGATCGAGACCTTTGACCCGTGCACGGACTATTACGTGGAGGCCTACCTCAACAACCCGGATGTACAAAAGGCGCTCCACGCAAACGTCACCCGGCTCGATCACCCGTGGTCAGCGTGCAGGTACACCGACCATACGTACACAAAAAATCTAACCAATTCATGCATATTTATGAAGGCAAACACATGGCCATAATTTTTTATAAGGAAACACATGGCCATAATTAACATCGCCTTTTTGACGGTCATAGCACCTCAAATCTTCGATAGCACACTTCCAATGTCACTGTGTTGCTGACTGCTAGACTGACTGCTGGTAGTTGACTGAAATCGACATTGACGCGCAGCCTCAGAGTGCCAATCCACCGTCGCCCCTCCCTCTCCCCTTCCCCTTCCTCTCTCTGGCCTAAGCAGGTCTGCACGTCTCCACCACCACCTCCGCCTTCGCTGGCCATAGGGGTGTAAATGGAGCAGATAATTTCCGATCGACCGAATCAGTTTGGATAGTGATTTGGATAATTATACGGATATTCGGTTGTTTTTTGCAGATATGGATACGGATATAGATACTAGGTGCTAGATACGGATACAGATATGGATACGGATAATGCGGATATTATCCGACGGATAATATCCGAAGAAAAATATGAATCCGAATCATTCTAGGGGCTATGGCGCCTACCAGCCTACCGAGCGGCCCACAAGAGTTCAGCAAACCACGATACTCTCCATCCCTAGGCCACCGCACCAATCACCAGCCCACCAACACCAAAAACATGAACAAAACTCAAGAAATAAGACTGATGTGTGTGATCCTTGTTCTGCCATGTTAATCTGATATTACTACATGCTTTCAAAATTATTTTCTTTAACTTAATTTGCAGTACACAGTGGGTAGCGCTATACTGCTATATCTTTTTATTGGTGAAATTGTTCACTCCAAAACATATATTGATTCTTTTTCTGGCATGTGTTTTCGAATAAGTGTATTATCCGAGGAAATATCCGTTCCGACCAATATCCGATCTTATATTATCCATATTCGTATCCGATACTATCCGTATTCGTATCCGACACTATCCGTGTCCGTATCCATATCCGGCACTATCCGTATCCGATCTGTATTCGAAAAAAATATGGATACGGATACAATATTAGTGATATCCGACCGTATTCGATCCGTTTACATCCCTAGCTGGCCACCACCTGCAGCCGATGCACCCCCGCTGCCTCGCCGCTCCACCCTTTCCTCTAGCCTTCATGCTAGCCCTACCCAACCTGACTTCAATCGTCGTGTGGTGATCCTCCCACGGACTTCGTCCACCGCCCTCCGATGAATCCGTAGCCGAGACGGTGGTGTCGTAGCCGCTGCCTCCCACCGATGGGCTGCCACTAGCTTGGTATCCCTCTAAGCCCAAGAGGCCATGGTGAACCCCTCCCCTAGCTCTAGCAATGACGACGCATGGCAGGATAGAGTTGAAGAGGAGCTTGAGGGGAGGGGATAGACCTTGTAGTTACTGAGCTCAACCTCGAAAACACTTAGCTCAATTTTCATGGGTAGGTCATCAATTCATCATCAGCTAAAATTTAAAGCCTATTTTTGATGAATATTGGTTTAAATTATTTTATTACCTTTTGTAACATTTTAACTTTTTGACGCTATTTCTCGAAAAATCAAGAAGTTAAAAGTGGAACATTTTTAAATCTAGCTCCAATTATTGGTTTTGGTTTTCCAAAGACACCGCCTGAAGCGGCCAAAATTTAGTCTTACCATATATTCAGATAATTTCAGCACGGAAAAACACCCTGTTAAGCAAAATAGATCGACCCTGTAGTATAGCTACATAGCATGCATGTGACGATCATCAGAGCTTGCGATTCCTAGGCCCTCGACATCATTCGCATCGGTGGTGCTCATGTACCGCTAGCGTACCATCAAAGTTTCGTAACCGAAAGATCGGACCAACTGGGGTCCGTGATTTGGGCCGTCGACATGACATCCATATATGATTGGAGATATTTTCGGCGCATCATCAATCATCCATAAACTCAGCTGCTGCTTCTCTCTCTCTCAAAAAAAAAAAAACTCAGCTGCTGCTAACCTGGTTGCTTCGCTGAACAAGCTGGATCGGTCCAATCATTCCAATGATCCCTGCCTCACGCCAGAGGAAAAAAAAAATTCATCACCACATTAATCTCACGTTATTAGTTAGGTATGCACTGAATTATATATGGCATTTAGATCGAGCATGAATGCATGATTGTGTATGTGCTACGAAAAGTGTTCGTCTACCATGGCTATATTCCGTTCTTGCTGGAACTTTGTCTGCAAGGATATGATACTGTGGTATCATATGCTTTCCTGAACGGTAGGTGCAGAGCACAAGAAAGCAGGCAGAACAAAAGGTTGGCGGTTGCTCAAACTTGTAGCAGTTGCCTAGCTTCCATATGATGCAGAGGCAAAAACTTTTCTCCATGAGTTTGAGTAGCTAGCGTGCTCCGAGTTCTTAGCAAAACGAGGGAGGAAGGAATGCACGGTGCTAGTTTTAGTTTCGACTTTGTGATTCATACCAAGATCTGATTAGTTGCACTATCTACATAGCTTTGCTCCATGGCAAGATCCATTGCACATGGCGAACTGAATTTACCCCCATGTTCTTGGGTTCCTTGATGTTATACTAGTATACTGATATAAACCCAGATCTTACATATACTATGCATGAATTCATTGGGAACTAATTTTATTTTCCATCTCGAAACCCTATGATTGATCAACTTGGTTGCTGCCATGCTGCAAGAATTGATTGGCCCATGTGCAGTCACATCCATCCTGAATTTCTGAACACATCAGTGAACAGGTGGATTTTCTTTACAACCATGATAAAATTTTTAAAAAGGATTTATCTATTTTCAGTGAGGTCTTGAGGCGCTGGGTTGACAGCCCATCGACAGTCTTGCCTATTATCCAGGAGCTCATGAAAAACCACATAAGAGTTTGGGTGTACAGGTATGTGTGATATAACCTTTTCAGTTTTCATATGCTTCCACTCTGATCCAGCAATCAAAAGGGGATCTGAACTAATTTCTGGTACATGTACATGAACATTAATGAATTCAGTGTTACCGATCTTTGCAGTGGAGATACTGATGGGAGGGTGCCGGTCACTTCTAGTAGATATTCTGTTAACCAGATTAAGCTCCCAATTGCTGAAAAATGGAGACCATGGTTTAGCAGCACTCAGGTGGTTAAACTCAACTCCTCCTTGTCCTACCTTTTTATTGCAATAAGAACAAAAAAAAAAAAAACAGCACTAGAATATGTAGCTAACATAGATGTAACACTCCTGATTCTGCCATGATAATGATCTCGAAGAATTCGAGCTTTTGTAGTGCTGTTTTTTTGTTAGGATTCGACAAAATATAATGATTTGTTCAATATTCTGAATTCAGAATGCTGGAGAAGTGGGAGGATACGTTGTCCGGTACAAGGGCAACCTCAGCCTCGTAACCGTCCGAGGAGCAGGCCATGAGGTTCCCAGCTACCAGCCACAACGAGCGCTTGTGCTCGTTCAGTATTTCCTCGAAGGCAAAACACTCCCTGATTGCAAAAGTTGTGAACAGGTTTAGTACAGAAAAATACCTTGTTATGATATGAATAGTACAGTGGAAGCATAACAAATTGTATCACCGCCATTGTTGTGCCCATTTCATTCCGTACAAGAAAGAAGCAAAATCAAGTGAAGTTAGATACAGAAATCTGATCATGTAACTGCAAGTACGCAAATGATTTATATAGAGGGAAAGTACTGCGATGAAATTTATCAGTCTGAAGATTGATCGAGAAAATACTATGCTGCAAAGCTGGTGCTGCCATGTGTTACAAGCTTACACTTAACACGTATTGGTGAAGATTTGGTGTACTTGGCAAGTTCGGGTATAATTAAACAAATTCACCTGGTCGAAAATGCCTATGCTCCTGGTGAAGCTCGACATAGCTAAAGCTTTTGACTGTGTTTTGGCCTTACCTGCTGGCTAGTCTCCACGCGCGGGGCTCCGGTGCTAGATGGAGGGAGTGGATCTTCTTGATCCTAGAATCCTCATCTCCCGAGGTGCTCCTTAATGGTTCCATCAAAGGTACCATCTAGCACTGCAAAGGCCTTCGACAAGAAGACTCACTCTCGCCATTCCTCTTCAATACCGACATCGAACCTCTGCATTGGTTATTGGATCTTTCTATTGGAAGTGGGATTCTTTCCTCTATTCGTGGTGGCGATGTAGGCAGCCTGCCCTTATATGCCTACGACGCTGTTATTTTCATCACCCCCTAATAGGAATGAGATCGACGCCCTGGTTGGTTTGTATTCTCCGACAATTTGGGAACATCACAGACCTCCGCACCAACTTTCAGAAGAGTTAGATCGTCCTAGTTAATTAGGAAGAGATCGACCTGGACCTCATGCTTGCAAACTTCCTAACACAGTGTTCATCTTTCCCCTAAGCTACCTAGGCCATCCACTCTCCACTAAGAAGCTTTGCCACGCCCATTTCCAGCCACTCATTGATAAGGTCGCTAACCGTTTGGCTTGGAGAGGTTCTTTGATGTCCAAAGGTGGTCAGATTATGTTGCTCAAGACAGTCCTCTCGGCTCAGCACACCTACTCGCTCGGCAATTGTCGTCCCTCACTCAGTCTTGAAGCAAATTGACAAACTTCGACGCTCTTGGTATTGGCAGGGAAGCAACTCCATGCTAGTGGTCATTGTTGTGTAAATTGGCGGTTGGCTTGCAGACCCTTGGATCAAGGAGATCTTGGGTCCTAGACCTAGAAAGATTCTGAAGAGTGCTTTGCCTTCGGTGGCTTTGGCTCAGTGAATCCTCCACGTCCAAACCTTGGATTGGCACAGGCGCCACTTGTCGCCCTAGTGACTAGTCCTTATTTCAAACGGCAACCCGCATCACTGTTGGTGATGTGAGATCTACCTTGTTTTGCATGGATAACTGGTTGAATGATTGCTAACCTAAGGATATAGCCCTTGGGCTTTTTGTTATTTTTGTAAGGAAGAGCAGAATAGTCACTGACGCTCTAGGTTCTAATAGGTGGATTGAGGACCTATGTTGTCATTTCGTTCTGCTGCTGGTTCCTGAATTTGTTGAGCTTTGGCAACTAGTCTCTTCTATAAGCTTGAATGAGATGACCCTATACCAAATCACCCGGAGGTTCGCACAGGATGATGTGTTCTCGTTTAAGTTAGCCTACATGCTTCAATGCTTTCGTGGTACTCATTCTCCCATGATCACCTTAATCTGGAAACCTGGGCGCCATCCAAATGTAAATTGTTCGCTTGCCTATTGTTGCACAACCGCGTCTAAGTGGTAGATGCGCTGCTACGTCGTTGGATTTCAAACTGCTATTTTTTGCCCCCTTTGTCGTAGAAATCTCGAGACCCTGAGCCACTTATTTCTAGAGTGTGATTTCAGTACCCTGATTTGGTAGGGCATTACGGAATAGCTTCGTCTCACCGATTTTACGACAGTCCGAGCATGCTTTGGCGATGCTTCTTAACTGCCTGAAGGATGACTTCGCTCATGGGAGTTGACAGGAGCTAAGATTGGTTGTGTAACTTAGTGTCCTTTAGTTTGTGTTTGTTGCCCGGTGACCCTCTAGCTCATGCGATTTTTCCGTCCCCTCCCTCTTCTTTTCTCTCCCTCCCCCTTAGCTTTCCTGCCCTTTCCTAAAAAAAGATCGCCTTTAGCATAATTATGGTGAATGGCAAGTTTCTAGTGTTTTGATGCAGATGTTAAGGTTTGCAATATTTTCAAGTGTTCTTGCATTTGTCATAGTTCCTGTTGCTTAACGAAACTTATGGGTGTTAGGAATTTAACAAGAAGTGTGGAACCAATTCCGATCTCAGGTTAGGTACTTTCAACGCGATCACCCTTTTTATTTTTTTTAAAGTAGAAATATGAATAAATTTATGATTCCATATTTTCAGACTTAATGGTATTATTTTTAATATGCATACCAAAGTTAGACCTTCTTGTCTTGCTATTGAACTCATGCCTTGCTACTATACATCAAAATATCGATGATAAAGTCCACAAAAGAGTAGTGAATATTAAAATTCATTTAACCAATATTTGAGAAAAAAATTTGGCAAGCGCGTGGGCAGGGTGCTAGACATGCATGGCAAGAGACTTGGTTTAGCAACACTCAGGTGTTTACACTCAACTCCTCCTACCTTAATTATTTACTGCAATAAACAACGACACCAAAATTAGTAGCTAACGTAGATGCAAAGCTCCTAATTTTATTTGACAATTATCTCGATGAATTCAAATTTTGAAGTACTGGATTTTGTTTGGGTTTAACAATTCTAGTGATATGTTCAATCTTCTCAACTTAGGGTGCTGAAGAGGTGGGTCGATACCTTGTTCGGTACAAGGACAACCTTAGCCTCGTAACCGTGAGAGGAGCAGGCCACGAGGGCCCTAGCTACTAGCCACAACAAGCACTTGTGCTTGTTCAATATTTCCTTGAAGGGAATATGCTCCCTGATTGTAGAACATGTGAATCGTTTTGGTAGGAAAATCTTTTTTTTTGGCAATATGTATAGTACATCAACAGCATAACTACAAGTTGTATCACTGTCAGTGCTGTGCCATTTCATTCACTATAAAAAGGAAGCAAAATAAAGTGAATTTAGACATAGAAAACCTTGTGTTGACGGTTGATGGCTACAAAAGAAGTATTGAGTGGGCGACAAGAAGGAAAAGAAGCGACACAATGCCAGCGAGGCACCATTGTTAGGGGGATATTGCTCTCTTAGTTCAATAGGTATTGGACTAACTTTAGTCTATTACTTAGATTATAAAATGTGTAGCTCTTCTTATATATAGACCATGTTAGCCCCTAGCAATATGGAAACAAACATGATCAAATGTGAAAGAAAAATCACTAAATATAATATAATATCATATCTAATCTACCTACATGCATCTAATTGTACCAACTATAAATATATGCATTGATACTATAACCCAAACACGAGTGTACTTGCATGTTGTAGATTCTCTATTGATGTCCTTCCTCTGCCGCACGTCCACGGCGCCGGCTGCAGTGAATGCCAACCATAACAAAAGCCATCCACCACATTATGTATGTAACTACAAGTATGCAAATTGTTTATAAATAGAGAATGCTAGAGGCAGAAATTTATTAGTATGAAGATTGATTGCGAAAAATCCATGCTGCAAACCTGGTGCTACCATATGCATGATACAAACTTACATATATTAATTAGGGCACGAAATATACATAACTTATATGTTGGTGACAAAACAGGGGAGTTGATATGGGCTTCCATGTATTAAGTAGAATATTGCAACTTGTAAGATGACTAAGTTTTGGAAATGTCAGTGAAGCAACAATTATTCTTTCATCAACACCATATGATAATTTGGAAGAGACTTAAATCGGTTAGGATGAACTCCTTCAAAAAACTGATAGTATTTTATTCCCACACAAAAAACAAATTACTTGAAAGGTAAAATTTGTTATGGACCACTATAGATTACAAGGCTCTACTTGTTGAGTCACTGTCATATGGCCACATAGCCCTAAAAAACATATGGCCTCATGGTCCACATGTCAATGACTCATAGAGTAGTTTATACCAAAGCCATGAATTTCATGATGGTACACCACCAATTGCCCAAATTTGAAAAAAGCCAAATGCTTTAGCATTGCACGTTGCAAAAGTGAAGACTCGAAGGAGAAAAATTCTTCCTCTAGTGAGCCAAATAATTATGTTGTGGCTTCCCGAAAAACACAAAAAAAGAAAAAAAAATAGTGGTAGCACAATACAATGATCCATTGATTTTTGTAAAATCAATTTAAACATATGCGTACATAAGAATGTAGGTTTATAGTCTTTGGATGGCCATAATGGTGGCGACATCACAATATTGTATCTTGTACAAGAATGAAACGATGCACAAATTGTGAGTTGTTTTTAAAGAACATATATCGTGAGTTGAAATTAGTTTACAGTCAACTTTGCCTAATATCCACTTTTACGACCTAGTGGACACTGTTGAGCTCAGCCCATCTGAAGTTTAGGCCGCGATTCACTTGATAGTAGCAGCAAAGGCTTATCAGTCTTCCGATCTTGCCATCAATTCCCGCCTTTCCTTTATCCCTCATCAAACTTACAACCCGTTTCTGCCTTATATGGCAAGGTTAAGCCCTAACAACATGGAAACAAACATGACCTGATGTAACAGAAAGCATCCCCGGGGGGGAGGGGGGGGGGGGGAGAGAGGGGTAAATTGGACTAAAGTAATTTTTACAATTTTTGTAGTTTACTTTTAAATTTAATTATAAGATTAATTTTTTCTATAACCAGATACAGGAACTAAACAAGACATATATGAAAAGAAACGGAAAAGTAAATGTAAGAAGTAACCGAGACAAGAGATAAGAGATTTTTTTTCCTAAGGTTCGAAAAGCCTTTCCTTTTTCCTACCCCTTGTTGGAGCACTCTTCACGAAGAGAAGTATTGCTTCGATTTTACTCATGGTAGCCCTTCACCGCTCCAGTAGGTAGACTTTGACCTTCACAACCACTTTGAGTCTCTCACAATCTTCTCCTTAAGAGATCACCAAGCACAAACTCTAAAAGTAAGAAACTTAAGTAACAGGCTCAAGATAACTTGATCTTGCCGAATCAATGCTTCCATGGAAGCATATAAGGAGACATAGCACTCAAGCTCTCGTGAACCCACTGTAAGATAGAAACCCTATTTTTTGGTGGCCCTCACTCAAATGGACTCTAGGATAACATATGGAGTAAATCAGTTCGAAACAAAGGGGCACCCTAAGTCCTTAAATAGGCCACACCCAAAAATAGCCATTGGGACCCAGAAACAGAAATCCCACGGCGCTACTGTACTATACGGCACATGCCGAACCATACGGCACAAGAGGTTGCTGTATGGTACGACCATTGCCGTTCCATATGATGCTCCTCCGGGAGACAAACCAAACAACAACCCTGTTTGGTACCGCCATACCATATAGGGTGCCAAGATCCGCTACACACCCTTAATGGAAAAAAGCAGATGACACGCTTAGAACCCTTACTAGAAAAGATCATACGGCACTCCGTCTGGTACCCCATGCCATACGGCGTGCACGGCACACTTAGAACCCTTACTGGAAAAGATCAGATAACACGTCGTCTGGTACCTCGTACTAGATGGCGTGCATGGAATACTTAGAACCTTTACTAGAAAATATCAGACAGCACACCATCTAGTACCTCGTACCATACGGCGTGCACGACACCCTCTAAAAAGCTTTTAGAAATAATCATACGACATGCACAACACTTGCACAAAACCTACTGGAAAAGATGCGACGAGGTGTCGTCTGGTACCTCGCCATCTGGTACCCCCGTACCATACGGCACCATCTTGCCTATACTGACAACTCTAACTAAAGGCTCTAAACACTTCTAAATTGCTCTAAAACTTAAAGCCAAAGTGCATCCATGGAAAACAAGCTCCGACAACTCCAAAAACATCTCAAACCCCTTTTAAAACAAAGAACATTAAAAACACTTATATCTAGATGAACTCATCTCAACTCTTGAGTAATGTTAAAACATTCTTAATCTTGAACAGCTTTATTACGAAGGCATCATGACTTTATTACAATGTCATCATCACCATGAACACCATCACAATGTTATCATCACCAAAATCAAGATAATCTTTTCACAAACCACAAGGGGGCTTTGAGCCATACAGCAACCAAACAAATAAGATCATATCTATACTACCCAGATATAATAAGAGAGAATTCTTTATTTGCCACTAAACTTAGCCAAATTTGATCTGCCATCATTTTTTTGAAGTTCACGATTTACCATAGAAATTTGAGTCTCTTTCCCTATATGCCACTTCCGTCAATGTGCCCTCTCTTTGCCATTAAGTCAGATGTGAAATGTCCTCTTTGCCTCAATCTTTTCAATACATTACAAAATAGAAAAATTCACAAAAAAATGGAAACTTCATCAAATTATGAGAAAAATTTCTATAGAAAATTTTGAACTTTGAACTTTGAACGGCAAGTAGAACATAATTTTACATAAATTTAGAAATTTGTATTACTCAATTTGAAGTTAAAATGCAGGGTATGCAATGTTTCAAGTTTTAAATGCAGAAATTATGAAAGGTGTATTTTGGGTATTACCAGAGCCTTCTAACGGCTGAATCTAATAAATTTGACGGAAGTGGCATATAGGGAAAGACATACAGTAATGGAAAATCATGAACTTCAAAAAAATGACCGCAGATTATGCATTTGACTAAGTTTTAATGGCAAATAGGAAATTCTGCAGATATAAAGATATGCATTTAATCATACCAATTATAAAGATCTGCATTGATACTAATCAAAAGATGAGGACATATATGGATGCATGCTATGGATTCTGTACAAAGATATGCATTTAATCATACCAATCAATTATGCACATATGCGTTGATAGCAATCAAAACATGAGGGCATGGATGCATGCTATGGATTCTCTACTATGATATGCATTTAATCATACCAATTATAAAGATAATGCATTGATACTAATCAAAACATGAGGACATGGATGCATGCAATGGATTCTCTACTGCGACCCTTCCTCCTTCCGCACGTCTACAATGCGAGATGCAGGGAATGCCATCCATAACAAACGCGTTCACCATTCTAATCTTGTAACTACAAGTATGTGAATGATTTGTATATAGAGAAAGTTGCAACTAGGAATTTATACGAAGATTGATTGCGAGAATCTATATTGCATACCTAGTACGAAGTTAATCAAATATCATGAGGTTGTTTAGCATGAAGTTCACTCTATCTAAAGTCCACTTTGACAACCCAATGATTTCTTAATTCTTAGAGCATGTTCAGAGTGGTTGAGCTGAACGAATAAACTGATTGAGCTGAATGTTTCGAAGCTGGTCCGCTTCATTTATGTTATTTTTAAGAGCTTTCAGAGGTGGCTTCATGATTTTAAAAAAATGGACCAAATAACGAAATTGTTTTTCTTTTCAATTAAGTTTAAGCCACTCCGAACATGCTCTTAGTGGTAACTGTTATAAGATATGTGAATATATTTATACCATACATACTTGATCCAATGGTTTGGCGATCCATTGCTTATAGGGGTAAGTTTTAGTTTTCCAAAATTAATATATCAAAATATCTCCAAATTTCTGGAGTTTGAAATAAATTTTAATTATTGGTGTTAAACAAATAATTTTTATAATCCCGACACCTAAATATAGCGTGGAGATATGTTTGATATTTGTTATCTAGAAATTAATACTATATTCTATCTCTGGTGTAGATAACTATCTCACCGGAGGCTGGAATGGATACATAGATTTGCTTTTGGAAGAAAAAAAAACTCTTCCAATTGTAAAGGGCGTGAGCCACTATCTCAATTACTAGTAGGATATCTTTTTTTTTTTAAGAAGCGGATATCCTTTTTTTTTTATATAAAGGATTCAGATTTCAACGAAAAGTCAACCAAGATAAAAAAGGCCCTAGTACAAATACAAAATAACCCAGAAGTCCCTCAAGGGCCTGATTGCAAGAAACTTGACTCTAGTTGTTGTGCTCGGATCGGAAACTTCGAGAACGGAAGCCAAGCACGACACCGCCGTTGAGCCCCTCCTCGCCGGCCAATATCCTTAGCTTTTGTTACCATGAAAACCCACCGTGAGTCACTATTTCAATTACTAGTAACAACAATTGGGCTGGAGTGGTTTGACCATCGGATGTGTCATGAATGCATGATCTGTGTAATTATTTTTCTATCAATTCATGCCTTCCAGTAGGCTGTCATTTATCCTAGGTCTTACTATTTGCCAACCCGTTTCCGCCTTGTAAATATCTGACACGACCACGCACCGTCCCCGCCTTCCCGGTGAGCTCGCCCCGTCCACAGGAGCGCTGGATGCACCATGAGGAGGAGCAAGGCCACCACTAGCACAGTGCTGTTCTTGCTGGTAGCACAATGCCTCGCGCTCGCCTCCGGCAAGCCCGCGGCGAAGGCGCGGATGCGGCAGGGCGACTACCTGGACCGGCTGCGCCAGTCGCAGTCCGCGCGCCGGTCGCGGACAGCCGAGTCGCCGGGGACCATGTCGACGACGGATAGCGCATCCGAAACGGCCGACAGGCGACGCGTGGAGCCGGCGGGAGCGGCGGTCGGGAGCAGGGAGTCCGATCGCGTGGCGGCGCTTCCCGGCCAGCCGGACGGCGTGGACTTCGCGCAGTACGCCGGGTACGTGACGGTGGACGCGACGGCTGGGCGCGCCCTCTTCTACTACCTCGCCGAGGCCGCCGGCAATGGCTCGGCGTCCAAGCCCCTCCTCCTCTGGCTCAATGGAGGTAAGCAAGCGTCGTATGCATGAGTCAGCGCGTGCATGGGTTCGTTTTCACCGTGCGTTTGCAGGCCCCGGGTGCTCGTCGCTGGGGTACGGCGCCATGGAGGAGCTCGGCCCGTTCCGCGTCATGAGCGACGGCAAGACGCTCCACGTCAACCCCTACTCCTGGAACCACGGTACGTACGCGTGAGTTAGCACTCACCGCTCACACGAGTCCATGCGATCCATCGCAACAATTTGCGAGTACTGACAGTGAACGGCCGGTCATGCAGCGGCGAACGTGCTGTTCTTGGAGAGCCCGGCGGGGGTGGGGTTCTCGTACTCGAACACGACGGCGGACTACAGCCGGAGCGGGGATAACCGCACGGCGGAGGACACTTACCTGTTCCTGGTGAACTGGGTGGAGCGGTTCCCGGAGTACAAGGGCCGCGACTTCTACATCGCCGGCGAGAGCTACGCCGGCCACTACGTGCCGCAGCTCGCCGACGCCATCCTCCGCCACGCCGCCGGCAAGCCCTCCTCCCTCAACCTCAAAGGCATCATGGTACGTACGCACGCATGCAACACGTACACGCTGTTGTAAATAG
Source organism: Olyra latifolia (assembly GCA_036346145.1). Lineage (NCBI taxonomy): Eukaryota > Viridiplantae > Streptophyta > Magnoliopsida > Poales > Poaceae > Olyra > Olyra latifolia. The sequence continues at coordinate 53,247,701 of CM070529.1, read as the reverse complement.
TGCGGTATAAGCAATATGATATATACTAATATCAAAATAATTTCAGATTTAAATAAGCAAGAATTTAATATTATCATGAAATAAATCTATAAATATGAATTCTACAAGTGATAGGACAGCAGTAAAGCAATTCATAAATGCAGTGAAATTAACATGATAATAAGTAGAAATTCATAACATGTGAATAAGAACATAACCATTTGATATGTAATGAATTGTTGTCGGTTTTAATGTGTTGGGTTGCTAGAAATAGTCAGTCAACAACATTATATATATATATATATATATATATATATATATATATATATATATATATATATATATATATCACAGATATAGCTATGACAATATCAATGACTAAAACACTGCCCCAATTGCAATTAACAGTTCAATTTCTCAGAAAATTAATTCTGGAATCACAGGTTTATCTTAAGCTTCATCAACAGTCATAAACATGCAGTATGTATCAAGTTACCGTCCAAAACAGTGCTAACACTAAAACTGTCCAGATTCCCAAAATGAAGCCAAAAATGGATATTAAACAGATAAACAACAGTGACCAGTAAGTATATGAGCACATATATAACAGTAATTAATTTCTCAACTAAACAGTAACTGGGACAGTAATGTAGTAAGCATATAATCTATGAATTATCATAGCCAATCTCAATATATCAATTTCATCATCGAGCATAAACTCGACGCCACACACATATAAACTAGTGCACAGCCCCAAAACCGAGATAATCAGCCCCTTAACACAATGTTAGGTCCCTAAATTATCTCAATTAGCCCTATGCACAACACAAAAGTAGGGAATTTGGTAAACTTCCTCAGCACTGGATTCAAACCAGTGTGTAAAAAGGGCAAGGCACGTCTATAAGGAGCTGTCCTAGAAATCAATATTGCCGCCACTAGTGTACTAGCAGCAACAAATCAATCCAGAGATACAATGTCGTCAATCTCAGTGTTGCAACCAAAAATCACCACACCAAGACCTCGAGGAGTAGCGAACACAGCACAAGATCACGGTATCCAGCCCTCGGCCAAAGGGACCAAGGCGATGCGAAGCCAAATCACGCACGGACAGCCACCAATCCCGGCCTCAAATCGGTCTCCTCTCCCAAATCAACCCAGCCGCCCTCGAAGTAAGCTTTTCCCGAGCTCAAAGGCCAAGAATCGAAGGGAAAAACCGACTCAAAGTCACGCAATCGTGGAATATTGAAACTAGGGTTAGCTCCACAAAGAGGAGCCAGTGAATATGTGGAAAAAGCAGCCAGCCAACCAAAGGGAGAGAAAGAGAACCAGATAAGAGGAGGCTCGGCTGCCATCTGCAACGGCCACGTGCAGTACGCCTATCACGCGCCCCCGGCGCCCGAGTCACCCGCTGCCGCCGCCGCCAGCTTGCGGACGCGAGCGCGTGCTCGTGCAAATGACAGGTCGGCCAGCCGCAGCAGCATTAGTTGCTGCCTGTTTTTCTCCCCGTATGGTCCAAGGCCCATTAGCCTCACGCCTCCTCACGGGCAAAAGCCCAGCACACGCTAAGCCAAATGCGACGTCACTTAGACCAGAAGAGTTACGAACTAACCATCTTCTGTACGATCAATCAAGATCGGGAACGCCGTGATCAACGACTGGACGGACACCAAGGGCATGTACGACTTCTACTGGACGCACGCGCTCATCTCCGACGAGGCGGCCGACGGCATCAGCAAGAACTGCAACTTCACCGACCTTGATGCGTCCAACCAGCTCTGCTTCGCCGCCATCGACGACGCCGGCAAGAGCTTCAATGTCGTCGACATCTACGACATCTACGCTCCAAGATGCCAATCCCCCGCGCTCGTCACTCCGCCCATTGCCCCATCGGTATGTCAAAATATCATCTATCTTACTATCTACATAAATCTTTGTCGATTCAGCTAACCTGACGTGCACAGATCGAGGGCTTTGACCCATGCACAGACCATTACGTGGAGGCCTACCTCAACAAACCAGATGTACAGAAGGCACTCCACGCGAACGTAACCCGGCTCAATTACCCGTGGTCAGCATGCAGGTACACCAACGATCGACCATACTGATGCAAAAGTTAAATCAAGAACTCTTTTACCATACATTATACGAAGGTATATTTCGTACTGGTTTGGACCGCGCTAATTTTTTTGATTGGTGCATTCATCTAGTTTCAATGTTATGATGAACTGGACCGATAGCCCTTCGACAGTCTTACCTATTATCCAAAAGATCTTGAAAAACAACATAAGTGTTTTGGTTTACAGGTTTGTATGATATGACATTTCAACATACTTACACAGTTACACTCGATCTGATCCAACAATCAAGAGTGGATCTGAGCTGTATATATGATGATTTTAATTCGACGTCACTGATTTTTGCAGTGGAGACACTGATGGGAAAATACCGGTCACTTCCAGTAGATACTCTGTCAACCAGCTTCAACTTCCAGTTGCTTATAAATGGAGACCATGGTTTAGCAACACTCAGGTGTCCTCCCTGTCTTTAGCTGTTTACTACAATAACAACTACACAAAAATAACAACAAAAACCTCTAGCTAGCATAGATTCACCAATTCTAATCCTACTTTGATAATGATCTCGAAGAATTCAAACATTTCAAGTACTGCATTTTGTTAGGGTTTGACACTGATCTATCTGATATGTTGAACTCAGGGTGCTGGAGAGGTAGGTGGATACATTGTTCAGTATCAGGGAAACCTCAGCCTTGTAACCGTGAGAGGAGCAGGCCATGAAGTCCCTAGCTACCAGCCACAGCGAGCGTTTGTACTTGTGAAACATTTCCTTGAAGGCAAACCGCTCCCTGATTGCCAAACATGTGAACCGTTTTAGCAGGGAAAAAACTTTGTTACAATATGAATAGTTCAGCAGCAACATATTAACACAGTACCACCGCCATTGCTGTGCCCATTTCATTCGGTATAAGAAAGAAGCAAAATCTAGTAAGTTAGACATGAACTATCCAAATACGAGACTATACCCAGACTACCCAAATATGATGATATGCATTGATACTAATTCAAACATGTGCGTGCATGCTATGGATTCTCTATTGCTGTCCTTTCAGCACGGCCACGTCGCAGGCAGCGGTTGAATACCAACCATAACAAACCCATTTGACCAATCACCATACTGTTCATGTAATTGTAGACGTGCAAATTGTTTATATAGAGGGAAAGTTGTACATGAAATTTATCTTTCTGAAGATTTGACAGCAAAATCTATGCTGCATCGCTGGTGCTACCATGTGTTATAAACTTACGGATTTTACTTGGGACAGCAATACATAAATAATATGCTGGTACCGAAACAGGGGATACTATAACATTATCATCCATGTGTTAAGGACCACGATTATAGCTTGCAAGATCTTTCTCAAATAAAAAACTTGCAAGACGACTCTGTCTCAGAAATCTGAGTCAGGCAATTTCTGAGACAGGCAACTATTACTCTCAAAAACACTAGGGTGAATGAACTCACCCCCTTCAAAAAGCTGATAGTATTTTACTTCCACACACAAAATACATTACTTGAAAAAGGCCAACAGCTTTAGCATTGCACAGTGGATGAAAAAGGCTGTCGCCTCCAAGGAGAAATTTTCTTCCTCGAATGTGGCAAGTAATTCTGTTGTGCCTTCCACACAACACAAAAACCAGTGGTAGCACAATACAATGATTCCGTTGTGCCTTCCACACAACACAAAAACCAGTGGTAACACAATACAGTGATTCACAGATTCTTACAAGATCAGTTTAAACATATATAGACATGAAAAGGCATGCTTTCTGTCATTGGATGGCCATAATGGTGGCAACATCACATGGTATGATCTTGTACAAATTGCAACAATGCACAAATGTTGTGAGTTGAATCAGCCTAAAGTTCGCTCTGCTTCTTGTGTCTCTACATGGTTTATTGTCCGAGAACTTGTTCCTGCCAATCCTTCCACCTTTTTGCAGACATAGATATAATGAGAGTCAGGATCCTCTGGAACAAAGCCATCAGGCAGTCTACCCCTCTCTGTCAATGGAACAGGATCCAAGATAGACCTCCCTGTTTTGCCCTTGAACCCAGGTCTTGCTGCAATACATTAAAATGCTGATGATAAAGTCCAAATACGGGTAAAAAATAAATAAAATTCACTTAACAACCAGGATTTGTGACAAACATTTCTTTTCGTTTCATCATTCTACTTTCTATCCTATCTTTTCATCACTACTTGGAGTAGGATGGATTAATAAAACATTTATCTTTTGAGACACTTTTAGATTTTTTTTAGTCGCCAAGTTCTTTGTATTATGTGTTATAATACAAAAAAAATCACATTGGATAAAATAAATCATGTGTAATTCGCTTTATGATGAACAACAAATTTTGCTGGGTAAGTAATCATAGAAATCTAGAAAACAAGTCTGTCAATGCAATCAGTGCAGTTTGGATGAAGTTTCCTTGATTGGGGCTGTATAAGAGAAATATGGAATCTCTTTTTCTACTTTGCCTTAGTTATTGAAGGCTGAAACAAAAGCCTGGATCGCTTACTCAACTACAGAAGAGTGAGTGACTCAGAACTCTGTATTTTGCCTAAGAGGACAATATTTGTGACTTGTGAGTAGAGAAAAATGCTATTCTTGGAGAAGCCTCAATGGACCAGCAAAAGAAATATCCATGGGGAATCGGGTTGCATGGTAAATGTAAAGAGTATGCTTAATCAGTTAACGTCAATCTGCTACTTGGGTATCAAGCGCCTTTACAGACAAATTTAAAAATTTGAAATTTCTGCATTTATATTTTGTATGTAGAATTCTTAAAATTTTCAATATTTTATTAATTCAATGAAATCAATTACACAGGTTATATATTGACTTTGTTATTTATATAAGGGATAGGATAAACAATATTCATAAGCAAGCAAATTTATTGGTAGTATTAATACATAAAAAAATCAACAACTAGTGCTAACTGCTAAGAAGGGGAAGTCGTCAAGGTGGACTATACTAATAGTGAGATAACATGGCTGCCATGCATAAAAAAGGATAAAAAAATGTAATATTTATACGTACGCAGAATGTATAGTACAATTTTCCAGTTGCATCCTGGTTGGTTCAAATGAGGAACTCGCACTGATGGATCGCCATAAGTTATCTAGCAGTTCAGACAAAAAATTTGATCATTATAAACAATGCTAGGAAATAGCAGATTCAGAATTGCACTCAGAAGAAGCTTATTCAAAGCTCCTACCAACACAAAGACTCCTCCTGGTTTAAGAAGCCTACAATCAAAAGGTGCCACTGATTAGTCTGCAGGAATATTGAAATTTATGAGATATCTTAGTGCATACAAGACAGTGAATGATATTTTAAGAGAGAATTCCTTATTTGTCACTAAAACTTAGCCAAATCCACAATCCGCCATCATTTTTTTTTTTTGACATTCACAATTGTGAAATCGTGAATTTTCAAAAAAATGATGGCAGATCGTGGATTGGGCTAAGTTTTAGTGGCAAACAAGGAATTCTCTCATATTTAATGGGAGCAAAAACCTGTTCACTTCCAGAACCATCTGAGCTGCGCTGATAGGAGCATCCACACCACACTATGGAAGTAGCAAGACCACAATGTTGAAGTGGCAAAATAAGGAAAAGGGCACGATGACTAATTATACCTACTTACCATCAAAGAGTCCAAAGTACCTAAAAGAAATGCACAAAAAAGAACAAGCTATATTAAACATGTGTGATAGTACTTGTTAGAACACCACTGTAGAAATTTATACCTTTATCAATAGCACAATCAAATGATTCATCAGAGAATATACTCATATCCCTAACATCCATTTGCATGTCTAAAAGTCATAAGGAGATCAACAGACAGTAGATTGCTTTTTATGAAAGAAGAGAAAGAGAATTGAATCAGGCGATTAAGTCCCCAAGGATACATTGCAGCTGTGGAACATTGAAGTATTTCTTTCTCATCATCTCAATTACAACAGAAGAAATGTCAATGTTCATAATCTCCACATAACCATCATCGACCATATCCTCCGACATAACTACAAACAACAGAACAGTGAAAGAACATTTGAATTATCACAAGGAATGTAACTAGAAGAAAAGAAGCAATCATTGAAATTGTGGAGCTTAGATTCCGAAATAGAACCTCAACTCCAACCCAACCCCACCACGGCATTCCAACCCCAACAACACACATGCAGCCACTATACGAATAGATAATACAACCAATGGAACACAGTAGGGAACAGGACGTCTGTAAAACTTGTGAAAATAAAATTAAAACATAGGCGCTTCTATTGTAGATGCCATGTCAAACAATACATCTCATTTGCACCACGGCCTAACACTTTGCCGGACCAAAGTTGGTCAAGATAATCGTACTGCACTGTGCTGGTTCCAGATGCGCGGTTCTGTAGTCCGTGAGTGAAACACTCTTTGTCATTTCACACATGGACTAATTGTAGCGACACACACACACACACACAGAAGCTCACAGTAGCAAGCTCCCATTCAGAGTATAAACATCAGACTAAAGACAGAAACCTATGCCAACACGTGGACCAAGAGCATAGCATTCTCTGATTGCCATGATGATATAAAAAGAACTGCAGCCAAATCAGTGAATCACCATAGCTTTCCACAAACTATTGAGTAGATACGCCGAAACAGCGATTTCCATCAAAGCAGACACTGCCTATGCGTGCAATCAGTCCAGAAGATCACTCTCTATCAATCACCCAAACTTACAAATTCACAATTTGCATCCTATTCGAGCACATATCTGAATAAAAATGAAATTTTTAAAAAGAAAAAGAAAGGAGCTTTCTACTTCTAAAAAAAAGACACAGCTACGTAAGCACGCGCACAAGCAGCAGCGAAGCAACGCGAACTATCGCCCACAGTTCATGCACTAAGCGAGAGCAATCTCTGAGAGAACAGCCGCAATCGACGGGAGAGGAGCATGGGAAAGGGAGGAGGGGGGCTTCAGTGGCAGTTCGCATACGTGCCGAGCCGCAGCCAATCATGAGGAGGCGCGACGCCGGCTGCACGAAGCGGCGGACGAAGGGGCGGAGCGCGGCGTAGCGCTGGTACCAGTCGTACGGCGCGCCGCCCTCCTCCACGTAGCGCGCGTCCCAGTACTCCGCCTCCCCGTAGCTGAACCCCTTGCCGCCTCCGCCGCCGTTGCCGTTGCCGTCGCTCCTGGCGGCGCCCGCCGTCTCCGCCGGCCCGTCGTCGGCGTGCGGCGGCGATGACATCGCCGGGGAGGGAGCGTTGGGGGGAATGGTTTGGCGGAGGGGGTGGATATAGCTAGGGGGAGGACGGAGGAGGAGGGCATTAGGTGGACGGGTCATGGGTGGGAGGAGCATCGGTATCGGTGCGGTGCCTGCGCTCGAGCTTGGGACCAGCCGCCACACCACGTCGCCGTCGTTCGTCGTCTCCCGACGTCCCCTTTTCTTTTCCTATTTTTTTCCCGCTCCATTTACCGTGTATCTTTAAAGCTCTTTTGTAACACACAACGACAAATATTATAAGATAATATCTAGCCAATCGCTGGTGTTTTGCTACGAGAAAATTTGAATTTCACCATTAAAGCTATGAGCAAGCGGATCATAGTTTTTGTGGACAATTGGTGCTATGCACCACAAGGCGTGACATGTCAAGATCGATTGTGCGTGAGTCATGCGTATATAGCTTCGTCGTGGACGATTAGTGTTAGGCACTGCGCAACAGTGCCACATGATGAATAACGCACGGATGGTAGTAAAGGTCGGCACACATTATACTTTGGTTATACCTACTGCACGAATTTTGAAGAGTTAAATCACAAAAAATGAGTTTGTTTTTATAAGAAAAATGAGTTTGTTAGGATAGATACCGTGACGGGTAATTTTAGTGAAGTAAATGGGTTTGAATAATTTTAATAAAGTGTGACATCACCAGCACTCACCACAAGAGGTTTTTTAATAGCAGAGATATTATAATTCAAGTTTAACTATTTACTTTAGAGAGCGTCTTTCAAACAATATTTCTTTCAAACAATATTATTAGTATAGTATAAATACTATTCCAATAGTATAAATATATCGAAATAATCTAAACCGTTAAACAGGAAGAAACGGGTAATTTGTATTTGTTTTACAGTGATTTTTTTCTTGGTGAGGTTTTTGGCTTACTTTTCTACAGTCCTTTTCGGTTCTGGTTGGTGCTGCGATGATTCAGTGGCGCCATTTTTTTTCTCTCCTTTCGCTCTCTTGCCTCACGTGAGCTACTTTAAAGTTCTATAAAGGGTTATTGTCATCCGGCAAACGTTAACACAATAGACTATGCAAGCTGTTGCAATTTATTTTTAGGTCTGCCTATGGCACAATCGCTTCAAATGGAAGACCTATCCTACTGATGCAAAAAGACCTAGGGCCTATCCAATGGAATTTTAGAGGAAAAAAATGAGAAATCTTGTCCATGGAAAAAGTTTATATTACAATTGTTTGATTTGTGTGATTGTTTGAAGGAATCCGTAGGCTAGGAAATTTCCCTTTAAAATTGGAAGGAAGGATTTATAGCGTGAGCTTTAACCTCAGGTTTCAAATCCCCTAAACGCGAATCTATTATGTTTTGGGGGCTTATTTGCTTATGTTTATTTGTTGATCTACCTTTTGAATATCCAAACGCTTTAAGCTTGTTGAGCTGGCTTCTTTAGTTATCTCGAAGCTGCTTATCAAAAATTAAAAACAAATATAACGAATGGGTCAACGTCTCCAAAACATCTTCTATAGGTTTTCCATGTTTAGTTAATTAGTGAATGAGTAAATAAGTTCAGACGTTCAACCCACAAGAACATAGGGAACATGTGATCAAACGCCTCGCCTCTCTTCTAGTGAATCTTTCTAGCCGATATATCCTACCCGAGAAGATTTGACATTTTGTCATTTTGTCTCTCTCAACATTGCAGTTCGTTTATTTTGCCACTCTTTTTTACCGACATATAAAGTTATCTGTGTCAATGAAAGTAAGCTGGCAAAATGCTTATTTTTTCGCCAACCCGGCCATGGAAAGACCACGAACCTTTCACCTTCACCAGGTTGCAAAAATATGCCACCGTGATCAACGAGCACGTCCCCTTCCTCCTCGACGAACGGCTGCTCTGGAAGGACGTGCCGGGCCGGGAAGATAACATCGCAGCATCGGAGATCCGATCTCCGGGGCCAGACAGGGAAGCACGAGGATCTCTGGGAAGGTATGGCCTGCCCTACCGTACACTTCAGCGCTCTCACACGCTCCATCTGACTGAACTGGTCCTCCACTGGACCACTCAGCAGCAGCACTGGATAACCCAACATAGAGGACGATGCCGTGAGTGCAATGGCCCATCTGCTGTAGAGAAGCACGTTTCGTTTCTCCTACTACTGGCTGCATGCCTGCATCAGCCAGAAGCTGAAGAGCAGCATGAGATCATCAGCAGTTCTGCACTGATTGAATGCTCTTCCTTTCTATATCTGCAGGATGAACCTGGGTCGGGTTTAACAAAAAAATTTTTACAGAAGTTGGTTCTTTCTTGCAGATCGAACTGGGGATTACATTGCTCTCCTTTTAATTAGCGCATCAGGATCGGATATAAAACCTACAAATCCTGGTGTTGATTACTTTGTCCCTGGTGTAAAAGATAGGAGAGGGAGAGTATGTGTATGAATTGGATAGATTGTACTGACAGCACAAAGGACAAATATATAGAGTATAAGAGGGAAACCTTAGAGGAGGAAAAGATTATTCTACCCCTACAATACACAGTGACTACAATATTCTTAACACCCTCCCCCCCCCAAATGCAAAGTGTATGCAATAGTATTGCATTTGAAGGAAAACACACACACTAATAAAAGGGGAAATCCAGTCCGAGTCTTGTCAATGTCGTCGAAGTATACATCTCAGGGAAAAAATATACCGAACTCCACATGAACTCATCCTTCCGATGTAACTGACGGTGACGAGGCAGGGGCCCGAAGGAGAAAGTAGCGGCCAAGTAGAGCAAAGCCAAGAGGACAGTATAGCTAGGAGAGCTGGAGGTAGAGCCGAGATGCTGGAGGCAAGAGGGCGGCCATATATGGTAAACTTGGGCTTGGTGCAGAGCAGCGAGGATGGGCCCGAGGACTCTCGGGAGTACCGGAGAGGCCCTTACATGGCTGGATCTAGCACAGAAGCAGCCAGATCCGGCCCGAAGAGGCGTCGTGGTAGCCGGGAGGCTGTGCGGTCGGCCTTGAGGTGGTGCGGCCCCACCTGGAGGTGGGACGGCCTGCCGGGGTCGCGTCCGGATAGGCCCTGACCAAGGCTTGCAACGTGGCGCAGCGTGGTTCGGCACGCGCTGCGGTGAGCAGCGACTTAGTGCGACCACGAGGTGGTGGCCTTGTGATATGGCCCGAAGTGGCGTGGCGGTCTTGGAGGCGGACCGGATCTCGTGTGATCCGGTGAGGAAGATGGCTGAGGGTGGCCGATCCGGACGGAACAGCACCATGGTGGTCGGATCCGGCGCGGGAACAGCTCGGCGGCGTGGATCTATTCTTGTGGAGGCCCGACGACAGCTAGGGGCGCTTGGAGGGAAGCTGGCGGCGACGTCGGTGGAGGAGCGCCGGGAAGCGACGCAGCATGGCCAGGGAAATGGCCTGGCGGCGCGGATCCAGCGTTGGGATGGCATTGGAGATTGAGAGGCTCTTCTTCTTTGTCTGAAGGAAGAGGGCTAAGGGATGGCCGCCTAGAAGTGGAAGAGCTCTCCGAGGACAGACTCTGACGGAAGACGGCGGTGGCCTAAGCTAGGGTTTGAACCGCTCTGATACCATGTAAAGATAGGAGAGGGAGAGTGTGTGTGTGAATTGGATAGATTGTATTGATAGCCCAAGGGGCAAATATATAGGGTATAAGAGGGAAACCCTAGAGGAGGAAAAGACTATCCTACCCCTGCAATACGTGGTGACTACAATACTCTTTAACACCTCGTTCTGTCTTGATTCAGTTACAAGTTCGGCATTACTGAATCTTCGTGCTCTGGCCGGTGAAGGTTGTGGAGGATGTAGAGAGAGGCGGATGAGAGGAAGATGCAGACCGAGTAGCTAAGGAGGTCCAATCCCGTGGTTATCTTCACCATCTTGCTCCTCTCAAACATCTTCACCAGAAGGATCATCACGATGACATGCCCCACTTTTGTCTTCAGCTCGTCGAGGGAGGTGATCTTCATCCACTTAGGTCTTTCCTGCAACAAGAAAAGAGCAATTCAGCTTTCTGGCATGCTTAGATAATAACATGTTCAGCAATTTCAGTTCCAAATTATCAGAAAAGACTGCAGGGATGAATGATAAGTATATTTGAAGCCAGGAGCCATAAGTTTTTATATACAATATGGTATATTTCACTGATTGGTTAGTCTTTTTTTTTTAAGAATGGTATGTTAGTCTGAATTGTCAGTAATGGAGTTAGCCTGAATTAAGCAGGTGAATGAGGAACAAACGAAACAAACAATAGCAGACTTAAGTGTCAATCCAAAGTAAGCAAACGGATGAGTGTTAAGTCTATAACTAGATTGTAATACCTCGCTCCATTAGTGGTGGCCCATGTGACACATTTGGAGTTGAGCTAGGATTAGTATCACATTGTTTGTCTTAAATCAGTTGTAGTAGCTCATAATGTTTTATAATATCTAAATGTAGCAATTTTGGGTTAAGCCTTTTACATCAAGCAAATACGAAATCGCACGTGTGGTGATATGTGTGCATATGCTTCCCAAAGTGGGGATAGGCTTCGAGTGGATTTTTTTTATATGGTGTCACATAGATAAAAAGGCCATCAGTCCAACTTGATGAATGCTCCAGGTTGGGAGGACTAACTGGTTACCTTCAAAGCAAACATCCCAAACAGTGATGATCCCTTCAGAGCTCGATCAGAGTCAGAAGGTACATCAGTAGAAGCATTGCTGATGAACAACCCGTAAAGACCCATCCCGAATATCAACATGACTGTCCCAGCAAGATACACATCTGCAAGAACAAGAGCCCATCATAGGAGCATTTAGTGCGAAGTTCAATAATTCAATCTAATCATTTTTTTTAACAAGGAGGCAGAAGCTTCAATCTAATCAATTACTACACTCTGTAGCTGAGTAAAGGTTGATAAAGAATCTTAAAGAGTTCGTTTAGCCTAGAGTACCTACCGTTGTACCAATCTCTAGGCATATCAGAAATTTATGGTGTGATGGTAACGCTTGGTCCCCAAAGCTTTACAACGGACTAATTGGGCGAGGTGTCTATTACTGATGGTTGAATTGTTGCCATTCTCTGTAATCGACTACATTAATTTATGGGACTTTAGGAAGTGACAGTCAACCAAGTCATATCACGTTGGATCAGTTAGCAAGAATACTATCTCACCAATGGCCTCGACGACTTTGAGGACCATCTGCCCTGTATGAACACCTTTAACACAGCTTGTCCAGTAAACACTGTATGCCTCTTTTATGTAAACGCAACCCTGATCAAGAGCAGATATAAAGGTAAATATGATTAGATCCATTATAAGGCACTCAAACAGAACATAATAGTATGGTTATACAAGACATAATAGCGCGAAATTAGCGAAAACAGAAGCGAAGTAAAGGTTGAAGTCATGCATGTGGCTGTGATAGAATTTGAAGGAAGCGGTGGCGGCCCAACGGGCATTGGACGCGCCCCCCGTCCAACGCTGCTCCCTGGAAACGCGTCAGGATTCATGTACATATATTTGTTTTATATTTTTATGCTTAATATTTTATTTGGAAACGCGTTATAAAGTATAAATAGCACAAAAACTTTTATAAAAATATGAAAAAAAAATATATGTTCAATCTGGTGCATATTAGATTATTATCATTTTTTTTAGATTTTTTTTTAAATTTATACGCATGTTTCCAGGGAGCAGCGTTGGACACGGGGGCACGTCCAACCACTGTGGGACTGTCCCCGCGTCCGAATCTGAAACATCAAGTACAAACTGCTTGCATATTGTACGTGAATCCTGACGAATTGAGATCTATGCTAAGGGACTACTAGAATCTTGGTATACTAGATATGCATGTTACACCAACACCTTAATTATAGCAAATTCTATAGACAACATACTCTGCAATTGCCATTCTATAGACTATATTGACAGTAGAATCAATTTGCAATTCCTGCCCAAAATGACATCGCTTCATTTCGAGATTGTACCGATTTAGCTATCTGCATCGTCCGAAATTTGGAAAAAAACTAGGTCAGGAAATTTAAACGGACAATATCGCAACTTACATTGAGGAAGCACAGGAGGGAACCGGCCAGTGACCCGGCGACGGCGAGAAGAGCCAGGAATCGGAAATCAAAGATCACCTGCGGCAAGAACAGCATCAGCTTAGCGCGCAGCACCACGCAAACGCAAGCAGAGCGAGTCTTGGGGATGGACAGAGCAAGGACGCGCACGACGCACCCTCTCGACGGTGGTCTCAACAGCGGTGGATTTGGTGATGGGGGAAATGGCGCCGTTGGGCCCGCCCACGAGCCCGTAGCTGTGCGCCGTGGCCGCGGAGGCATCGGACCCCAGAACCGTTCCGGCGGTGGTCGCGCCGTCACCGGAGGAAGCGGCGGCCGAGGCAACCGCCACGAACACCCGCGACGGCCGCCGGCAGGGAAGCCGTGCGACACAGGCGCCGCCGCCGCCGCACGTGCTCGCTCGCCGGAACGCCGGGGCGGCGGCGTGGACCGGGGCAAGGCAGCCGTGCAGCAGGAGAGCCATCGCGTCGCGCGGGCGGCTGCTGCTGTGTGGCACGCGAGGCGGCTCGCAGTGCACCGGTCGTTTCGAGTGGAGCTGATGGAGTGATCCGGTGGACGGAGGAGAGAGGAGAGAGAGATATTTGTCGCGGGCGGGCTGCCGGAGCCCAGACTGCCGGACGCGTCGCTCTCGGCGATGTGATTTCTGGCGTCTGGTTTGGATGTTCGCTGGTTTTCTCTCGTGAGATGCAGCACCACGCCACCACTGTAACGGGTAGTGTCGTAGACTCGTAGCGATGTGAAGCTGAAGCTGAAGGCCAACTGGCCAAAGGAAATTCTATGTGCCACGTAGTTGCTACATGGCATACTATACCATAGAATTTGCATACAGTGAAGGCGAGTCCATATTTTTTTTTATGGATCGGAAGGTGCTAGAACATTCATGGCATACAACATATGTTTACTTGGATGCCAAACATTATGCCAGTTTGTTATAATTGTAGCAGAATGGTGTTGTGTAGGCCATGACATTTAAGCAGTTTTATAGTCCACAAATAGAGAAGAGGTACCAACAAACACAGCACCTCAAGCTATCATAAAAGCGGTATTTTTATCATTTACACATTATCTTCTCTTTCCTCTCTCTCTCATTATGTAGGGCTACCGGCAACTAGCCATTGTTGCCACCGTCTTGCATTGCCGCCTTTGTCTTGAGCGACTAGAGGCGATGGTGGCGGCGCTACGGTGTCTTGGCGGCAAGTAGTGGCTGGCGAATGACCTAGTCAACGACAGTGTGACGCATGGACGTCCAGGTCGGTGGCAGACGGACGTAAGGATGGTGAGTGCGCAGGCGGTAGGATGGTTGGCTCATACGGTGGGTTGCAAAGGTAGACACGGTGGCAACGGGTTGTCGGCACCAGCAGTCGGTGACGATGGTGGCAGTGGCAAGTAGTGGTGTGCCTGCTAGTGAGAGGGGAAGAGAGTGAGGATAGAGAAGGGAGAGAAAAAAAAAAGACTGAAATGGCTTGGTACCTCAAGTGATGAATGGGTGGTACCACCTCTTGAGAACTATTGATTTAGTCTGATCAATGTCTTACTTTAAAGTGCTTTAAGGCACCAATAGGTATGATCAATAGTAAAAGAACTCTTTTTATGCCAAACATTATGGCAATTTGATACAACTTTTTTTTAGATAAAGGAATATTTTCGACCTCTATGTCCAGGACGTATACACGACCAATACAAGTTCACATCAACACACGAAATGTTGAAACCACGAAATAGTTGGCCTAACAGCAGAAATGCAAAAGGCACTAAGCAACAATCCTGTTATCCACTCTCTAGCCATGCTTAAAGAAAAAGTCATGGCGATAGCCTCAAGGGAGCATCATGTCTGCACGATTTCCTCTTGCTTATCATCTCTTTGCAGTTTTGCCCAGTTGCACAACCAGCAGACTTCCCTGAAGATAACTTGTAAAAAAGAGATATCATTTCGTTTATCAAAAACCATACTATTCCGACATAACCAAATGGCCTATAAAATAGTTGTTGTACCCGCAAGAACATTATTTTTAATCCTTCACCCCAACCCAAAGATCTAGTTCTCAACCAAATGAGACATATTTCTAGTGGTTTGAAACCTAGTGCTATTTGGATTAAATGACAAAAAGACCTAGCAAGTGGTATCGTCTTATTTTTTATATATAAGCTACACTTTAAACTACCCGTCCAATTACTTTTTGCCAAATTATTTTTTGTTAAAATAACATCTCTCTCTCTAGAAACCAGCGAAATATCTTTATTTTAAGAGGAAGACGATGACCCCATATTAACTTGTTATGATTGGCCACATTCATATTCACCAATTTGTGATACATTGTGCGAACCAAGAACTGGCCAATTTTTACAAGTTTCCCAACGATATTGTCCTACTCTTGACTAAGATGTACATTATTTGTCCTGAACACTAGATCGTACTAGTCCGACAATCTTTGCCCCAATATGGACCTATGAAAGGAGACTTGTAGGGGTTTTGAGTTTGACATCTCTGCCACCTTGGCATGTTTTTTCCCCTACAATAGAAAATAAATTAGAATGTTGATATCTAAGATGGAAAGTACAATATGAGAAAATTTCATTCTTAATTTTTATCCTTTCCAAAAATGTGAATCCCTCGGCACGCCTGCGTTAGAGTTTTATTAAATAAATATTTATTTTTAATAAAATTTGTAAAACTCCATCCTCGTTAAAAAGTTGAAATAACCATTTACTAAATAAACATTTATTTTAAGTGTCTAGATTAATAATGTCTAGACCCCCTTGATCTTTGAGCCGGCAAGGGATATCCCATCTAGACAATCTATACTTTCTTTTATGATCCTCATTTTGCCAAAAAAAAAAGTCTGGATTTAGATAATCCATTTTCATACAACTGTAACATAAAATGTTCTATAGTGTTTGATTCGATGCCATAACTACGACCTATCACACTTTTGTAAATTCCTGTTTGTATTCCGTTAATGATGAAGGTGGTCTTTCTTTCCGAGTCTTTCATAACCTCTCCTTCCTTGTTGGAATGACGAGTGCAATCTAGCATCAGGGTCTCTTTGCCTAACACCAATTCCATCCGGCCGCCACAAGATACAAGTCTCAGCCCGAGGCTTCCTTCTCAACTCAACAATCCACACAGAGATTCCCTAAAAAAAAAAACAACCCACACAGAGATTCACGGCGTTTCCGGCATTGCAATCTTCTACTCGTGTTCTGGGCGGTGAAGGTTGTGCAGGATGAACAGCGAAGCCGACGAGAGGAAGATGCAGACCGCGTAGCTGAGGAGGTCCAGCCCCGTGGCGATGTGCGCCGCCTTGCTCCTCTCGAACATCTTGACAAGGAGGATCATCACGATGATCTGCCCCAGCTTCGTCTTGAGCTCGTCGAGGGAGCTGATTCTCATCCACCTCGGCCTTTCCTGCAAATCAAGAAGAGTAAAAGAACATCTCAACCTCTGAATATGCTCGCGTTTCTAACGTTCAGAAGTAGTCGGAAGAACTTCAGAGATGACAAGAACACCATGTTCTCTTTGTCAGTAAAAGCTTGGAACTAGAATGTTTTGGGATTGATAACTGATGAGACCGACTGCATTATACCTTGAGAGCGAACATGCCAAACAGCGATGATCCCTTGAGAGCACGGTCAAGGACTTGGAGGATTGACACATTGCGGCGGGATTTCCTCTGGAAAGGGGCCGATGGCGCTGGGAAAGGGGTGGCCCTAGTGAATTGGAAATGCGTTTGCAGACCAAAAGAGTATGGAGGACTAGGGGTAAAAGAACTTGGTCACCTTTGCTAGAGCTTTGAAACTAAGATGGTTATGGTCTTCTTGGAAGTTTCGCGACAAGCCTTGGAGGGATTTTCAGTGGCCCGTTTCCATAGCAGATTGGGACCTTTTTAGAGCTAGCACTACAATCCTTCTCGCAGATGGTGTTATGACAAGCTTCTGGTCTGACCACTGGCTGCATGGGACAGTCCCTCGCCTTATAGCGCCTTTGTGCTACATCAAATCAAAAAACAAGGAAATCACGGTGAGTCAAGGACTACAATCCAGCAAATGGATAGAGGACCTTTCAGATATCTCCTCCATTGAGGAGTTTCATCAATATGTGAGGCTCTGGTCGCTGATTCAAGACATCCATATTCAACCGGGTCATGATAGCATGATTTGGCGTTGGACGGGCGATGGGAAATATAGTGCTAGGACAGCTTACCTGGTGCAATTCCTAGGGGCTACCCGGGATGCGTACCACTCTGCAATCTGGAGGGCCTGTTCTGAAGCTAAGTGCAAATTCTTCATGTGGACAGCACTTCGTGGAAGAATCCTCACCGCCGACGTTTTGCAGCGGAGAGGGTGGCAGAACTCTTCGATGTGTTCCCTCTGCGGCATGCTCCCGGAGACTGCTAACCACATTTTGGCCCACTGCTCTTTCACCAGGTGCATTTGGAGGAGGATCTTCAACAGCTTGGGAGGCTCCTGCCCGGTTTGGCTTCCAAATCCGGGTGAAGCCTTTGGTGCTTGGTGGCTCTCCATTAGAAAGGAAGTCCTCAAACCTCAACGTCGCCAGTTTGATGGCCTTGTCTTCTACTCTTGTTGGAACGTTTGGAAAAAAAGGAATTCAAGGATCTTTAGAATGGAGTATCGATCAGTGGTAGAGGTTTTGCAAACCATCAAGCATGATACTTTGCGTTGGATGATGGCGTTCGGAGCGGACGACCATGGCTAGTTTCTGTGTTTCTTAAGCTTTGGCCGTCGGCCATGTGTACATAACTATCCGTTGTAACTTTGTAAACTTTGTTTTCCTTTCCTTCTGCTCAATGAATCTTGACTGCCCTTGTCAACTTTCAAAAAAAAAGAGCACGGTCATATGGCTGCTCATCAGGAGAGTCGTTGCTGATGAACAGACCGTACAGACCCATCCCGAATATTAGCATGACAGTTCCAGCAAGATACACATATGGAACAAAGAAGCACGTACCCATAAGCAGCAGTTGGTGGTGACCACATCATTATTTTGCGAGTACTTCTTTTTCTGAAAGCCTGATACTCTCTCTGGTCAAAAATACTTACGTTTTTTACTTTTTACGGTTTTTATGGTGCAACTTTGACCACTATTTTTCTATTAAAATGTATTTATACAATCTAATAAATTTATGAGATTATAAAAGCACTTTTCAAGACAAAACTATACATATTATTTTTATGTTTCCAAAACAAATATTTTAAAAGTCATTAACAGCATCAAGTATTTGTGACCGGAGGTATTAGATCACTGACAGCCTCAAGCTTGAACCTAAATTAATGCACGAAAGCTTTGTAAATAAACTAATGTTACTAGTTTGACATTATTCATCTTGACATATCACACAAGTTCTATATGAATGCTTAAGGAGTAAGAGCAATCAACTCAGGAACATGCATTTCGTCGGATCAATGGTTAGCAGAGCGACTCACCGATAGCCTCGACGAGCCTGAGGACCATCTGTCCTGTGTGAACACCTCTAACGCAACTCGTCCAGTAGACATGGTATGCCTCTCTTAGTCTTTTATGTACACACAAGTGCGCACGTGGTTACCCTCTCGACGGTGGACTCGATCGTGGGAGCAACGTCGCCGCTGCCGTCCCTTCCGGCGAGCCTGCAGTCGAGCACCTTGGCGGCCGAGCCATTGGAGTCGGAGCCCAGCAACGTGTCAGCAGTGGCCGTGCCAACGTGGCCGGGCACGGACGCGCCGGCACCGCCCGCGGCGAGGAAGCACGGCACAGCCACCGGCCGTCTCCGCCCGCCGGGGCAGCGCTGCGGCGCGGCAGGTCGGGGCGAGCCAGCCGCGCACCACGAGCGCCGCCATCACCCAGCTAGCACAGTAGACGTACGCCCAAGTCCCAACACAAGAATGCCTTGTCTTCTTGCTCTGATCTGCAGTCTGCAGCACTCGCCCGCCGGAGCAAGCAGCTACGGCTTATTGCGGCCTTCCATTGGCCACCTGGAGTGGAGCGAAAGGGATGCCAGCAATTCATCACGCACGTCGGCGTCGCTCTCCGGCGGGCGGTGTGCGTCGCCACCGTTGGTTTTTGGCAAGTGAAAGCGAGGCGCGGTGCTGCTCGAGAGAGCTGGATTGGCAGCTTGCTCGGAGGAGAACACGGCCCAGCATGCACCAGGGCAAATCAGTCGCGGTCTCGGGGACGCGGACGCACGGGAACGGGTTAATTGTGAACATCGCAAAGGGATTTTTTGCCCTCTTTGTTATGGCATAGTTTTTGCTCCTCTTCTGTGACCAGTACATTGTGAATTGAAATAAGCACGTGTTATAACCCTTAGATATTAAAAAAAAGTCTATTCTATAATCTATATCATAACTTACAAAACCCAAATATTTAACACCCTCTGTGGATTAAGATAGTGGTTCTGATGACGTGATATCCAATTATGTTTGTGGCATAGTTGTTGACTTTTAGACTCTGGAAACTATAAAAAAAAAAAATCTAAAATTACTTTGGTACATAAAGATCATGATTTTTTTTTAAAAAAATAGAGTTTAAATATCTAAAAGTGTATTTTTTAATTAATTCAACCAAAATTTAAAAAAATATTTTTAAAATTTAAAACATTGAATTTCTTCTAAAATATTTTCAGTGATTCTTACATAGCAAAGTATTTTTGAGAAATTTTGAAGTCTAATAATCAGTGGCTATGCCATGTGTGCAGACGAGGTGGGCGAAACCGGATGCAATGTCACAAAAACCAACCATCCTAAACCATTTAGGGTGTTAAACGACTCGGTATTGATAGATAAGAATATTAAATAACTGGTTTTGTAATTTGAAGTATGTAATAGGTTTTTTAATAGCTGGGAGGTGTAATATGAACTTTATTACTGAATAGACATAAGATGTTCAAAGAATAAAAGCTGGGGGTAAACATGTATCTATTTTTGTGATTTTATTTGAGCTGCCTTACTATTCCCGCCATGGATACAATAAAGAGCTAGAGGCCGGTAGGGATGACATCGGGAGCGTTATCTGTCAAAGAGTGGTATCCCCTCCTCCTGGCAGCACAATATTTTCCCGCTTTACATTCCAGCCTCGGGGATGGTTTCACCGTGTCCCCGTTAGGATGAATAAGGTCCCTACAAGTCCACCTGCCTGATGATTCGATAGGGGGCTCATCGTGGTCCATGGGTTCACTTGCGTTCTTCCGTGACGCCGCATACCTGCTAAGACCATCTCCAATCATTTTCTCTTTATTTTGTTGTCTTTCCTATTTCGTACACCATATTTTTTTCTTTTATTTTTCATCATCTCCAACAGCAGAAGGGAATAAAAAGGAGAATCTCTTTCGATCGAAAGAGACCGGTGAATAGAATCTGTTGCAACATTGAAGAGAACGAAATTCCCTCTGTGAAGAGAGCGAGAATGGTGAAAGGAATCGGTTGCAGATGATGTGAGGCCTAGGTCTAGGAGGGATTAGAGAACTGGTGATGGGAGGTGACGGGTGGGAAGAGAGGTTAGGCTAGGCTAAGGCATAAGGAGAAGATTAGGTTGGGCGCTTGGGCTGGGCAAAGGTTTTTCAGTCGCAGTTCCTATCTCGTGTCAAGGGGGGTTTCTTCGAGGCCATCTCAGATCCGGCCACGCAGCATGGCGCTGGCAACGCGACGCTCAAATCGACGCTCATGCCCAAGGCCATGGGGAAGGAGAGGAGTGGCAGGGAGACGCGGGATGGAGGCGGCGATGGGTAGGCAATGATAGGAGGAATGCCGTCGTCGAAGCCCTCACCACTAGCGAAGCGGAGAGCGGAGGCCATTTCTTGCCTTCTGCGAAGCACATGTGAGCACGAGGGAAAGGCACGGGAAAATTTTTCACATGGCGAGATACATTTCTTTTTAACCCAGGGATTTCGCGGGGTTTGGGCGAGATTTTTCTCTCTCCCTCTATCTCTCGCAAACACACCTCAAGCGACACCGAGGAAATATTTCCATAGGAGATTTTTTTCTCTCGGATTGGACTGTGATCCTGGCTGGGATCTAACTTCCCAAACAAGCCCTAAACAGGAGAACTTACCGTTCGAGAATGGGTGCCATTGCCAAGCAGGGTTTTAAAAACCGGTAGAAACCGGTAAAAACCGGCGGTTTCTCGCCAAACCGCTAGGGGGCGGTTTGAGAAACCGCCGGTTTTTACCCGGCCGGTTTTGAAATTTTAAATTTAAATTTAATATTTTAAAAAAAATTCAAAAATCTTATAAAGAACATTCTATACAAAGCAAAATTTTAAATTGAGATTATTATCATGATATTTTATGCGAAGAAAGTTGTGCAAAAGCGAAAAACCTTTTTTTCCTAGTTTGAATATATGTTTTTGTTGGAAACTACCATGTATATCACATTATTTACTTCATATTGATATGTTCAAATTGACTTCATATTGATATTTTTGTTGAAACTACCTTGTTCAAATTATTAGCTTCATATTCATATGTTCAACATGTCATATATTTATCAAAAGTCTTCCAAAATTTTCCCATAATTAAACAAATTACAAACACATACATCTCACCCATCTATAATTTTCCCAATTTTTTAAAAAATTTTCAGACCTCTTTTCTTTTTTTTTCCATTTTCCACGTTTTTCCTATCTTTTGTATCGGTTTTTCGCTAAAAAACCGCCGGGAAACCACTAAACCGGCGGTTTTTTGCAAAAACCGGTGGCTCGCCCGGTGCCCGTCTGCCGTTTGAATTTGAATTTGAACGGTTTCCGACGGTTTCTACCGGTTTTTTCTGAAAAACCGGCCCACCAGGTTAGCGGTTTCGGGTTTTAAAACCCTGGCCACTACTAGCTAGAGGCCTAGCGCCTAGAGCAGCACAAAAAATCTTTTTTTTTATCAGAAAAATTCTTCATTGTTGTTCCGATCCAATTTTGTTGGGTCAACCCCATCTAGACCTGGTTCAGCATTACTGGCCGTTTCCAGTTTCAGCAGACAAATATCAAGCTCGGCTTGAAAGTCCAAACGATCAGAATTTCGAAACCGTGTTGCATCTGAAAACCAAATATATGGCCTGATCATTTAACTTTGCTGTCCTGACAATCAAAGCCGAAACTGGTCAAGAAAAGTACTGGAATTTCAAATATATTGAGCTAACTCGGCCCATAAATTGTTTTTTTTGAAGAACTCAGCCCATAAAATTCGCCTACACCCATGTGTACCGAACGCAAGCCCACGGTACTGAAATCTTCTACAACCTTACACGCAAGTACGTATTATATGACGCTGACGATGAAGCCAAACATTGCCATGCAGGTTCAGTACAGGTTTCAGCAAGGTAGCCTGCATCGCTTAAACAAACTAACACGACCGCGTCCAAAATTGCTGAGAATACAGGATGCACGAGCTAGTTATTCCTCCCACATTTAGCAGCTTCACCCAAAGAGTATGACCCCTTTTTTGAAAAAGAATTTTAAGGGAATTTCATATGAATCGGTTCACTTGTTTTAGAAAAAGAACAGGAATTCCAAACCGTCATAAGAGCTCGACACTTTAGCCAAGGTGGCCTACTGTGAAGTGTAATGTGTAAACGGCAATGCACGACCTTTTTCTAAGTAGTACAACACAGACGTACATCAACTAACCCCCGTATACCACACTATACTTACACGCGCAGAACCAGACCACAGGCCCAGAACCTCCTTTGGCGGGCATGATGGTTTTCACTGGACACGTGCGCGTGTGCTACTCGCTTTCAAGCGGTGTGCCGCATTTTCTCATTGATTTTCGGGGCTGGGCGCTATGCACTGTCTAAAGCATCTGGAGCAGAATCTTATATAAGATCAGCTTCGGAATAGAAAGAAATTATCTGAGGAAAGAATTTTTTAGAGTGTAGTGTAAAGTGTGAAAGAAATTTAGAGTGTTGGATAGAGGGAGTAGTGAATAGTGTTAGGCATCTCCAATGGTGCCAAATCAGCTGGCTATAAGAAGTCCATCTTATCTTTTTTGCTTATATGGAGGAGAGAATGAGAGGAGAGAGACAAGAGCTAGCTCTTAACTAAGAGCCAGTCTATAGTGTTTTTCAAAACAAATAAAAAATAATTACATGTGGACCCATATTTATTGTTGGAGAGTATGTTATAGCCAACCCATTGGAGAGCTTATCTTTAAGCTATCTATAAGTGATATAAAGTTTTCTTATAACTAGTAGTTGGCTCTATCGTTGAAAATGCTCTTATAGAATGAGAGAATAGAGTAGGTGATGGAGATGCCAGCCGAAATCGAAACCCCTTGGGTGCCTGCCTATGGACAGCCCCAACCTTTCGGCCGCACAAAGCGCAAACTTTTGTCCGCTTGTCTCACGGACGCGTCCGCCCATCGGCCGCCAAGCCCAACGAACCATGAACCAAAAAGCCCCCAAAATATCACGTAGAACCAAGTGAAACGCACGGCCCAAGATGGAGATAGAGGGAGGGAAAGGGGAAAAAAAAATCGGCGAACGCGACGACCCAGGCCCAGCCGAAGGGATGCCCTTGAGCCTGAGGCTGGGGCCGGCGCCACGCGCGGGGCGCGAACAGCGGCCGCAACTTATCCACCCCCTCATCGCCTGCGTCCGGCCGCGCGCGCCCAGGAAATCCCCCGCGGCCAATCGCGGCGCGCCCGGCGCCGATCGCGATCCGCCTCTCCCACCCGCGAGCTCCCCCACGCTCTGCCCCACCGCGGCGCCCGCGACGTTCCCCGTCATCGCCGACGTGTCCCGGCTTCCCGCCACCAGATGCCCCCGAGCCTCCCTTAGCCGCTAGCCTGCCGCCTCCGCCCCTCCTCTCCTCGGCGCCGCGCAGCAGCTACCGGCCAACGACCTATACATTCCCAGCTCCCTCACTCCCCTGCTCGCTTCTTGCCTCCCTTCGAGAGGGAAACAGAGACATACTTACACTCGCTGCGAGGCACCACCGCCACCGGAGAAGAAGAGAGAGAAGAGAAGAGAAGCGGTGCCGGATTGAGAGGTCGTAGACTCGTAGTGGTGGTTTTTTACTGACTCGGGAGGAGTGTGTGTGTGTTTTTGTATTGTGTGAGGATAGAGATGTCGTCTTTAGTGTCGACGCCATTCGCTACGGCCACCGGGGCGCAGAAGCTGGGGGCGGCCGTGCCGCTGCACTCGTTCCTGCTGAGCCGGCGGCAGCCGGCGGGGAGGGGGCGCGCGACGATACGGTGCGCGGTGGCCGGGAACGGGCTGTTCACGCAGACCAAGCCGGAGGTGCGGCGGGTGGTGCCGCCGGAGGGGGACGGGGCGCGGCGCGCGGTGCCGCGGGTGAAGGTGGTCTACGTCGTGCTGGAGGCGCAGTACCAGTCGTCGGTCACCGCGGCGGTGCGCGAGCTCAACGCGGACCCGCTCCGCGCGGCGGAGTTCGAGGTGGTGGGCTACCTCGTCGAGGAGCTCCGGGACGAGGAGACGTACCGGACCTTCTGCGCCGACCTCGCCGGCGCCAATGTGTTCATCGGCTCGCTCATCTTCGTGGAGGAGCTGGCGCTGAAGGTGAAGGCCGCCGTCGAGAAGGAGCGCGACCGGATGGACGCCGTGCTCGTCTTCCCGTCGATGCCGGAGGTGATGCGCCTCAACAAGCTCGGCTCCTTCAGCATGTCGCAGCTGGGGCAGTCCAAGAGCCCCTTCTTCCAGCTCTTCAAGCGCAAGAAGAACTCCGGCGGCTTCGCCGAGAGCATGCTCAAGCTGGTGCGTACGCTGCCCAAGGTGCTCAAGTACCTGCCCTCCGACAAGGCGCAGGACGCGCGCCTCTACATCCTCAGCCTCCAGTTCTGGCTCGGCGGCTCGCCGGACAACCTCCAGAACTTCCTCAAGATGATCGCCGTCTCCTATGTGCCGGCGCTCAAGGGCGCGGCCATCAAGTACGACGACCCCGTGCTCTACCTCGACGCCGGCATCTGGCACCCGCTCGCGCCGGCCATGTACGACGACGTCAAGGAGTACCTCAACTGGTACGGCACGCGCCGGGACGCCAACGACAAGCTCAAGGACCCCAACGCGCCGGTGATCGGGCTCGTCCTGCAGCGGAGCCACATTGTCACCGGAGACGACGGCCACTACGTCGCCGTGATCATGGAGCTGGAGGCCAGGGGCGCCAAGGTCATACCGATCTTCGCCGGCGGGCTCGACTTCTCGGGGCCCGCGGAGCGCTACCTCGTCGACCCCGTCACCGGCAAGCCGTTCGTGGACGCGGTGGTGTCGCTCACCGGGTTCGCGCTCGTCGGTGGGCCGGCGAGGCAGGACCACCCCCGTGCCATCGCCGCGCTGCAGAAGCTCGACGTGCCGTACATCGTCGCGCTGCCGCTCGTGTTCCAGACGACGGAGGAGTGGCTGAACAGCACCCTGGGGCTCCACCCGATTCAGGTGGCGCTGCAGGTCGCGCTCCCAGAGCTCGACGGCGGGATGGAGCCCATCGTGTTCGCCGGCCGGGACCCAAGAACAGGCAAGCCACACTTCTGCATCCCATTCCTCTTTGCCTGGTTTTGTTTGATAATTGAAGCTGAGTTGGAAATGTTCTTCCTTGTGTGTGATGCAGGGAAGTCGCATGCATTGCACAAGAGGGTGGAGCAGCTCTGCACGAGAGCAATCAGATGGGCAGAACTGAAGAGGAAAACTAAGGTGCGCATTTCCACGCGATCTCTGTATATGAGTACAGTAGAAATTGCAAAGCTGCTGCTAGAGAACAAAAGCAACTGAATTTCATACGTCCATAGTTCTGACGTCCATCTCCCCCAGAGGTATAAATAGGGGAAATTTTAGATTACATGTCAATATACATTCTGTTAAACAGGTACTTTACTTTTTTTTTTCGATAAGGGGATAGCGCCCCTGTTTCCATTGCATAGACAATGAAAACGTACAGCAAAACAACGCAGATGCTGAAAACTGGAGATGCCCATTCAATTGATCAGTTCAACTCTTCCATCTTGCGCCCTTCATCCGCTGGAGAGTGTCATTCATTAATCATAGCCATGAGGTTGTTATGAGAATGACAGGTCAAACAGATGATGAAAAATTTAATACATCCATGTGGTGTATATGATCACACGAGGTTCAATGAAAATTAAAAACATACTATAATGGTTTGTTACTAACTGACAAATTTTAATCCTTCAAATGAAATGATAGATCATGTCAGGACGAAATTCAACACTTGTTCCTTTTTGTGATCCAGTTTGCACTTTCATGAAAAATTCCTAGAGGGTTTAAACTGCTGGCACTCATTTTTCATTTCTTGTATGCATACCTATGCAAAAAAAAAAAAAAAAAAAGAGGCAAAAAATAGTTGATTTTTTTGTTGTCTGCTGCAGGAGGAGAAGAAACTGGCAATAACTGTCTTCAGCTTCCCACCAGACAAGGGCAATGTTGGGACTGCGGCATATCTGAATGTTTTCAACTCCATCTATTCTGTACTCCGAGATCTCAAGGAGGATGGCTACAATGTTGAGGGTCTTCCAGAGACACCAGAAGCCCTCATCGAGGAGGTTATTCATGACAAGGAGGCTCAGTTCAACAGTCCCAACCTCAATGTTGCTTACCGCATGAATGTGCGGGAGTACCAGACACTCACTTCCTATGCTTCATTGCTAGAGGAGAACTGGGGCAAACCACCTGGGCACCTCAATTCTGATGGTGAGAACCTCCTTGTCTATGGGAAGCAGTATGGCAATGTGTTCATTGGAGTTCAGCCCACTTTTGGCTATGAAGGTGATCCAATGCGGCTTCTGTTCTCAAAATCTGCTAGTCCTCACCATGGCTTTGCTGCATACTACACCTTTGTTGAGAAGATCTTCCAGGCAGATGCTGTCCTGCACTTTGGTACACATGGGTCACTTGAGTTCATGCCAGGGAAACAGGTTGGGATGAGTGACACATGCTATCCTGACAGTCTCATTGGCAACATCCCCAACATCTACTACTATGCAGCAAACAACCCATCAGAAGCAACCGTCGCCAAGCGCCGAAGCTATGCAAACACCATAAGCTACCTAACACCACCAGCTGAGAATGCCGGTCTCTACAAGGGGCTCAAGCAGCTGTCAGAGCTCATCTCCTCTTATCAATCTCTCAAGGACACAGGACGTGGCTCACAGATTGTGAGCTCAATCATTAGCACTGCAAAACAGTGTAACCTAGACAAGGATGTCCCCTTGCCTGAGGAAGGTGTGGAGCTCCCACCAGATGAGCGTGACCTTGTTGTTGGAAAGGTGTATGCAAAGATCATGGAGATAGAATCACGGCTACTGCCATGTGGTCTGCATGTCATAGGTGAGCCACCAAGTGCCATTGAGGCTGTGGCCACACTAGTGAACATAGCTGCCCTCGACCGCCCAGAGGATGGCATATACTCACTGCCTGGCATTCTTGCTGAGACGGTGGGCAGGAACATTGAAGATGTATACAGGGGAAGTGACAAGGGCATACTGGCTGATGTTGAACTTCTGAGGCAAATAACTGAAGCTTCACGTGGTGCCATCACTGCCTTTGTTGAGAGGACTACAAATAACAAAGGGCAAGTTGTCGATGTTGCAAACAAGCTGAGTACCATGCTTGGCTTTGGTCTCTCAGAGCCATGGGTGCAGTACTTGTCCAAGACCATGTTCATCAGGGCAGACAGAGAGAAGTTGAGAACCTTGTTTGCATTCTTGGGAGAGTGCTTGAAGCTGGTTGTGGCAGACAATGAGCTGGGCAGCTTGAAGCTTGCCCTTGAGGGAAGCTATGTTGAGCCTGGCCCTGGTGGTGATCCCATCCGTAACCCAAAGGTTCTCCCAACAGGGAAGAACATCCATGCTCTGGATCCTCAGGCTATCCCAACAGCAGCCGCCTTGAAAAGTGCCAAAATTGTTGTAGACCGTCTGCTGGAGAGGCAAAAGACTGACAATGGTGGCAAGTACCCTGAGACAATTGCACTTGTCTTGTGGGGCACTGACAACATCAAGACCTATGGTGAGTCATTGGCCCAGGTGCTGTGGATGATCGGTGTCCGCCCGGTTGCTGATACCTTTGGTCGTGTCAACCGTGTGGAGCCTGTCAGCCTTGAGGAGCTTGGACGCCCCAGGATTGATGTTGTTGTCAATTGCTCAGGTGTATTCAGAGATCTTTTCATCAACCAGGTAGAATACTGACTCTGCCTTTGATTTGTAGATATTAGAAGTAGATAGCCTGCATAGAAGTAAATTCATTGATGAACTGATGCACTTATTGAACACATTGATCTGATGCAGATGAACCTGCTGGACCGGGCAGTGAAAATGGTTGCCGAACTGGACGAGCCAGTAGAGATGAATTACGTGCGCAAGCATGCCCAGGAGCAGGCAGAGGAGCTTGGTGTGTCAGTAAGAGAGGCGGCTACAAGGGTGTTCTCAAATGCATCAGGCTCTTACTCATCAAATGTGAACTTGGCAGTGGAGAATGCATCATGGACAGACGAGAAGCAGCTTCAGGACATGTACCTGAGCCGCAAGTCTTTTGCATTCGATAGTGATGCTCCAGGGGCAGGCATGCGAGAGAAGCGCCGGGCATTTGAGCTTGCTCTAGCAACAGCAGAGGCCACATTCCAAAACCTAGACTCATCAGAGATCTCACTGACAGATGTAAGCCACTACTTTGACTCAGACCCAACGAAACTGGTTCAAGGACTGCGGAAAGATGGGCAGGCACCTTCCTCATACATAGCAGATACAACCACAGCAAATGCACAGGTGCGGACTTTGTCAGAGACAGTGCGCCTTGATGCAAGGACAAAGCTACTGAACCCTAAGTGGTATGAGGGGATGATGAAAAGTGGCTATGAGGGAGTTAGAGAGATCGAGAAGCGGCTGACAAATACTGTCGGATGGAGTGCAACATCTGGACAGGTCGACAACTGGGTTTATGAGGAGGCAAATGCCACATTTATTGAAGACGAGGCTATGAGGAAGAGGCTCATGGACACCAACCCCAATTCATTCAGGAAACTGGTTCAAACCTTCCTAGAAGCCAGTGGCAGAGGATACTGGGAGACATCAGAGGAGAACTTGGAAAAGCTCCGGGAACTCTACTCAGAGGTTGAAGACAAGATTGAAGGAATTGATCGGTGAATTGAATTCAAGGAATTGATCGGTGAATTGAATTCATTTGATCAGATTTGTCCCGTCATTCAACCAAGAAGAAGGAATTCTTCTGTCTCATTTGAATTGAGACTTGTACAATTTGTGTGATTTATAAAAATTGTAACATTAAATATGAGAGGATATGATGTTTAACAAAGAGGGTGGTTGTAAACGCAAAAAAAGGAACCACATGTAGAAGTTCTTTCTTTGGAATTTTTGTCACTTCCTGTCGCTTATTCATTAACATTACAGTATTTAAGATTAGTAACACGTAACAGTGTATCAGGATTAACTAGTTTAACAAAATAACAATAGTCTTAAATTTTTCGCTCGAATCTTGCTATCAACTGCAATGGTCAAACAAGTAAATTTTTACCAAACAGGAAAAAATGTTGTTTACATGGCCACTTGGGACTAACGACAAACGAAAAAATGAGAAAACTTTAGCAATTGAATTTTGAATGTCCCAAACTTGACATAATAAGTTTTTGTAATCAGATTGTTCATGTAAAAAGAAATCTAGTAAACACTAGATTATCCTTACTCAACAAAATGTGTTAAATTGAACTTACAGCTCAAGGGAGGACAAAGAAGAAACATCATCTTGAACAGTCCTTGCTTTGTTTTCCCTTCCCAACCCAAAGTATACAATTTTAGTGGAATTCTAGGTCAGACCAATTCCATAAGAAAAGGATCTCCTGAAGCCATGACTCTGATTAACTTTACAAAATCCATCTCATTCTGAACCTTCACAGGGTACACCGCATGTGCTTCAGCAGTGTATATTGCTGAGAAACTGGTATTTGATGGCAAGTTTGCCTTATAAACAAGCTTTGCCAAAGCTTTGGATTCGAAATTGCTTGGTAAATCCATTGCAAGGAACAACATGGGGACTGCAATAGTGTGATGAATGTCTACATTTCCAATAACTTCAACTAGAAACGAGAATTCACCAATGTGCCGTCGAGGTATGTAGAATATCTCACTGCTACAATGAATTATCTTATCTTCGCCTACGCTTCTTTTGTAATTGGCTTGATAGTGAAATGGAAAACTCCTAGCTGCCTTTTTAAATAGATCTCCTTGGTTAATGAACCATTTGATTTTATTGTCACGTAAAGGCACATCAGACCATGATTCCTTCACCTGGAGAACAAGAGAAGTTAATTTCATGATATTACAAAATTTGGAAGTTATATACTTCATATATAATGTTTTGGTAACCAGTACAAGGGAATGCACCTTGTTAGTTATCCAGAGCTTAGATTTATCAGCATCCAAAAGGTTCCAATAATTGAGGACCATATGATCCTGAAGGAACAAAAATCCTTCAGCGCCTGCAAACTGACTAAACACTTTTGGCAAAATCCTGTAATGAGAAATTATCAGTAGGCACTAGTAATTGCACAATTTTGATACCAGAGCAAATAAAACCTCGGTGCTAATAAGGCAGTAAGATTTATGAAGAATTGAAGAGAACATTGAAATTTTATTTTAAATTTGTTAGAGGTCAAGCAGATTTCACTCACTTGTAGGCTTGTGCCAAGTTGCTGGATTCGACAGCAAGATCTGAATTGCCTTGCTCTGAAAGAATAACAACAGCCCGGAATATCCGACCATAAAGCAGCCTCCACTCGAGTGCAATCTGGTCAACTGGTCCAGTGCAATGCACTATAAGCACAATATCACCAAAATGCTTCCTCCATTTTATGAGATTGCCAATCTCAGTGCTCACTTCCCCAATCTCCTCAACCCCTAGATGCACAGAAGGCAGCTTCTTGGGGACAAACTCCTGCTTGTCCCCATGTCCAATGGTTGCCCTCGGCCGGTCAATGTCCAATGACATCAGCCTTGGTTGCTGGTACCCAATGGCAACCAGATCTTGCAGCCATGCAGACATGAACTGCAAATCCTTCTCCCTCCAAAACCCTTCCTCTGCCATGGCATAGCTCAAATCAAGAATCCGCTCAAAAAGTGTCTGCTTATTCGACCGCCACTCTATCAGGAAATTTATCAACTTCCCTACATTGACATGGATATCCCTCTCATCACCAAATGGGTGATTATGCACGTTATCAATGCGATGCACGGTGGGTGGATAGACCACTAAGTAACCCCCAATCTCCCATAATATCCTCTGTGCCCAATACCCGCGTATAACATCAGACGCCATTGGACTCACTGACACCGGCAACGCAAGGCCCCAGAATGCCGGTGAGTGGAACAGTGTATTGAGTGAGTTAACAGGCGCCATCATGCCCTGCGGCAGTGCGACCTTAGGCGCATCTTTATCAAACCGGACATCGAAAGCATCCATCTCCGATGACTTCCGAGTGAAGTAGAACACAGCGTCAACATCCGGAAGGCCATTGCACAGTCCCTGCTGTATAAACTGCCCACTGCCGAACACCTCTGTGTAGAACTCCTCCACGCCCACCTCCCCGGCCTTCTCCAGCGGCAGCCCCCGCGGCCAGACAGACGGCTGCCCAAAGTGCACGTACGGGTTCGTGACCGTACGGTTAGGATCGGCGTGGCTGTACTGCAGCAGCACGGCGCCCCCTTGGCGCTGTTCCAGATCAACGTCGAAGTGCCTTGTGAGGTTGCCGCCCGCGACGGCGTTGCGCGCGTCCGCATCGTAGATGACGCGCGCGCCGTGCTGCACGGCGAAGAGGTACGCGGCGGCCTTGCGGGCGTGTCCACGCCCGGGGAGGAAGGCGACGGAGCGGAAGCCGAGGCGGGCCTGGTCGGCGACGGTGAGCAGCGCGGCGCCCGGGTGGGACCAGTCGGGTGGGGTCGCCTCGTCGGCGACGGCGAGGAGCTGCCACCCAGGGATGGCCGACAGCGGGCGGTGGCGCGGGTGGTGGGGCGACGCGGAGAAGATGATCCAGTGGGAGGCGCGGAGAGAGGGGAGCGGCGAGGAGGGGAGGACGGGGAGAGGGGGCACGCGGGACCAGAGGACGGCGGGGTAGTGGAGGCGGCGGGCGGATGAGGCGGAGCGGGAGGCAGCGAGGCAGAGGGCGGCGGGCGAGGCGCCGCCGTAGAGGAGGAGCAGCAGGAAGGGCGCCGCCGCGAGCGCCGCGAGGAGGAAGTAGACTTGGCATCTGGAACCGGAGGCGGGGGCGCAGGCGACGGTGGGGGAGGCGTGCGGTGGCATTTGGGTGGCAGTGCTTCGTAGCGGTGCGGGCTGGGCGCGGTGGCGCAGCCCGGCGAGGTGGTTCGGCCGGCGAGGGGACCGGAAGGCGTGGAGGCAAGTTGCTTTGGAGGCGATTACGCCATTTTGGACTGAACTATGGGCCTTTTTGACCTTGTTAGGGAGGTGGGCAAGACTGCAAGTCAGCAGCTAGAAAAACCAGCCCAGTGATGATAGATAGAAGGTCTTTCTTGTTTTATGTTTAGGTTCCTTTGCAATGTATAATTTTTTAAAAAAAACGTATGAAACATTTTAGTATGGTTAGAAACCCAAAAAAAAATTAAGGATGTCTTTTTTTAATAGCGACCAGCAAATACGAATAGCATACCAATTCAGAAATATAATATAACCTCAAAAGTTAGAAGAGAGAAAACTATAGGTTAAAGCATCCATACCAGAAACTCTACTCCTATTTTCTCTCTTCATTACTCTAAAATTCCTTCACACTTTACACTACACCTAAAAGATTCCTCTCTCCACCAAAAACTCTATCTCTAAAACTCTATTTCTATACCCATATAGGGTTTCTGCTACGGATGCTCTTATATGTTTCCACCCTCGGACATTCAAATGTACATGTTTTTGTTCACGTGGAGTGTGGGTGTGGTTTATGAGTGTATGCTCAATTATGCATCTTCCATTATAAACTCTCAAAAAGTATATATAAACAAAAATTGAAATTGAGTGTCTTGTGTATTAAGTCATGTACAATGCATATGCTTAGAGAAGTGTTTAGGGAAAAAGGGTTTATTTTGCCATATAGTATGTGCAGATGATCATAGGAGAGGAGAGGTGCATATATACATATAGAGAGAGACACACACTTAGGCTCTGTTTCTTTTCGCGGCGGTCAGCGGTCGGCGTTTTGCTACAGTAAAATTTGTTATTTCTATATGATTTCTTTTTAGGCTTATTAAACTTTTTTTTCAAAGACTTATAAATTTACTACAGTAAAACCGCCGGCCGCCAGTTTCCGCTGAAAGAAACAGGGCCTTATACACATGCTTAGAAGAGGTTTTAGCATTGAAAGAGATTTTTTTCTATAGATCTAGAAATATACATACCTAATTAAGATGAGATATTATTGCATTGCGGTGTTTAAGGACGTGATGTGATAGATGATTGTATGAAGCCTCTTACCATAAAAATGGCTTCTTGATACATGGTAACACTCTCTCTCCTTACGCCTCTGCAGTTGTGCATGGGAAACTTACATTGTTGAATGTCCATACGTAGTTTATGTAAAGGCAGGCGCCATGTGTCGGACGTCATGGTGACGTCATCACGGGAACTTGAGAAAATAACTTCTGAAATTTGAAAAATGAACTAATGAAACTTGGCTATAGATACTAATAAAACTTAGAGAAATACTAATGAAACTTGACTACAATGCTAACGAGATTGCAAAAATAACTTCTGAAACTTGAAAAATGTACTAATGAAACTTGGCTACAGTACCAATGAAACTTTAAGAAGACCAATGAAATGTTGAGAAATTACTGATGGAACTTAAAGAAATGCAATGAAACTTGGCTAAATACTGTTGAAACTTGAAGAAGTTCATATAACACTTAAAGAAATAACAATAAAACTTGGCTTATATACTGATGAAACTTGAAGAAGTGCTAGTGAAACTTGGCTAACTACTGATGAAGCCTCGATCATGTTGCACTGTTGTTCAAAAATCACCCGATGCAAAATAAGAAAGTTTCACAAGAACAATAACAAAGTTTCACCAAACAAACCCTCAAGTTTCATACATACATGTCTCATGTTTCGTGACAAAAATAGGAGGTACACCTCCTCATAGTCTTCTTCTTCTCTAGATCTGGCGCGCCCCCACGCTGATGCAAAAACAAAAAGTTTCGCGAGAATAAGATCCAAGTTTCAGTAGGCAAAACCTAAGTTTCATATATACATGGTTTAAAGTTCATGGCAAAAATGGAGGCGCACCTCCTCTTGGCCTTCTTCTTCTCCAGATCCGACGAGCCCTATGTCGTGCTCGCCGGATCCGGCAATCAAAGTTCGCCAAGCTCACTCATCGTGTGAAGAGAGGGATGGAGAGAGAATAAATGAGAAATAGAGAGAGGAAGAGATATAGAGAAAAAATAGAGGAGGAAAGGGACAACAACGACAACCGGTGGCTACGACGCATCCCTATGTCGGCTCCCCTTTCTTGCTGCATTCGAGAAGAAATATGGGAGAGGGGATAGAGAGAGACGAGGAGGCGACTGACGAGCGAGCGAGCCGACGATAGAAAGAGATACGAGGGAGCGCATGG
This sequence comes from Olyra latifolia, assembly GCA_036346145.1. Lineage (NCBI taxonomy): Eukaryota > Viridiplantae > Streptophyta > Magnoliopsida > Poales > Poaceae > Olyra > Olyra latifolia. The sequence continues at coordinate 53,212,762 of CM070529.1, read as the reverse complement.
AACGAAAGGATAAGATGCGTGCTCACGTTAGGGATGGTAATCGGTCGGGTATCTCCGAGTACAACCCTGTCATACACAAACCCGAAACCCGAAGACACTACCCATAACCGAACCCGAACACACTCGCGGGCACAAACACGCGCCCATACCCGAACCCGACGGGTACCCGATACCCGATGGGTACCCATACCCGAAAGCACACAAGTCAAAAAACTTACGGATGGGCGGTCTTGGCGCAAAGCGAGGAAGAAGGGAAAGCAGCGAGCTCTGAGGAAGAAGAAGCGAAAGGAAGCGAAGAAGGCGAAAGCGGCGACGAGACGAGGAGGCGGCAAGCGAGCTTAGGGTTGGGGAGAGGCACCGAGTCAGCTTGAGGAGACAGTGAGTGAGGCGAGGCGGCTAGGGGAAAAACAGAAGGGCAGGAGCCCAAGAGGCTTTAGGCTAGGGTTTGCTGTCGATTGATATATATACCCATGTATATGGACCCACATGTTAGTCAAGAATTCGGGTATCCATGGGTACCCATGGGTACGTAATCAAACCCAAACCCGAAAATACCCATGGCTACAACTTATAACCCATACCCATGCCCATCGGGCCGGGTACCCATGGGTTTTTCTGCCATCCCTAGCTCACGTGTGTGGGATGAAGCGATGGGGAATAGTGTCCGATGGGCTGTGTTCGTTGGCTTCGTGAGAGGCCCACGTCGTAGCTATTCGATCGGGGTCGGGCGCGCGATCCAGAGTGATTCCGTTATGTAAAATACCTACTGTAACCTTTGTGAGTACTCAAATCGTTCATGAGATAATAGATTGTCCGAATGGGAGTTCAAATCACAGACCGAATGGGCGTGATTAAGGGTGGGTTCTTTTTAGGTTTTCTTATCTACTTATTTGCATGGATCTCGTCACTTCGAGATTTTTTCGAGGTAGCCTCAAGAGCCGGTTGGCCTTCAATTTTAGGGTTTAGAGAGTTTATAGACACGCCTAAGTCAGCTTATCCTACTTATCTCGTGTCTTATTTGACTTATCTCACTTTTTTTATTACTTTTTAAGTCATTTTTTTAATCTTGTAGGCATGTCTATAAGCTCTCTAAACCCCAAAATTAGAGGCCAACCGGCTCTCAAGCCTATCTAAAAAAATCTCGAAGTGACAAACAAGTAGGCAAAAAAGCTGAAAAGAACCCATCCTAAAAAAAAGAACGCAAATATGTTGTATACAACTGTGATTTAGGATGACTTCTGTTCACATGGAAATTACCCATAGTATATCCACAATTGGAAATGGCAAAAAATCATCACACCAGTACCCACACGGCCACACCACACGGAACTGAACAACATATAAGCCCGGGCCTACATGTCAGCCTCCGACAAGTCCACACACACGAATTCCAAACTCGCACGTACTCGAACATTCAAAAAAGACACTCGTCTGAAATCCCTCCCTGCAAAATCCCCAAACTTTTCAAAAACCCCGGCAAAATCCCCGCCTCCGCACCCACCACGACCACCGCCTCCTCCCCCCTTGCCGGCAACATGGGTTCGGCTCCCGCCGCAGCCTTCCCCACCTTCGCCGATATCGCCGGCGCCAGCGCGCTCCTCTTCCTCGCCGACTCCTCGCCTTCTGCTTCCCGTCCTCAGCCTCTTCCCACTCTCAGGTACCCACGCACCTCCGATCGCATTCCTGCTGTCTCCTGCACCAACGCTTCCGCTCAACAAATTAACCGTTACGTGCACCTCTCTGCGTTGCAGCGACGAGCTCACTTCCTACTCTGGTTCCTCCTCATCCTACTCTGGCGCCTCGGCGAGGTCGTGCGTCTCCGACTCGGCGCAGCGCGGCCGCCCCGTCGACCCCCTCCGCGTGCTCTCCGTCGTCGCCTCCCTCCGCCGCATCAACCCCAGGGTAAACAATCCTCAATTGCTAATTAGTGATTACCCATCGTCTCTTCGATACTAATGGCTCTGCTCGTTGATTCTAGGTGCTCGTGAAGGCAACCAGCGCGCTGCTCCAGGGCGAGGCAGCAAAGAAGCGGAAGGGCGTGTGGATCGAGATCGACGACGATGAGGACGAGAGTGAGGGGGGCAGCGCGGTGGCCAGCGAGGGGAGCGCCATCACGGGTGGCGCGTCCGCGGGCTCTACGGCCACATCTGGGAGATACCGCCATCCTCCGCAGGCGAATGATGGTGATGCGAAGCTGACGCAGAGCGCGGCCTCGATCATGAAGTGGCTGTCGCGGCCGCAAGCGGTTCCGGCCACGGAGACGGCCATCCGCGCCGCCGTCGGCGACAGCATTCGGACCAGCAAGGCGCTGCGTTGGTGAGTACCACACTTCCATTAACTCTTATTTGAAGCGGTTTTGACTTTTGAAATGATTGCCTGATTATCTGCGTTTGTTGGTGCGTCTGATTGTGTGAAAATCTCAGGCTGCTCGAGCAGGGAGGCTTGCGTCGTGCAGGTACTGGTGGCCGCATGGATCCGTTTGTGTACATGGTACGTGAAATTTGTGTCGAATTTTTTGAATTGGAATGGTAATTATAAATTTGAAATACATTCTTACTTGTTTAATGAAGATTGCTCAGTTTCTCTAGGTAGCTTAACAGAATTTGAGATTGAATCAATATGGTCCTGATTCAGTGTGCAAACTGGGATGGAGTCAGTGAGTTGTTAGTGTTACTGACTTGCAGTGACCAAGTAGAGTAAAGAGTAGTGGAACAAGGGCGTTTGAAAGCAACTGTTAAACCTGAATTTTTGCACTAGTTCCACTGATCAACCTCATCATTCTGGAAGCTCTACTGATTGGATTATGAGCCTTGCAAATCTTGGAGCAACATTGATATGTAATGATCAACTTAGTAGTTTCAGAGGTCCTTGAGTACTTGTTTTGATCACATCCTGAGCTTTTCTAACTTTCTAGAATACATACTTTAGTTACTAACTCCCAGGTTTTTCATGTATAAGTAATGTTTTTTGGGGATGAAATTTTCAGGTTGCAGGCTGATCTGGTGAAGTTAACTAAGGTGTGTTATCGTGGAGGAATTGGCAATTGTAAAGCTATTGGAGAGGCCAAGTTAACTTTTGAAGATTACTTAGTAATTTCTACCACCTGTTGTCTTCATGTTCCAGTTTTGCCTACCTGCAGATAAGAAGTATAGGATAGAAATGGAAGTTATGTCAGAAAGAACTTGTGAAGCACTGGTTAAGATATGCTCTTGGATTTGGATAGAAAGATAGAGTGCTCTTGGATTTGGATAGAAAGATAGAAAAATAGAATAGAATACATAGCAATTTCATGATCACACGCTCATTATTCCTGTTTATCGAATTGGTATAAGCAAATATAACCAGTTCAATTTTCAGCCACTTTTTTGCAGTGAAATGTTCATATGGTCTCTTCTGTTAGTGTGAGCTGTATATTATTGTATGTTGAATTAGTGTTATTTGGTATTCCAAGAATCATTTTCTGTCTGCGCTTCAGTATGCTTAAACTGATTTGCTTTTGGTGTTCTGAGGCACAAGGCAGTAAAGAGATCTCTTTATTTGCCATTCTGTTGTAAGAACTAACGTAGCTACAAATCTTGATACCAGTTATTTGCATAGCTTCTTAAAGCTAAATCCGGCGTGTCGTGCTGAGACTAACATATACAACAGTGAGAATTGTTGAGACAGCTGAAGTGATACATCCTCTTGTCAGCAAGCCTATCTCCTCTTCTTCTTGGAAAGCATGTTCTTAAACCAGAAAGCTGAGTCCTTGGGATACCTCTTCAGCGTCTTGTAGTCCACATAGACGATGCCAAAGCGGGAAGTGTACCCAAGTCTCCACTCAAAGTTGTCAAGCAGTGACCACGCAAAGTATCCAATCACTCTAGCACCATTGTCTATTGCCTTCTTGAGCTCAGTTATGTAGTCTCTGTAGTACCGGATCCTTTCTGTGTCATGCATGCCCTGAGTGATACTGATGTTACCAGGTTGGTCCATTCCTGCAAAGAGACAGCATTGATCAAAAGCAAGCCTTGGGTCGTTGCTCTCCTTGTTGGTGAGATTGTTATTCGAAGAAAGAATGGTGTTTTGGTTCATGAGTAGTACCATTTTCAGAGAGGATTATGGTAGGATTTCCATATCTTTCCTTAACATAGGTTACAGCCTTGTTGATTCCCCATGGCACAATGTAGAGCCAGTAGGAATTTGCCTGCATAAACTCGGTCAATTGAAGTGAGATGATTCAACCTGAAACCCAGGCTTGTTAATCTGTGCTACATACTACTGTACAGTAAATTCACCAGTACTTACTCGAGCTCCAATAGGCACGCCGTTTCGATCATCTGCAGAAAACACATGACTACATGACATGAGCGTCTGATCAACTGAATAAACTACAAAGTAAAGAAAGTGAAATGATTTGGAGTGGAATATGAACTCACAGGCAAACCCAACATGCCAGTCATCCTGATAACTGACCGGCGTCAGATTCCAATCCCCAGGGTCCTTCATGTAGAAAGAAGTATAATGGTTGATGCCAACATAATCCATGGAGCCTTTCACCATCCTGGACTCTTCATCGCTGAATGTCGGCAGCCTGTCCTTGACGATCTCAAGCATTGAGTACGGGTACTGACCATAGATGATAGGATCAAGGAACCTGTAATGAGAGCACGGTGTCAGTTTCAGCTTCTGTTCCCCTACTGAAAACAATAATAGCACTTTGTGGCTACACTGTATCACTGTATGCCTGAACCTCTGAACTAAAACTTGATCCTGAATCAAGTGTTCTTCACTTTACCATCCGAGGTGGAAGTCTCTAGCCCTCTGTGCTGCTGCCTGGTCGGTGTTGCTGCCGCTGAAAGGTTCGTACCATACAAAGTCCAAGAGAACTCCAATCCTTCCCTTTTGGTAAAGCTGTTCGATCAAAAGGAATTCAGTATTTTCATTTAAATGCAGGATACTGGGGTAGCAAAGTGGCTTGACAAGATTGCATTGTGTAGGGTGCACTCATGAGCCTTGAACTGCATTGCCATCTTGCTATTTACCTGATACTTATCGCGGTATCGCTTCACTGCAGCAGCGTGAGAAAGGATGAGATGGTGTGCAACAATGTACGGCTCCGTCGTGGAGTTGCCCCCTGCAGAGCACTGAGAACACCTCCCCGGTGCATGGAGGCCAATGTCATACCCCAGAGCAGCGACGCACCTCGGTTCATTGAAGGTAAACCAGTTCTTCACCCTATCACCATACGTCTGGAAGCAGAAATCTGCATAGTCTGCAAACGCCTCCCTTCATGGTACAATGTGCAGTTTTGTCAGTGACATGCTAAAATCAACCGTGGAAGGTGAATACCACTGCCTGCATTTTGAAATGCTTACACAATCTTTGGGCTTAGCCACCCTAGGTACTGGTCATGGAGTGCCAATGGGAGGTCATAGTGATAGAGGTTTGCATATGGAGTGATGCCTGATTCACCATGGGAAGGTCAACTCAGGAGTCAGGACTCAAAAGACCCTGATGCAAAGAGCATTGCTGTTTAAGTTAGTTAAATCTCCTGGGAAAGTTACCTTGCTGAAGCATGTAATCTATGAGTCTGTTGTAGTAATCCACTCCTTCCTCGTTCACTTTCCCAGTTCCATCTGAGGTTAATACAAAACTATTAAATGCAAAAATTTTAAACCAAGACGTATCAAAGTGCTACAAATATTTTTGATGTGACAACTTACTTGGAAAAATCCTAGACCAAGAAATCGAAAACCGGTATGCATCAAAGCCCATGTTCTTCATTATGTTCACATCTTCCTACACCACCAAAACAAAACAGCTATCAGGCATCAATGTTCGCAAACTTCAAACACCACAAAACCATACTGAAAAAAAAAATCAAATAAAAAACAAATTAACATGACATACCCTATACCTATGATACTCATCGACCGTCACGTCGGCAGTGGCATTATAAGGGATCTTCCCTGATTTCCCACAAGAACACAGAGTCACAAGTAGCACCATTACCATCTCTCTACCGGAAGAGAAGCTCATTCATGTGTCGGCATGTAGTACTGAAGAAGCAAGCAACTTACCTGGGATCGCTATGAAGGCATCCCAGATGCTAGGACCTCGGCCTCCCTGCTTCGCCATCCCCTCCACCTGGTACGCCGACGCGGCCGTCCCGAACACGAACCCCTCCGGGAAGGCGCGCCGGCTCAGCTCGCCGGCGTCGTAGATCTCCGGGTTGAGCCAGTAGCATCGCGCCAATGGCGGCGCCAGCAGCAGCACATGAGCTGCCAGCACTAGCACTTGCACCGTGAAGTTCTTCATGTCTTCGTGAACATGGGACTCACAGGAGAGGAGGCAGGAAGGCCGGAGACAATGGCCTTGCTTTCCAAGGCCTTATAAAAGATAGGGGAGAGAAGAAGCTACGAGCCTGCGACCAGCTGCTAGTCTTAACTGCTTTTACTTGCGGTTTTCAAACTGAGAGTCTGTGTTTACCGAGTGCAGTTCTATACTTTTCTTTGTTGCGGAAGCGACTGAGCTGGAGGCTGGAGCAGCCTGAACCTGAAGCGTATACTTATTTTCCAATGGAGAAGTCAAAAGTTTTGACTTTTTGCAGTTCGTTTTTTCTGTCTCGAAATCATATTTTAGATCTTTCAAGAGCAAATCAAACGAAGTGGTTGAACTTTTCAAATTACTTTGAAAAGCTGTCCAAGTTCTGTTTATAAAAAAAGCTGTCCAAGTTCTGTTTATAAAAAAAAAAAGAGATAAACAGAAGGAAAAACGGTGCAAAGAAAAGTAGCACACCCGGACTTTTGTTTTCTCCAGAAGAAAATATCTTGTTCCCAGTCTCGCCTATTGATGGGCCCCAACCCCGTAGTGTGACTAAAATGAATGATTGGCAACGTTCATGCTCATCCTGCCATACACGGCACGGGCATACTAAGTACAGTTCATCCGATGGTAAAATGATTGGCTTCTACGGTGCTTCAGTTATGTGAATATTTGCACAGTTTCGCGGTAACGTCCTCCTTGAACATCGGGAGAGCTGTACCGACTTCTTCACATCTAGCAAGAACAGTAGCAACTGACTAGGATCTAATAAAGTAGCAGCTAAAGCATTTCCAACGGTATATGAAAAAAACTGTTTATCTTTAATCTTTTAAAAATAGAGTAGCTGTTAGAGAGAATAAATCTTTTAAAATGTAGCGTAAAGTGTAAACAATTTTTAGAGAATAGTTAGAGTGTATAGGGAATAGTGTTATAAAAGAGAAATCTAAAATATTTGTTAAAGATGGCCTTGTAAGGATCTGTATCCAAACTCCCATTAGCTACGTGCTTCCTGCAAACTGAACCTCTGAATGCTAGTAGCAAAATCTAGAGCACGCAATCACGCATTATCCGCAACAACATGTCTTGTCTTGCTAGCTTCAGCTTCAGGAGGATACCCCTAGTCCCGTACCATGTCTACAACGCATCGCACTACGTGTTCCCTGCAAATCCAACCTCTGAACGCATAAGCCTAACCAACAAGGATGGGTGCCCACAACAAGAAAGGGATCTCGTGCACATCGCAACGAGACCGGACTGACGTGAAAGCCTCCCTCCTCCTCCTCAACCGCACGACGAGGAAGCCCCTCGCGTGACGCGTCACGCCGTTGCGTCGCCGAACGGCCGGGCCACTCGGCTGAGCTCTGCCTCCGCGTCCGTGTCGCGGGCTCGCGGCGGGACGAGCGCGAGGCCACGAGGCGAGCTCCACCGAAAACGCGGCGAAACCGGCAAAAACCCATATATTTTTGTTGATTTCGGCAGGTTTTGCGGTGCGGAGCCGCCATGCCATTGCCACCGACACTTGCGCAGATCGCAAACCGGTCATGTCCCATGGGCCATGGGACAGGGGACCCGATGCTACGCCACGAGTGGTGGCCGGCAGGACAGCCGCATGTGCCGCGGGACAGCTGGTTCAGTGCATGCTACTCTCTCGGTCCAAGGATAAGACATAATTCTATTTTGCATATAGACCAAGTAGATATCTAAAATGACTATACTATCTCTAGTTATTATCTCAAAGCACTTTATTTAATATATACATATAGGAAATACAAGCTAAATTATATATTTATTAGAGATATTGAAGGAACAACACATTTATTTTGTATTAAAATATGAAATATGCTCTATATTGATAGACAAGTCTATTAAAAAAATACGTCTTATATTTTTAGACCGAGGAAACTAAAAAATTTTGAGCTCGCCGAGGACAATGCTAACCACGTGCGGCATATAGTAGGCGACACTAGTACCGAAAATCTGGACATAATTGACCTGAGATTTGCTCAAAATCATACATTACCTGCAGTACTGCATCCCAGCAGGCCAACACGCACGTTCCTGACCTCACACCAAGACGTAAAAGCCGAAAAATAAAACAAAAATGGATAGTCTTCCAGGGCCACACTATGGCCCAAGCCCAGTATGGTGGGCCTTGTGTCCGTTGGGCCAGGCTGCTCGACGTCGTCAGTTGATGACCCAGCCACCGAGGTATCTCTCTCCATCGACCTACTCAGGAAACGGCCATGGTGCATCCGTCCGATAGCCCGCTACACCGTGTCGTACGGTCCTATAGCGAGATCAGCTCATGTGAGCTGAAAAAAGTTCTTCTCGTTATATAAAAGTTGCAGACTCTTCGTAATGATCTTTGAGGGGACTAAATTAGTTTTTTCAGTTTCGAGAATAAACATTAAATCTTAAAAGAATGGCTACAAAATGTTAAAACGTTTGTCTTGTAAAAAAAATAAATATTTTGCTTCTAATCGCAACACAATTTTAAACTGAAAAGTTAAGGAAGAAGGGAGATTAGTTGTGTGATGCCGATGCCTTCCGGTCCGGGAGATTGCGCCATCAACCTTTAATTGGGGCTTAGTCAGCCCTGAGCTGGCCCTGACGCTTTGCCCATTCTTAACGTCTTAACCGGGCTTGCAATCTACAGTTTCTATAAGTGATGGACTTGGATTAGGACTTGTGGGTCATAAAAGCTCGCGATCGCCTCGACACGAATCTCGAAGCATTCAGTGTACGGCCTTGATTGATTCGGTATACGGTGTATCTTGTGTGCAGAAAAGTACAACTCTGTTTCTTTCGGTGGTTTCTGACGGTTGACGGTTTTACTATAGCAAATTTATAAGTTTTTGAAAAAAAAGTTTAAATAAGTCTAGAAAAATAATTTTAAAATTTTTTTACGGTAGCGAATCGTCCGCCGCCGGCGATCCGTAAAAAGGAACGGGGCCCTTGGGTAGTGGGCGACAGGGCGAGCCATCTCCATCGCATCTTTTTGGAGACATCGCCATCTGGACTATCGTGTCTTCTTTTTTATCTCTGCGTCACACTAGGGATACATACAAGATGCAACAATTGCGATATGAGTCAGAGTCGCCGTCCAGCCTCCGTATGGCTATCTAAAATTTACTGCTTTTTTTCTCCAGGATATCTGACGGTCAAAGGTCAAAACCTGGTGAACTCCTGCCACGCTGCCGGCTCTGATGTTGCTAAGCGATGTTACGGTGTAATATTTCTCAAATCTCAATGGTTAGATCAGCTAAAAAAAGAGAGCTATGCTACAATATTTTAACATTTCGGTTGATCTAAACATCTAATTCTTAGCCCTTATTTGATTCAGCTTAAATTAGAATTATAATTTATATCGAGAAATTTTTTTTATAAGCTAAATGTTTGATGATTTGTAGTCAATTTTTTAAAATCTTAGTGTTTCTTTTCAAAACGTTTAAACCATTTTTTTAAATTTTTTTTTGGTCATCTTTGAGTACTCGACGAAAGCCACAACTTTCTAGATTAGAATCCATATCAACTAAATTAAACCTAGCCTTAATCCAATGGCTAAAAAGTAATAGAGAGAATTCCTTATTTGCTACTAAAATTTAGCCAAATTCATGATCTGCCATAATTTTTTTTGAGTTCACGACTTGCCCTTGTCGCGTGAACTTCTTTCTCTATATGCCAATTCTGTCAATATTTTGTCTCTTTGCTGTTAAGTCGACTATAAAATGTCCTATTTGCCTTGCCTTTTTAATAAGTTACAAAATAGGAAAAATTTATAAGAAATAGTACAATATTGATAAAATTGTGAGAAAATTTTCTATGGATTTAAAAAATTATGCATACTCAAATTTGAAAGTGAATTTTAAAAATTTTGGGATATAAATTTTATTTTAAAATTAATGGTACCTACTATATCTCATAAAAATGAGATTAAAAATAGAAATTAAAGAAATTTATACAATTTGAACTGCAACTAGAACATGAATTTTCATAAATTTAGAAATTTAAATTACTCAATTTGAAATTAAAATTTAGGAGATGAAATGTTTGAAAGTTTTAAATTTAGAAATTATGAAAAAGGTATTTTAGGCACCAACAGAGCTTTCTAACGGTTAAATCTAACAGAGTTGATAGAAGTGATACGCGACATGGTTAGATCATGAACTTTAAAAAAAATATGGCAAATTATAAATTTGACTAAGTTTTAGAGGAAATAAGGAATACTCTGGCAGTAATATTACATTAGCATTATTATGCGAATGCTAGTTGATATGCGAAAGACGAGCGTCAAATCAGCACGAATTATCTGTTCGGCGTCACATCCACGGGTGCAACACACACGCACGCACGTGGATGCAAGACTTGCCCACGCACATCACCGGCTGCAACCAAATCAATCGAGTTTATCCTTTGCAAATGGACTAAACGCTTTTTTTCAAAAAAAAAAAAAGACTAAGCGCTTCGAGAATGGACACAGATGGATCAGGTCAAAGTAAATCCTGGCTTGCTTGGTTGATGGGAGAGATCTTCTGGGCGTTGCTCTGCGGCGACGCCGCGTACCTGCTCCAAACGTGTACTGCAACTTTGATTCTGTGATGGAATGATCACATGGTCCATGGACATGGTGCAATGCTTTGCACGTGTTTTGACCATGGACGTTTTAAGAACTCCACGCACCGCCTCCTCCAAAGAAAAAAAAAAAAGCTGCCGGTATCGTTGTATCGAGAAAAGTTTCAGCATTTAAGGCTGAATATAAGGAACTCGATACCCTGCTCGCACTCGCTAAGGTCTTGTTTGGCTTGAAAGGGAAAAATTTCCTGTGGAAAAAATCCTCTTAGGGGATATTTTAGGCATTTTGGATCCTAGGGATCCTCATCTTAGTCAGTTATAAGAACATTTCTGTCTTATTTAATCTGTTTAATTTGAGCATTTGATTTCGTAACTTGAGAATTTCGAGGTCTCGAGAGTCGGATCTTCTTGTTTTTAGGATTTAGGGAGCTTTTAGACACGTCTACGAGATAAAAAATGGATTAAAAAAGTAATTAAAAAGTCAAATAAGTCAAAATAAGTCACGTCTTATCTAACTTATTTCGTGTCTTATTTGACTTATATTGATTTATTTAACTTTTATAACTTTTTGAATCCGTTTTTTTATTTCATAGACGTGTCTAAAACCTCCCTAAATCCTAAAAACTAAGGGCATTTGACTCTCGAGGCCACCTCGAAAAATTCTCGAAGTTACGAGATAAGTCAAATTAGCAGATTGGAAATGAGACAGATAAGCTGGGGGAGAACAGGGCCTTAGTATACCCTCTTCCCCAAACACTACATTCTCATGGGGGAGTCGCGCCTGGATCTGTCTTGGATCCGCGCCGCTGGAGAGTAGCGCCGCTGCCACGGGGGAGTCGAGCCGCGGCTGGAGGACGATGCCCTGGATCTGTGTTGCTGGAGAATCGCGCCACCGTCGATCTTCCGCTGCTTTGAGGAGCCACGACACAGAGCTCCACCGGAGCAGCATGTGCCGCCACAGGGAGTTGTCTTGCATGGTGGAGGCAATGCCCTGAATCCACGCCCCTGGAGAGCCGCGCCTCCGTCGACGCTGCTGCTGCCGTTGGAGACCGAAGGCTTTGGCCATCGAAGAGGCGGCAGGGATCGATGCGGCGGCAGGTTGAGCAGGACGGAGGCAGAGGGGACTAAAGGCGAAGGCAGAGGACCAAGACGGAGGAGAAGGGGGCTAGAGGATGATGAGCGGATGGAGGTGGAGGCAGGTGGAGCAGGGTGGTGGCGGAGGGTACTAGCGGCGGCAGGAGGGAGGGAGGAAGTGAGCGAGCGAGTCGAGGGAGAGAGCAAGATGGGAGGAAGGGAGCGAGCAAGTCGGGGTTGGGTGGAAGGAAAATCCACGAGTCAGGAGAAGGCGATCCTTTCCCTAGGAAATCGCGGGGAATGGCCAAGAAAACCCTATCGTGTGGGCTTCCAAACAAACCTGAAAATGTCTCGGGAAAAAATTCCCACGTTGATCTCCACCCCCGGATCGGGCCAGGATCCCGGCCAGGATTTTTGTACCCAAACGGGCCCTAAAAATGGCGAGGCCCATCGGGATAGCAAGCCATGACGTCCCCTCGCTATTGTGGTCGCTTTTGCTATCCACTATGCGGCACGGAGACTCCAGCAGCCACAACTCCCATGGCGACGAGGACGAAGCGATGGGTGGCGACGAAGACAAGCGGTCGCACAGCACGTCTTTCTTCCCCGACGACTATCTTCTCCAACTTCAAAGACTCCACCAATGCAAGGTTCATGCTTTTTTGTCGTGATTGTACTAGGGTGTTGGACATGATGGTGGCCATGCATTTGGGGTTGAACTAGCGTTTTGGGCAGGGTGGCAGGAATGTAGTTGCTGGCGATGTGGCAGAGATGTATTTGCCGACAATGTGGCGGTGGTGTGCTAGCGGTGTGGCTAGCTCGATGTTAAGGGGAACGGCACTGCGGCAACTATTTGGTCATAGGTTCAAATGTTGGGATGATCTAGGCTAATTAGAAGCAAAATTAGGATTAACATTTCATATAAACATTTGAACTTCTATATGAAGTGTTAATACATTGCAAAGCACAATTCAAGCTAGAGCTTGAATGAATTAGCACAATTGCATGTTCAACCATCTCTAAGTTAGAAGTTGACACTAGAAATTCATAAAAACTCATGAAATATTAGCATTGCCATATAGAAGTTGACATTGCATTTTGACTAATTTACAACTATCAATGTGAATATATTGTGGCTAATTTAATCAATTCTCATTGTGAATGCACTTCTTTAAAATGGCCCGTCATCGTTCGGAGAGCCATATAGACATGGAGCGGGAGTAAGCCAACAAAGTCAGGGCAGCCTTGCTAGGGTCATTGGGCAGATCGAGAGGAGAGTCGCCGACTTATTGGCGATTGTCAACCAAAGGTGGAATCCATATGGGTCTCCCGTCGACGAGGTCAACTCCGTCCTAGGCGAAGTAGAGCGGGTTGCCAAGAACCTTGATGAGCTTCGGATTGAAGTTGGCGAGGCTCTACAGTGACCTTCTGATGAAGCGACGGCCAAGGCCAAGACAATTATTCCAGGAGACAGCTACCATACACTCTTCTATGCAGAGCTTGAGTGAGACTCCGATGACAGCTCCGACGTGTGGAACATGGACTACGACCAACTATTATAACTAGGAGAGTGATAGATCTCCCAAGGGCCATTGGTGAAAAGTCTAGTTGATGGCTAGAGAATGGTAATTATGTAAAACTCTAGTTTATTTTGCTACTAATCTTCATGGTAGTTGATGGCAGTCGGAAGAAATGAATAGATTTATATAAGAAAGAAAGATGCTGAGTGAAATTTACGAAGCCTGCTAGAGAGTAGGGAGATTTGCTAGGCTACGTATAGGAATGTTTGCTGAGTCCACTAAAGTCAACCTAATGGACTAGTAAATAAAATCTAATGGATTGGTAAATACAGTCCAAAGAGTCCAATCCATTTCGCCATCTGGACCTGTAAATACAATCATATAAAAAAAGAACTAACATATTCTATTCCATTTCAGCATGTCACCGTTAAAAAATAGCGAAAAATTTTAACCTGAAGAGCCAATAAGATACTTCCAATGGATGCATAGAGAAGAAAAGAGAACACAACTAATAGATTTTAAAATCGAACCATCCAAATGAATATAATAGACTATTAGTATATGTTTGAATATTCTTGTATTAGGGGATGGGATGGGCAAATCGTCCCTCCCCCTCTCCCGCATTGCAGAGATGGTCGAGTTATTCAGGTGCGAAGAGTTTGACAATTGTCGGATCGCCCATTCCATAAAGAATCAGGGTATAACTCCCATCAGGGAATGTCCCGGTTGCCATCTATATTCTCTACTAACCCTACCTCCTAATAATCTACATCCTCGATGTCCAAGACATAACTATGTTTTTGTATAACTATGTTTAGAAAAAGCATAACTTGTTTTTCTTATAACTCCCGTTTAGATTATAGAGATGTATTTGGATAAAATGATAACCCCATTCAATAACTCCGTCACAACCCTAATCAGTTTTTTTAAAAGTTTTTGCAACCCTACTGCCACCTGAGTTTTCTCTAAAACTTTGACAAAAAATAGTGTCAGGCATAATAGCTCTGATCAAAGTTTAACACCTACATAACCGTAGCCATGCATACCAAACAGGTGCATTGCCAAGGAAAACGGAGTTAAAATGGATTTGGCTTGGCTCATCAGGAGCCTAAGTTTATGCACCGCATCTTGTCAAACAAGAATTGATTTTGTTAAGCAGATTGTTTCTTGCATTAGACGCAACTTTATTTTCTCTTTTCCTCATTACTAATTTCGTATCGAATTTTCATTAGTAATTAGCATTAGCAAAAATGTTGACACATCGATATTGGATTGTCCTAGAAACAGGCCAATACGGTCTGCAGTCTGCACTAGACGATGCGCCTCTCTCTGACGCGCTGACGAAAGCAAGGAAAAAGCAGACCGAAAACGTCACCAAACAAAACGTCCAAACAAAAATCACGCACAGCAGCAGCCACGGCCCCACCCCGTACGCCTCCCACTGCCTCACCGGGCCCACCACGCCAAGCCCCTGCGCAGCCAGCGATACGTGGGACTGCACGAGCGAAAAGGCCACACCAACGGTCACAGATTGGGCTCGCTCGCTGTCGCTCGTCGTCGTGTCCCTCTCAAGTCCCCAACTCCAACCAAACCAAACCAAATCCACCCCGCTCCCTTCGTCCTACACACCATCCGCGACCACCACCGGTCCACGGCTCCTCATTTGCCATCACGCTCACGCCACGAGGTGGAGGCGAGGGTGCGGCTGCGATTGAGCTCCGCCGGGCCGCCGCCGTCGACATGGGC
The DNA here is from genome assembly GCA_036346145.1 of Olyra latifolia. Classification (NCBI taxonomy): domain Eukaryota; kingdom Viridiplantae; phylum Streptophyta; class Magnoliopsida; order Poales; family Poaceae; genus Olyra; species Olyra latifolia. The sequence continues at coordinate 53,197,544 of CM070529.1, read as the reverse complement.
GCCGCCGATAACGCCGTAGGGGTCTTCCTTCGCCGGAAAGATTGTTTCTCTGAGTGAGATGCCGTGCCGTTTGGTGTTGGCTGTGCTCATGGGTATTCTTGTTCTTGGTTTGCTGTGCCTGTGTGGTGTGTGCAGGCGCCGCGGCGGGAGGAGGCGGAGAGGGGAAGAGGGAGGGCGCCGGCGCCGGAGGGGGAGGAGCGGCAGGCGGCGAAGGAGCGGGAGGTGAAGGTGGTGGTCGTGGACGAGCCGCCGCCGGCCGTGGCGAGGCTGCAGGCGCCGCGGCCGGTGGCGCCGCTACAGGTCACCACGCAGGCGCCGCCGCCGCCCATGTCGGTGGCCTCCGGCGTGGAGCTGCCGCCGCAGCCGCCCATGGCGAATTACCAGCCCGTCATGCAGCAGACCCCACCACAGGTACCTAAAAAAAACCCCCCAATTGCTGCTCGTTTTTATCGGATTCTTAATCGAAATTTGCTAGTTTATTCGGCTTAATTAGCTAGATTTGCTCGGTCTTTTTAGGGCATGTGCGTCTGCGTTGAGTGCGATCGACTGTATCAGCCTGGTTGGTAGTTTGGTACGCAAGTACAATAATTTTGTTTGGTACTATTATTTCTACACTCCCATACTCCTCATCTACTTGACACTTTACATAAACAAATGCTCCATATGTGATGGATTGACACGCGAGTTTTAAATTACTTCCAAAAAAACAGTTGTCTTTATGTAGTTTGATACTAACAGTTGCGTTTGAATCCGTTTTAAACTGACCATAGCACTATTTTATTTGAGAAAGCAATGGTGATATTTGAATCATGGAGCTTGCACACCACAACAACCAAATAGTGCGTGCATGGTAGAATATCAAACAATGCGTGAGTATATAGCTTTATACAATCTCAAAAGTGATCAACCTCTAGTTATAGAAAAGGAGGGGAGAGGTGGTAGTGTTTGAGACGATTTCTTAATCAGTCCAGCCTAACGTACAGACTTAATTAATTAGTTGGGTGTAACATGCGCTAATTTCTCCGCTTAAAATACCCTCTAGAAAGTACTACCTAGAATCGAATCTCCAATTATCCCTGTGACTTGTTCTACAAACCCAATATTCCATAGGCGACTAACATACACTGAGTGATAAACTAAGATTCAACTTGTAGCAACTAATGAACTAATGCTAGCTAATGACATACTAGTCCAATTGGATTGAGGAATAATTCTCCCTTGGATTAATTGAGTGAATTAACTTGGCGTGGCAGGTGGCGCTGGCGTCGCTCAATTCGCGCGTGTACACCAACAGCATCTCGCTGTGCCTCTTCCTGCTCCACCTCGCGGCGGCGGTGTTCGCCGTCGGATTCTTCGTGTTCAGGGCCGTGAAGGACATCGTCCAGCACCCGCGGTCGCACAATGCGCGGCGGGAGCGGAGCCTCCTCCGGGACTGGCTGCCGCCGGTGGAGGGCGCGGTGGCGCTCAGCATCGTGCTGGCGTTCGCGTGGCAGAAGGCGGTGCGCGCGTGGCCCCGCGCCATGGTCCGCGTCATCCTCTGGTCCAGCTTCGGCGTGACGCTGGCGGTGGGCGCGCTGTTCATGTGCTTCTCCATGCTGGCCACCGTGGGGCTCGGCGTCGCGATGGTCGTCTTCTCCATCGGCACGGGGCTGTACGCGTGCTGGGTGACGCGCCGCGTGGGCTTCACCGCGGAGGTGTTTGAGCGCGCGGTGCAGCCGGTGGACAAGTTCCAGGGGCTTAACGGCCCCGCCTACCTGATGGTGGCGGCGGGGTTCGTGTGGATCTCCGTGTGGTGCGTGGCGGTGATCGGCGCCGTCAACTTCCGGTTCCCGGGGCTCACGATCCTGGCGCTGGTGCTGAGCCTGATGTGGACGGCGGAGGTGATGCGGAACGTGGCGAACCTGACGGCGAGCCGGGTGATCGCGCTCTACTACCTGCGCGGCATGCAGTCGACCGTGCAGTTCAGCTTCCAGCGCGCGCTCTCCTACAGCCTCGGCAGCGCCTGCCTCGGCTCGCTCTTCGTCCCCACCATCGAGGCGCTGCGCATCCTCGCGCGCGGCCTCAACCTGCTCGAGGGCGAGGACGAATTCATGTTCTCCTGCGCGCACTGCTGCCTCCACGTCATGAACGCCATCTTCCAGTACGGCAACAGCTGGGCCTTCGTCCATGTAAGCGCTCGTCGCTTCTTGCCTCTACCGCTCCCTAGCTTCTTCCTCTGCCCCTCTGATCCGATCCTGGCACTGACGAGGTCTGGCAATGGCGATTGGCGAATGCTTCTTGCAGATTGCGGCGTACGGAAGGGGCTTCGTGCAGGCGTCGCGGAGCACCTGGGGCCAGTTCGAGCGGCTGCAGGGGATGCCGGCTCTGGTGGACGCGGACATCACGAGCTCGGTGTGCTTTCTCACCGGCGTGACCAGCGGCGCGCTCTCGGCGGCGCTGGCCGGCTCCTGGACGTTCGCCACGCACAAGCACTACACCGCCACCGTCTCGCTCCTCGCCTTCTTCGTTGGATACCTCATGGTAACCATCCATTCCCTCGATCCCGAAGAAAAAAATGCCTCCTTTTTTCGCGTTGCACTGATGACGTTCCGGCGCGGTGTCCTCTTGTGCAGACGCGGATTGGCATGGCGCTGCCGCAGGCGTGCGTGGGGTGCTACTACGTGTGCTACGCCGAGAACCCCGGGTCGCGGCTGTTCGCCGACGGCCCCATACAGAAGCGGCTGCGCGACATGCAGGAAGGGCGCGACCCGCTCATGCCGACGCCGCGGTTCCCGCAGCAGCACGCCGGCGCCTGACCCGGCCGTACTACATGGAAGGTAACCGGAGTTGGAGACGATCAGACGAGGCTTCAGCCTCGTCCTCGCGTGCATGGAAAGCAACCGGAGTTGGAGACTTTGGACCAACTTGGACAAGGAATCTCATGGCCCTTACAGCGAATGCAGGCAAGAAGAAGATCATGCGGAGCCTTATCGACTCGGGGGTTCGGGGCCGGGGGAAGTCGGGATCGGAGTTGATTCTCCTGTGTAAATTTCTTCCATTCTTTCCACATCTCCATTTTTTAAGTGGAAATGCGACCATGTGCAACCGTTTCCTCCTCATTCATGTTTTCTTCTTTTCTTCAAAAACTCTTAACAGATTTTCCTCACCATCTTTTTTTCGAAGGGATTTTCTTTTCTATTCGTTTCAAAAAAGATTTTTTTCTTTTTTTTTCTATATCATTCAATATGAAGGGATGTTATTGAAGATGTTGAAAAATAAAAGAAAAAATATGGTATAAAAAATGAGAAGAAATGAAATAAAGTAAAAATAGTTGGAGATGGTCTGACTAATGAGAAGTCTGAGATATGAAATGATGATCTCCGTATTTCTGGCGTGTAAAAAATCGTTGCACCTACGGGTAATTCCTGTGGATGGTTCTGAACTTTTTAACCCTTTCTGGTGTTTGAATGTGGTGGCCATGTATAAACCCATGTTGATTTCATCGCTGCGATCCACGGTGATCACGAACGGGGCCTCGTAGGTGAAGGGCACAGAGTATCTGAAGAAAACATATGGTGGACCAGACTGGTGTAGTGGTGTGCTGGTGTGTGGGTGGGCTTGGGGCATTAACAACTTTGCACAGGTTTGTCGTGCAATAATGGATGGTAGATAGAAAGAGACAGTAGCAGTAAAAATGTCACATATATAGGTTTGGTCTTGCTGGGCTCAGTGGGGGTGTGGTGAAACCATCGCTAGCAAACTCGGCTGAACTGCCACATAAAACTTCAATGGAGCAAATGGTAGCAGCTACGGTGCAATCAGCCCACCTGTGCACGCGTGCAAGCAAGCTTTTGCAGCCGCCCGATGGAGATTCTGCGACGCGGTGGCAAATTTGCAAAAAAAAAAAACCCGGTCTGCACAGTTCTTGCACGTATACCTCCCCGTCTCTATGCCTCCCTCTCGCTGCCTTTTCGTCTCACGCGCAGCTACAACATCTCATCGGGAAAGATAATCGGCGGCGCCAGCAACCCTGCGCAGGCAGCCACCGTCCAAGGGCATGTAATTGTTGCCGCCGACGAAGGGCAAGCAGTCGCTGTTGACGAAGGGCAAGCAGCCGCGACCGACGAAGCGCAGACCGTCGCCGCTGACCTAGCACCGGCAAATGCTACTGACGACGTCACCCATGGGTATTCTCATCTCCCTATCGGCCTGCCCTCTTGCTCCCATTTTATCTCTTGTAATGTACCTCCAAAGATCCCTCAAGGTTTGCCCTAAATTTCAGCAATGCCGGAGTGCCGGAGTGAACCTCGCTATCTCAAACGATGGTAGTAATATGGAATATGTGAAAAGCACCAATTTAGATTATTGTGTCAATGACTAAACAATTGTGGTCGCAAACGATGGATTCCACACTCCAAAAAAGAAATCTAGCTTACCTTTCACTGTGAGTGTACCTTGCTTATACTTGTTATTGCACTTTTAAATTAGGAGGATGTATTATGAAATTGATTATCTATTGTGTGTTATGTTGTAGTGCTCATCATTCACTCCTGAGTGTGAAGACCAATTGCAGCCTATAGTAGGGATGTCATTTGACAATATTGAGTTGGCAGAGAAGTTCTACAAGTCATATGCACATGACATTGGTTTTTCAGTCTGCATTGGTCAACAAAAAATGAATGATAATATAGTTCTTTGGAAGCGTTACTTATGTGCAAGGCAAGGATATAGGGCAGATAAAGGTGAAAATATTGTAGATCCCTTGAATAAGACTCGTAAGATGAAAGAAACACGATGTGGATGTGACGCTCACATCTACGTCAAATGGTGTAGTGAAGGAAAGTATAAGATAGCAGCATTTGTTGAGCAGCACAATCATGAGCCTGTCACACCCAGTAAACGTCATTTGCTTAGGTCCAACCGCTATGTAAATGAGAAGACAAAAATCACACTATACAAATTGCCATAAAGCAAGCATAGGCACCTCGCAGGCATGTAGGTTGCTTCAAGTTAGCGTAGGGGTTTTGAGTATGTGGGATGCACGAAGAAGGACCTACAAAATTACTATGGTGAATTCAAAAATAAAGTAAAAGATGCTGATGCTCAATTGTTTGTGGATCAACTTGGACGGATGAAGGAAGTCAATCCTGCATTTTTCTTTGAGTATGAAGTGAATGATGGTAGGTTGGTACGTGTGTTTTGGGCAAATACCACTAGCAAGAAAAATTACAATAATTTTGGTGATGTGGTAACTTTTTATTCTACATATAGCACTAACCAGTATGACATGATTTTTGCACCATTCACCGGAGTCAATCATCATATGCAGTGTGTTTTTTTTGGTGCTGCATTTTTGGCAAATGAGAAGATTGATTTATATGTTTGGTTGTTTGAGACCTTCCTAAGAGCTATGGGAGGGGCAGCTCCTGGACTTATTTATAACTGATGAGGATGCTAGCATGAGGGCTGCTATTATAAGTGTTCTTCCAACCACCATCCATAGGATGTGCATATGGCATATAATGAAAAAACTCTCTGAAAAAATTGGTCCACAATTAAAAGAGGATCCCCAATTTTGGTCAAGGGTGAACTCATGCGTCTGGGGTTCAGAAACAATATTAGAGTTTGAGTCCAAATGGCATTCTTTTATTTCAGATTTCCATTTGGAGGGCAATGAATGGTTGACTAGAAGGTATTATATCCGTGAGTCATGGATCCCAGCATATTTCATGGATATATCCCTTGCTGGTATTCTTCGAACCACATCAAGATCAGAGAGTGCAAATTCATTTTTTAACCATTTTATAGGTCGCAAGCTTGCATTCGTGGAGTTTTGGTTAAGATTTGACACGGCTTTGCAATGTCAGCGGCAAGAAGAATTGATAGTTGATAACACAAGCCTTCATACAGACCCTCGACTAATTACATCATGGGAAATAGAGAAACACGGTAGTTTGATATTCACACATGAGGTTTTTGAGAAATTCCAAGAAGAGGTACTAGCTGCAAGAGACCATTGTGATGTTCAGAGTACGAAAATATTGGAGGGGATTAAAATTTTGACAGTGAGTGATGACTTTAGTAAGGTTAGAGAAGTCCATTGTGATACAACCACCATGATATCTAATTGCTCCTGTATGCTTTTTAAGTCCATCGGAATCCCATGCCGTCATATCATACGCATCTTGAGAGGTGCACGACTAAATGAACTCCCAATGCACTATATCATAAAAAATGGATAAAAACTGCAAAAGGTAAAATTTCTTTCAATATATCGTGTTTTATTTAAGTGTATTGTACTAACATAAAAATTTGCATTTGCCAGGGATAATGTCTACGATAATGAAGGGAATCTATTAGCAGAGAAACCCACTGACTTCATGGATGTAACTATGAGAAGGAAAATGTCAAGTGCACATAACAAGTTTGAAAATATATTCTAAATGGCTAAGACATTGGAACAAGGCATGGATTTTCTAATAAATAATTTGGACAATATTGAAGCATCTCTATCCAAGTTGGTTCCCGCTCAAGCACGAACTAGGCAACAAGAACACGAGGCTTTTATTGGTTGTGTAATTCCAAATGAAGTTGATGTGCACCCACCTACTGACATAAACACCAAGGGGAGATGCAAGAGGATACTTGGGCATGGTGACATGGCAAAGAAGAAAGATGGGATGCAAAAAAAGAAGAAAGAGGGAGGAACACGCACATGTAAGACTTGCAAGCAAGTCGGCTTTCATGATAGTCGTAATTGTCTGAACAAAGAATCAAAAGCTTCTTGACATTTGAAAATTTCAAATAAGTGTGTTCTATGGTAATGTAACTGTGAAGTGCTACTGGATGAGGGTATGTAATTTTATGGTTTAACTATTGTCCAGTAGGTTTTATGACATTTCAAGTTGTTGCTAAGAAAATGTTACTCCCTTATATGCAGATAATTCATGATTGAGGAGTAGCATTTCAAGTTCAGTGGTTAGTTACTATGAGGTGCTACTGGATGAGTTCATGATTGAGTACCATTTCAAGTTCTTACTATTCATGTATGAACAAAAATGCAATCATGTATTTTGAGGAGCTATGACCGAATACATTCTCACTATTGAAACCTGATACTATTCATAGAAAAAAAACCTGATATTGTTCATGCCAAAAAAATTCAAGAGAATCCTAAAACATTTCATTTTGCAGGCTCCTTCCTTTCTTTGAGAATGTTCAGACACAAGCATTGCTATATAAAAGTCCACAATCAAAATGTTTTAGTAGACAACAATCCACAATGATCAGCTCACATTGAAACCTGATACTATTCATGGAAAAAAAAACCTGATACTGTTCATTCAGAGACAAGCCTTGCTATATACATTGAACAGGACAAGATCAATTGTTTTGAATCCCTACAGCACTCTATTGTCTTCCCCCAACGCTAACTTATGATCCAATGAATCGTTGCAATGCTGCTCTTCTGCTTTGGAAAGAGAACATTCCTACTCCAGAATCTCATCCCAAAAATTCAAACTCCAATCAAATACAAGATTTCATACATCATGATACAAATTTGGATTATTTAAAAAATCCACTTCACAAAAAAACTATCCTGCTCTATCCAGGGTTCTTGGTTCAACTCGCAGAAAATTTTCTTGGCACCGAGGGGCTCGGTGGAGTACACACCACTGCAAAATTCAAACAATACAATGCAAATTTAAAAACATCATTAAGAAATCATTCAAATCAATGCAAATCTCTAAACGATTGGAGAGTAAATAGCTATGCAAGGAGGTTCTTGGTGCTGGCTGCAGACGGGCTTGGCAGAGGAGGGGAGCAGGGGTGGCACTCTGGATGGTGAGGGGTAGCTCCATGGTCGCTAGAAGAGTGGGAGGGCGCGGTGAAGGCGCCGGTATCTGCTCGCTGAAAGAGTGGGAGGGCACGATGAAGGCGCCCGTATCTGCTCGTCGGCAGAGAGGATGGGTTGTGGCTAGGGTTTCAGCGGGTGACTGGCGAGAGAGAAAATGGGGGAGGGGGAGGCGGCTGGGGCAGGCTAGGCCTAGTTGTGGTGACCGGTGCAGGGGAAAACGAGGGAGGGGTGGCGAGCGACGCCAGGAGGCTGCCTGTGAGGAAGCAAGCCAAGCAGGGCATGCACTTGTGAATATGCCTATTGCCTAGGAGGTGGCCGGGTTTTTTTTTTGCAAATTTGCCATAGCGTCGCAGGATCTCCATCGGGCGGCTGCAAAAGCTTGCTTTCACGTGTGCACAGGTGGGCTGATTGCACCGTAGCTGCTGCCGGAGCAAATTGCAGTACAGGGACGGGTGAGATTTAAATGTTAAACCCAGTTAAATTAAAAGGCTAAATATTTTGATTTTTAATCTAGTTTTTTAATTATGAAGCAACATTAAATGCTTTTAAAAATGGATGCGTTTGCTGCACAATCAGCCATCGGGTGCACGCATGCAATCCCGGCAACAGCGTCGTCTGATTCCAATCCAACGAGGCTTGGTCTTTTTGCGCTTTAACGCCCGCCTGGATCCACACCAAAGCAGCGACTTTTTTCAAAAACCTCCTCGAACTGAAACAGATCGGTCGTCTCCCTCAAGATTCAAAGAATGAATTCTTGCTCCACCAAGCGCCGCCACTCGCATAAGGTGCCGATGCTTATCCCTCAGCAATAGATATGATGAGGATGGGGTCACCTCTTTCTCAAATGTAAAAAGGTCAAAATGTTATGAAGATCACTAGGATCCAAAGCTCTCAGATGTCATATATGCTTTTGTCGGGAGTCTGGCTAGATTCTAGAAATAATATGGGAGCAGGACAACAAGGTGCAGCTCAAGATCATTGCATCCTTATGGCTGTGGTGGTTCTATAGAAAAATATCTCAAGGGGAAAGCATCAATCCTTTACAATCAGTGGTGAATCAAATTAATGAAAAAGCTCAAGAATGGAGGGAGATGCAAAATGATACGCGGGGCAATATTACTCAAAGCATGTTTCACAAATGGCAATCCCTTGAGGAGGGGTATGTAAAATTTAATACTGATGGCTCTCATATCCCTCTTCAGGGAATTGGAGGATAGGGTGTAGTTGCTAGAGATGGAGAAAGAGATATTGTTGACATGGCTGCAAGCAAAAATTGAAGATTGCATGAGTGCAGACAGAAGTGATGTTTTTTATCCAGGCACTCAAATTGGCTCAAGGAATGGGTTGCCTTAACATCATCCTAGAAATGGATGCTCTTGACCTGCTTCATCAACTCAAATAAAAAGATCTCTCAAGAAGCTGGATAGCGATGCTTATCAGGGATTTCAAAAGTCTAAAATATCATTTTAATTCTGTCCTTTTGATGTACTGTAATCGAAAATGTAATCTAGTAGCCGATGGACTTGCTAAACTGGGAGCAAACCCACTGTCTAACATGGTGTGGTTTGAAAACTATCCAAGTCATCTGTGTATCTAGGCTGCTGGGGACATAAACCAGCCTGTTTATTGAACAAAGTGCTGGTTACAGTATAAAAAAAAGCGCCGCCACTCGCCACCACCGTGTCGCGCCCCTCCCCTGCGATTCATGTCTAGCCGCCGACTGCGCTTTCTTCCCCCTAGTTCCTCGCTCATGGGCTCGCCGTCGTTCCCCCTTACTGTCCCATCTCGCCAGAAACCCTAGCCACAGTCGCCCCCCTTTGCCGGTGAGCAGACACGCGGCGCCGGAAAACGGGGCCGCCTCCACCGGCGACCACGGTGTCAATTCTCTCCGCCGATCGGCGCCATGCCCTTCTGCTGCGCCCACCTCTTCTGCCCTGTCCCCTTCCCCGCCCTCTTCGTTCTTTGAAGATTCATTTCCCTGGGAAACTGATGATCCATTTCCACTCCCTTTATTCTGAAATTGATGAATACCCTTGTTTGATTTGAATTTCCTTATGCCGTCAAGGTTTACTTGAAAGTGTGGCATTTGGGTCTGCACAATAGAAGTGCATAATTTGATTTTTGTAATCGAGAATATTTGTAAATGAGATACATGTATATTTAGGAACTGAAATGAGTTAGAATGGAAGTGCAACTTTTGTAATTCTCAAAGGCCTGAGTTGTAATGAGTGTGTGTAATTGATCTTGTCAAATAAGAATGCATGTATTTGTATCTGAGAATTGTGTTTTGTCTCAATGAGAATTTTACTTTACATGTTACGAGCCTTCGTCGCTAAAAAAAGTACAAGTTATCTCAATGTTACTCCAGAATAATACAAGCACTGTATATAATTGAGGTTTTTGCTCCAGAAAGGCAGAAGCATGCATGCTTTGTCTGAAGGTTGCAGATTCCATAAGTGTAACAACCCGGCTCCTCTCTGAGCCTAGAATGCTACCATCTCGACCTTTCACTCTAAATTTCGGCAACATCTCCTCTAAAACTGGACATCCACTCAGCACAGCAATACCATCGATATCAAAAGCAAATATAAATAGCAAACTATACCATCCAGTCAAATGTCAACACACATCGCATCATGTACTTGCCTCTTTTTCCAAACGAGGTGGAGGGATAAGGCGACTCTGACTTCGAACCGGTTCCACCTACAAATCAAACACGCATTCACAACCATATCGATATCACTATTAAGCATCAACCAAAATAGACTATAACCATTTATCCCTTGATCACCTTAAGCCATTTAACAATATTCCTTGTTTATCATATTAACATATCATCGAATTTAAGCATTAACAAGCTCTAAATAATCTTAACCGAAATAGAAATCATAAGCAAAACCAGACAGCAGCGCTCCGGAGGCCGTAACTCCTAAACCACTTGTCCGAATTACGTGTTCTAGGACTCTACGGAAAGTTAAGAATGTAGCCCACGTTCTTTGTTATATGACGGAACTCCGAATCTCGATGGAGCCGGCCACAAAATTAACCGAAGCTCGCTGCTCATGCTGTCCCACTACATCCACCACACATACCATGCTAAATCCCTCAAATCCCAATAAACCTAGCCACTAATCAACCAATCTAACCTATCCAAACATCTATAACAAAGGGATTAGCAGTGAAATCGTTACCCAAAAATGGATTGGAGAAGAAACCCTAGCTTCTTCTTCCTTTTTTCTTCCCCTTCTTCCTTCTTCTTCCATAGCCGGCCTCCTCCTTCCTCTACAGCCGGCCGGCTCCCTCCTTCTTCTTCTCCCTTTCCCTCTCTTCTCCCTTCCTGCTCAGCACACCAAAGAGCAGCAGCGCCACCGCGGTGCTCGGGTTGACGGCGGCCGTCGGCGACGAGCAGCTAGGAGACGAGCAGGGATAGCCGGAGGGCGGCGCCGGACAGCAGCAAGGGAGGAGGGAGCAGCGGCTGGAGGAGCTGGGGCAGCGGCGCCGGCAGTAGGAGGCGAGCAGGAGGAGCAAAAGTAGAGCAGACCAGAAGCAGCGCAGGAGCAAGGAAAGAGCACTAATCCCCTTCTCTGCTGCGTGCAGCTTCTTAAGCGGCAGAGGCTGGGCTGGGCTGGGCTGGCCGGCCCAGTCCAGTGTTTTTTTTTTTGTGTGTTATTACAATAAGCATACAAGCTTTTTCTGAAGCCAGAAACATACAATGTTTGTCTAGAGAAGCAGAAACAAACAAGGCAGAAACATACAACCTCTAGAAATATAGTAGTTCCAGAAGCATACAAGCTCACGTAATTGTTCAGGCAGTGTATATTTGAGGTCCAGTAAAGGTTGCTGAAGGTGTTGCAAATTAAAGCTACAAGAACGAGGACATGAGGCTATTTCAGAACTGATTTTTTTGGTTTGCAGCATGAAGAAATTCACAAAAGACCTAGTAGTCTGCAGCTTGGATGAAAAATATCAGCTTGGAAGAAATTCACAAAAGTCTCCAGATCCACAGGTTTCTTGTGATATTATGAATGTTGCACTTCTTTTTCCTTTTCTTTTAAGTACATGGCTATTGAATCTTGGATGCATCTACCAAACAGATGAAATTTTGAATAGTATCAGGCTGGCACTTATTTTTGACAGATTGTCTCACAAGGGAATCCCACAAAATTGGAAGTATTTCTCCTTTTTTAATCAAATCAGAGAATGCTTTGGCAAGCATTGAGGTTCAATTAAAACAAAATCTCTCTAAAAACATTCACACAAAATCTGTGCTTTACTTTTAGACAATCCGTGGTACACTTGAAGTACAATGGATTACAAATAACAATTAAGCAATCTCTTCCATCCTAAGTTACATAGAAACAAATTTCTTCATTTCTGAATTCCTCTCACTTCAGAGAGCTTCTCTAACTTCTTCTCACTTCCAGGCCTGTATGCTCAATTCTGAACTTTCCAACTTCCAGCAAGCTTCTCTGATTTCTTCTCAATTACAGGCCCAAATGCAGGGATCTTCTCAGGGGCAGCAGGAAGATGTCCTCGAGTGCCTGTGGCAAATAACCAAAAAAAAAAAATCAACATGGAAGATTCGATGCTGCTGGTTCACTGAACTGAGCAATGTCTGAGATGGGCCTCATCTGAGTGTTCGACGGGCAGCTACACAATTCTAGTGTCATCTCTAACTCAATCTTGCAAAGCAAGGAGAAGAAATGAGCACTCTTAAGTCTGAGCCTGAGAGAAAAAGAAGCTCGATTGGGGCATCTGCACTGATGCCCGCGGATTGGGGACAACAGCCTGGAGCCGGTGACGGCGGCGGCGACAGGCTGGGGTGGGGTGGGGGCAGTGATACCGGCGGACGGCGGCGGCGGACTCGGGTGGGAGTCGGATGGCAACAGCGGCTTCAGGTGAGCGCGGAGGCGATGTGGAGGCGAGCTGGGGATCGGGAGGGAGGGGAATAGGGGATCCTGCGAAAAATCGCAACACGAGTGCGAGCGTGAAAACGCAAATATGCACAACCCTCCTGTCCGCCGTGGGATTGACATCGAAGGGCCAGTGGAGGCTGATTACACGCTTCCAGCCTTCCATAGCTCCATAGACCCAAGTGTGATGGATGGATTCGTGCGAGATGTGGAACCTAGCTTTTGCTCTTGCCCCCCCTCCTCCGGCTCCTCGTGACGCACGGGGCCCTCCTAGCTGTGCTGCACCCAGCAGCTCTCCGTCTCCCCGAGCACATGACGTTGCGTGCTTCCTTCCTCATCCCCCCCCGCGGCGTATTCTTCCCGTCTTGGATGGCCCAAACATTTCTTCCAATTTACACCAATGCGCATGCATGTTTTCTCTTTCAAGACTGTCCTTCTCGATATTCACGTTATGTTGTCGAAAAATGCCATTTGCCATGGAGGGAAAGCATACTGTTGTCACATTGTGCCACTATCTGAAGCGGTTTTTGCCGTTTTACCACATGGCTTTTCTGACCACATGTCTGTAAGAAGAAATGGCAAATAAACGAATTACAATATTAAGAACAGTGAAATGTCAAATCCTCTGTTTATGGATACAAACAAACATGTATCCTATGTCTTCTTAAGATAAACACAAGGTTTACCTCTGCTTGATTTCATCTATCTATTATTGAATCAATGATATATAGACGTGGAGCTAATATTATTTAGTGATATGGATACGTCTAACAGAGACAGAGACCATCTTTTGCCTTCGGAAGATGACAGGGATACGAATACCGACATGCGTGTGTTACCGTCTACTCGCTCGTTCCTTTTGGGTTAATTTATATTCAGATGTTCTTCGGAGGCGCTGCCACTTGCCGGCACTTGCTGCTAAGCTAAGCTGCTTGCAGTAGTTTTGCAAGCATCGCCAGTTCTGACGCGGCGATAAGTACGGGAGGGAAGGGATTCAGATAGGCTAATTTCCAAGGCGTCAATCAAATTCCATACGTTAAATTGGTTGGGCCGGGCTGGATTTGGTCAGTACAAGTTGTACGTTGGAGTTTGTACTTTCTACGCGCGTGATGTATAGGGCTGGGCTGCAACAAAGTGTGGGCTGGGCTCTGTTTGGTGGTGGGATTTGTTTTCGTCAGGGGTTTCTTCACAGCTCATGCTCCACCGAACCCAATTGGGATTTGCTAATGCACGGTCCTTTGAATTTTTGTTTATTTTCAATCGATTCATACCTTGCTTCCCCGCAAGATCTCCGGCGAGGTCTTCACTGGGGTAGCACTGGGGGTTAACTCCCCTCTCCCCCAACCGGCGGAGTTGGCCAGTGGATCGACAGAGAGATCAAGGGATGGCCGGAAGATCGAGAGATAGGAGTTGCCAAAGACAAGGAGAACGGGATAGGAGCATCTCGTTGGAGAGAAAGAAGACGTGGATGGTGTGGCGGCGGTAGAGGAGCACCGACAAAGGAGGAGTGGGAGGAGCGCCCGAAAGCCGATGAGGACACAAACAGGGGCATTGTGGCGCTGGAGTAGGAGGGGTGGGGGCTAGGGCTAGGAGGGAGTGTGTTATATAGGGAAAGGTAGGGCCTAGATCAATTTTTTTTTTATTTTCAGCTGACGATGACAAGACAACTACAGTTTCAATTATATACGTGAAACAATATTCTTTGGTCTAAACTGCAATTACACGTTCACGGCACTTGGGAGGATGCTGTGCTCACAAACCAGACTGTGTGTTTATATTCGTACGTAAAGACCGGAATTTATTCTTTTATCTAAATAAAAAAATACTGCCACTTGCCGAGGGCCGTCGTAATGCCTTGCTCTGCTAGGTTCCGGCCCACCCGTTGCTCTGCTGAGCTTCAGAGGGCATTTTTTACCAGTCATCACTCACCCGACACGCTCTCTTCTCTCGGTTTTGGCTAACTTAGAGGGTATTTGGCAAAGTTGTAGTTCCAATTTTTCAGCTCTATGTGGAGTAGATCGAGAGCATCCTTCAAGTTACTCCATAAAAATAAACTGCGAGGGAGGTTGCTCTATGGAATTGTCTATTCTAGAGTTACGTGGAGTTAGGGCGTTTGACACTGCTCTGTCCAGATTTAGAACAGAGTTGAGAGTTGGAGCTCTGTCAAACACCCTCTTAAACTTTGAGGGACTAATCACAAATAATGCTGGTTACACTGGCATGATCGAAACAACAAAGGCCGTAAGTAGTCAGTACTCGGTAGTCACATGCATAACATAACTTGCGTCATTCACAAATTATGCAAGCGTGCAAACAGACAGACGGGCAGTTCATCGCAAAGAAACAAAGGACTAGTCGATCAGCCTCGGAGCAGCTGGCTGTAGCTACGACAAGGACCATTGGCCGGCCCGTCCGTCCTATCCCTTGCATGATTGCTTTCGCGAGCTCTTAACGGCAACACCAAGTCGCCAAGAAACATACCGACAACCAACACAAGCACGACCACCATGGCCATGCCCATGGTGCCCCTAACCAGAGCACAGCCGCTCCTTCCCCTCTTGCTGCTGCTGCTGCTCTCTTCTTCGTCCCTGCGCACCGCCGGCGGCGCGCCCAACACGGCGGCGCTCTCGGTGCTGTGCAACGGCGCGGTGTACGGCGTCGGGGACCCCTTCGCGGCGAGCCTGGCCTACGTGCTGGCCGAGCTGCTGGCCGCCACGCCGTCCCGCGCCGGCCGCGACTTCTACAACATCTCCCCGTACCCGAACGCGTTCGCCTACGGCCACGCCGTGTGCCGCGCCGCCCTGGTGGTCGCCGACTGCGCGAGCTGCCTCCGCTCCGCCGTGAGCCAGATGAACGCCGCCTGCGGCGACGCCATCGGCGCGCGAGCCGTGCTCGTGGACTGCAGCGTGCGGTACGAGCAGTACGCGTTCGTGTAGTAGTCAGCGCCGCCATGCCTGCTGGTGTCCGGTGCTCGTGCACGTACTTAGCTAACCTGCGGTGTTGTTGCTGATTTCTGCTTTTGATTTGTGCTCGAATTCTGTAGTGGCTGCTCTAGCTGCACTTGCAAGCTTGCAGCGCTTGTGTATCCGTGACTTTGTGTACGCAGCTAGCACCTAGCTGCCTCACAAACCCTGTCATTTTTTTTCCGAATGAAGAAATTTATCTTCTTATCTTATCTACTTATCTTCGAATTAAAAATTCAAATGCTTTGGGTTTTGCAATCCTTTTTCTTCTATCTTAAAACCAAGTCTTAGAACTCTAAAAAAAGTCAAACTAAGCGGATCGGACTTTTCAAACAATTTCGAAAATTCTCGAAATTCAACATTTTAGTAAATAAAAAGATAAATAAATCAGATAAGCCGAAGAGAGAACAATCCTTGACCCAATTCCATTTCTCAACCGAAATAAAAGCAACACCCAGTCACCCACCACAACCATCTGACCTTGTACCAAAAAGTTTGGCTTGATTCTTCCGGAGAACTAGCGCACGCGAA
Organism: Olyra latifolia; assembly: GCA_036346145.1. Classification (NCBI taxonomy): domain Eukaryota; kingdom Viridiplantae; phylum Streptophyta; class Magnoliopsida; order Poales; family Poaceae; genus Olyra; species Olyra latifolia. The sequence continues at coordinate 53,181,300 of CM070529.1, read as the reverse complement.
CCGGGGCACAGTTGCGCAGGAAACAATTGTTCACAGGGATAAAGTGAACCACAGACACGCCATCGCGTACATATATGCCTGATGCTTTCCATGAATCCATGATCCTATCCAACAGACTGCGCAGCGGTCGCAAGATCCGGACGCACGGTATCTCGTGCAGCGTCCCGGTTCTGAAACCCGATGTAAGTCATGGCAAGAGGTTTGAGGTGCGAGACGGCAGCGGGAGGCTTCCTGTGCTCCTTTCTCTTCGGCGGCCGACGAAGCAGATTTGAAGTTCTATTTTCTTACTGTCTAGCCCTTGAGAGATGTTCATCATACTTACATTTTCTTAGGGTGGTCGCGCTTGGGGGAGAAGTGGCCGGGCTAGAAGGGAGGGAGAAGAAAATGGAGGAGAGAAGGGGGAGGAGGAAGTGTCTTATGCAAGAATTAGATCTTTTGGAGGGATCGTTTTGCAAAAAAAAAAACACGTGAGAGGGCAAGCATGGATCTTAGCACGCGGCCAATGATCACAATAGTGCAAGGAATTGCTTTTGTAAGCGCAAATGTCGCACTTAAAAACAAGTTAATCCTACACCCAAATTGCAATACCGGTTATTTAACAACCCCACAGATCATTGAACACACGTGGTTTTGGTGGTTTTGGTGACATGGCAGCCAAGTTTTGTTGATGTCGCTTACACACGTGGCATAGTTAGTGATTTTGGACTCTGTATAGTATCGAAAATTTCTCAAAATACTTTGGTGCATAAGGATTACAATAATTTTTTTTAGAAAATTTAAATGTTTACATATCCTAAACTAAATTTTTAATTAATTCAATAATTTTTTTAATTTTTTAAACACCTTAAAATTTATAAAAATAATTTTCCTGCTATCCTTATGCACTAAATTTTTTATTTTTTAATAATTTTATGGATCAAAAATCATTTGCTACGTGACATATGTGATGTAGTCAAAATTGGTTGCCACATCACCAAAACCACCCTTCTAAACCCCGCCATAAAAAAGACTTCTAAATCACATGGGGTGTTAAATGACTCGGTTTCGATAGAAGGGATGTTAAATAAATGGTTTTGAGTTTGGGATATAGAATAGACCTTTTTGATAGTTGAGAGGTGTAATATTTACATATTAAAAAAACCATTTGTATCTGTATATTTTAAGAAGAATTGACCAATTTTAGCCATAGATTATCGAAAATTTAGGCAATTCAGACAAAACACTCTTGCAAATTCAAATTCCTCCTGCAAAAAAAAAAAAATCCAAAATTTCTGGTAACCGTTGGTCTGGGTCTTACAAACTATGGTCTTACGAGTGCAACATAGTATCTTTTGATCCATCTCCTAAACCCAAATGCACATTGTTAAGCCAGTTAGCCGCTCCAATTGCACATCATTTAAACTTTGTTTTACTTTTACACCATTTTGAGCACATTTGATTTTTGGGTTTCTTATATTGTTATGTTTTTTTGCCCTGTTTAAAGTTTTATTCTACTTCTGCACTTGAGCCTCAAAATGCTAGACCGGCCATGCTTCCATCCAACTGATCAAGCTTGCCCACCTCGCGGTATTCATGGTGTTGCATGTAGATGGTCGTCTGCAAGGGAGAGGAGCGTCCATTTACTTGGTTAGCTAGTCGGCTTCCATGCGCTGTTGATTCAGATTCGCTGCTTAGGATATGCGTGTTGCGATCTGATCTGGGTTTGTCTTGCGATTTTTAGCTCAAAAATATGTTTTTCCTCCATCAATTTTTTTTATCTAAATATGATTTTTTAGCAAGTATAATGCTAAAAACTTCATCTAATTAATATGATTTTTTTAGCAAGTATAATGCTAAAAACATCACGAAAACCTGTTGAGAATTAGAGCGTAGAGGAGCTCGTTCCACGAGTCCGGCACGCCGGGCAGGCACCAGTGGCTGCAGTCCGACCTTTGCCCCACCGGCTTCCTCGACGGCGCGCCGACGTTGTACACCGACGGGTGGCCGTCCCTCCTCTGCGCCGTCATCACGGTGACGTTCAGCACATGCAGCTTCGCCGCCGTGCCGGATTTGGATGCTCCGAACGCCGGGTACAGCATCCCGGGCCACTGGCTCGCCGTGATCTTGGACGCGTTCAGCTCCGGCAGCGTCTCCATGGCACAGCCTCCACTGTTCGTAGCCCTGCAAGGTTTCCTCCAAGCTATAAACGCATTGACCCAAATATTGTGTCTCTAAAATCATTGAGCAAGTGTGCACAGTAGCATGCACACAAGCAGTGGACACTAACCTTATGTGCGCTGGTGAGTATGTTCTAAAGACGACCAGGGTCTTGCTTGCGTTCACCTCCTTATGAACCCATTTGTGCAGGGTATCCATCGCCCTCTGGTAGGCGTCCTCGACGCTCATGTCCAGCCTCAGCTTCTTGCCTTCTTGGAAAGAGCAATGGCTGGTACGTACGACAAGGGTTAGAACTGATCACTGATCAGTGCCAATCTCATCACTGACATGGAAATGGACATCTTTTTAGGCTGCAGAAAACAACATGCATACAGCTGCTGAAGCTTCCCATGGTTCCACCAGTGGCCGGAGTTGAAGACGAGGACGTCGGCGTCCTTCCACCGGGGAGCCCGCAAGTCCATGACGCCGAGCAGGAGCGCCGACTGCACGTGCCTCGGTGCGCGGCGCGGCGGGCGGCCGCGCCGGACCAGGTACGGCGACCGGTAGTGCTCGACGGTGCAGTTGTGGCCTGGGAACCTGAAGGAGAGGAAGCCCTTGTGCTTGGTGATGGGGCTCCCGTTCTCCTCGTAGATCGAGGCCTTGTCGGCGACGGCCGACGAGAGCATGCACAGCATGGACTCCCACTGGTTCCTCCCGATGGAGTCGCCGACGAACACGAGGCGACGGTTCCGGAGGATCTCCAACAATTTCTCGGCATCAAATCTGAATTATAGTGAGTAATATATATACTTAATTACCAGAGTTGTCTCAAGTTAATTACAAGCTATATATCTAATAATGTAGAGACCGAAATGTTCTTCTATTATCTAAAGACTCTTGTACTCCACCACTTAGCTTTGATCACCGACACGTTTGGTGCATTGAGATTGCACATTTGTAAGTTCTAGTTGTATACACACGATAAAATTTCTAATGTAATATGTTTACAAAACATAGTAAAATTACAAAGTTATAAATATTTGTGAGAAAATATTCAAATATTTCCATGTGTTAGTCTCAATATTCACGACCAAGTTTTTTTTTTAAAAAAAAATGACTGCGTGTGTATCTGGTAGTCACCTTCTTTGTGGCAGGAGAGAGTTTGAAAAACAAACTGACATTGTTTAGCATAAATTAATGTTTTTCCTTGCACATACAAAGAGCTTTGAACAGTAAATTAATTAGTGCTGTTATCTGCTTCCCTACATTCCTATGGTAGCATACATGAACCATGGAAGCATCATTAATTAGTACTGATCCTGTGATCCATCACCTCCTATTCTCCGAAGAAAGTGAATAATTGCATAATCAATAACGTTGCATCAGGCGCCATTGGATCATGGAAGACCAACGGCCCAAATTAAAACGTTTGCGACTTAAAAGGCCCCGGTGCACAAACCTCGGGAGCGTGCAGTGCCTTGGCCGCCACCTCCACTTGGTGTACTCGCCGTCCGGCCGGCCGTTCTCCGCGCACCGGAACCCCTCGTCGACGAACGGACACTGCCTCGGCTCGTACAGCGGGCGCCGCCGCTCGTCGCGCACCCACTCGCCGTCGACGAACACGCGGTGGTCGTACCCGCCACCGCAGCCGCCACCACCGCCATCGCCGTCGGCGCCGCTCTTCTTCACGAGCACGCTGATCTCGCCGGTGGTGAACCTCACGTCCCCGAAGCCCGAGGAGAAGGCGAAGGCGATCAGCGAGAGCGCTGACAGGAGGACGCAGGTGGCCCACAGCACGACGTGGACGCCGCTGGCCTGCCTCGCCCTCCTCCTCGCGCTCGCCATCTCCATGGCTTACCAGTCTCCTGCTCGATCAAGAACTGGCGGCGGCGGCGTGGCATGGCACGGCATGGCACGATCGGTTGCTCCTTGCGATCGCTTTGATTTCTTTGCTATATTTTGGTCTTGTTGTTGCCGTTTCTCTGTGCTTCGAGGGACGGTTGCTTTGTCCCCTTGCTCCTGGATGCTGTGGAAGGGCGGCAAAGCGACGGACGGAGCAGGCGCGATGACGAGCGAAACTGCTTGCGTTTTTTCGTGTTTCGGAGAGCCCAAGGAAGCGTTTGGTAGCGAGTGCAGTTGAAGTATTGAGTAGTGCCAAGTGTGTACTTAGGTTTGATTTGATCGTGAGATGGGCGATGATGGGCATGCCATATATATATGTGTACATTTGTCGGGAGAAACATTGATGGACATGCCAATGCCAGTAACCCAGTACGTACCACGAACTAGAAACCATGATGTGTGGCGGCACTAATCTTGGAGCATTCAAGTGATTCAACCATTAATTACCTTGTTAGAAGTTAGCACAGGACACAGGTTAGCTCTTCCAGTGGGCCAGCGCGAGCACGACCTGATTTTAATTGCCTGAAGCACGACCCGGCACGAAAAAAAAGGGGCCGGGCTGGCACGGCTTGAATGGTGTGCTGGGCTGGGCCTAAAAACCTGGCATGATGGGCCGCCCGGCACGGCCCAACTATATAGCCGTGCTCGGGTCGGCACGGCCCGAATTAAAGTCTAACTCTGTAATTTACATTTTTCAGGGTCTTTCTGTGCTCATATGAATTTATATTCTACATGAAAGTTGTAGAGCATTTCGAGACGCATCTTTTTTATGTAGACAATGTTTTCATTTGATTAAATTATGAATTTATAAAAAAATATTTAGTGCACTATGTAGTTTTGGACCGATGCCACCTCTCTTGGTAATCTGTATTTTTCTATGTCTTTCTTTGCTCATATGAATTTATATCCTATATAAAAGTTGTAGATAATTTCGGTACACATATTTTTCATGTAGACAACCTTTTTATTTGGGTAACGTATGAATTTATAAAAAAATATTTATTGCTCTATGTAGTTTCTGACCGACACCAACTCTCTCGGTAATCTGTATTTTTCGAGATCTTCCTGTGCTCATATAAATTTATATTCTACATAAAAGTTGTAGAAAATTTAGAGACACATCTTTTTCATGTAGATAACTTTTTAATTTGAGCGACGTATGAATTTTTAAAAATATTTAGTATGTTGTGTTCTCTCCCATGCCGTGCTCGGGCCGGCCTGGCCCGACAGCGGCCCGGCGTGCCTTTGGGCCGTGCTGGGCCTTGATTTTGCCGTCCATGCCAGCCCGGTCTGGCATGAAGAAATGACCGGGCCATGCCGGCCAGTTTCATGCAAGCTTGATGCACGACAGGGCCAGGCCGTGCCGGCCTGGCAAGACCCAAGTCCCACCTCTACTAGGACCCTTCTACTAGCCCATTGATCCTCTGTTTCCCAATTCAATTGATTTGACTTAGGGTCATGGCCTGGTGGCAGAGGCTGGCAAATTGGACCAATTTGTATAGTTGAAATTTCACTAGCTGTTACCGAACTCCGATTACTGGTGGGGTTTGGTAAAAAAATCTAGGGTTAATTAGATAGATGCCACTTCTAACTTGCGCAATGTGGGGAATGCAATTGTAGAGTTGCTCTTCCCAGAATTGCCATTATAAAACCAGCAAAATTAGAGGATTGCCACTACCCGAATCTCAAAGCACCTTGTAAGGAACCGAATGCCCAAGAGGGGTGAATTGGACTTCTCAAAATTTTACTTTCTAATCAATTTTACACTTGTGTCCAAACCTTAAACAAATGCGGAAGCTAAAGAAAAATTCTTTGAACATAAGTAATATGTTAATATGATAGCAATCCTAGAGTGAGATGAACAAAATACAACTAGGCAATCAAGATATATAATTAAGCACAAGATCAATGCTATGAGGACTAAGTACTAACTCAAAGATATATAAGATCAAGTTCAATCTAGAAGCTAGTAGTAATCAACACATGGCAAAGGGATAGATAGCACAATAATCATCTGAAGATATGGCAATATGAATATAAAAGCACAAGAGACAAATCACAAGTGACACGAAGACTTTTCCGGTGATGCTCGGAGACTTGTTGATCTCCTCTAATTCATGTTGAGGCTTGATCCTTGCAAGGATCGTCTCCTTCTCTTAGCCAACCACCTTTTCTCTACTAGTGGTTGTTAACTCCTCCCCTCCGGAGATGGCAAGCACCAACGCCACTTACACGGTTTGCCCGAGCCTTCTCACACACTTATTGAGAAGGTCACCGGTGCATGACGCCTCCCACGCCGTCTACGTGCTGGTAAGCACTAAGAGTAACAAGTCCGACGATGCTTGAACACATCGAATCAAGCTCGAGAGTGATGCATACAAGACTCACTTAGTCACTCACTCCTCTTGTTAGGGTTTCACCAAATCCACCCAATATAGCGCTCTTCCTCTTTCTCACCCTCTAGGCCTCTATCGCCATTTCTCACACTTTGGGACACACCCAAAATCTCAGCCAAACCAATCTTCAAGCCCCCAAAAGCTTCACCACAAAAGAGCCACTCGAGGGTTTAAATAGGCTCGAATCTGAAAAATAGTAGTTGGAAGAATGGTAGTAGCTCCAGACAGTTCCAAAATACCCAAAAAAATAATCACTAAGAAACAGGGAAACCGGACAGTCCGGCCCTCAAACACTAGTGCTCCGTGGACCGTCCGGCTCCCTTGGCTCGGACTGTAGGGTTCCCAGACCAGACTGTCCGCCCCTAGCTGGACTGTTCGGCCTTCAAACCCAAATGCTCTGCGGACCGTCCAGCCCCCTACCCAGACTATCTGGCCCCCTGGCTAGACTATCTGCCTGGTACTGTCAACTCTCTGGACAATCCACCCCTTAAGGTGTGGTTCTTCTCAGCTTATCGCATTTACTTATCTCGTTTGCTTATTTGCTTCTCGATGTGGCATCGAGAGTCAGATCCGTTTCATTCGATTTTTGTTAGAGAGCTTTTATACATGCCTTCGAGATAGAAAAAAGGAATCCAAAAATTAAAAAAACCCCGATAAGTCAAATAAGCAAACGAGATATGCTGAAAAGAACCACACCTAAATCCTAAACACACCCAGGACCGTTTGGCCCTAGATTGTCTACCTAACACTATGAACTCTCTATTACCTGGAGATCGTCCGGCCCGAAGAAACCTACTAAGTCCGGAGACCTCCTAGAACCCCTCCGACCCACTCTCGGACAGCCACAAGTTTGAACACCTCTCGGACACCTTCGACACTCTCACTACACTCATACGACACCCCAACATCTCACTAGGCTCAACTAGGATTTAGAAGACTAAATGTGCATCACCCGAGAGTTAGGAACCGATCCGATCAACACCGATCCAGACTCTCTTAATAATACGGTAACTATCCTACAAACTGGGTCTTTTAACCAACCATCAAGACCGGGAAAAAACTAGAAAACATCCTTAGCCCTACACTAGCCATACATTCGCCTTGCACACCATCTTTGAAGCTTAATATTCTCCATCAACCGCTGCATGATGCAAGCACACTTGAATTGATGTCTTTGTCTTGTCAACTTTGACTCGATTCTAAATCTTGATGATTTCTCTGTCCCACCAACCTTGACTTGATCATCCTCATTGACGATCATCTCGTCCCATCGGTCTCGACCTTTTCATCAACCTTTGACGGTCCTCTCGTCCTATTGACTTCGATTTAACCATCATCCATTGATTCCTTCTTCATTGATGACATTCTCTAAATTGCGATGATGTTTCATCAACCTTGACTTAACCACCATTCTTCATAACTTCTCCGTCTCGCCGACCTTGGCTCAACCATCCCCTTAGTGGTCCTCTTGCCCTATCAACCTCGATCTTGTCATCAACCTTTCGGTGACTTGCCGTTTTATTGATCTAAACTTAGCCATCACCTTTTAACACCACGTAGTCATCATTCACCTTCAAGGAGCTAATTCTCTTCACATCAACTCAAAAAAGGCATTAGTCCCGAAAGCTCAATGGAATAGAGTATAATTGTTATTCATGTTCAGTTAAGCACCACAAATGTTTTACAATAAAGCTCAATATAAATAGAAACACTTGACATATGATAGTTCTCTAATGTGCATCTTATAGAAAGGCTTTATATCAATATGCACGAGAGAGAAGGATGTTGAAAGATGTTAAACTAAATTCTAGCGCATAACAATCAATCGATATAATTTCATCTCCAATTTCATTTAAAGTGTACATGAATGGATATATGAGTAAATACATATGTACAATATGATTCAAGATATGTGAAGTTATTGATGCAATAAAAATGATAAATAAGAGCATGGATTAATATAGAAGACAACATATCAAACATAATAAACTCCACTTAAGAAGTGCATTTGATGATATACTAGACAAACATATATGCACAAATACAATTAATGACATGGTGAAGTTTATCTTACAAAACAAGTAAATGATCATATAAATAAGACAATAATAATATGGATCCATATTGTGCAAGCAAGTAAAACATATATTGAGCTCACAAGATAATAATGCACAAATAGATATGGACTGAGGTAATGTGTATAAATTCATTCAAATAACATTTGAAGTTCAACATGTGCTTGCACAAGAGGAATGTAACAACAGATATGAGTAGGATACCGAATTGCATACCTCGACTTTGCATATTCATCCCATTTATATATGTCAGACTAAAAGGATCCATCAACCAAATTGTTAGTCTCATAAGTTAATTACAAAGAGACATACCTTCAAAGGATGAATAGCTTATCCATTTTGACACAAAAGATTTATTTCTCTATAAGAATGAGACTAGAATAAACTTGGCAATGAACATGTTAGTCTCATAGCAATATATCATATTAGAGATTTGTCATTAGTGAAGCACTAAATCAGGCAATTATTAGATTTACAACACATACCTTGCTTGGATGAACAAACATTTATATATTTAAATTGAGACTAAAGTGATGCTATCAAATAAAGTATATTAGTCTCGTAAGAAGCATTGTCATCAATTAGCGTTTGTCATTAATCATCAAAATCACACAAGGGCTATCTTGAACTTACACACCTTTTGGCATACACCTAGCCCGTATTTTTGTATTAAGACAGTTTTACCCCTGTCATCTTTTTCCTCCCTCTCCTCTCTCTCCTCTTCACCTAAGACTGAGACCAAGCGCCGTCTTGTCCCTTCCCTGGCTGTCGCCGATGGGAGCCCCATGAACGCTGCCCTAGACCGGCACGAGGGAGCTGCGTCGTCGTCTTCTTGAGCTCCAGCACAAGCCTGGTGAGGAGCACGCCACCGTCGTCCTGCTCTCTCTAGTGAGCTCAAATCTGGAGGAGAGGGAGAGTGTAGGGAGGCATCGTTGGCGAGGGCTGTATAGAGCGGAGGCAGTGCAGTCCAGGAGAGAGGGGGAGGGAGGAAGTAGCAGTGAAGAGCTTGCCGCCGTCTTCTTCAGCTCCAACTTGAGTGTAGCAGCTCTCGGTGCTGGCCTTCTCCAACGCAGCTCTCTTGGTGTCTGCCTCCCCTAAGGCGACGGTCGTCCTAGCTCCGACTACCTCCTCCAAGCTCAGCATCACCCTCCTCCTTCGCTGGCACACCCAACGAAGGCGACGACAGATGGAGAAGGGAGGTTGAAGGAGAAGATTGGGGCAAAATTGTCCTAAAGCAAAAAAATGGGCCTACCCTTATGTTCAAAAGTGTGACGTGTCAACAATGGTGGCATTTTACAATTTTGCCGGTTTTATAATGGCGATTCTTGAAAGAATAACTTTACGATGACATTTCTCACATTGCACAAGTTAGCAGTGGCATCCATCCAATTAACCCAAAAATCTGCTATTATTTTAAAAATTTTGGTACAATGAAATTGGAAATTTTTTGTTCGAATTTTTTCCGACAACACTAAAATTTCGAGGATTTTTGCTAATAAAAATTTGCAAATTCAAGTTTTGATTAGAAAGATTTGTCCAAAAAATTTGGTTATCGCTAGTTTTTGGTTGTAAATTGTAACGCTGCCCTCCAGTACAATTTTAAGAAACAATATTTTTTCCATGATAGAAGCAAAGATGATGGCAGAGCCTCTCTCTAGTTCACATGGTTTTTGTTGATGGCCGATGCCGGAGGCGTTTCTTGTTGGGCCACACGTTTAGCGATGTACGCTTTAACCTTGTCTGCCCCTCGTCAGCATTAGATTATAGCCCCCCATTCCGTGCGATGGCGTCGGCCGAGGCAAGGCCGCAGTGGACAATCACAAGTAGCACCTGGGGCAATCTGCAGGGTGAACCTTTTTTTTTAATCAAGCCGAAGACATTTCCATTCATGATGGCCAAGGCCAAGCACACCCATACATAGCATAGTTATAAGAAACCAAAAGATAGATAATACAAAGACCATCCTTTCTTGAGTCCACATATAAGTTACAACTGCACTCCACTCTGGGACGCCGCTCACTACCAGGAAGGAGACCGCAACTGGTTGGACTTGTCACTGCCAAGAACAAGCTCCTCTAGCCATACCCACATTAGGTTTTGATGTGGTGATGTTCCACCAATGGCCTGCACCGCGACTGCGCCGCAATGGTTTTCTTTCAATTTGTGAAAGATCTGTGGAATAGGAAAACCCCAACCATGGCCACTAGAGAGACACAATCAGCGCCTCCATCCCAAAGCATGTTGCGGACAACCAACCTAGAGACCACATCACCGCTGCTGTCGTCGAGAAAGGCCACACCACAGAGAAAAGCAATAACATATGAGAATCTCAAGTCCTCTACTTTGTGCGCCATCCCCCACCACGACGCCTCTACGAAGACAAAAGGAACACAAACCTCAGGTAGCCGCCACCGAAGCCAACGCCATCGACATCGGAATGGCTACCAAGGAACAAAGGCCTTCGCCGGATCGGAGAAGCCACCGCGAGGAAACCCTAAACTACCTCTAAAACGTAGACCTACTACAACCACCCCCACCCTAACCAACTGACAAGTCACCTCTACTACCGAAACCCCGGATGCCCGGACCCTACCTTCTCCCTCGCCGGCGGCCGCTACGGGGGAGAAGGTGAGATCTAGTGGGGACAGAGGGACGAAGGAGAGACCGCTCTCTCTTGCCTTTGGTGAGGCCGTCGGAGAGGGAGAGGGAGGGGGTCGGTGGCGGCGACGCTAGGGTTTGGAGTCACTTGGGTGGGTGGGTGCGCTGGGTGCAAGTTGTGACTCTGCATCGGCAGGGTGAACTGCTGGATGTCTGGATGATACTCGCGGCCGAGCGCACATCGATAAATACACCGGGCTGATCGCCGTGGCAGTCTCGCGGCACCGCTCTCGTCGCCTCGTCGGCGCAACTGAGCTCATCTGGCAAGCAGTCGAGGTCAAGGAGGCGCCGTGCTCCCTCCAACGGCGGCAGCCTCAGCGTCACCCACGGGCACCGCTGCATCGCCGAACGAGACGAGCAGCGGTAGTGGTGTCAGAAGGAAAGGCCAGTGACCGCCGACGGCGTGGCGCCGAAAGCTCATCGTCGTAATAGGAGGAAACCGTGACTGTCTGGCCTTCCTGCTGATTGAACGAAACCATTGGCGCAGACAGAGCTTGAGAAAGTATTAAACTTTAACCGATGAGTGTGAGTAGCAGGGACGTAACAGATGGTTGGCTATTGATGATTAAAGCCTTTCAGATTGTACACGTCAACAAGGGCAAGTAAAAACTACAATTGCGTTTGCATCAAAGGTTAGGTACCAGTGTACCGCGTGGATTATAGTACTACCTATAAGTCAAGTTCACATTCTGAAATTTACCCTCTTTTTTTTCGACTTTTCACCCTTTTACCGCCTGCATGTACCTCAAATCATTACTATGGAGTACATTGCTACAGATTTAACAGCCAAAGAATGTACATGTAAATTTGTAAACAACAGGTTTACTTTTCGTGGTCTTCATTTGATGTGTCGATCTTGATTACAAGAGGTTGCTGCAGATCCGACGGCGAGGCCACCACAGGAAGTTGTGGAGCTCCAATGTCAACCTCTCCATTCTCTGCCAATGCCTTCTCCAAAGAAGATTTTGCAACTCTTGTAACACATATAATCAGGACAACTGCAGGGGCACCGCAAAGATAATCGTCAGCCTATAATGAGGGACAGCCTTGCCGTTGATATAATACAGAGGCAATGGTTTGATTAAAAATGATGCAGAATATCATCTACATATTTTCAAGTAAAAAGAAGGATTGTAAAAAAAAGAATTACAAGCTCAATATTGTCTTAAATACAGAGGCATTGGTTTGTAAAAAGAAGGATTACAAGCTCAATATTGTCTTAAATATTTTCAAGTATCAAGATTTAAAGTTACTCGGTGGCATGTAAAGTTTGTTTACCCTAAAAAATATTAAGTTTATCTACTGCTAAAGGCCTGAATCCTGGTGACACAGCATCTGGATAAAATAATCCAAAATGCACTCCTCAGAGTATTCATTAGTCGTTTTAAAGAAAAAGTATTCACCAGTCATCCAAAATCAGAACAAACACTTTACTGAAAGCCCTGATCTTTGTAGTGTTTTTCTTTACAAGTAGGTTATGCAATCAAAATTAAAGGTGTTTCCAATCACCTGAAGTTACCTGTTTATATGATAATTGAGACAGAGATACATTCTGGACTAGATGTTAGCCACTCTATTGAGTCTTGATATTGAAACGCATAATAAATATGAGTTCCCAATAAAAAAAGAAAATGAATAAAAGCACAGTTCAGCTCAAGATATAGCTTTGCTCAACAGTGTTTTTTTATGCAACAGAACGAATGGCGAAAAAAAAATGTGCATCCAAAATAATGTTCTATTGAAAATAAACTGTCATAACTTCAAGCAACAAACACCAGTTTTCAAGTAAGAAAGAAAAACCATGTAACTTCAGCACCATTTAAAATGTAAGCAAGAGTAACTAAATTATAAAGAGTACAAAAAAAGCAAGGGGCAGTTCAATTTGTGGGGACAATAGTAGCACTTACCAGACATTATGAAGCCAGATATAATGAGGATCTGCAAAGAAGAATCAAGCACAAATCATAAAAAAAATTGTGTATGACAATGGTATCTAACTTTCAAAAGACAGAACAAGCGACGGCTTGGGGGCATCATCTGAGTCATTGAAGATCAAGAAAATGCAATATTTCCACGTTCATGTCTTGACCATAAAGGCCTAAATTATAAAATCTTTTCATGTTGTAGAACATTTGCCTACTTGTTCATGTTATATGGGTTACACTTTCCTTTCACATACCAACTTAAACTATAATTGGTACACACAACAACTTTATAGTGCTACAATGAAAAATCAATACATGGGCCTAACTGCATACGCGGATAAGCCATTAAAACATATAGGGGCTGTTTGGTTGCCGTATGAGCTCAGCCAGGCTGTATGAGCTCAGTCAGGCTGAGGTGATGCAAGGGGATGTTGTTTGGTTGGTCGTATGAGATTGAATAGGCTGCGCAGAGATGTTGGTTGGTTGGCTGCACTAGGAGAGGAGTGGGATAGATAAATTCAAAAGAGGGAAATCAAAAAAAAGAAAACAAATTCAAAAGTGAAAATAAAATAATTTAAAAAAATCCTGGAACAAAAATAAATTCAAAAACAAAAAATAAAAATTCAAAAAACAAATACTAGAAAATCAATAAATTCAAAAACAAAAATAAAAATTCAAAAAATTCTGAAATTTTTTCAATACCTTGTACTTGAATCTACAGTTCCATTTTTTTGTTTCATTGAATTTGGATATCGCTTGAATTTTTAAAATTTTTCAAAGAATGAAGAAATGAAGTGCTTTGAAGGAACTGATGTTGTTAGTCGTTGACCGTTGCTAGTCGCCGGATCCTTTGTCTTGGCCTTGGCTAGAAACGGCCATGCCTGGCGTTTCATGAGCAGGCCAGCCGACACAGTGTTTTTGCGTGAGGGGAGCCGGGCTCGCATGTCCATTCGGCCAACCAAACACCGGTTGGGTGGCTCGCGTGAGCCTGTCCAGGCCGGAGCCACCCAACCAAACACGCCCATAAAGTATCAGGACCAGAATCCAGCCACCATAAGTTCAAATATGGCATCTTGTGATAAAATTTGAAAACACTTTTAAATGTAAAGGTGGAACCAAATAACAGTAAAACTTCCTAGGTTGTGCCTAACTGCCCATGCATACATCCTAACTTCTATAAAAGTCCATTGATCAAACATCACATGAATCTTACTTATCTAAATTAAGCACTATAAACAACACATGGCTTGCACGGAAAAACATGAGTCACGGAAAAGATACACATGGAGAAACCCAAGCTAAATAAGAAAGAAAAATATAAAAAATAGTTTGCTTATATATTTTCCTTTCCAAAAAAAGGATATCTATTGTATATGCAGAAACTTCCTATGAACTAGTAATTAACAAAACACTATACAAATATAAGGCAAGCAAATGATACTTATACTCACCCATCGGGTAGTCGAGATCTCGCTCCACCCATGAGTCACATCAGATAGATCTTTTAGTGTTGTTCCAACATATACCAAAGCGAGAGTGATCGGCTGGCAAAGAAAATATGATTAATAAAAAAAGGCCACAAAACACAAGACAATTTAATATCGGCAGTTTTAATTAAAGGCAATAAAATAAAGTAAACAGCAAGCTTCATATTATCGGTGATCGAGTTTCTATGTAAATATGGGAATATGCTGATTTAAGGAACTGTATAAGTACCATTTTCTGAAGGAGAATAACGTATCTACTCATACAACAGAGCATAAAGCAGCAAATTACACAAAAGCCTGATACTGTCATGGTTTCAAATATGCAGACAATGAGACGAATAGATGATAAAAAAGCGGGGTTTCATTGGGCTAGCCAGCATGCCAGTATACTGTTCCCACAATATTGCTTAACTACAAACCATGATTAAAGATTATGTAACTAAGCAAATAACTTGAAGCATACCATCATCCCCAGCCAAGAAGCCAGCATGTATTCTCCAATGCCAACAGGAGTGACAGACAACAGATAGTTCAACATGTTAAATGGAAGTAAAGGTACAAGCCTTAGTAGCAACACAATCTGCAAACACAAATATAATAAGTAAAATATGGTTAGTTTTATTCTGCAATCAAGGATAATTTCAATAACATATACAACAAGACTTAACAGTACAAAATAATCAAATTACATATTCCTAATTCCTGCAAAATCTCAAAAGTATTATAGAAGTCATCAGGTAATTACAGTCACATTCTAATCGAATTGCAAGCTAACCTACAAACCCCAGAATAACAGAAATTGCCATAGTGGAGTCATATGAACGAGGAAAATATGTTTACTGGATAATCATATTTTGGAAATCAGTTTCGAGTACCAACCTTCTAAATCCTTCCTAGGAGAAATCTTAATGTTCTTAACCTTAACAATCATGTGGAACAGAACTACTTTTTGGCAAAGCACTTAGATGATATATTCTTCATATCACAGGGCTACAACCTCCAGACTGCAAAAGTTACCTTGAATCCAGACCTTTGGATGGCAATAGCTACTGCTTGAAACTTGGGGTAATCTTTGCATTTGGAGAGAACATAAGGCCTTCCGATCTGCAAAAGCATTACAAAACTATAACATATAAAAAATAGTATATAGTTCAAATATATGATGAAACTAAGAGGCAACACATTTAAACAGTCTTTGAAGATCTGAGGGGACATAATTATCCATATGAATATAGTACATATGTACTATCAGATTATTTTTACGTAATTACAGTTGAAACACAAGATAGAAATTTAATGAAACTAGGAGGCAACACATTTAAACAGTCTTTGAAGATCTGAGGGGACATAATTATCCATATGAATATGGTACATATGTGCTATCAGATTATTTTTATATAATTACAGTTGAAAAACAAGATAAAAAATTTATGCATCACATGAGATACACTTCAGAACATATAAGAGAACAATGACCGGAAGAAGGCAAAGTTGCAATGTGCATTTAACAGTTTTAAACTATAAACATATTTAAAATCATCCTTACCGTTCTACCAAGCAAAAATGCAGCAGTGGCACCAATTGTTGCTCCAATGGAATCAGCAACAAACCCAACAGGCAGGCCAAATAGATAACCACCTCCAAGCTAGGAAGTAGATATCGCACATAAGTCAACTGATTAAAATACTCGTACTATACTCTTACCATCTCATGTTAAATAAAAATGAGAAAGTAGAAACAAAAGTTCCACCAGAACTAATTGCTTAAATAAAAAAGGTAATCATGCTTACTGTAAGTATTGATGCTGGAACAGCTAATACTGTCAATGGGATGTAAGCAAGGGCCCTGTAGTGTACAGCATGACAATTATTAACATTACATCTCAAAATGTTATTTCAATGTTGGATCTAAACTTTTGGTCTTGACCAACATTTCAGCTCTGTAAACTAAGTATCAGAAAACCTCCCTCCCTGCCTGTGCATGTGCGTGGTGCATTGTAGGCTTTCAGTTATTTCAGGGTGGCGTTAGGAAGGTGGGTTAACTCAAGGTGCGCTAGGAAGGTGGGTGCTTGTGCAAAAAGTGGAATACCTTTCACTATACCAATCCAGTTATATGAATCTGAAGAAGAGTTGAGTACTTACAGCACCAAAGGACCCCATGCACCCAAGTTCTCCTTGACCCAAACCAGAAATTCCTTCAGAATCTGTCACATCACAGAGAAATTGACTATGAATAAAATGAGAAGAATAAGATTTTTTTAAAAAAAAGTTTCTTGTGGTAATAAAAACTATTATATTTTGGAAGATAAAATGAGAAATAATAAAAAGGGCTAGAAGAGTTTATAGTCTTAAAATAACAATTGTAAAGCTCTACGGATCTAACAACGATAGGACTATCAATGAGTTATGGAATTATAGTCTAAATAATACACATTAAAATCCACTAGAAATGAACTCCAAGAAAAATAGCAGTTTAGCTTTGGACAAATTCTAGAGAAGGCAAAAGCTAAAGGTTAACAATAACATTTCATTGAAAGAGGGATCTCATGACAACAAGGGGTTCCACAACATGGACTAACACCAACAAATGAAACCCAACAAAACCAATAACAAAGTAAATGCTGGCAGGGTGTGTTCAGAATCGAAAAAGATATAATAAATACCAGTGTTCGAAAAATGGGTCTACAAGGTCATATACATGGAACTATTACCATTATCTGTTTCTGTATATATAGATAAGGCCACATAGTCAGGCCAATTAGGTCATGCTATCACTAATACGTGGGTGACAAAACAAATATCAGTTACTGATCTTTAGAACCTTCATAATGCACATTTTACATAGTTAAATACTTTGAAAAACTATAACTACATACATGAGATAACTTCTGCCCACAAGTGATTTTACCAGACCTAAATTTGTAGCCAGCAAGGATGTGATGAGTAATCCATGTGAAATTCCATTGCTAGAAAGGAAATGTCCTTCAATTGCACAATTAGGGAAGCCTATTTCTAGAAAATAAAATGATGTGCGATCCCCGCATATTCATGGCATGTATGATGCATTGGTCAGTTTACTCTATACAACCCTACATTTCTGAACATCTGAACTTTAGAATGTGTATTGTTGTCCCAGAGCTTGGCAAAACTCAGTATAATCGAGGGATGAAGTACATCTAATCACACAATTTAGGAGACGGGATAAAGCTACATTTCAACAATACAGAGTATTTCCGATGGCAAACCACACTACGAGGTTAATCAGCGCATATTAACCAAGCACAAGTCGCACGATCGCATCTACGAGGCAACGAAATCCCATCACCAATTAAATCGGCGAGGAGCCGGGCGCACCTTCTCAACGGGGAGCGTGAAGAGCGCGACGCCGACCGCGACGAGCAGGACGACAGCGACGGCAAGGCGGATGGCCGAGGGCCACGAAATCGCCATGGACGCGAGCAACCTCCTCCTCCAGGGCCTGAGCCTGCAGTCCTCCCCTTCCTCCCCGCCGTCCGCGCCGTCCGCCCAGCCCCCCGCCCTCCCCCGCGCCCGCAGCCCCACCGCCGCGCCTGCCAGATTTGCCCCCAGATCTGCCTCCCTCACCCGCCCCCCGCGCCTCCTCCTCCTCCGCCTCCCGCTACGCCCTCCGGCCGCTTCACCTCATGGGACACCTCGAGAGAGATTTGGCGCTGGATCTGGAGCAAGGGCGCGCGTCCCGTGGAGCACGCGTCGCGCGTTGCGTGGCGTGTTGGTGGATCTCGAGGGAGGGGGAGGCTTCCCTGGCTCGCTCGTACGCGACGCCTTTGCTTCCACCTACCGGCTACCGTCCCATCCCGACCTCGGCGCGTGCGGCGAGCGCCCGCCACCGACAGATGTGACGCGTGTAGCGACAGGGACGACGTGATCCGATCTTGGCTGGGGAGGGTCCAGACTGGCGCGCGGCCCTCCATAGTAGACGGTAGACCATCGGGTTTTTGCATGGGGAGGTTGGGACATGGCCACTTGGGAATGGAAATTCTTTTATATAAAAAAAAAATTCTTTTGACTCGAATCTCTCTTTTTTAAAAGAATCGAATAACCTTAGTTACTCAGTAATAAAAGTTACAAGACAGATTAAAATATAAATCAATGAGTTTTAACGGTAAAAACCATCGACTCCTATAATAAACAATACAAAAAGTATGTTCTTGCAATCTACTAGCCCGAACAAACTTATATGACATATGCAACACCTTGTCCTCTCCTCTTGTAAAAGAGTGTCATAAAAAATTTTAACACCGATATCGGAGGTAAACTTCTCAAAAAGCAGAAAAACATAACCACTCAATTTATGCTTCTCCAATAGCTTGTTGACGAATTATAAGATAAAATCTAGAATTCATGCATCCGGTTCTTTATGTATCTAACTCATAAAGCTATCAGAATACATAAAAAGAGGCTCTGTTTGCTCTCCTTGTTAGGATCTAGCTCTTACTTGAGGTGATGGTTATCCTCTAATGAGTAGATCTCAACTGTGCCGCCACAACAACGTCACTACCAGATCCAGCACCGAAGATCCAATCTCGCGTGACCACTCCATTGGAGACACCGTTGCCGCAGCTGCCGAAGAAAGTCAACGGCGTCTAATCCAGCTCCCTGCCAACAAGAGAAAGAGTCTTATTCCAAACCTGAAACCACTACTATTACTAACTCCACCCGCTGCAGATCCGGTGTAGCCTCCCCCACTGATCGCCTAGAGCACTGGCAAAGAGAACAATGGACGGATCTACCATGACGCTTGGATCACCTCCTCTTTTCTTTCTCTGTGGTGGTGGCTTAAAACCTTAACTCTGATGATTTTTTAGCAGCGGCTAACTCGAATCTCTTCTATTTTCAAATTTCAAATGGTTAACTTATCCCATAGCTAAATTGAAAATGGAAAAGTACTGTTTTGATCCTCAACATTTTGGTCCCCGAACTCTAACACCGGGTTATCTCGGTTCTCGAATTATCAAAACCAGACACAAATGGTCCCTTCACCAAGTTAACGGTGGTTTTACCTGGTCAAAGTTGGTTTGACCATAATGTTAATTTTACATAAAAATATTTCAGTAAATCCAAATTAAACTATACATTTGAGTTTTTTATGATTACGTAATCTCATATAATTTTTCACATAATTTTTTGAACTTTTCAATTTTTTTTTCGCCTATTGTGCCATTTTTATGACTACTAGAAAATTTTAAAATTTTGTACAACGCGGTAAAAATATGGAAAAAAAACTATGAACTTGTAAAATAAACAGGAACTTAAATATACAATTTGTTTGTATTTTGTAAAATAATTTTATGCAAAAATAAATACAACACTCTGGTCAAACCACCTTTGACCAGTCAAAACCATCCTCGACTTAGTCAAAGCACCATTTGTATCTGGTTTTGATAATTCGATGAACAAGTTAACCTGGTTTTGAAGTTCAGGGACTAAAATGGGTCAAGTGTCATAGTTTAGAGACTAAATTGGTACTTTTCCATTAAAAATTAGTGATGTACCACACAATTTGACCTACCACCTAAAGTGGCAGATATCTAAATTTACAACTTTGCAGTGCCATTTATCTAAATTACCCTTTCCCAAACGACTCTTGAAGGCACGAGCACAAATTTTCAAAAATACTCGTGTAACATTAGATCAGCCACCATGGCGTTGCTTGTCATTGTGATCAATATATACCAAATGAATAAAGGGATAGCATTTGGGTGGCGGTATGACGCGTTTTGTTGGCCGCCCCACGCGTTCAAACGCCACCGCGACGCATTGTTTTCTTTTAACTAGGCCTTAATCTCATATTTACCATCACGTGTGACTTCGCACTTCTATGTCATTGCATTCACTATTTATCCCCTTTCGTGCCATTGTCATTAACGTTCATTAGTATTCATTGTTACAAACAATCATAATGCCCCAAAAAACCCTTTATTACTCTTCTTCTCCCCCATTCATCTTTCTCTTTGTAGCTCTCTTCTTCCTCCTCCCATCCAGCCAGAGACAACTTCATCCCCCTCTCCTTTCCTATCCGACCACGACCAACTCCTCCTCCCCCCTCCAACCATAGCCAGCTCCAGCTGCCTCCCTCTCCTCCCATTTGGCTAGCCAGGCCCCTCCACCCCCAATTATGGGCTAGCTACAGGTCTCTGGCCATCAGGGAGGTGGTGGTGGCATGGTGGAGCACGAACATAGAAAGCGCGAGCTCAGGGAGGCTAGTGACAACATGATGGAGCTTAGGGAGTGTTTGGCAGGGCTCTAGTTCCAATTTTTCAGCTCTGCTCCATAACTCCACTGTGGAGTTGATCCACTATGGAGCAGATCCATAACTCCGCGGAGCACTCTTCAAGCTGCTCCACAAAAATAAACTGCGAGGGACGCTGCTCCATGGAGTTGTTTGCTCTAGAGTTACGTGGAGTTAGGGCGTTTGGTACTGCTCTGTCAAACACCCCCTTAAGGAGACCATCGATGGTGTGGTGTGGAGCACGAGCAGGGAGGTTGGTGTCGGAGTGGTGGAGCATGAGATACAGGCCAAGCTGTTGGGCGGCGGTGACCTTTAGGCCAAGTTCTAAGGTAGCGGTGGTCTTTGGTCCAAGCTCTAGGGTGGCGGCAACCTCTAAGTTGAGCTCTAGGACGGCAGCACACTGCAGGGCTATTTGGTGGCAATGACCTACGGACCAAGCTCCCTTCCTCCTCTGTCCTCACATCGGGGAGAGCAAGGGATAGCGTGGGAGTCTCATCTCATATTGCCTTAGCCTCCGGTGAGAGGCAACAGAGAGAGAGGACGAGGAAGAATAAGATCATGGACTTAGCCCACATGGTATTGGAAGAAAAGCAGCAGTGGTATAAAAAGGATTACACATACAATAGAAGGGATTACAAATACATGGGTAGTTTTTTTTTCTCAACCCCGTTACAGCCTGACTACCATAAAAAAGGTCAACAATGGTACATAGGACAGTATTGAACTGATTGCGATGATCGGGAGGAATCGAATTAACAAACGGCTTTGCAAAGGGTAAGTGGCCACAACAACCCCCATGTCCTCTCTGTGCAATAGCTTCAGAGACGATTGACCATCTATGTGCTCATTGCCCCTACTGACGCCATTTGGGAGGAAATCTTACCTAACACCGCTCGTTGCCACAATGACACCCACTTCCCGAGACTGGTGGATCCCGGCAGCCTCCCGATTACTCCAAGGATGCTAGGCGCGATTTCAATAGCCTAGTCATCTACACAGATTGGAAAATCTAGAAGTAAAGGAACATCCAATTTTTCAGCAAAGTAGCCTCCCCTATATACAACTCATTGCTAAGATTTGGGAGGACATTTGCCTGTGGGGACAAGTGACTGAAGTAGACCATAACGTATAGTTAACCTAGCCTGTTACCCTCCCCTTCCCCTCCCCCCTCTATTATATAGTGTACAATTTTATGTATACTTTAATGAAATGATAGAGCCCATGCTCGCTTGCTAAAAAAACAAACGGCTTTGCTTAATTAACTATCTATATCGCACGCTCGATCCGGCTTGAATAGATCACAAGGTGCAACTACACGATTTTGTTTTGCCCTTAATACTCTAGTCACGTTCTAGCGCAGTCCTAACTATCGTGGTGTTCTTGTCCGAAGCACGTGGAGTTACATCAAACGGATCAACTTCTTGTCCGTAGTCGAGCAAAATCTGGAGCGTCACAAAGTAATGAAAAAAATGTGGAGCATGCAGGGGAAAAGTCGCTTCTCGGTGGGAGTGGAGCGCGGGAACTGGGATGGAGGTTCCCAAGGGCTGGCCCCCTGCGGAAATTTTTTTTAGATCATCCATGAATGCAATTCGAACAATATACCACCGAGCGACCATCTCACTAGCAGCAAAATCTGATCAAGCAGAATCATGCCCTTCGCGCTGAATATTTGCGCTTGCTGGTCCTGATTCCTGACCAGTGATATTCGATGGTGCATGTTATCAGCGCCTGTATGTGTTGGCACCTGCCGATCGACCTGCGTACTCGCCCTATACTTCGCCGTGGCAGGCAGCTCCAGCACCGGCGGGCCGGTGCCGTCGATCAGGCGTAGGCACGCACGTACACGGGGCGTCATCCATCTCTCCGTCCCATCGGATGTTTAATTGGTCCGTCGTCTCTGCATGCTCTCATCTCTTCCTGTTTGATTTCAATGGCTCTCACCTGCTGTCATCTGAAGTGAGTTAAAGTTTTGAAACTTTGGTTATGAATATTTTTCGGACTATTTAGTTTGAGTACGTGAAAATCATATAGGTAGATTTGTTTCGAAGAGTGATTGAATAATGTAATATTTTGAGTGTGTTCTATAAATGGATTGTGATATTATTAATGATTAAATATGTATTTTGAAGACCGTGTTAATGTCCAAAACGATAGTTATTTGTGATCAAATGGCATATCATCAGGTGGGCTAGAGAGCTTTTCCCTTCCCGGGAAACTTACATGTAGCAGCAAGTTAGGATCGCACGGGCAGTAGCTTAATTTTCAACTTTGGAGTGCTCAGCTGGCAAGGTCGACAAGGCTTGATCTCTTTTTTTTTTTCTTTTCTTTTCGTCAGGTCTTTTTTAGCTAGATAATTAAGATCAGCTCTTGAAAACTAAATGGCACGTATTCAGCATTAGGTAGATGCTAGCACTTACTTTGCACTTGATCACTATCTGACCTCGACTTTAAATGAACGACACAGTATCATCATCATCATAAAAAATTCAAACCTTCCATGATGTAGGGCACAATTTAACATATCTATATATTGTATATTCTCATCATACGGTACATAACACCCGATGCTTGCTTGCACTGGTTCATCAAACCATGCATGCATGCATGGATAAAAATTTGCTGCGGACGGACCGCACACAGCTCTCTTGCGGACCCGGTCCGGATGAGTGACGCGTGTCCCAGCCCCAATCTCCGCGCAGCAGGCCGAGCCCCGCCCCCCTTCACTTCTGGCCGCCCAGCCCCAATCCTTCGTGAGCCTCACTTCCGCAAAATCCCAACCCTAAATTTCGCCGCGGCCGGCGAGCTCGTCGCGGCGCTCTTCTCGCCGTCGACGGCCGCCGCTCTTCCGCGCCACCGCTCTTCAGCGCCTCGCTTCCGCCGTGGGCGCCCTCCGCTCTCCCGCCGTCGCGCCGCCGCTCTTCGCGCCTCCGCTCTTGCGCCGTCGGCATACTGGCTGGGCCGGCTCTTCTCACGCGCCGTCGACGCCCTCCGCTCTCCCACGCCGTCGACACCCTCCGCTCTCCCGCGCCGTCGCCGACCTGTGGCCGTCCTCCTGGGCTCAGGCTCGTTTGGTCCTCGGTGAGCATCGAGCAGTTCAAGTCCCATTGCCATGTTTTGCTCAATTAGGTCTTTGTAAATCGTATTTCTTTAAATTGTTGCCAGTAGATGAATTTGAATTAGGTTTAGGTATTTGTGAACACTAATTCTGTGTTGCTCAATTAGAGTCTTTGTGAACACCAATTCTGTGTTGCTCAATTAGGTTTAGTTCTTTGTGTTTAGTTGTTTGTGAACATTAATTCTGTTTGGGGGAGTCCAGGCACTAGATGAATTTGATTGTAATAGTACTATGGGCATGGTTTAGGACTAAGAAAATACAGTGTTATCTTGGTTGCTTATGATATATCAGTACATGGTTTCATCTGCTCTAAGCTCAGCCCCTAGTTGCCCCTAGAAATCTGTTTGACTTAGGAAATTTCTGTTTTATTTTGTTGTGCAGGTCCTCGGCGAGAATGTCAGATGCAAGCTCAGCCCCTAGTTGCCGTGCGAGGCCGATGTCACAGCCCAGCGGGCTGCCATTGGTGTGGTGCCCCAACTGTAACTTGGAGCAGATAATTGAGCGCACTGCAAGGACGACGGCCAACTACGGAAAGCGGTTCTTCAAATGCCCGCGGAATCAGCCGTATTCGAAGGAGTGTGATTTTTTCATGTGGCAAGAGCAATATGAACAAGTTGTAGGTGCATCGCGTGGCGGAGGAGGTTCAGGCGCTTTAGTATCATCTGAGGACGAGCTCCATGGTGTCAAGGCAGGCATTATTTTGGAATTGAAACATAAGCTAGCACAATTGATGTTTCTTGTCAGTGTTGTTCTAGTCATAGTTGTATGCCTCCTTGTTCTAGTCATAGTTGTGCTTGTGAAGTAGGAGATGTACTATATGTGGCTGTTCTGACCGCTTTGTAAATTGGCATGTTTGTACAAGCAGTGAAACAATTAATGGGATATTTGTGCCAATTTGCTCTACTATATATTTGTGCCAATTGGATGTTCAGTTGCCTGGGTTAAGTAGTGAGTAACAAGCAGCTGGGATGTGAAATGAATCTTTGCTTGTCAACTGGCAGACCTCAGCTGCAGTGTTGTAACAGTATTTTGTGGTCAGTATGAAATCCAGTGTTGTATCATGTGCTCTTATTGGATCACCACTTGGGTTAAGATAGCATTGTAGGATATTCTCCATTGTGTAGTCCCGCTGCCAGTTTGCTAGCAAACCAAACTTGTTTGGGTCAACCTACATGGACTCAGACAAATGGATATATTGATCAGAAAAGTTAGCCTCTTTAGTGTGTGCGCGCGCACACGCCAGAGAGAGAGACAGAGATGGATTGATTTACCAGTCCTGACTCATGATTAACACGTGTCATGTTGATTCTTGAATGGAATCTAACAGATGGCGGTTTCTCAAGATAGTCCTTGTCACAGAACAATCTGAAAAATAAAGGAACAAGAACAGGATTTAAATATATTGACCTGTAACTTTTTGGGGAAAAAAAGTAGCATATTTATCAGATGTGATTGCCTCTGTGCACATTCATTGATTTCAATTTGAAACAAGCAACTTCCATGCTCTCTCGTGCAAATGTGGGACTGGTCCTACAAATGTATATCTTGAATACCTGTGTTGTAGTATACCATGATTCATGCACATAGTCTTACACTTCTGGAAGACTGGAACCTCAGAGCCAACACCATGGAATCTCAAAGCCAACACCATGGCAAGTACATAAAACAGAACACGGTGCAGCAAAATCTCAGGAAAACAGAACACTCAAGATGACTGAAGTATGTACAGCAAAAGGAAAAGGAATATATATGATTTCAGATTTGCCATACATTAAACATGACACAAGTACATTAAGGCATCTACATGACATACAAAAGTTCAGTTTTTTCACACATGGAATTAAACATGACACAAGCTCTACTACTAAAAAGTAAAGCACAAATAGCTACTACTCAAATCTTTCATCATTTCCCGTGTCATCAAAATGTAATCTTCTAGTGGCTGATTTCTGATTGGCATCATCAACTCCAAGTAACAAGCTTATAAATCCACCTTGGCTAAAAGGGGCAATCATGGTTGAAGAACACTCTAGTGGATTGACCATCTGTCCATCTCCTAGCATTTGTGCTGATGTCTCCATATCGTTACCTACACATGAAACAAAATAAGTAATAGTGGTGGCAAGCTCTAAGAAAATATATAATATAATTTGGAATTACCAATTTTCTTCTTTCTAGCAGTGTTTGTATTCTTTACTTTCTTTTTGTCTAGTACATTTTGTTGCCTTCTTTTTTTCCCTAATATGATTGGGGGCACTCTAAAGGATACATTGCTATTTAGAATGTGTTGCCCACATTCGTTGGAGCTTTCAGAAACCAAAGAAGATTTGGTAGGCATTTGGTTTAGGTTACTATCTGCCTCCAAATTTAATTTATCTAGTGCATTCTCCAAATCATCAAGAAGCTGTTTAGAAACTGAACACTTCAATGCAATAGATGTGGCCTTCCGAGAGAGACGAGCGGCATGTGCTTTCAAAGTTTCCTCTTCATTTCCTTCTCTCTTTGAAAAAAATTCCTTTTTTGCATATTTCGTCCACCTATTAAGGATGTACTGAGATGGCAAGTCAAAAACCCCATTGATATTGAACACTCTAAGCGCATGCTTGCATAATAGACCTACATGACATGTATAGTAAATGTTACAATCACATAAACAAAAGTTGATTAAAGAAACAGTGTAATGATTAAAAAAGCAAGAACATACCAACGGCTTCATACATCCTACAGGAACATGAAATGCTCTTAGAAGCAGAATTAAAGACAACCAGTGCCTCATCTTTGGAATCCATAGGCATAACCTTATAAATCATGGCAGTCCCATCACATTGTAACAAATTGAATGACAACGAAAATTGTTCCTTGAATTGCTCCTCAAAATCTGAATAAAGTCTCCTTGTATACGATGCAGCAGCTGTGTTCAACATAGGTAAATGTTGTATGCAAGTAATTGGGTTAGAGTGTCTTGACTTATAATCTGCCTCCAACTCATTTTCACGGAGATTGGCCACACATTTCTCACATTGTTCTATAAGTTCTAAAAGACAAAGTTTTCTACGAAACCTTTTCTTAAACACATTATTCATACCTTCACTCCTTTGAGTTGAGGTCATATCAGCAGTGAAGGAGTCACGAAAGATTAAACCCCACTTTTCCGGCAAAGTGTATAGATTTTTCAACCATGGGTTGTCCTCAAGTTTATAACTTGCCAAAAGTTCATGCCAATTCATGTCAAAGCACTGCACTATATTACCTTAGGGGCACCCTCAGTGGTTGGGTTAGTGACAGTAGATGAGGAGGGGACGGCGCCGCTTGGGTGGAGGCCGCCCAGCACCATGCCGCTGGAGGAGAGGGACGGCATCTCCATGCCGCTAGAGGAGACGGGGGCCGGCTCCATGCCGCTGGAGGTCAGGGGCAGCGCCTCCATGCTGCTGGAGGACAGGGACGGCGCCTCCGTGCCGCTGTCCTCCATGGCCAACGACGAGCTCGCCGGCGGCTGGAGATCAGGGAGGCAGCTCAGTGGTGGCGGCCAACGACGAGCTCGCCGGCGGGGCGAAATTTAGGGTTAGGGATTTTGGGTAGGGGGCTCACGAAGGAAGGAGCAAGGACAGGCGGCCAGAAGAGTAGAGGGCATGGCTCGGCCTGCGTGGAGATTGAGGCTGGGACACGCGTAGCTGATCCGGACAGGGTCCGCAAGGGCGCTGCGTGCGGTCCGTCCGCACCAAATTTCTTTCTCGAGTGCAACACACATTATCTAGATACACCGTGTTCATAGAAACGGTTACAACTATAGACGTGTACACTGGATTCTAGCCAAAACCATCATTACATCACGTATATATATCTCTAATCAACTACTTAAAACCATCCTTTCTTATACGCTTAATCAACAGGTACCAACTTAATTAGAGTCTTAAAAGACCGACGGTAAATCGGTAGCACAGCAAAACACCATACTAGTTTCTTACTTACCAGTGACGATTCTGAAGAGAACCATCGACGACGACACGAGTATCTGTAACTGTGACTAGCTTACCCCTCTGCATGCAGGCAAGCATGGTAGTATGGTGGAACCCTAGACGCCACCACCGCATCTGTAAGTGAACTTGCACCTCTTCCCCACCCTGACGGTGTACTTGTGCTGCGGCTTGACGAGGAAGGGCGGCAGGCGGGCCAGCGCCCCGCACACGCAGTCCGGCTCCACCTCCTTCAGCCACCGGCAGCAGTCCTTGTACGCGCGGTGCTCGTCATCGTCTTCCTCGTCGTCGTCATCATCGTCTTCGTCATCGTCGTCGTGATCATCGTCCTTGTGGTCATCGTCATCCTTGTGGTCGTCGTCGTCACCGTCGTCGTCGCCGCCGCCGCCTTTGTTGTCGTCGTCGTCCCCGTCGTCGCGCACACGGTGGCGCCTGCGGTGGTGGCCACCACCGCGAGTGTGGTTGCCGCGGTGGGGGGCCTGGGGGCTACTGCCGTTGCGATGGTTGACGTCGTCAGCTACATCGGTGTGGACGGTGACCATCGACTTGCGGCGCCGATGGTCGCCGCCGCCGCCGTTATCATCGTCATCACCACCACCATGGTCGTCGTCGTCGTCGTCGTCGTCGTCATCGTCGTCGTCGTCGTCGTCGTCGTCGTGGTGATGGTGATGGTGGTGGTGGTGGCTATCGTCCGGGACAGAGGGCGGCAGGATGGCGCACGCCTGGCTCGCGATGGCGAACTGATTGAGGCAGAACTTCTTCGTCTGCGCCGCCGCCGGCACGCTGAGGAAGGGGAGCAGGAGGACGGCGGCGAACACCGCGAAGTGAAGCACCGTCGAGCCAGCCATTAGCTAGAAATGGCTAGCTATACACTACTACTTCTTGGATCGATCGATTGTATATTGGTATATGTGTAGTGTGGTTACTCATCACGTTCTTATAGATGAACGGGCGTGAGATCCTTGTTTAGCGGCTAAATGCACGGTGTTTTTCTTTGCATGGTTGCTGGATTTGTGCAAGGATGGGAGTAGGAATGTGGGCGATGAGTTGTAGATGCTTCACGCAAGCGCCGTGAGAGTTCGATTTTTCTTGTCCATGTTGTTCACTTGTGGTGTTACCATGAGGTTAGCATGCATGCGTGTGACTTAAATTTGATTAGATTACCTTACTGGCCGGCCCCCATCGATCACTTTTTTATGGTCTGTGGACCTCATTTTTCAGTAGGAACGATCATGAAAAAGGATTTTACGCGGTGGTTGTCTCGTCCTGCCTTCTCCTTTTACAAGGAAAATAGAAGGAGAAAGTACAGTATGGTTATGGGACCAGCTTGGTGGCAGATAACTGTTTTTGAGATTTGTGGCAATCACCTGTCCAATACTAGTTAACCTTAAAAACAAAAAGAAAACTACATGCCAAAAATTCTATAGAAGTAAAAAAAAATATTCAAACATAGTTAACCCCCAAAACAACTTACAAACCAAATTTCTAGCCAACAACAACAACAAATCAATCGAACAACAAAAATTTTGAAAAATTGATGTTAGCTTCTATATGCAAGTACCTTTTCCAATACGAAAAAACTAAATTTCCACTATCAAATTAAGTGAAAAATAGTGTAGACTAACTAAAAAAAAAGCGGTCGCTAGCTCAAAACTGAAAATGCAAGTGACTGCTATTTAGCAAATCTAGTCATTTCAGATTATGTGCACGGATTAAACTGGGAGTGTTTTACTACGTTCTGTATATATGTCTATGTATATGCTGGTCCAGCATTTTAATGCCGAGAGGGAAAGTAGAAAGCAATTTTCCAACCGATGGTTGTGGTTCTAGGCACCTCCTCGCCGTCTGATCTTGTTCTGAGATCCATGCCCTAGCCTCACCCTCTCTCATGCATGTATTTTTGGAAAAAAAAAAAGTGTCTCGCTTCTTTCAAATTATTGTGTGATGTCCCTCTCACCTCTTTCTCTCACCTCACTCTCCTTCGATGGTTGGGCATGGCAACCTAGCCCTTTCCTGCTACTGGCCCCCAATCACCGTACACCCAAGGCTAGTCATGATTGGGTCTAGGGACTCAACCACGGTAGGGAGGTGCGGTTTGTCCAAGGGCGCGGTGGTCAGGGACTGGTGGAGCTGTGGTCGACAACTTGTGCCCAACTTACTATCGAAGGGGAGGAGAGAGGGAGAGGGAGAGGGAGAGGGAGAAAGAGATCCCAACCACGGGTTGGTGTGAGGACGGTTCGACCCAGGGGCATGGTAGTTGGGGCACCATGGTCAACGATGCTAGGGCCGGTCACTGGAGGGGAGGGAGAGATGAAGAGACACGAGGGATTCCACACAAGAATCTGAAAGAAGTGAGGGAGTTTTTTTTTAAAAAAGAATACATGAGAGATAATGCTAGTGCACGGATCTCAATGCGAGATCAAATAGTGTTGGAGGTATCTGGAACCACATTAACATATGGTAATTCATTTATTTGGAAAGTAAGCTCATTCGAGAGTTTTGATAATTAAAGTGGCTGAAAGTTTCCAAAAGTCAGAGGAACTGTTGTCGTGTCAGGCCCCGAAGGAGGTAGGGAGAGAGAGATCGAGGAAGAGAGATGGAATTTTTTCAAAAAGTTTTTTTTGCAAAAATGTATGAGATATACACTACTACACATCGGAGTATCACAAACGGTTCGTAAGGCCCTTTACAAGCGGTTTTTGAACCGCTTGTACGAAACCGTGTGTGATACCTGCTGGTATCACACGCGGTTCCCTCAACCGCTTGTGATAGTGTGTAAAAAAAAGGTAAAAAATATTTGGGGGAAGTGGGATTTGAACCCAGGACCTCATGCCTCCTCGTGACCCACACCTCACCCAGCTAGCCAACTCACCCACGCGTGCTCTTTGATAGAGTAGGACAAAATTTCTTTTTAGCCTTTCGAAAACTAGGCCTTTACAAGCGGTTCGTGTCCCGAACCGCTTGTGAAGCCACTTTCTACAAGCGGTTCGTGTCCTGAACCGCTTGTAGAACCCATTTCTACAAGCGGTTCGTGTCCCCAACCGCTTGTAGAAGTCTATAAGCGGTTGGGGACACGAACCGCTTGTAGAAATGGGTTTTACAAGTGGTTCGGGACACGAACCGCTTGTAGAAGGCCTCTTCTGGCCCGTTGGTTTCAAACCGCTTGCATTTCTCAAACTACAAGCGGGCCGAAGTCAACCGCTTGTGATAGGCTGTTTGTGAAGCCCTTATCTGTAGTAGTGATAGTACGCGGAGCGCATGAATCTTGATGCAACCAACGGCAAGAATAGTGCCGAAAGTCCTTGGCCAAGCATGGAGAATCACTTAGAGTTTAGAGTTTTCGTAATTCAACAACTTCATCGGTTCAATTTAGACTAGCACATGAACAGGCTGCTAGTACTGCGAATGAGGAGTGTTCTGCCCAAGCAAATGATTTTATTCTATTCATCAGGAGCACTTCAATTCTAGTAGCCTGCTAGAGCTGCCTAGGATGGGTAATTCGATAGCCAGCCGTCGTCGATGTACTTGATGTCCACAAACTTTTGCACCTCCTCGTCGCTCAGGTGCTTCTCCCACGGCACTCTTCCGGCCATGTTGGATCCTGGCCCCGTGCACCCGACTTCAGCAAACGTGACCTGCGATCTGAAGCGTAAATGTAAACATACAAAATCTTCACGAATCCCCCTACGTACGCATGCATTCATGTTGCTGATCAGTTGCATGCATGAATGCTTACACGTTGTCGCCGGCGACCCACGCCTCCCACCCCCGCGGCACGACGATGTCCGCCATGTTCATCTGGTAGAAGACGACGACGGCGTACTGGTTCCATGCGCGGCCGAGGTGCTGGCGGCCGGTCCCGAGCAGCAGGCCGCGCTTGAACACGAGCCCGCCGGGGCTGTCGGTGGCGTTCCTGGCGTGCGCGGTGACCCACCCCGGCTGCTGCTCCGACGGCGGCATGCTGGAGGCGATGACGCAGTCCTCGTAGATGGACTGCGCGTAGCCGAAGATGAAGTCGATGCCGCCCTTGACGAAGCAGCGGTGGAAGTAGTGCCGGCCGTGGTAGTCGCAGAGCGTGTCCTGGAAGCCGTAGAACGCGCAGTCGTAGAAGGCGACCTTGTCGCCGCCGACCAGCGCCGCCACCGCCTGGCTTGGCTTGCTCTTGTCGAACGCGTTGTACATGTTCTAGGGTTTAGCCGGCCGGCCATCAGATTGATCCATGCATGACGTGAGAACCCACCGGTTTGGTTGCGCGCGCGTACCTTGAAGGCGATGTTCTGGGCGACGAAGTTGTCGGCGAGGACGGTGAAGGTGGCGCTGCGGATCGTCGGCGAGGTATCTGCAATAACTCCGTTGCGGCGCATGATCTCGTCGATGCCGGTGTCGGCGGAGGCGTTGAAGTTTATATCCGTCGTCGTGTCGCCGTCCCCCTCAAGAAGGATGAAGCCTTTCTTGCTCGGGATGGTGACCTTCTCCCTGCATGCATGCATGCGTGCCAACAAATTGCTAAGAAAAATGTTCTTTTAGTTTCTTCATCAGCAGTACGTGCTACCCATACTGATTGGTTCATGTACTATAATACACCATGAATTTTGTGCACATTCCTCCTCTCATCCATTATATTAAAGTACATATACTGTTCTGCATAATCTCGAAGTGTATTCAATTGGATGGATATATAGAGTACATGTAAATCCTTATATGTGCGCCAGGGCATTTCCCCTATTGAAAACTATGCTAGGCTTCACCGCTAGTTTGGTGATTTTACGGGAAGTAAATTATATTGATGTATATCGTCATCAAACTTAATAATGTGCATATATATAGCTTGAAAGCCCATGTTTAGAAATACAAGGTTTGCATGGACAGAGGTGAATCTACGATGTTAATTTGCATCGGCCGGCGTCAAGCGACACTAATGCCCTCCAGATCACTCCATGTTATCCTGTATACAAGCATGTAAGCTACAAGATAGTGTTTCGTAGCAACTTAACCCCGGGATTCCGGCCGGTGAACATTTTTTCTAGATCCTCCCTGGTCCGCACGTAAGTTTAATACACATAAAGTATTTTATTTCATATTTTCAAGGCAATTATAACTTTTAAGGGAATATCTAGTCATTTTCTTTCCAAATTCATCACCACTGAATCCTTGTGTAAACTGTAGAGTCAAAATATGTTTCATATTATTTAATTTTTTTTACATAGGAACTATGAAATAGTTTCTATCTTTAACAGAAAACAATACGACAAACCTTTAATGTGCATTTATATTAAATAAATGAACATGGAATATTCAAAAAGGGCAGGAAATAATACAAGCTCTGGAGGGCCGGGCAACACTTGTACTTAATTATAGGATATGTCCAATAACTCACACGAGCATAGATTTCACGCTTATAGAAGGGTTTCCCGGTACTATATATCCAAGCTTTCCATTGTGCATCGAGATGTGTGCAGTTTTGCTCCACCTCTAGTCTTATTGCCAAAAAACACTCTCTCTTCTTAAAACACCTCTTCTTCTTCCTCCCCTCTCCTTTCTCCCTCTCCCTCCCATTTGGTGCTACCCACATCCTGCACCACTATGTGGTGCCCCCCCTAAGATCCATGTGTCACCGCGCTAGGTGCCCCCAACCGACTAGCCCACCATGGCACCTTGGCTCAGCCCCACTGCACCCCAAGTAGCCCACGCGGTCATCATGCCCCGTTTTGCCCTGACCACGCTTGCTAAGCTAGCCTCTGAGGTGTTGTCGGGGCAACCTCCCTACTATAGCTCGCGATAGATGTGGCGTGGTCGATAGAGGTGGCACCATGGTCGACTGGTCAGTGGCAGGGAGGCTGGCGGGAAGATGCGACGTCGGCAGGTGAAGAGGAGAGAAGAAAGAGAAGTGTCGAAGTGGAGAAGGAGAGAGAAGGGGAAGAGGGATGTGATGGAAGAAGAAATAGAAACAGAAGGTCTTTTGTGCAACATGGAGGGGTATGAATGGAGAGCTGCACACATATGCATATATAATGGATGGCATAGATACTGCAGGAAAATCTTGCACAAGCACGTAATATTTGCTCAACCCCGACTCGTTGTAGCTATAGAAATTCTAGGAGAGGACCCTATTGCTTAATTACGTGACTTCACTGGCATATATGTAGCTATAGAAATTCTAGGAGAGGACCCTATTGCTTAATTACGTGACTTCACTGGCATATATGCAACAAAGTGCGGCCGCAGTCTTCCTGGAAGAAATTAAACCTATTGTCTGCCTCACGAGACCTTGGTACCTCTCCGCGAAGGAAATGAAGCACGCAGCAGGAGGTGTGCACGTCTACGTACGTACGGACCTGTAGCTCCCTTGCGTGACGTAGATCTTGACCCACTCGCGGTTGCCGTCCGGCACGGAGTCCACCGCCGCCTGCACCGTCGAGAAAGCCCCGACCGCTCCTCCTCGCCGGTCCACCACGATGGTCCTCGTGTACGGCGGCACGGATGAGCTCGACGCCGGCGGCAGCGGGAGCAGCAGCACGAGGAGGAGGAGGAGCGGCGGCAGGAAGCCGGCGAGGCGAAACGGCCGCATATCGATCGATCTCGCGTGTATTCTGGTGGTGATCGAAAGCTGCTTATTCCAAGATCGACACTAGCTAGCACGTTGTGTATCATATGCATGTATATATGTGTTGCCCCGGCCATTTGACGCCTTGATGACGTGTTTTAATGGCCGTTTGAAACCATGGTTAACAGGTGTGCTGGTGTAAACTAGCCAAAGTCCTAAAGATGTCATGACTTCATGAGGGTGTATATATATATCTTGCATGGCAGCGATTATGCAATGGTCGTCGTCGTGCGCTGCGCAGCGTTCAAATTGATGGAGCGCCGTAATTAAGTTAAGTGATCAATGAGTTAACTTCCTTACATGTACTATATAAGTAGAGAGCCCTTCCAAAATAAAGAGGAAACCAATACATTTGGTAAGAAACATGATAATATAAGAGAAGTTTTAGGGTACACTAAGATGAATACGAGCTGTCTATTCCCCTTGATCTAACGGTTCATGGTTTAGATCTATTGTATGTGCAGAGCCAGGCCAGATAGATGAGAAGACAACCAAACACTCCTTATGTGAATCGGGTCAACCGTGTTAACGTGCCGGGGTCTAAGCCCAAGTTCAATTTGGATACAGAACCGAAAGAACCGGCTGACCCAGTTCAGATTTGGCCTAGTTGTCCTAGTTGGTGCTGGTTGGTTCGGTTTTTGAAAAAGGCTTCAAAATATTTTTTAAAAAAAGAGAAATTCAAAAATGGCAATTAAAATTAATATGGAAATGATAAAAACCCTTGAAAGAAATATAATAATATATTTGAAATGAGAATAATAGCTTTATTATTATGGATTTTAAATAAATGTGAAGAACTTTATCATAAATATGTAAAAAATTATTTTAAAAAATCTATTTGCTACAGTAAACCGAGTCAAACAAACCGAACAGGGCCGTCCTAGTTCGCATAGTAACGAACCAGGTCGCTACTATGCGAACGGAACCATGCTGGTCCTATGGGTCAAGAGTCAAGCCTAAGCATGGTTCGCTTCACCGAACCGGACCGGCCTGGTTCGTTTTATAACCAAACCAAACCGAGTTGGCCCGGTAGTAGTAGCGGGCCGTCCGGTTCGACCCAGTTAATTTAGCCCAAATGGTTGGATCTAAAGAGGAGGGAGACGGGAGTGGCAACTTGAGAAACATGTGGTTGCAAAGCCCCACCACTCGAGCGCATCGGCATCGAACAATGCGCACAAAGCAACCAGGGACCAAAAGTAAATATCATAGAGTATGAGGGCCTAGCTGCATAAGCACATGGTTATTAATGAAAGGCTGGTAGTTACTGTGTGAGACGTGGCTCGCATCTCGCTGCCTAGGCGCTCGAACAGGGGACCCCCATTTTTTACGGACGTGGATGATGCAGAATTAAGCCTTAGCTACGACGCTATATAGAGGGAATAATGTGATGAGACTTTATATAGTAGTGCTATGTTATTATTATAGATAATCTTAGCAGACTGCGCCGTGGATGTTTTGTTGGACCATATTTTTATGTAGGAATCATGGAAAACAAAAGGCAAGTTAGTTTGTTCTAAAGATAATATGGTTGTCTTGCCTTTCAAAAAGGAAAAAGAAAAAGAAAAATGCAATATGAATGAAAGGAAAAAGAAAAGGAAAAATACAATATGAATGATTATTAGGACTACCCGTTTCAGATTATGCCTGGAGTAGAATCTGATGCGTCCAACATTTTATTGTTGAGAAAGTAACAGTCGCACTACCACTAGCGAGGCTCCCCGACCTCGACCTAGCGAGGCGACCTCGAAGACCTTGCCCCCCTCCCAACGGCGGTGGCGGCGGCCCCGCTGCCGGCTGGCTTGCCACCGCTGCTGGGCCTCCTCGGTGCTCACCTCCCCCGCCGGCGCCTTCTCCACAGGGGTGGAGCAGTAAGGCGAGGGCTCTTCTTCTTCCCCCTTCTCCTTCTCTTCCCTAGATCCAGCAGAGGAGCGGCCGAATCCGGTGAGGGGTGGGGGCGCCCGTTGGGATGGCCTCCTCGGCTCCTTTCCCAGCTACTCCTCCCCCTCCCTCTTCTCCTCTCCCTCTTCCTCCCTCCCTGGCTCCGGCGGTGCTCGGTCGGATCCGGCGGTGCGGCCGTCTCCGGTGGGGCGGCCGTCTCCGGCGGTGCTCGGCTGGATCCGAGGCAAGTGGTGGTTGGATCCGACGAGAGGACGGTGCTTCAGAACTACGGTGCGGTTCGTGGCGCTGGTGCTGGCGGTGGTCGGCCGCCTCTCCTCGCGGTCCCCCGGGTAGTGGCGTTGGTGGTCGTGCCGTCGTCGGCGGTGCATGCTGGCGGCCGAGCCCATCTCCGGCGGCGTTGCTAGATCAGGCGGAGGTGGCGGATCCGGGTTGTGGCGCCGCGGCGACGACGACTCCTCTCTCCCTCATGGCGTGGCTGTTCTAGCTGCGTCTTTGCTTCTTCGGCGTGGTTTGTCTAGATCCAAAGAACGGAGTGACCGAATCCAGCGTGTGGCGATGGATCATCCCCTACTAGAGGCCGGCCCGGCGGTGGAGGCCGGGTCTGGCGCGCGGCAGCCGACCCCCTCCCCCTCCCGCGTCGCCGAGTCTTGGTTTCTGGAGGGGCCGGGCAGTTTCGGTCTTGGAATGCGTTCCGAGCAGTGGGCCAAGGGTTGTGGTCCTCGACGGTGTCTTCGGTGGGTGGCTCGCCTTCATGATGCTTGTGCTTGCGGGTCTGTCAAGGTTGCCGGTTCCGGTTGGTTCTGGGTTTGTCAGCTGTGGAGCGCCTGGTGAAGTGTCGTCACCGTCCCCTTCCTCTGTGGCAGTGGCGTCCATTCTTCCCTTGGTGGCTTAGGTTGAGGCGTCGCTGTCGTCCCCTTCCTCTGTGGCGGCGGCGTCCGTTCCTTTCCCTGGCTGTCTGCTCTGATGGCTTCGGAACCGTCCGGTTCGGGTGGTGGCGGTGGTCTGCACGTCTGTGGAGCGTCAAGGGAAGCGCCATCGTCGTCCACTTCCTCTTCGTTGGCGACGACCGTTCTTCTCCTTAGCGGCTGCGTCGAAGCGTCACGGTTGTCCCCTCCCCCTTGTGGCGACGGTGTCTGTTCTTCGGCTTGGCAGTCCTCAGCGTTGGGACCCCTCCCTCCTTGGTTTCCTTAAGCGTTGGCGCCCGGCAGGTGGTCTCCGGTCGTAGCCCTGCTCAGCCTCCTCCTAGTGCGGCTCGCGGGGTGTAGGTGATCTGGGTGAAAGCCCTGCCCAGCTTCTTGCTTAGGTCAACGATGGCGGCGCCCTCGGGTGTCATTCCCTCCTTGGAGGCCTCGTTGTGGTGCCCCTACCCCCTGGAGTATCTTCGGGTGAAAACCTAGGTCTGGGGCGGACAACGGCGGTGACTTTGTCGTCGCACCCTTATTGAAGGTGTCGCCCTAAAGATTCTTCGCGTTATTGGTTGGCTGGTGGCTATGACTGTGGCTACCCTGTTGTGGGCGGGCGTTCTCCTGAGCCGAGCCTCCCGCCTGGTGATGGCGGCCTTCTTCTTCAGACTCTGCGTGCTCTGGGGTGCGGTTGGCGGTGGTAGTCGTTGGCGCTATTGGTCGAGCGTTTCGTGCAACGGTGACGGACGACATCCCTTCCTCTGTTTTGTCGTCTCATCCGAGTATCCCGTGCGGCGGTGGCGGTCGACAGCCAAGTTGATCTTCGCGTGCTCCACTTCTCAGTCGGCAGCGGTGTTCCTAGCGTTTGGGCCATGCATTCCTCGTGGCGATGTCGGTCGGTGTTCTTCGCGCACCTAGCAGTGGTTTGCTGCGGAGGCGGTTGTTCTAGGTGTTACGTGCCGGTGTGTTGTGGCCATTGCTCGGCTGGTTCGTCTTCTTCCCCTCCCTCCTTTGTCCTCTTTCTCCCTCCCCTGTACCCTTCTCTTTTTCTCTAATCGCCGTACAATTTCTCTTTTTCTTGAATAGAATGGCAGAGCTTCTGCTGTTGTGTTCAAAAAAAGAAAGTAACACTCACTGTCTCGGAGCATGTAATTTACCAGGGATAACTTTAATTTGTCCGTCTTTATCGAATTCCCCGTTGATTTTATTTGGTGGTGATCTCCGTTGATTTTATTTGGTGGTGATCTGGTACATAACAAGCTTACCCTTACGTCTAAATAGTTAAAATTTGAGAGCTTTAAAAAGCGGCTCTAAGAAGCCTAGTTTTATGGATAGGACTACGGATCGGACGTCCGATCACAGAAAAAAAATCGGACGTTGTTGTAGTAGGTTAGACCAAATGTTTCATCAGGAAGAAAAAAATGTTTCAGAAGGCAAAACGCAAAATGTTTTGATAGTTATTAAAAAATATTTCACCAAATACAGCCTAATGTTTCAAAAGAACAAAACACATGTTTTAATAAAGAAAACACACAAAATGGACACTAAAACATTTATGTCAATATGGTGAAACATTCAAGTTAGCCTAATAAAACATTGAAACAAAGCTACTGAAACATTGAAATAAGGTAAGAGAAACACACGATGTTTCAGTAAAAAACATGATGAAAAAATTGTTTCAGAAGAGGAAATGAGTTGTTTCACAGGCACAAACATCATATTTCAATGGAACAAACCCGATGTTTCATAAGAAAATAAAGTGTTTCACCAAAACAAACAACATGTTTCACTAGGCAAACACTAATGTTCCATACATACCAAGCTAATGTTTCAGCAAAAAAAACTTGTCTTCTTCAACTTCTAGCCTCTTCTCTAAATCCGGCCACCATCTTCTCTAGATCCGGTGAGCCTCCACTGTACCGGCCGCCGAGCTCCCCAAATAAGCCCATCAAGAGGGTAGAGATGAAAAAATTGAGAGAGAGGAAGAGAGATAGAGAGCTACGAGAGAGAGCACGAGAGGGAAAAAATGAAGAGGAAAAGGGGGCGCGAGAAAACCAGGATGCTGGCGACACGATCGTTGGCGGAGCTGACGGCGGCCTCGATGTCGATCCCAAAGCCTCCTAAGCCGGAGAACCACGCCTACATCTTGGCGTCACGCCACCAGTGAGATGCGGGCCGCAGCCTACGCTGTGTCTATTTTGCTGCAGCACTTCAGGTGAGTCCTGGGCGTCCGATTCTTTTGCCTGGATCGGACGCCCGGGTCTAAGCATTATCGTAGTTTTATTGGGTTTCCAGAACTGGCTTCATAGCGTTTGGTAAAGTTTTACGATTTGTCCTAGCACTTGATTTTATTCAGAGTACAAATTCGAGCCTGCTAGCTAGAGCTTCCTACGATTGGTTCGATAGCCAGCCGTCGTCGATGAACTTGATGTCCACGAACTTTTTCACCTCCTCCTCGCTCAGGCGCTTCTCCCACGGCACTCTTCCGGCCATGTCGGATCCTGGCCCTGTACATCCAACTTCAGAAAACGTGACCTGCGATCTGATCAAAAACAAAATCAAATGCCGCGTAAATCCTAGCTACGTCTGCATGTCACTGGTCACTGATCAGGAGCTTACACGTTGCCACCGGCGTTCCATGCCTCCCACCCCTGCGGCACGACGATGCCCGACATGTTGGTCCGGTAGAAGACGACGGTGGCGTACTGGTTCCATGCGCGGCCGAGGTGCTGGCGGCCCGTCCCGACCAGCGAGCCGCCCTTGAACACCAGCGCGCCGGGGCTGCCGGCGCTGTCCCTGGCGTGCGCCGTCACCCACCCCGGCTGCCGGCCGGACTCCGGCGTCATGGTGGACGCGATGACGCAGTCCTCGTAGATGGACTGGCCGTAGCCGAAGATGAAGTCGACGCCGCCCGTGACGAAGCAGCGGCTGAAGTAGTGCCGGCCGCGGAAGTCGCAGAGCGTGTCCTGGAAGCCGTGGAACGCGCAGCCGTAGAAGGCGGCCTTGTCGCCGCCCACCAGCGCCGCCACCGCCTGCCTTGGCCTGCTCTTGTCGAACGCGTTGTACATGTTCTGCACGTACTTATCCGGTGCAAGTTAGCGAGCCCTCGGATCGATCGATAGTACTATCGCTCATAATGATATAAGGCATGAAATGTCCTCTCTTTCACATTTTACGGATTTCGGAGGACATCCTAGAGCTCCGACCTTTACAAGAATAGTGAGAGAGTTTTTACAATGTGAATACCCATGGCTAGCTGCATGTGTACCTTGAAGGCGATGTTCTGGGCAACAAAGTTGTTGGCCAGGACAGTGAAGGTGGCGCTTTGGAACGTTGGCGACGTGCTGGTAACTCTTTGGTCACGCATGATCCCATCGATGCCGGAGTTGGCATGAGCGTTGAAGTTGATATCTGTCTTCGTGCTGCCGTCCCCCTCAAGCAGGATGAAGCCTTTCTTATGTGAGATGGTGACCTTTTCCCTGCATGCATGTAAGCGTATCAACAAATTGACAAGAAAAGAAAAGGGGAAATCCGCTCCGCATGCATTTGATGTCCTTATACACGTGAGATCGACTCGGATCACATACAGTCGCTATAGTGACAACAACTTTATCCATCGTCTCATCTGAACCATCCATAATGAATCGAACAGTCATGTAAAGAGCTTCTGGAAGGTGGAGTCTACGCTGCCGGAAAAGACCAGTAACACCTTTGTGGACCTATCCTCTAAAGAGCTCGAGCACCGTAGCTACTTCCTCGGCTCACTCGTCTGCCTTGTAGGCGAGTTGGGGAATGGAGAGTAGAGGAAGGTGGTGTTGCAAGAGTCTATCTATTCTGCAGCCGTTTTTGTCGCTGCAGGTGAAGACTGTTTCGATTCCTCGCATCTACATGGTCCTCGTCGCTTCCTCTAGCTTCTTGAACTCAAATTCTAATGTAGAGTGGAGTGCTGCCATCACACTTTCGTCTTCTTTGGTACCGGTCACCGCCATCACACTACCTCTGGTCAAGTGAGCTCGACCATCATATTCTTGTCATGGCAAGTCCGATTTCTCTCAGATGGCACTGGGGTACAATGTATAGCTAGCCCATGACGCCGGTCACTGATTCCGCCGCTCTTGCATCTACTTGGAATCAGCCGCTCGCCTCTGCATGCCTTCGAGTTTCTTGTCATGGTGCAGCTCCATTTTCCCCTTTCTCAAGCTCTTCGCAACACCATGGGCCGTTGTCGCCCTCAGGCTACCGTCAACCAGAACCACTGGTGTCCTCCATTTGCTCCGCTTGATCTACTTCCTTTCTATTCTCAGTCTTAAATCTAGATGTTCGATTTGCTCTGTATATGATTTGGATTAGACGATCGAGCTAATAAAGTTGCAATCGCTATATCTTGGTCCCATGTGGGAGCCTTTGGGTCCGTATCCACTACCTTTATAGAGTAATTCTTGACAGACATGCAAACCAGGGTCTTGATACAAGCATTAAGTATAGCATGTCATGAATATTGAGGCTTTCTTTTGAGGAGTGCAAATATAATACCTAAATATTGAACCTATATTATATGCTTCACCGCTACTTTGATGTTTATACGAACAGTTATTTATGTTGATGTATATTGTCTATATTTTTCCCTTCTTAATGTAATCTTTTGGTTGAACAAATTTGTTCATCAAATTTACCGGGCTAATCTTCTGCAGCAGCAAGTTTTATCTCAAGTGTATGTATGCTCCATTCATTAGGAATTATAAGGCATTTATATAGTTTGAATATATAGCCTTGTTTACAAATACAAGTGCATGCAGACACTGAAAAATCTACGGTGATAGCAAGACTGATGCCCTCCAGGTCAATCCATACAACGTACCCTCTTGGTATACAATAAGCTCTTTATTATATAAGCTGCAAGCTAGATATGAGTTCGTATTAAACCCCATGATTTGGATGAACCTTTTTTCCTGGATCAGCTAGCTTCTGCAGGTTTAACGAGATATGGCAGACTTTATACCTATTTATTTTCTTTAAATCATTTTGCATTTGTTCATAACACCCATAAAAGGTGTTATCTTTCATATATATTCAAGGCAATTAATTACAAGGGAGTATCTAATCATTTTCTTTCGTATCTTTTCAAATTCATCACTATCTTAATCCTTATGCATGCAAAGTCAAATATGCTTCGTATTTTTCAACATAGGAACTTTGAAGTACTTTGTGTCTTTGACAAAGCAGTAAGAGAAACTTATAATGTGCATTTATATTAGATAAATAAATACAGAATATTCACAGTGAAAAGAGGAAACAAATAATATACAAGCTCTATAGGGACAACATGCATGCCTGGTTGAAATGGAAAATAATAGGAATGAGACTAAGTGTAAAGTGAAAAAAAAGACATGATTTTAAAACAGATGAATGGAAAATATGAGGGGTTTAGATCAATGGAAAATTTTGAGGGAGAAGAGAGGGTACTGGGAAATGGAAATAGAGCAAATATTTGTTTCTTTCCCTTGGATTATGTTTTTATTTAATTATTTTCCTTTCAAAGCTACCATACCTTTTCCTTTCCAATATTTAGGAATGGAAACCTGGATACCTTTGTCCCGAACGTTCTTGCTCAAAACTTTCTAAAGGAAACAAAGACTCCAAAATTCTTTTGGTCCAAACAAGGTCTTAAGCTGTACGTAGAAATAGATTATTAGTCTATTATCCGAATGTCCGGTTTTATCGTAAAAGTGCTCTAGAGTCTAACCCGGACTATAGCCGCAGCTATAGAAATTCCAACAGATGATCTTATATATCACGTGACTAATTCACTGTGGCATACAACAAACGCGATTGTGATCATCCTCCAAGCTAGGGAACTAGTTGCTCGTTTTTCATGAGATCATGATACCTCTGCCAAAAAAAAACATACGTAGTTATCGACATGGTTTTCTGTACAAACGGCCACGAGCACACTCCATTCCTTTTGGATCTTGCTCGAGAGCCATGCATTGAAGGCGAAGCAAGATACATGCATGAAAGGAAGCAAAACACATGATATATGCATGCATCCATGCGTGGATCGGCCGTACTGCGGCCGTTAGTTTGTACGTGTGGGAGTGTGCCGTGTCGCTTGTGCAAGACACGTGCGTGTGTAGTATACACGAGGTACGTATGGCGTGTCCCCCTCCTAGCTGTACTATTAAAACAGAACGAAAAATTGCTATCGCGTACACACGCCAACGTAGCATGCGTTGCAGATGCTCTAAAATCGAGCCTCTATACATTCCCTCTAAATCACTATTTGTTTTCTATATTTTCATCCTCTCCTGCAGAACCTCTATTCAGAGAAATTATAGAGATTGATACAGAGAGCCTCCAAATTTAGAGGCTGAGGGCATCTCTAGCAAAAGCTCTAAAATCAGGCCTCTATATACCCCCCTCTAAATCACTATTCGCTCTCTATATTTCCATCCTCTCCAGCGGAGCCTCTATCCAGAAAAACTATACAGGTTGATATAGAGAGCCTCCAAATTTAGAGACTAGGAGAGAGAAACTTTAAATTTAGATGCTAAGATAGAGACTCTGCTGGAGAACGAGAGACTCTAAATATGATATTTTTTATGGTCCTTTAGAAGATATTAGGAGGTATCACAATTTCTAGTGTTAATTTATGATACATCCTGATACCTTAACATTGAGAAGGTATCAGGAGGTACCACAATTTACAGTGTAAATTGTAAATTGTGGTACCTCCTCAAGGACTGTAAAAAAAACTTCTCTAAATATAAAGAAGATTCTGTTTTGGAGGCTCTGCTGGAGATGCTCTGAGAGAGATACTCTAAATTTAGAGGCTGAGATAAAGACTCTGCTAGAGGACAAGAGATTCTAAATATAGAGAAGATTCTGTTTTAAAGACTCTACTAGAGATATTCTAAAACTGTGAGAGATTCTAAATATAGAGAAGATTTTGTTCTAGAGCTCTACTGCAGATACTCTAAAGCTGTATAGGTCTTACAGGCAGAGGCTCGGATTTTATGGATTATCTAAAATAAAAGACATGGATCCTGGAACGCCCGAGAAGGAAATCAAGCACGCAGTAGGAGGTGTACATGCATGTCTACGTACGTACGGACCTGTAGCTCCCTTGCGTGACGTAGATCTTGACCCATTCGCGGTTGCCGTCCGGCACGGAGTCCACCGCCGCCTGCACCGTCGTGAAAGCCCCTACCGCTCCTCCTCGCCGGTCCACCACGATGGTCCTCGTGTACGGCGGCACGGCGGAGCTCGACGCCGGCGACTGCCGGAGCAGCAGCGCGAGGAGGAGGAGGAGCGGCGGCAGGAAGCCGGTGAGGCTCAGGCGAGACGGCTGCATATCGATCGACCTGTAGTGTAATCCTAGTGCGATGCGATGTATGTGTATTGGCACGGCCATGTATTTGTAGACGTCTCTAGCTTGCCCACAGAGAAGCAGAACCCCCGTGGTTGTGTGCCGATGGGAACTCGCCAAAAATCCTGAAGATGTCGTGACTTCATCGGCGTGCAATATATTTATCTTGCAGCTGTGATAGCGCAATGGTCGTCGCACTGCCCGGGCTGCGCAGCGTTCGAATTGATATATATGGACCAT
Organism: Olyra latifolia; assembly: GCA_036346145.1. Classification (NCBI taxonomy): domain Eukaryota; kingdom Viridiplantae; phylum Streptophyta; class Magnoliopsida; order Poales; family Poaceae; genus Olyra; species Olyra latifolia. The sequence continues at coordinate 53,136,354 of CM070529.1, read as the reverse complement.
CGCTGAGTCAAGTGATCAATGAGTTACCTATCGTTGCAATATTTTTGTTACTAATTAAATGTTCGTGCTTTGCTACAATAAAAATCACATCACTTCCTACCACCTCACTCCCAATAGAATGTGTTGTGGCGATCTGCACCGGCAGTCCAGCCTTACACCCAGTAGAACAGTGTACAAATTATACGGATATTCGGTTGTTTTCACGGATATAGATACTTGATGGCAGATAAGGATACTGTTAGCAATTAGGAGATTCATTCCCCGCCGAGCTTACTTCTTAAATGAAAAATCAATCAGACCGCTTTCCACAGAGATTTAGTTTTGGAGATATGGAAAGATACTCAAAACATATGACAAAGCGGAAGATCGGTTTATCTTAGTTCGAACCTCTCGCGGTGGAGATAATAACCCTACTTCAATGCTTGTGTTTCTGTATGCGAATGTGTTTTACAAAGAAACCCCTCCTTCCTCTTTTTTGACCCTCCCCTTGGTCCAAGGGGGTATTTATACTGTCATACCAGTGTCACGACTCAACGTACTAATTTCGCCATTTATGGACGGTTACAGATAATATTGAAACTAACACGCCCTAAATACTCATTAATGTCGCACTGAACCCGCATCGTGGCCAATGGCATGGAGATCGTGGCCGTCGTGGGCGCCTTTTTCGGAATGAAGGTTACGTCCGAGTAAGGGGTACCCGGGCTAGCGTGCTTGGTCGTATAGCGTATGACCATATCCTAGCATGCATGCTATCTTTTAAGCCCATGCTAACACGGCAATGCTCATGTATGTGCAACTTTGTAGGCACATGGGGTTCTCCTAGGGCATGGCTTCTGAGGGCAATTTTAGAATATCCCAAGCTACCTGTCTAGGGGAAATTATGTAATTTAATATTCTAGCCAATCCCCGACAGCTAGCCGCCGAGACTCAAATGGAAAATTATTTGGCCCGACCTTCCTCCTTAGCCTTTTTGACTCAGTGGAAAGATTTGTGACATGCAACATATATATCACTGTCGCAACATCCGATCATACATGCTCGTATTCAAGCATGTCTTCGCGGGAAATAAGTTGTTCACGCCTCTCAAGGGCAATGAGCTTAAGATCTCAATGTTATGCCCGCGCAACGTCCTTGAGTGTTGCAAGCCGGTAAGTATTCTGATCCTTCCGTGGAAATAGCCATGCGAGTTTATCTGACTTAACTCATAGATCTCTTACGAACATACGATCACTACATTACCCCAATTTAGGAGAAGAAAGCTTTGGCCTTGGTGCTTGCTCGAATCCTACCGCTGAAGCGTGATGAGAACGACGATGAAGTCCGACCCGATGCTAAGTCGAGCAAGAAGGGCTCATGCAAGTGCTATGCTCCAGCGGCACTATCTGCACCAGTGGCCGCGTTCAAGCTAGCCCGATGGTCCACAAGGCAGACCATGTTGAGGTCGGCCCGGGCTGCACCATCGAGGCAATGCTCTCTAGGGCAACACTCGGAATACACCAACCGGAAGGAGGTAACTCAGTTGTGTAACTGTCTTAAAAATTTTACTTCTAAAAACTTAGACTTGATGCAACATTTATATCAGCTGGCCAAGAAGGCGAAGAGCCTCAAGCTCGAGGAGGATAAGACCCGGTTGAAGAGAGAGGTGACCTTGGCGGAAGAAAACGCCAAGCTGAAGGCTAGGCTTGCCTGGCTTATTGTAGGCCAAAGCTCTTTCTGTGCCTACGGATGAGGAGAGGGAAGACGAGGAGGATTCCATGCCTTTGACCCACCAACGACGCCGTAGGTCAACGAGCAATGCAGCTTGGCGTTCCAAGCCCCCTATGAGTCTAAGGTCGGTGGACATGGAAGACATCGACCCTGCCATGGCACTAGCTAGTGAAAAGGCAGAAGATAGGTCCCGAGCTATGGCGATCAGCTCAGTGCCTTTAGTGAGCGACGAGCTAAGGGTGCCTGGCAAAAGCTCGGATGGCTAATGAAATTTTGTCTTCTGTAGTAGCCCGTACGCTCGATGAGATTGCCAACAAGATCATGGCCAAGCCAGTCTCACCCAAGCCCTTTCTTGATGAGAGCATTGCAAAAAAAGGAGCCCGATGCTTTCGGGGATGAGATTTCCTCCCAAGAAAATGTCTTTCCAAGCTCGGAGCCGTTGTCGCAAGACTGAGGCGAGGACAGGCATGGAGCCCTTGAGCTTGGGGGAAGACCAGCAGTCCCCGGGCTCACTAGAGCTCAGATGGATGAGGACAAGTATCTAGGGGAAGATACTCCCCAGGGTGACGCAACCATGGAGAAAGCGGCTCCCTATGGTTCGCCGGCTGCGCCACCCAACTGGGACGACATGGCCACCCAAGAAGTCGCCGTGCCACCCGCTGAGTAGGACCAGCCCTTGGTCGCACCTCTTGCCCGAGCGAACGCCCTATCGAGCTCGGAGGGAGACGTCCCCTGAGCTAGGGATGGTAGAACCGAACTGCGCGTCGGGTGCACGCAGCACCTCCTGGACAGGTTCAACGAGCTCCAAGAGCGGAACGGCTTGGACCAGTTCTGAGCTCGGATGTTGGAGCAGCACCGCGCGGTAAGTTTGTCACATTTAAGTCTTGAACAGAGTAAGACCAAAGTATTAAGTTTTATCCATGTAGATGCTCGAGGAGACAATTGTGGACATAACCGGGATGATCTTCTTCGAGGTCGACTTTCTCAAGGAACAGTTTGTGAAAGACGCCTAGATCGAGGAACTCCAACGCAAAACGGACGATATTAAGACCCAATACAGGGAGATCGACGCTCAGTTCGCGGATGAGGTCAAGTCCCCCATTGAGGAAATCAGCAGCCTGCGCGAGGAAGACAACAAGGCTCAAGCTGCCTAGATTAGAGTTATGAAACTAGAGACCAAGCTCGAAAAGATGAGGGAAAAACTCTCGTCTTTAGAGCTCAAGAAACTAGATTGAGAAACTCTTTAAGTCCACAAGGAGGGGGCTCTCTTCTTGCACACTACGTACATGTTCCTTTTTTATGTGAACAAGTTACTTTTCTTCTGATTCCATCCTTTAAGGTATGAGTCTTTGCCTTGAAAATTCACTTGACCTTTCTCTGCCACGTGTCCTGCGAGACAAAACACGAGCAAACAAGCAAGACAAACAAGCAAGACAAATGAAAGGAAGCACAAGTGAAACAATATTTTTTAGAAAACAAGGTAGCTCGTATCTATCCTGGCCACCACTCTGGTAAAGTCTCATGGATCTAAGTTATGAACATGAATTTTAGCCCAGGACAATAGTTACAATGCGCAGCTCCCGATCTCCAACCATATGCACCTAAATTGCGAGCATGGGCAAGGTCTTAGGAACAGAACACAAGCGGCGATATCCCCCCTCCCAGACCTTGGCCATGCTCTTGAATTTGTGAGCATAGTCTTAGCTGCGGAGGGAACAAACATGCATGGCCATGTGCCCGGTCAACCTGAGATTGAACTCACACAAGTCGCACAAGCTAAGTTGTCTCGACGGTTATGTAAAAATAACAATGCTTAATGGAAGCAATACAATTTGTGGTTTTTTAATTTGATACATGTCTTGACTTTTTTATGCAGCTATATTAAATTTTTCGAGTACATTATGCTTAATTTAACAATAAAAAACAAAGCAACAACTTTTTCAGTATGCAAATAATTGATCCGGTATGGGTCTCTCGATGACCGCCTAGTGTACCGTCGAGATCACTAGCCGGAAAAAATGCCTTCCCATGCCAAAAAAAAAAAAAATCCCGGGTGGTGCATAGAAGTGTTGTCTCGACGGCCTCATTGAGCCGTCGAGACAGATCCTTGCGCCATGCCAGTCTTTAGTCTTTCCGTTCGGTGCTATCATATTTCTTAACGCGGTTATAGTGTGAGCTGTCTAGAGTAGTGAATCTGTGTTGATGGCTACAATTCAGCCGTTGAAAGAGCGTTCTCTCTATGGCTGTTATTTGGCCGTCAAGAATCCCATCTGACCATCGAGCTTTGTTGCTTTTCCTGTCGTGAAAGTACAGGAGTGACATATATACAATTTTCACAACTTTATAATGTCATTTTTACAAATACTAGCATTGTAGTGTTAAATCTCTAATTTCATAACTCTGCAATAGCATCAATCCAATTAACCCTTTAGAAGGGTTTAGAATAAGATTTCGATATACAAATATTTAGACAGGCAAATTAGAATGAAAGAATATCTTATTATGGAGTTGGATGCTTGCTGAATTTCTTTATGTTATTTGCTTATTATCGTGATTGCCTTCGACTTGAAATTTTTTAAAGTGGATGCCACGTCATTCTTAATTGTCTGTGTGGCTAGCCATCTCAGTGTTTTACGGTGACATGACATCCACCTCGGTGTTTAAAGAACACCTAGACTGCCACGTCAGCGTTTAACAGGGCCTAATGATTTTAAGGCAACCGTGCAAACGAAGACAAGTTTAGAGGGCTGAGAAAGTAAAATGTAAGTTCGGGAAGCTAAGTAAGAATTTCTGCAAGTTCAGAGGACTATAGTGCAATTTTCTCATTAATTTACATGTAATATCAACCAAATTAAGGTTCCCAGAGGAAGTTTGCCCGTCGGGCAAGGCATGCAGTTGTTTGATCCTTCCTTGATCTCTCTCTCATCCAATTTTCGGTAACTAATTCAACTAATAAAAGTATCGTTCTTGTCTCAACAGCTAGGAAATGTTCGTGCACTAGAACACAATGGCATCTTTTCTTTTCTCTTCCCTAGCTAGTAAATAATTAAGCATGCACGTTATACTAGCTAGTTAGGTATGCGCGCGGCCTTACTGTATGTATGCAGTGGCGAGCTCCAACTCGCATCTCATCTTCTTGCAGCACTTATATTCTAGCTTAATTCTTAATCAGCTACTTTTCTCAAGAAAAAAAAAGCTACTCGATCATCACCTTCTTCGTCCTCAGATCCATCCACTATTCCCGGTCTGCAGAGGAAATGGAAATGGAAGTCTTTAAATACTCGGGCACCATTTCCTAAAATTTGTCACGTAAATACGTCCCAAAGCTCTAAAAACAAAGCCAAATAAAGTGTGTCGGATTCTTCAAGCCACTTCGGACTTAAAGTTTAGCTAATCAATAAATAAATAGATCAGCAAATTAGATAAATTAAAAAGAACGGTCCAGAGCCGTATCCTGCAAGATGGATGCACTCACTCATTTTAGGCGTGATTGGTTCTTCGCGCGCGTGGAGCGGCCTTCCATGAAGCTCGCCTGCGGAAACGGCTTGCCATGGGCGTTCCGGCGTCTTGAGCTCATGGCGTTGGCTGGCCTAGCGATCTGTGTCGAGCCAGTCACATGAGCGATGCTGACCAACCAAACACGAGTGGCGCATGGTCAATCTGCATGCGGCGAAACTGGCGACATGCGTGAACCAATCACACTTTCTGAATTGGGATGGCAAACCGCCGGCGGCCAGCTGCCAAAGTCAGCTTACTTCAAATCGTTAGCTCTCTATGTGCCTTCACTCCCTCCGTATATATTATTTTCTAAGTCATTTAGAAATGTACTCCATCATATATATATAATCAGCCATAGATACAAAATTTCCAGTGCAGTCAATTTCAACTCTCTTATTCCTCTCTCACTCTCCTCCCACAACAATATAGGACACTCGGTGATACATTTTCTTGTTGTTTTGCTTTGTTTTCGGCGTAAAAATTATCTTACATGTGAAACCACCACGCGTAGAAATCGTTTCTTGCTATGAACTTATTGTAGTTTCTCTCTTCATATTACCCCTCCACATTAGTGATCGATCCTAGTTGGCAAGTATACAACAGTATAAACAATTAAAATGTCCCTGTTAGACATGTTTAATGATGACTCTCCCTACTAAGACATGTTTAATAATGACCCTATTTTGACATGTTTAATGATGACTCTCCCTACTAAGACATGTTTAATAATGACCCTATTTTCTGACCCATTAGAAATAGAACCATAAATAATAAAAATAGGGCTAGATGTAAAATATAATAGAAAAATAAATAAGACCAACCTTGTGTTAGAAATAAAATAAGATCAGAATAAGACTAGCGCTGCTAAATAGAACTGCCTGGACCTGGAGCCTTTTCTAAAGAGGGGATGGTAGATTGCAACGTGTAAGCGTAGAGTAGATTTTAGAACGTCAGATCTTCGCAGTCTATGTGACGCTTTCTATACTCGTGCAGAAATCCATCTACGCAATATAGTACATAACAAATGCAAAAACCATCTTAAATTTTGGGTATGTCCTATGCTGTCTAATTTCAGCAAGGTATTTAAAATAACTGTTGGGTGACAAAAGGAGTATATGCACGGAAATAAGTTATGAAGATTTTTCATGAAGATGGTTGAATGTTAGGCTAACAATTAACAACACAATCTACGGCTAACTAAACTGATACACGCCAGCTCTTCGCACAATTGGACTGCCTTCCGGTTCTGCTTTTGCAGAACAATGCTAAAGATCATATGTACAGTGGGGCCAATTCCATCTCTTCTTTTACAAGGAGATTTCATGCTAAGCCCATCCGTGAATGGAGACAATGAAGATGTCTTCACGGCTCACTAACAGGAAAAGAAAAGGTATATATATAACCTGGAAAACAATGCACACAATGAGTCAGATAAACATAAGACAAACAAATAAAGGCACCAAGTTATTACAGCTATGGTTCTAAAAAAGACATGGAATAAACGACGTACCATTAAAATATTGCCAGAAATTATCCTGGCATCCAGCAAATCATGTACTGCCGACCTGCCGTGATAAGAGTTTAGTCCAACATCAATATATGATCATGAAAAGGTAAAGGAATTGAAAACTGATGCAGTGGGGACTGCTCTTATTTTGCACTTTTAAATATATTATCACAATTAAATTATATCACTAAAACGTTGGTGTGAGATGTACCACCGCAGATGAGGCTCAGCACAGTACTGAGTAAATGTGATACAATGCTTCTGCTCCCAGTCATCTATGGTATCTATCATAATTGTGTCTTCCGTGCCTCCTCCATCCTGATTTTGAAATGAAGATTTACACATATTTTTCCACATATACATTTAGCAGAGCTGCTAACAATATGAACATAAAATAAAAACAGGCTTTCTTGACAAGGCACAATCTGTAGAATGTGGGGGTGTTGCAATCATGCAAAGTAATGATGTGAGGCAAATGAATATGACTTCTGTAAGAGTAAATAGTCATACCTCCTCCATGGGAAACTGGAGGCTCCATCGAGTGTCTGGAGGCAGGAGGGTACTTGGATCTCCTAGGAGGCATAGACCATTCGGGGCACGGACCTGACTGAGGATCCAATGGTCGCCCACAGTCCAATGGGGTGGATGAAGCTTCAAAATGGTCTGGAAATGGGGGTGCGCCTTAATAATTGTAAAGAGAGTGCAGTCAGTAGTCAACTGGATACTGAATGGAACAGGCTTGTTCAGCATAGAAGCAATTCATGACAAACCTGTCAGCTAATCTGGTATTTCAGACAAGGTCCTCATGCATACATGTAGGCTCGGATGCAAAACTTCAAAACGCTTATAGACAAAAAGGGAAAATTGTCAAATTTACCTGGTGGGAAGTGTGGAGGAAACCTTCCTCTATCAGCAGCTTCATGGTGCATTTGTCCCCTAACTGCTCTATCATTGAAGTGATGTCCTCTATCATCAAAGTAATGTCCTCTATCATCAAAGTGATATGTTCCATCATCGAAATAATGCCCTCCATCCTCAAAACAATGCCCTCGATCATCAAAGTAATGACCTCTATCCTCAAAATGGTGCCCTCTGTCATCAAAGTGATGTCTCCTATCGTATGCATGATGCCCTGTGTCATGTCCATTGTACTGATATCTCTCAGGATAGGAAGAATTAGAATTCCAAGGTTGTGTTCTTTGTTGGGGTTCAGGTGGTATATATGAAAACTGATTTGGAGCTGGTGGATTGGGTGGTGGCTGCAAATGGTATGCATTATTTGGCAGTGGTGCTGATGGTGGTTGGTGATAGTTATTTCCATGATGTGGTAATGGGGGGCCAGAATAATTGCCATGGGGTCCAGGAGGATGGAATGGTGCGGGTGGCGGTGGCGGCAATGGCTGCGGCGGAAGCATCTGATTTGCATGCCCTGCGTACCCAGAAGTATAGGGTGCTGAAGGCTGTGAGAGAACTACACAAGGATCCATGTTGCCTTGATTGTTTGCAACAGAAAGAGGGTGTTGATCTTGAGCATTCTGCAAAGGATCAGCAAGGAGAGATAAGATTCACCATAAAATAAAAATTCATAGCAGTTTTCTTACATAAAAAAAGAACAACATACATAGGTGGCTCTTGGAGGTTCCGGCTCAACTCGATCAGCTGCCACATGGAATGCTCCTTGCACCTGTGAACCTTGAAAGACATGAGAGTGTGGGCGTGTTAGAGGTGGTGGAGATGATGGCAATGGGGGAGGAGATGGAGGTTTGTCTTCAGGCAGGGGAGGAACAGAGTCAATATTTTGATTAGTTGTTGTACACATCGCATCAGTTAAATCTGGTTGACTCGTGGAGGTAGCTTTAGCTTCAGATGATGGGGATACATCTTCCATCTCAAGATCACCATCCACTTCTTCCAAGACAAGTCGATGCTTCGCCAAATGCAATTGAGATGCCTCTTGCTCATTAGCACCTGTAGCTTCATGCTCAGGAGTAACAGCTTCAAAACTCCTCTGAGGAGAGAAGCCTCCTTCCTCATCAAGTAGTTTTGCAGAAATTAAATTTGGAAGATGAAAACCAGTATTGCTGTGAAAAATAATCAATCATACAACCATCAATAGTAGAAAACATATAAATTTCAGTATAAAAAGATGGCATAGCACAGCTCAGCATGCATAGCAGCGACCTGTTACCCAATAAAAACAAGAACACATCAGATAAATCCAAAGTCCAAGCTGGTGTCTCACAAATTAATTCACGTTTTTGTTTAGTCTTCGAAACACCTTTACAATGTCACGCTATTATAAGATGCTACCAACATTAGGCATTATAAACACCGCGGAAATGTCTCTGCCAGATTTTTGAAGTAGTTATTTCCATGTATATTCCCAATATTTGTTGTACCAAGTTCCTGTGTGATCTGGCCACCATATCTGCACACTAAATTACAGCATCTCAAATGGTCCCAAACGGATTACAAAAGCTCCATGTCCAACATGCATACACTGGTTGCACCAATGTCAGTAAGGATTGAAAAAAAGACGGTACCAATTATTTGGTTCCTGCTGCTAAACAGTTATACCAGCCCATACTGTTTGTACTTTGTAGGCATGTCAAGTTATTCATGCATGTGAAATGTAAAGCTCAAATTCACAATGTTTATTAAGCTTTCTATAAACCAGCCAGATTCTTTGCAACAATGTCCTGAACATATATATTCAGATTCTTTGCAACAATGTCCTGGGAGTTAGACCCTTTGCTGGTACAGCCCACTTACAGGTAGGCTTAGGAAGCAGCAAGGAGCAGGTTTCGACCAATTAGACAAAATCAATTATGGGTATTAGGTAACCTAGGCTTGAATGAACTCAGTAAAGTTGCCGGTTCACTATAAGCACTAAGAACTCATGCATTGGTGATATTTTATTTTTGGTACTTACGAAAAAAAAAAAAATCATCACACATCCCAAAAAATAGTGATAAAAAACTGCAAAAATATTTCGATATATGCAACAGACTCAATGAACCAAGAACACAAACAAGCCACAGTAGTACATTCATGGAACCATAGTAACAAACTAACAATTGTTCAATTGAAAACTCCTACCTTCCATACTCATCAACAAGCATTCCTTCGTTATCCCGCAAAGGGTCATTCAGGGCTCTCTCTGTCCCTGAAGGACGTCGAGAGCTTCCAAATGATGCCTCGTTAAGAGTTTCAAGTTCTTTAATATGATGGCGAATGATATATCCTGAAAGGGTTTTCCTCTCAAGCCAGAGCTTCAAAACCTAATATCAAGAGTTCAAGGTACACAAGCGTGTGAAGAAAAGTGAAAGACCAAACTAATTATCACCTGTTCTAATCAGGGTGCTGAAATGGCACTTGCCTTAAGACATTGCCTTCGATTCTCCCATGCAGAATTTCCAGGAGGTGCAGAAGCATATAGTATTCGTGGCAGGACTGCCTGTATTAGAGAAGGATAAACATCGCCAGCTCCACCTACAGGGTTTATGACAGTAGCTTGAAAATCCTGTCCATTCAAATGCTGAGAAAAACATGAGAAAATAATACAAGTACCTTTCTGATTGCGACAGCATTGGATTATTGAATCTACTAGGAAGAACACGTCCACTCTTTTATGCAGATTAGATTCTTTTTCCAGGCGTTCGATGATGATATCCATTACCTAGATTATCAAACAAAAGCAGCAGACATATCAGGAAGACACAATTTCAACCAAATGGATCGACTCAACGCCCATAAAAGAATATAATCTTTTACTTATAAAACTGAAAGCACTAATGCTGTTCTCTATTGAGCAAACTCTTGATTTTAGAATTTAGAGATGCAATGGTAGTAGGAAATAGAGCATATCCTATATTAAGTTCTAACTTGTGTCTTTTGCATAGTTTGATAAGACACAAAACAAGAATGTACTAATGAGCCCGTCCCTCATTCAAGTGGTGAACAGAATCGATCTTCAAAGCAGATTGCATATTCCTCATGGTACAAAAGTAATAATGAGCTGATTCATAATACCACAATCAGGCTAAGACCCTGTTTGTTTGAGCTGTGGCTTCTCCAAAAACTGCTTCTGGTTTTTTGACTCTGGAGAGCCAGCTTTTATAGAAGCAGCTTTTGCAAAAGCTCTATCTGTTTGGCAACTCAGCTTTTGGTTCTGCTGTCTAGTGGCTTTGAGCTGAATGAAGAGTATAATCTCTACTATTAAAAAGAGGCTTGTGGTGGTGGTGGTGGTTTCACCAACACCAGATCTCAGCCCTCTATCTCTCTGAGTAAATCTCAGCCCTCCATCCATTCAACCCTACGCGCCCCCACCCCCTGCTTGCCTCCTCTCACGCCGCCGCCTCTTGCCTTGCCTCACTCGCCATCGCCTCCTCCCCGCCCTCCTCCTCCTGCCTCCTCCCATTCTTCTCCGCGCCGCCCTCCTCCTCCCCGCCTCCCCACGCGCGCCTCCTTCCCGTGCCTTGCGCCTCGCTTGCTAACCCTTATTCCTCCTAAACCCTAAACCAGCCACGCCTGTCCCCTAAGCCTCCACCATGCCTCATCCTCAACCAGGCCCCGCCCGCCTCCTCGACACGCTTCGCCGCTCTCTCGGTGATATCTCCACCCTGTTCTCTCTCCTTCCTTGCGCCGCCGTCGCCTCCTCTCACGGCCGGGCTTGCCGCCTCTCGGCCTCTCTCTCCTCCGTGGCATCGCCCACCACCTTGCTCCCCACCCTTCCTCGCCAGCGTTGCCACCCCCACTCCGAGTCGCCGCCTCTCTCCTCCTCATCACCATCCCACCGCTTTGCTTTCGCCTCGGCGCGGCGCCGCCGCTCCTCCTCCCACACCACTGCACGGTCTTCCAGAGTTCGGCCTCACTGAGCCACTGCCGCCACCAAGGGCTTCAGGCGCCAACCTCATCGTCTCCCAGGCGGCAAGAAGACACCAACGTCGTCTCTAACGGATGCCTCGGCGGCCGCCTCATCGCCGTTAAGCTCTTCGCGCCTCTCTGCCCGACCACGCAGCGAGTTAGCTCAGACGCGCGCTACTACAAAGTGCAAATGCACCCTCTTTGTGTGGCTCAACACAATGTTTTATTCACATCTTCAACAACAAAGGTCGCATGATTACTTTCTTGTTTGCGCCTCCTCTCAACTTTTTGATTTCATGTTAGTACTATTTGAGTCATTTTTGGGTGCTTGACTGCTTGCTTGCCATATTCAACCTTTTGTTGTTGAATCTGATATAAATAAATACCGACTTTTCCATGTTGACTTAACAACAAATTCATCGGATATTCCTATATATGTGATAATAACATGTTTAAGGTTTTTTTTTGGCTTTTAAGATTCATTTGCTTGGTGGGATTGGGAGCTCTGGGAGAAGGAAATTGACTGGATGGCTCTTCAAGGAATCAATTTTCCTGGCGTGATGCCCGCGCTTCTGCATTTTCGGCCGTGTCCACGACTTGATCCGCACTCTCCCTCATTGCCCGCTTATTTCATTCTTCCCTTTGCAGCGAGTGGTGGCCGTCTCCCCACATCCACATGGCAACAGGTTGTTCGAGCTTTTCCTTACATTGCTCACTTGTGCACATGATCTATTTGTTCAATTGCCCATTAATATTGATTTGTTGTAGTTTACTTCTCTGTGTGTACAGGTGGTGCAATCCTTTCCAGAGCTCCATTAAACCAATTTGCCCTTTCGCCTCTAGGTTATGAGAGAGTTCTAGACTTCCAATACTGCTAATTGGTATTCATCGCTTAGACAGGTAAAAAGTTATATAACTTGATGTTAGTGAAAGTGTAGTTTTGATCAATGCACTGGAGTTATATTCTCAATTAGCAATGTTTATGTGCATCCCTGGTTACTACAGTAGACGGGAGTTATATTCCCATTGTCTTAAAAATATGGAAAATTAGGTTTGCTTCTTCAGGTTTGGGAAACATGTTCTAATTTTCTTTTTTATTCCCTAGACCTTGGTTTAAATGGAGCTACACTTGCAACTATAGCTTCACAGTACACCTTGCAATGGATTTGCACTTGCAACTCAATGATGACTCCCCTATGCCCTTCTTCTAAGCATTACCTCAATCAAGGAACTTGAGTTTTTATGAAATTAACATAATAACTATGCTACTATGGGAAACTTAATGATTTGTTAATGGCTTATCATAGTTCACCAGGTCATTTTTATTTAAGAAGGACACATTGAGTGCTACTATCATATATTAATGGGCGAATTGCAACTATGCCATTATAAAGTTTTCACTTTGCAGAAATGCCACTCATGTCTCTATGATATGTGGGTCCAGGGCCTATATGTCATTATCACATGGAGTGACATTTTTATAAAACATCAACTTTATAATGGCATGAGTGCAATTTTTCCTATATTAATATTGCTAAGTCGGTAATGGATATTTAGCCTGAAAGTATTGAAATTATAAGCGTGCATGAGGAGGCTAACATGGCCACCCCTGATAACCTTGAGCAATTTGCCATGATTGTGCCTCTTGAACAGAAGCTAAATGCTACCTTAGCTGATTTTCTTCTGGTAGGTTTTGCTACAACGCCGTTTGTTGTCCTTATTTTCAGGTATGTTGTGGTGTATCAAAAAACAAACACTCTCTCGATACATGATATTTTTGTGATTCTACTAAAGGGTTTATCATTTAACTGAGCTTATCAAAATTAGTACAAAGCCACAGATTCATGATCGTCACTCCTAAGCTCATGCAGTCTTCACCGCTTCAATGTCAGGTGATATTGTGACGTGATTTCTATATCCATAGCTTTTGACATCCATGTGAACTGCCTAGAAGCACGTACACATCTTGATCAACATCAGTTATCATCGAGGATAGTTTCTCAATAGTAACAATGCAAAGTACACATGAATTGGGCTAATAGGCTATATTTCACTTATTTTTTCAGATTGCAACTCAGCAAGTGCACTTTTTATTTCAAACAAAAAAAAACTTTGTAGTTTGACAACCTCCATTGATTTTCATTTTCCACTGCCTGAGGATGCAAACTATCTAAACATCAAGGAATTGCGTGCTAGACCTTAATTATTACTGTTGCTGACGTGATGAAGAGCTTCACCCTGAAGAACGACTTCCCCTGAGAAGGAAGAGGGTATTTGCTTTGACAAATGGTGGGCTTAGAGCTAATGTCTGAGCTCAAATAGAATCATGACTATTTTTGTTGTGGGCTAATTGCTAATATTATTTCCTGCCTCGCTAGGAAATGCTTGAACATTTGTTTGACTATGTCACCTTGATGATATAGGCCCATTCACATTCATGTGTTACTCAATCTTGTCCCCCTCGTGTAGCTGACAGATGTTCACGTAGGCATAAGTCAAAGTGCACTTGACCCATTTATGTGATGTTGTCCCTCTTTTTTAGACCATAGTCTACTATGGTGTTTAGTAGGATTTACTTCAATCTAGATATTGCAGCCGCTCGTGAACTGAGGTCGAGGTAAATAAAATTTTGGTTCCATTTATTTTGTATACTTAGATTTATTGTTGTATTTAACTATTATGTAATGCATTTGTAGCATCTCTGATTGTCAATAGAGAATGGGAAGAAGAATGATCCATATCCCAAGGAATTATCGTCCAAGATATGTTTTTGCTATGGCAGCACTATATATGGTGAAGCGTTATATTTTATGTAGATCAATGTGAGATGTTTTTAATATGGAGCTTTCGATCTATGTATGCTATGTCCATTTTATGTGAAACTTTTGTTCACTTTAATTGAATTGTGCTTCATTACCCCTTTTGCTACTGTAATCCTCGACAAATTGTAATAGTTAACACTGGTGCTAGGCTAGCGAGCAACATATATCCATTTGGGCTTACATCGTCGTTTTGTTCTTCTGTTTTTATTGATAGCATTTCTTGGATGGCTCTCATGGCTTTGTACTATTGCTATGCCCAGTAATTTTGTGGTACCTCCAATGCATTATTGTGCCCTTGGATGTGTAATCAGTGGAACTGATGTGTCATACTGAACAAAAGATTTTGATGTGGTATGTCGTGGTTGTTAAGTGGTGTATAGTTATTGTGAGAATTGATCATTATTTTAGTGAATTATTCTGCAAGATGCCTATGTGCTTGTGGTTAATTTTCATTTTTTTCCCATTATAGTAATAAATTCAAATATTTTATTGGCTTTACCTTGTTTCTTTTGGTTTTACATTGTTAGCTGGTTGAAAGGAGTCTTTTACACGTTCAATTATACAAATTAGCAAGTTTATATATAGCTTCTCCGTCACAAAATGTGCTCCCTGATCCTTTTTACAACTCCGTAGCAACGTACGGGCACTCAACTAGTGTCTGTAATGCCCCTAATTGTTTGGAGGAGGCGGCAAGCCGAGGAGGAGAGAGAGCCGCAGCAGCATCGAGGAGGAGGCGGCGGCGGCGTCGCTGAGGAGGAAGACCCGGCCTCGGCGGTGTCGAGGAGGCGGCGGCGGCGGCGACGTCGAGGAGAGGAGCCCGTGGCGGCAGCGTCGAGGAGAGAGGCATGCCCATCGAGGAGAAGGAGGCGGCGGCGGCGGCGTCGAGAATGAGGCGGCGGCGGCGTCGAGGAACGAGGAGCAAGAAGGCAAGCGATCAGGAGGAGGAGGCGGCCGCGGCGTCAAGAGAGGAGGAAGCCGTGACGGCGGTGTCGAGGGAGGAGGAGGCAGCGGCGGCAGCGTCGAGGGAGAACCCTAGTCGTCAGAGGCAGCGGGCAAGCACGGTGTCACGGTAGGGGGAGGGATGATTTCTGGGGTGGGGGTGGTGGGAACCCTTTTTATACGATGGCAATGGTGGGTAATTTCTTACCAACTATGATGGCAATGTCGCAACCCACAAAAGCCACAAAAGCTGGTGAAACTGGGCTCCTCGGTCCCAGTTGTAACGCTGGCTTTTGGATGGTTAGCTTTTGGAGAAGCAAGGTCCAAAAGCTGGCTCATTGTTTGGACTTCTAGCTTCTACAGTCTAGAATCTAGCTAGAAGCTAAAACAAACAGGGCCTAAGTAAAGTGATAACAGATAGACTACTCCAGTCATGAGCCAAAGAAAGCTACTAACCAAAGGCAAGTGAATGATAGCTATACAAAATGAAATGCTTGTGCCAATACACAAAAAACAAAGGTTCAACATAAGCCAAATCGAAGAAGTATGTTTGTGAATGAAAAGTGAATAAAGAATATGCATGGTCTTACCTCCCCAGCAATGCCATGCTTAGCACATTCAAGAGCAAGACGTGTTGCACGGGCTATACATTCTTTTGTTCTTGTTAGTGTGCCAAGGAAAGCTTCAAAGGCCCTTCGTGCTGAACTGGCTTCATCATGACCTGCTAATTTGTTCAAGCTCCTCTGTTGCATATTATCAAAAGGAATCTTACCACTATTCTGTTGAGTATGAATCCTATATGATGCAGACCTTATTGTATAATTTGAAGGCGAAAACCGGCCACATGAACCTTCCTTAAGTGAAGCATTTACCGAAGATTCAGAAATGCCATTGGAATCTAGAAAACTGTCTATGAAAGAAGTTGGCCGAGAGAATCTACGAGCATGTGCAGCAGCAATAAGTTCTTTCATAGGCATCAAGTCTGGAGATAAACTCTTATCCTTTGGATTAATTTTGTGGTCGAGTTCTTTCAGTGTGATTCCTGAAAAACTATGCCTACAAGATGAAGCAATGGAACTATTATCAAGCCAATCCACAGACTTGAGAAGGTGCAAATGAGAAATAAATAGGATTTAAAATTAGAAGAATTTGTTTAATCCTTTTCTACAACAACCCACAAAAACAACTAAAAAAATAAGACAAACATATTACTTATGTCACACATCATAACTGGACTAAAGAAAAGAGTTTTCACATCACTGAAGAGTAGCTACTTTACCAAGTTAAATTAAAATGAATTACACATATTCTTAGCGCAAATATATATGTCCACCTTACATTAGATAGAAGAATTAAACCAACAGTCTAGGATATCATCCGTAGATCGCCAATTTATATAAGCAACTATTCTAGCTACAGTAAGAACTACCAAAATAGAAGATATGTGTTTGGTCAGTAACCAGATGGTCCTACTCCTACCAAACCTTAACCAAAAAATGGTAATAGCAAATTTGAATATCAAATTGTTGACTATTGGCAAGAAATGAACTAGGGAGCCAATGAAAAGGGAATCTTACCAACTTTTGGCAATAAACCAAGTTAAGGGGTCAAAGTTACCAATTATTGGTAAAGCAAACTTCGGCATCCATGTGCCTCAAACCAAACGCCCCTATAACACAGCATATGATCTTCCTATGTATCTACAACTTAACTCACAGAAGAAGCTCCAACTTGCACTTCTGGACAATTTGATCATGTTAGAACATACTCCATTCAGTCACAAATAAGTGATGTTTTGGACATTGGCACAGGCTCCAGAACTTTGACCACTAATTTATATTGTAATATATTTATAAAACCTAGTAAAAATTCTAATATTATTGAATTACTTTTTGAGACAAATCTACACATCATTTTCTTATGTCCAATCTAAGATATAGATAGTCAAAGTTTACAAAGTATAAATGTTGGACTACAGTAACTTATTTTGCATTGGAGGGAATAATGGTTGGATGGGCATCCAAATTCAAGTTGAATATAATTAACACCCATATTTAATTACACTTTTTAATATGGAGGCACAAACTTGATAGCCTAATAAGGATCTAAAGTTCTAAACCCTATAGTCCTAGCCCCTCCTTTTGGCCTAGCAAGCTGTAGGAAAGGCAGAAATGAGAAGATCTTCAATACTGTTTGCACATGCTCTATGGACCAAAAAGATACAGGCCAAAGTCCAGTACCTACCAATGCATTAAGGTAATTTTGTAATTGCACCATAAAAATAGACTGATTAGTGATTACATTAAGTAAATAGCAGTGCACACTGCACTGCAGTGAAGGGGAGTCTATGCTGAATTGATGATGCTGGCATGCAACAGTGTGGATACAGGAACATGGTTAAAAAAGGGAAACACAAACACAAGACTCAAACTTCTGCAACTAGTTAATGAAGGTGAAGATATGAAATGCGTCTAGAAAAACTGGGTAGAAAATAGTGCCTATATAAATAACAATGGAAGAATTGATTTGATATGATGGGCTTACGCTTCAAATGTTCTAGTGCCCACATCAGATTGAATATAGGAAGCTTCAGTAAGCAAAGAAGAAGTGTTTGTTCTGTCATCCACGTTATCTGTTGGTTCAGCCAAAACAGTCTTATCATATGGCACAGAACTGAAATTGCGATTAGTGCCTGACACAATAGCCTTTGCTTGGTTAACTCGCTCAGCAGATTCATCAATCCTTTTGCCAAAATCATGAGCAGAGCTGCCAATTGGTTCCAGGGGTTCATTTCCGCTTTCTTTCCCCATAGGTAATTGATCAAGCATAGATAGGGCAGGTTCTTTCGACTCAATAGAATATGCTGGAGCTTTTCCACAGAGATTATCATCAATCCGAGTGCAAATTTTGTAATTTGGTGAATTATAACTGCCATCATTTTTCAATTCCAAAGAAATAGTAGAGGGGGGTTTGTCTAATAAGATGGGTTGTGATATATGATTTTGCCTAGTTGGCGTGTCTAAAGAGTGTGCACTCAAAGAATTTTTGGGGCTTTTAGCAATGGCAGATCTTGGACTTTTGACAAGTGCATCTGCAGAGTTATTAGAACAGGAGCTAGCTATTGAAGCTGTGCAACATTTCAGGATCAACTCCTTTGACTTTTTCACTTCAGGAGGATTGCTAATAGTTTCAGCTGCATTAGCGGACATAGCTTCTAAGGCACGATGAAGGCGTTTAGATGGAGGCAAAGCAGCTTCTCCGTCCAATGGCAAGGCCTTTGGTTGGTATTCTTTGTTCTTGCAAGCAGTCTGAACTTCTCCTGACAGCATGGATAGGTCTACTTTTGGTGGAGGATCTATGCCAGGGGGTACACCGTCAGCTGAATGGTCCTTTCCAGACATTGCAGACGGTCCATGCTTATAACATTCATTGGCATGTGTAGCCAGCTCAATTTTGTCATCAGAAATATCAGGCCCATCAACTACTGAGTCCTCCAGCAGAGGTCTTCCCATCCGGAGCCTTGCCCTTTTGACCAATGGCAAGTGTTCATCTCCATCTGACTTGTTGACTTCATTCCTTGAATTTGGGGAATCTGCAGGGTTTCCATTTGACTTAGGATGCAATTCTTCACCTAAAGTTGGTGCCATGCTCATGATAGGATTATTAACACGGTTTGTGTTTGGCTTTCTTTTTCTCTTAAAAGTTACAGTTGTGCTCATGGAAAGATCACACATTCCATTCAGCTTGAGTTCTTTATCTATGACTCCAGTTTGAGATATTTCAATATTACGAGTATTTTGTATATTGTCAGTCAAACTCGAATTTTTATCATCATTACTAATCCCAGAGGTTCCAGGTTGACTGCAGGTGCTTTTACTAGAACACAACACAACATCCTTTGTAGCAGAAAGGGAATCTGAGTTAGGTTTGTTGTCACCTATGCATTTATGCCGAGAAGTATCTTCCTGTTTATCATCAGGCATCAAATCAACAGAAGACCGATTGGTACCATTCCTCAGCCCACAAAAATCATTAGTTCTTAGTTCAGCGCCTAATGAATTTCTTAACCTCCGTGGCGACGCAAGATTATCATGAGTGCAAGACTTCTGTTGCTGAGCAACATTTTTCCTCTTCTTTGAAAATGAACTAGCAGGTTCATCAGGAGCAGAATTCATAACACAGCGCTCATTCACCACTGCTGTACTATTAGACCCAGGGGTATTAACCAAGCTGTGATCCATGGAAGAGGTAGGATGATCATCCAGTTTGTTGTCATTGACTAGATCAGAACCTTCCCTAGGACCTCCAGTGTCCAAACTGCTGCTATTGTTGGCAAGATTTTCGACATTTGAGCTCACACCTATTCCAATCAAACTACTCTTATTATTATCCTCTTTCTTCAAGGAATCATAAATCTCTACTATTTCCTGAACTGCACGGACAAAATCTGCTCCTTTGCCATGCCGTTTAACAAGTAGAGATTTCTTTTTCTCTTCAGTGAATGCCTCAAGGTCTGAATAGTTGCAGAAAGCACTGCAATATTAAGAAATAATGTAAGAGACAAGCACTAATTATTCGAGAATTGAGAATTATGGATTTAAAATAAAATGTGCAAATATGATAGCCATAATGAGGTGGTGCAACAACTGTGGGTTATCAATATATTAGGCTAACCTGTTTCACTAGAAGAAATTGATGCGACTATAATATAGGTTTCTACTTTCTACATAGTGGAGCAAAGTATGTACTTGATTTTCCATGCCCCGAATATACCAAAAAAAAATTGCCGTAGTAGGAGATTGCAAAAAATGATGGTTGAAGAATGTAAACATTTAAGCGGAAAAGAAAAGAAATCCTAATAATTGATGGTAGTAATATGCAATCCTTATCTCATGTTATATTTCTCAATCAATAAATAGTTATTTTCTCCATCAATCCTTATCCAAAAAAGGTGTCCTGAATTTACCGTAGTGTGCCTATGTTATATTTCTCAATAAATAAATAGTTATGTACACACTGCACAGTGCTACATATAATAACAAGAACATGATTTTGGTTAGGGCAGAACACTGATAGTGCGACGGCAAGCATTTTGAATTTACCATAATCTCAAGCCCCCTCATGTGTTCACCATAACAAGAAATATCTACATTGTTACATTAATCACAGAATCAGACAGAAAAGTGAGTTGCATAAATGCAAATGAAAGAGGCATTGAGAAACTATTTGTGTTACTCATAAAAAAAAAAAATGCGATAAATTATCGAGGGAATAAGGCATATAATATGTCTTATCCCATTTCATGTAACAAGAGGATCAACATCCAAATTATTGCTGAATAATCAACAGCAAAACAGATAGGCTACTTGACGCAAGCAAATAGTGCATATGGCAAAAGATGCATCACAGAAAATTGTAAACAAAAATGGATAATCTTAAATTCAAAGTAATACCTAGTTACTTACATCTGAACAAAACAGATATGCTACTTGACGCAAGCAAATGGTGCATATGGCAAAAGATGCATCACAGAAAATTGTAAACACAAAAGGATAATCTTAAATTCAAAGTAATACCAAGTTACTTACATCTGTTTAGTTCCATAAAAGTAGACTAGTAACTTTTTTTTAACTGAAGAATAGCCCCATTGCTCTGGCTCGCTTATCTGTAACAGTATGAATATTCATGAATTGAAGTGCTCATGATTATTGAGGATATCTCAGTTTCAATTGAAACAAATATTGCATGCCCCCAAAAAAATCCCAGCGAACAAACCAGACCTAGGAATGGGGCAAGTCGAAGTAGAAACTGGAAAGCCTATAGAACAGCTTCATCCTAGAAATCCAATCTTAATGGGAAAATGGGAATCCTCCAAAAAAGAGTGAGTGGGTGTTGGGGGGGCCAATAGCGGAAAGCAGGTGCCAAATTTATTAAGCTTCTTGCATGCAGACACCATTACAAAAGCATTTTGAAATTATAAGTTGGGACTAAAATGAATATTCCTAAGGAATGCCTGATCATCTTTAAACTATATCATCATCTCCTCAAACAAAAACATCAATACTTGCTGTCAGACCTTTACACACGTATATAATCATCAGAACAACCCAATTACCGAGGACTGAGGAGACCAATTAAGGAGATAAACCAGTATGTGACCATCAGTGTTAACGAACTCAATTACCAAAAGAACCATTTGAAACTTCATACTGGCAATATGCCGTTTGTCATACAGAGGAACGAAGAAGAGTACAAGAGGCAATGGCTGTAGCGAGACATCAGAATAACTACACTGCACAACAACTTATAATTATAAAGATACAGTTTAATGCCAAAGAGATGGCATTCTCCTTAGCCAACCAGGTTATCAGAATGTCCAGTCCAGAAACCATAGGAAACCCTGTCGATACATGCAACCAAGATCTAACATCTCAAAATTTGCCAAAAGGGTGGGATTATAACACCATTCTTTGAATATAGAATCTATACCATAATGGCAGTAAACTTCGATAGTGATTAGTGAAGCACCAACTTTTGTGCCCCAAAAAAAATTACCCACCACATCATCAGTATCAAAACCAAAACCAAGTTAACCAACCAAGTTCATCTGCCTAAATCTAAACCAACCCAAACTCCATGGAGCCCCAATTGACCGAAAGCCATAATCTGAACTGCAATAGTCATTCACTAAACCTCTCAAGACAATCAATATTGGCAAAATACATCGGATTGCAGTAAGAAACCATAATTCAGTGCATGAAATTAGCAGGAACTTGTAGAAAAGGTCACAACTTTTTCACGCCGAGCTATCCATCATCTACCTCCATAGTGCCCAGAAGGCCAGAACCCTAAACACATCAAATATCACTAGAAGAACAACTATAAGCACAAAAGCAGTGCGTATTAATACAAGGGGCGCCTAATCACTGCAAGAATCTACCTGTAGAACTCATTTTACAGTGTGAATCACAGTAGTACAGTAAATCATAAAATTATTTCGCAACCAACCGAACCCTAAACAAGCTCACTGGCTCATAGCACGAATCGTCGAACGATACGCTACCTAGACCACGACGGGAGCGACAGATCAGAGAGAACAAGCGTCCACAGCTCCACTCACCACGGCCGGCCACGCCGGGAAGCCCTTCATCTTGGCGAGAACGAGGTCTCCCACCTTCCACTGCGCCTCGGCGGCGGCCACGGCAGCCGCCGCCGCCGCCCCCCGCTTCCTCCGGGCCGGCGCCATCGCCGCCGCTCCCGCCCACCCACCACCGGCGGTCAGGAGGCGCCTGTGCTGCTGCTAACGTCTGAGGCGGCAGCGCCGCCGGATGATGGGGCGTGCGGCAAGGCTGGCGCGTCCAGGGTTGGAAGTGGCGGCGGCGGAGGCGCAGGCGGCGGCGAGGGAGGCACGAGGCATGGAGTACCAGAGTGTGGGGATGCGGAGGAGGCGGCTTAGGCCTCGAGATTTTTGTTTTTTTAATTTGATTTTTCCTTTGCTTTTTTTACTTTTGGGAGCGACTCCAGCTCAGATGTCCATGCATACAGGTAGCCGAACGGGCCGGGCCGATGGGACGAACCTGGCTGGTCCATACTATTCACCGGGCCGGGCTGATTCGCTGGACCAAACCAAGTTTGGGCCGGCGCCTTGTCTCCTAGGGTTGGCTCGGTTGGGTTCAGCCAGCGATTGAGGACACATTTATCTAATTAATTATATACATTTATATGTCTATTTTTTTTAAAATAATTTATTTTTTCAATTTATAATGTATACTTCTAAAATGTAATAGTTTTTGACTTGTATAAATACTTTTGGACTAAAATAGATTGGCCTATTTGTAACAAATTTGGCACAGTTCTTGAGCCCAAATCTAGCCTTACTGTTGACTAGTGGCCACCTCTATCTAGATATGGCAATGGGGACCCGTTCCCCGTTTCCCCGTGGGGAATTCACCCATTAGGGGACGGGGATAGGGAGGTTTTGTTTCCCGCGGGGATGGATATGGGGAAAATCCATTCCCTGTCGGGGATGCGGGGACGAGGATGGTGATGGGGTTTTCCCCGCGGGGATCCGTATATGGACCCGAAATGTATATTTGTCACAAATATAATGTGTTGAAACTATTTTTGTATATTCATTGGTGATGTGTTAAACTATTTCATATGTTGTATGTAAAAATATTCATATGTTTTTAGCTTAGAACTTGGAGAATTATTTTTTTAACCCATTCATTTGTTAATATCAATTTAGAACAGTGTAATGTAATGAAGACTAAACGGGTATATTTCCCCGCGGGGTCCCCGTATACTTAAACGGGGACGGGGACGGGGAAATTTTTCCCCCGTGTGCGGAAATGGGGATAACCGCGAAGGATTTTTACCTTCGTGAGGACGGGGATGGGGAGACGATCCCCGGCGGGGATAGCCCCGTTGCCATCTCTACCTCTATCCATGTGTAAAGGTGCCCAAATTTGTTGTCCCTGTGGGACAAACCGAGTCAGTACATACTGTTCACTATGCTAGATCGGTCCGGTTTGATCCAACAAACCGAGTTTGGATCGAGATCTCAGCCCATCGAGCCAGCTCATCAGGCCGGCCTAGTTTGCTTCGTACAATGGCGGTTCGGTCCGCTTGTAGCACGCATATAATAAAATATATGTGTGTGTCTATTTCCTTATGATATATAATTTTTCTTTAATTTATAATGTATATGTTTCAAATATAATCATTTTCTTAAGTTTTATTAATATTTTTGGGCTAAAATGGACTGGCCCATTTATAATCAGGACGGCTCAGTTCAGCCCAGTTGTCTAACGAACCGGGTTTGGGTTGAGATCACAACCCGTTAGGCCCAATTCATAAATCGGGTCGGTCTAGTTCGGCTCGTTGTCCACATCTACCCATGCGATCCCATCCATCGGTTCTGCTCTAAAAAAATGAATTGTTGCAGCAGATTATTTTATTGTAACAAAAAAATTTACTATTATGCAACAACTAGAAATAAAAATGCAACAAAAAAAACTGATTTATGCAACGTTCGGACAAAACTAGTGCCATGTGTGCTCCATTTACAACAAATATAATGGATTGCTTCAACAAAAATTAATGCATGCAAACAAAAAAATTACTTACAACAACAAACTGTTGCAACACAAAAATAACTATTGTAATAGAAAGTTCTCTTGTGCAACATTTGAGAAAAACTAATTGCAACGATGAAATTGCTCTATGCAGCGATTTAAAACTAGTTGCAACAATAAAATTGTTTTTATGCAACAAAGAAAAAAC
Source organism: Olyra latifolia (assembly GCA_036346145.1). Classification (NCBI taxonomy): domain Eukaryota; kingdom Viridiplantae; phylum Streptophyta; class Magnoliopsida; order Poales; family Poaceae; genus Olyra; species Olyra latifolia. The sequence continues at coordinate 53,111,727 of CM070529.1, read as the reverse complement.
TACAACATTTGCACCATTTGCTTCTCTAAGGTGTTTGGCTGTTTGGTAGGGTGCATCTCGTTGGTTGAATGAGGTGGTACGGGATGGTATGGTACATGGTTTAGGTGTTTGATTAATGGGATGGAATGATACGGTTCATGTATGTGTGTTTAGAAAATATTCTCTGTTTATGTTATACGTTCTTTTTATGTTGTACGGCGTGGTTTGTGCTTTTTGGTTGAACTATACCATACAACTTTTGTTTTATCTTGTTTCGTTTCGTTCCATCCAACTTTGTACCACCCACCAAACACACCCTAGGAAAAAGGGGAGAGAGCCTGAGGGTGTGGCCTTATGGGCTTTATGGGGCTGTTTTAGACAGTGCTTTTACGAGAAATGTTTATACTGCACGCGTGGCCTGTAGTCCAGTTTTCACCTTCTAACGGCGGTCCATTGCTGTTGGCTCAGAAGGAGAGTTTGGTTTGTGCTTTGACTGAACGCCGACATCTATACGTTGGCCCATGGCATCCTATCCGCATGTCCAATGGTATGACACTAGATGTTTAAGCTCTGTCACGTAGGACACAAGTTAATAAGAATGAGAGAGTGTGCATAGAGAATTAGACTGGTTATAAGGCTATAGTAGATTACAGCGTGTGAGCCAAGATATTTTATGTGTGTAAGGATGTCTAAAGAGTAAATAGTTAGTTGTCTATACTATTGTATGTGTTGTCTACAATGATATCTATATATGACATAGCAGAGTGTTAAAAACAAGTATACGATTGATTTCTAAATTGTTGTACATACCTAAGGTATGGTTTCCCTTTTTTCCCTAAATTCTTATTGCATACGATGTTGTAGACATAAGATGAGATATGAGTGATGAATAGATCTTTGTCATTGTTTTGGCTTGTGTTTGGTTTGTTGGGATTAGATGGTCTAGTTTTCTGTTTGGTTGGATACAATAAGATAGTCCGACGAGCCTCACTGTCCTCCTCCTGAGCCCCGCATGTTGATGAGGGTCGTCATGCCAATGAGGAAGCAACGTGGGAAGAAGGTGGCTTCGGCGATTGAGGATGAGAGATTGAGAGGAGCCTGTGCCACTGCTTTAGAAGGCCATAGCTTGGAGATGAGGAACCTGGTGCGATGGAAGCAGTGCAGGGAGGAGTTGGCTTCGGTGGTCAAGGATGAGAGAAGCCCGTGTCAGTGCTTAAGGAGGCCGTTGGAGCTTGTAGAGGAGGAAGCCGATGTCGTGGACACTATAGGAAACGAACAAAATCTCGACAGCCCAAACCATCGAGACAGGAGCCAAAACAGTTGAGATAAGTCATTCTCGACAGTCAGCCTTCAAGAAACGGCCGTTGGGTTAGCTCCGTCGAGAGAAATGGGTACTCTCGATGGCTCGGCCGTCGAGAATACCTCTCTAGACAACTTGACATGTGGTGGTCGAGAGAGGTAGTGGAGTCGGCTGATATGCGTGTTAACAACTCCGGGCTTCTCTCTCGACGGCTGACGTATGACCGTCGAGAGAGGGCTTACTAGGGGAAGCTGGGCTGCCCGGCGTTGCCTACCATATCTCTTGACATCTGGAACGTGGCCATCGAGAGACCCCTTTGTTGGGCTGGCCCGCTTGGGGTGTGTGTCTATCGACCACATTCATGGGACGTCGAGAGTGTACCCTCTCGGTGATTAGTCCTGGATCGATCCATCAAGAGAGGCTGCCCTAGGGAGGATGGGGCGTGGGCCTTCGGCCTGTAGCCCTTATTTTTAACAAATTGTATAAGCCCGTTGGGAATACTTAATTTTTAGAAAAAGGTAGAAAAATGAAAAAAAAAATACTAGAATTTTGCAGCAGTTGCTGCAACCTGCAAACCAAAACATATATCCCAAATATATATACCACATATCCATAGCCAACCACACACATATGATCCACAAAAAGCACAGGACAATTCTACCATTCGCACCCATAAACACATAAACATCCACACACAATTGTTGAGGTGGACCCCTACTCTCGATGGTTTTCGTTAAAGCTGTCGATAGTGATGCTTGTCTCGACGGCTGTCACCTTGGGAGCCTGCCGGTAGTCAACGCACCATTTTTAATTTTTTTAAATGTTTAATGGTGATATTGATGGTGCCCAACAGCTAATGTTTCTCTATAAATCATCTAGCATGCTCATAATTTTTTGAATTTTTTTTTGAGATTCCAAGCATTCGACCCACATGTAACTGCCCTTGTTGGGTCGCTGACCACCTGAACTTTTAAATAATGTTATGGGCACGTTAGGGTAAACCATGCGAATTTCATTTTATCAACATAGTAAACATGTTTTCATGAGTCCACAATGGAAAGAATGAATAAACAGACATATCACAACATTTCAATTTTTTCAATGAATTTTAAATCATTTTATCATTATTAAAGTGACGAAAACCACTTATCATGCGCTAATTTGATCTTGTTCAACTATGGTACCATGTACCGATGGTTGCACGCTATTTCACACGTACCATGGTTTTTTCAAACATTTTTCTCAATTTTTTAATTCATTAATACATTTATTTACATTAAAAAAGCAATTATACGCTCTAGAAAATATATAAACTAGAAACATGCCATTGTAATTTTCAAAAATAGAGTTAATTTTTTGAAAATTTTAAAATTCAATTTGATGATGCTTGAGATGGACTTATTTGTTATTTTGTATTTTAAATATCGGATGGAAAATATGTCTTTAGAGTGAAATGTACAATACAATCTATCTTTAGAGTGAAATGTACAATACAATCTATCTTTAGAGTGAAATGTACAATACAATCTACTGCACAAAAGTTAGACGCTCCCATGTTATTGACTAAGAACTAAATGGCATGGCGACTTGTGGCGTATGCGCTCGCTCCCTAGATTGTGAGTTCGAGGTCGCGTCCCTGCCGTGCCATTTTTATTTTTTTCCCTCTCTCGATGACATCTGCTCAAGCCATCGAGAGAGGCTGTCACCTCGTTCGGCGGTTTCAATTTTTTGGAAGCTGCATAGGCTGACGGAGGAGGCTCTTGACAGTGTGAGCACGGCCATTGGTTTCAATTTTTTGGAAGCCTACATGGGCTAACGGAGAAGGCTCTCGATGGCATGAGCGTGGCCATCGAGAATACCTCACGCCGTCTGCCCATATACTCAACAGCCTATCGTGAGCCGTTGAGTCTGCCATATGCATACAACGACGGCTTAAGTCTGACCTTCGAAAGGTGTGCGTAGTCTCCATAGTGTTTTGGTGGCCGTTGAGAGATGGTACTGACGATCGTAGTTTCCTGTGGGACAAGGCCACCAACGAGGGGAAAATGACATCGGCAAGCACATCAAGGCATCTAGCATGAGGAGATCCGGCCGCCACCGCCGTTGCTCGGGACGTTACGGAAGGTCGCCAATGCCCGAGGGAAGAAAATTCTCTGCAGCACTGCTGCAAACCTGAGCTCGTGCGGCCCTATGCGGATGTGCGACACGTGTTCTCCTAAACTCAATCTCAAAGCATGATGACCGGAAGCCCTTCCCAGCACCGGACTCCTCTCCAGCCCTTGACCCCGTCCTCTCCAGTTGTGGGAAACCCCGACTCCATCCTCTGCCCTGCCCTCGTCATCGGCGGCGGCGGCCGTGGCGGCGACTGCGCCCACCGGAATCCCTCTCCAATGCAGCCCCTGACTCCCTCCTCTATCCACTCCTACCCCGAGTTGTGACCTAGACTCCCTCCTCTGTCCTACCCTCCCCCTCGCTCTCTCCCCCCGACCCTGCGTCATCGGCGCCGGCGCTAGCGGCGGCGGCCGGCAAGGACCGCAAGATGGCGTTGGCGGAGCGACCACTGCGACCCCGAGCTAAGCGGGAACCAACGCTCCCCCAATCCCTTCCCCACCCTAAACCCTAGCTGTGGTGGCGGCGTCGACGGCTCCTCCCACCACAACCCCCACGATGCCCTCTTGGCTTGTTCCTCCACCGCAATGACGCCGACGCGAGGAGGAGGAGGGCTACTGTGCAGCAGATTCCCATTAAATTTGGGCGATGGGGCTCCCCATCGCCGCCTCTCTCTGCTTATTGATATGTGTCTTGTGTTGTAAACTGAACATTGTGGATTGAGCAATCTGTGTGTATATTGTGTTGTACACTAAAGCTACTATGAGCAAGTGAGCAATTAAAGACATGTTCATGTACTATGAGCAATTGAATTTGTCTGAAATGAATGAAGATCGAATTTGTTGCTTTTTCATCATGATTTTTTCAGAGATTTGTTGATTTGTCCAGATCAGTTACATGTGTGTTCAATTATTCTGCTCCTTCATTCTTTTTTTATATATACTCGGATGAGATTACAAGTTTCTTTGGATGTAATGTATAGTAAATGTAACAAATGCTGGAGCTGCAGAGAAATTACATATGTCCAGATCAGTTACATGTGTGAACATTGGGTTTTCAGAGCAATCCATTTTCAGATTGATATGGTGAATTTGTTTATGGCATGAACAGAGTGAATTAAAGATGAAAGAAATAGAGTGTATGACTTGCCAGATTGTAGAAACAGGCCCAACGAGGACTTTGGCAAACAGCAACCAGCGTGAGCTTTGAAATCTGATATAGATAGGGTCTTTGTGCAACAATTGCAAAGAACACCATCCCAAGTAACCTGTCCATCCTTAACAACCTCATTACTCTCCAGATTCTGATACTGTATAACATCCTTGATAGTCAGAAAGTGGCAATCAACCAGCAAAGCACAGTTTCGAACAAGGAAAGTAACTTGCTGCCACTCTTTGGGCTTTTAAACTTTCTTCCCCATTGTGGCCTCCTTCCAAATCATGACAGGTCTGTAAAGCCTGATGAGAGTCTGCTATCACTGGAGCAACACATTGCAATTGCTATCACATTGCATGACAGAATACAATGCAAAAGATTAGTTTGAAATTGTTTTCTCAATTACAAGATACAAGAGCTTCACCAACTGCTACAGTTGTTCAGTTCACACATAATAAATGCAAACTAAAACAGAGTTTTCATACAAACTGAAAATGAAATCTTGCCGCAGTTACAAGATACAAGAGTTTCAGGACCTTCACTCAAATCTAAACCCGAACTTGCCTACTCCTCAAATCTTGAATCATTTGCTACCTCATTAAAATGTAATTTTCTAACAGTCGGCAAAAGAGTGGCATCTTCATCTCCAAATAACAAACTTGTATATCCTCCTTGGATCAAAGGAGCAGCCATGGTCGAAGGACCCCTAGGAGTAATGGCCATCTGTCCAACTGTTGTACTGTATGTTGCATTCTCTGGATCTTCTCCTACAAATTTTACACATATGAAAGAGAATAAAAAATACAACAAGGTACACAGGTTGATGGGAAAAAGACATGTTCAAAAGTGGAGCACTACCTTTTTCCTTGTTCTTAGAAGTGTTTTTACTCTTTCTTTTCTTTTTTTCAACTAGATTTTTGGATCTTTTTCTCTTTGTTCCTGGCATGACTTCAGGAACTCTAAATGATACTTTGCCACTTAATATATCTTCAGACCATTCATCAGAACTTTGAGAAACCCGACAGAGTTTGGCAGGTATTTGGCTCAATGAATTATCTGTCTCCAAATCCAACTTATCTATAGCTTTCTCCAAATCATCAAGAAGTTGTTTGGAAACCGAACACTTCAATGCAATAGATGTCGCTTTCCGAGAGATACGTGCGGCATGTGTTTTCAAAGTTTCCTTCTCAATTCCTTGTTTTTCAGAAAAATATCCTCTTTTTGCATATTTTGTCCATCTATTCAGGATATACTGAGATGGTAAGTCAAAAACTTCATTGATATTGAAGACTCGAAGAGCATGCTTGCACAGTAGGCCTATAAACAAGTAAATCATGGTTAAGTAGTTATCCATGTTAATGTTTGTGTAATTTAAATTGTGAGTACATACCAATTGATTCATACTTTCTGCAAGAACATGATATAGTCATAGAAGCAGAGTTAAAAACAACTATTGCCTCATCTTGATATTCCATAGACATAACCTTGTAAGTCATGGTTGTCCCCTCACACTGTAACAATTTGCATGACAAAAAAAACTGTTCTTTAAACTGCTCTTCAAAATCTGAATAAAGCCTCCTTGTATATGAGGCTGCCGCTGTCTTTAACATAGGTAAATTTTGTATACAAGTAATAGGGTTCGTGTGTCGGGACTTATAGTCTGCATCCAGTTCATTTTCACGGAGACTTTTGGCACATTTCTCGCATTGTTCTAAAAGTTCTGAAAGACAGAGTTTTCTACGAAACCTTCTCTTGAAAACATTATTCATTCCTTCACTCCTTTGAGTTGAGGTCATATCAGCGGTAAAGGAGTCACGAAAGATTGAAGCCCACTTCTCCCGCAAATCATACAAATTTTTTAGCCATCTGTTATCCTCAAGTTTATAACTAGTCAACAGCTCATGCCATATCTTGTTGAAGTACTCCACTGACCTTTCTTCGTACACACATCTTTTAAAATCAGCAAGAAACCAAGGATGATCATGTATGACATGACTAAGATGTTTAGCAGCGTTTTGATAAATGTGCCATAAACAAAGACGATGGCTTGCATTGGGGAATACGATGCTAATTGCTGCTGCCATGGCGGCGCATTGATCTGTGAAAATTGTGCTAGGATGCTTGCTAGACATTGCTACTAGAAATGTGTTAAAAAGCCAAATAAATGACTCAATGGTTTCATTATATAGCAGTGCTGCCCCAAAAAGTATTGTCTGTTTATGATGGTTGGTTCCAAGGAGTGGAGCAAAAAGCATTTCAAACTTGTTAGTTTGAAAAGTGGTGTCAAATGACAAAGCATCACCAAAGCATGCATAATCTATGATAGATTGGCCATCTGCCCAAAAGAAATTAGCTATTCGACCATCCTCCTCATCTAACTGTATGGCATAAAAAAAATTAGGATCCTCCAATTGCTTATTCTTCAAGTATTCCAACAATGTTTGGGCATCATTGGCTGCCAAATATTTCTTGCGCTCACGACCTATTTGATTATTGCAATCCATCTGTGAGAATGGTACTTTCTCACCTCCTCCATACCACTGCTTGAAAAACTCATACACTTGTGCAGGCTTTATTCCAGCTTCTCTTATCTGACTAATTAGTTGTTTATCCGCATCTATAATACGTCGTTGGGACCTCAGATTGTGAACCTTATTTGGACTAGCAAGATAATGATTGTGTTCGAGCACAACCTTTTGCACTGTCCAAATTCCCTTTCGACAAATTCTGAACTGAACACGAGCATTGCAAGACGTCCTAGTACTAGCATTTTCTTTCAAAGTCTCATGTGATGAGTGATTACCTCGTTCTCCTTGGTTACTGCAGACTATATGCTTCTGATATATGGTTTTATCTCCTCTCCGCCTTGTGTGGCTCTTTCTGATACTAAATCCAATCTTCCTGGCATAGCAATTGTACATCTCATATGCCTCCTCCTCTGATTTGAAAGCCATTCCAACTTGGGGAACCAGTAAAATCTCTCCATGATTATTATCCGCCTGTAGTTGGGGCAAAAATTAAATCGGAGAAGATGAACCATTAGGTTTTAACTTTGCATTAGGAACGACGAAAATCCCCATGTTTACCTTAGTTGGTGTCTGCCAAGGTTCTTCATCTGACATCGGCGTGGGTGTCGTCTCAGTCGCAGCGCCGGCCGGCTCGACGGCAGAGGTGCCTTCGGTCTCCATCGACGTGCCTACTCTCCCATCACCAGCTCCTGGCTCGGTGGTGGCGACGGAGGCTGAAATCTCCATGGTTTTCTCCAGGTGAAGCCACCGCTAGGGTTTACAAGATGAGAGAGAAAGAGAGGCACAGAACGTGCTGGAGCCTGGGAGTCACGGGCTGGAGAGGAGCCTGATAGTGGGAAGTGGGAAGGGCAGCTTGCTTTGAGATTGGGATTGGAAGAACACGTGGCGCATATCCGTATAGGGCCTCACGAGCTCAGGAATGCAGCGCTGCTGCAGAGAATTTTCTTCCATGCCCGAGGAGTGCCACAAGGAGGTCGCCGATGGCAGAGAAGGGTGCTTGCCGCTTTGGGGGATCATAGCAAGCTCGTCGATGCTGCACAGATGGGAAAAGCAACCCCAGAAAGACCAAGAGTCTTACAGATCATCTGAATTTGGTCTAACACCCATCTTAACCCCCCCAAAAAAAAGAATCAAAGGAACTTCCAAACAAATTAAAGCGCTATCTCCTTACATAATTTTGTTTATGTAAACTCCTATCAACCTATAAAAAAAGTAAAGTGTAAACTCGTACAATGGTAAAAGAACACATACTGGGCTGTTAATACATGCAACTAGCTAGGCCTAAGAATCATCACGCAAACATGCAGTTAAGTACGGTTCCCTAAATCAGAAAAAACTCACGTTCTGGCGTCCCTGTCGGCATTTTCCGCAATGTGCTTACATAGGATATGTAGGCAAAACAATGGAAAGAGGAAGCACTGTGCGGTGAGGAGCAGGTTTGCTCAACGGTACACGAGAAATCGATGAGTATCACTTGGACAAACATAGCACTGAGAATTCACAAAATGCACAGCTCGTTGCATAGAAGACTCAAACTTTGTCAGCGGCGTCTTGCGATGTGCCCTCGGAGCTTCGGACTGCAGCCAGCTTCTCAGCTAATCTTTGCTCCAGTGCCCTTTGACCCCTTTCCCTACAGTTAGATCAACAACAAGGTCAAGCGAAATTGCGGATGCAAGCACATAGGCGTGCAAGTGTGCAACTAACGGCAGACCTATGCCACCATTTAAGTTTTAACTGCATTTCATGCAGGAAACAGAAATGCCAAATAGTGTCATTAATTACTGCAATGAAAGATCCCAAATTAAGAACATGACAATCAAGAGGAATAAATGGAATGCCAACTCCACTTTGGCATGATGAGTTCAGGAACTGCATCCATGGGGTACGAGGAATTCTTCAGGTGATGCAGTATCAGAACATAAATTCATAATTAATTTGTGCATTCTCCAGCTGTGCTATCAAAGCTGCAGAGGAAAGGTACCAAAGGATTGCATATTGACTAGATGGTACGAGCAAGGACAAAATTATGCCATAATTAAGGCAAGTTGCGAAAACTAACCTCCTCCTGTTTGCCTCAATTGAATCTGAACCAGGCAATGGTGAGCTATCCAATGTCTGACCCTTAGTGTCAGCCCTTTCGGATCTTCCACAAAGAAGTCTATGGAATATAGAAGCTATTGGGTCCAGAATTGGTCTGCATGTTTAAATACATTAGCCAGAATATATCACCAAAAGAAGCTTATGAAACATAGAAGCTATCAAGTCCGAAATTGGTCTGCATGTCTTAATAAATTAGTTAGGCTGGGTTCTTTTTAACTTATCTTATCCCACTTATTTGCCTTATCTCGTAACTTCGAGAATTTTTTGAGATAGCCTCGAGAGCCGGTTGGCCTTCAATTCAGCTTATCCTATTTATCTCGTGTCTTATTTGACTTATCTCGCTTTTTTTATTACTTTTTGAGTAGGTTTTTTTTTATCTCGTAGGCGTGTCTATAAGCTCCCTAAACCCCAAAATTGAAAGCCAACGGCTCTCAAGACTATCTCGAAAAATTCTCGAAGTTACGAGATAAGGCAAATAAGTGTGATAAGATAAGCTGAAAAGAACCCAGCCTTAGAATACCCATCCATGAACTACAAAAAAAAAAAAAACTAGATCTAATATAAGAGAAGATGTATTACCTTAGAAATTCAGGGAAGAAACTTGAGAAAGTGAAATCCTCACTTGGGTCTCCTCTCAGGCCTGTCTCCAGCCTCCTTTGGAAGTAACGCAGATAAATCCAACTCATATAAATGCCAAACAATATAATTGGGAGGTAAGACACCAGTTCCTTTACGAAGAAGCTTACGACAACTGAGATCAGTGCAACAAGTGATGGAATCCACTGGATAGCCAAGAAAATAAATAAGTCAGGTCAAACACATAATAACATGAAACAGCATTATCCTATTAATAGAAGCAGATAAAAACCTTTCCCTTAATCTTCAACACAAAAAGATTAAGCTCCTGATCTGGCAAAATTTGTTTGATGCCCACCAGCAACCCTGATAGAACTCCAAAAAATCCAGAAACAGGAGTATAACTGAAATGTCAAACGGTAAGAGCACCCATTAGTCATACCTGAAATGGAACATCAAAATAGTTGTGCTAATATGCCGGTATAGAAATATAATACTTACAGGTAGCTCTCTTGTTCTGTTATGTAGTACAAAGCAATAGCAGTTATGAAGACACACACAGAAGACGAAAAGTTGACAACAAAAACAAACTTTGATAACTCCTTTGCACCCCATAAAGGTTCTATCAACTTCCCAAATAAAAGGAGACCAATTATGCTGATAATCACCTGGAAGCACATTGTCTGTGTGAGTCGAGTGAGTTCATTAAATAGGAATGGTCCTAGCAAACATGATTTGCTGACACTAACGTCCTAAGTAGTAGTTTGATTGAAAACTAGTGCCACAAGGAAGGCGTGTACAAATCTGACATTGTCTTTAGTTTTACAAACAAAAAAATATATAAATTAGCTGATCAAATCGTCCATAAAAAAATCAATGAAGGAGAACAGTAATCCCTGTCAATACCTAACAAGCTTAAAAGATGTCAAAGTAAATGCTATTTTAGAAAAGGTCTCTGTGGCGAGTGCCGTAGATAGCCCTTTTTACTCAAATCCATGTTACGTGTGACACATTTGTTGTTAGTTCAAACATATACTTCCACTCAACTGCCTTGTGAGTCTTCGTTAGTATAAATGAATATAGTAAGTGTTTCCCTTTTCACTGCAATTCGCTCAATGGGAGATTTTCTAGATAGATTAGGGGATCTTTTCTAATGTAACTATCCTCCTTTATCAAGTTTGATAACAGGTTTGACATCGTCTTTACTATTACTCAGAAACTGACGCTGGAAGGGCAGGCCTTTCACTTTTGCTTTCTTTGTCTGCAGAGAAAGACCTACCAACTTCTTAAAACATGGCTCAACTCAATGGGACACTGATTACAGACAACCAGCTAGACAAGAGCTACAATATTACCATACTCTACTACTCCCTACCTGATTCTCATCCGCTTTATTACTAGTGGGAGTTAGCTGCTTATTTTTCTTAGCTAACCATCTAAAAACTCTGTCCAGATCAATGTACTTTAGAAGAGGTAGGCATGACAGTAAATAAATCAGCGGATGAAGAATGTAACAGGTATTACTGCTTGACATTTAAATTCACTGTGCCACGGTTCTTTAATTCCAGGAAGATTTAGTTTCATTAAACTTCCTTGAATAGAACAAAAATACTGAATATAAAGATCATTATGAGGCAAATAAACAAGGAAATGAAAACTAGATGTTCTGGATAAATGATGGGAGTAAGAACTTACCCCTGGAATTGTTTGCTCAACATAACCAGCAGTTATCAGGTTCCAGGCAAAAGGAATTGTCCTATGGAAAATATACAGTTAAATATTTAAAGAAAATTGGACCATAGTTTTTCATGAGAAGTATCAGAACATCCAACATGATCTTGTTAGAGAGGGTAGCATCTGAAAGTCATATTTAACATTCATTGGCTGTTTTTTTTACCTTTTCCCAAAAAAACGTTGGTATTCATTTCATAACCAGTGAGATAAGCAGCTTGATTTCATGTGCAAGAGATGCAATGCTAATAAAATTCTAATGGTTACACTAAAACATCCTTAATCTAACACATTGCAACTGAGAACTTCATAAGAACCAGTGACACACACTCGCAATCCATTACCACCAAAATAAAGTTTCACTTCAAACTATCACTCTAAATGGGCATGCTGGCTACGTGTATTAGTTCTAATATACCGGTCAGTGCTAGAATACTAGGGTAATATAGCACATGGCTATAAGGGAAAATACTCTCTCCTGAGAAAAAAAAAATACTTTCCATCACAAGAACTTTGCTATGCTATAAGAACTCAAAAGAGACGTAAAAATAACTATACAGCAAACAAGCCAAGTTCAGTAAATGAAGAAATTAACTCATGCTCCTGTTCAACTAGATAGTAACCATTACTTTCATCATTATTCAGATCTGGTGCTAACATTTCTTGGCAAAATATGGGATTCCAATGCAGCAAAGATCTGGGTCACTACCTTGCGGGGATAAGTGCGAGATATGTTACAGCCAACGGGAACAGCTGGACCAAGAGGTGAACGAGAAGCAGTATGACAGCGAGGCCCTTGCACAACTTTGTGTACCCTCTGAAGAAGCTTCCACCCTGCATTCCATGAAACACAGCATACATCAGTCACCAAAACGGCCTGGAAAATGCCCAGTGATTCCAGTTGCAATTCAGTTGTACTAGCCAACACATATCAGGGCGCAACACAAGCGAGAATCAAATTCGTTAATACTCTCTGGTATAGCAAGCAAAACGCACTCGCAATCAAAAATATGTTTGAAATAACATCACGTTAGCATCTGTGTAAACAGAAGCAGTAAATACGTTGAATCAGCCAAAGCTCTAGCGAGATCCACGCACTGCAATCGCAGGAATGAGGAATGTACTGAACACAGCCACGCATTTCAACTTCGAAGCAGAGACTTGACAAAACATCGCCGCATAGAGTTCCTTGCGCCCAGCCTCTCCGCCAATGGTCTCGCGGGAGACGCGCGCGGCAGGGACACCAGAAGATTCTAGAACGCGCGTCAGATCACACGGCAGGGCTGGCACCCGAACCGAAGGATTTAGGAGCACCCGGAACAGAAGGGCATTTACCCAGATCTAGAGGGAGAGGTAGAGGGAGAGGACGCGGTACCCCGGAGGGGAGCGAGGGCGGCGGAGGGGAGCTGCTGCTCATCATCGTGGCGGCCGCCGCCCGACGAGATCTGCGGATCCAAAGCGCCGGCTCGCGCAGTTGCTGCACCGATCTGTGGGTCGCTCGGAGGCGGCGTGCCTGCTGGTTTTCTGCGCCTGACGGGTCGCGGCGGCGGAGGAGGAAGCTCTAGGGGGCAGCGAGCCGAAGGAGAGGGGAGAGGGGGAGTGAAGAGCAAGCAAAGCAGGTTGTTGGGTTCTGGATTGGATTGCTCCTTTCCAAATTATATTATAAAATAGTTTTAAGATTTAAGAATAATCATTAAAAACATTTTAAAAATATATACAAAATGTTATGACTTATAAACAATAAAAAATTTTAAGCTGCATATTTTAACCTGATTTTAATTTGTAAAGAACATGGTCTAACCATGGATTTTGTTTGTTAACTTTTTTCTAACTTTGTTTAATGATCTGTGAAGGGTGAAAATGGATGACTAATTGTTAAGCATCAAGGAGGCTGTTGAGAATCAACTTGTTCTTGAATATAATGCGGTAGGAAATTTGGCAAATAGAAGTAGACAATAAACAATGTTCTTTATTGATTGTGAATGTACAATACAGTGAAGTGTTTACAATGGGGGTTGAAACCCCTTTTATAGAGTACAATATGAGCAGTTGATAAGTGGTATTTTGTGTCTTGATGAGTGGTTAACTGCCCTACAGTTAACTTGAATTTATCCATTATAGAGTAATTGCAACTATTAGTATTTGCCCACATGTGTTGAGTATCATAACACTCCTCTTTGGGCAAATTACTGCTATCTTTAAATTCCCTTTAAAAACTCCTTCCAAAAACCCTATGGAAAAAATGAACGAAGAAAAATAGGATATTCAAAGATACATATGTATGTATGTATGTGTATATATATATATATATATATATATGCCTCATTAAAAACTCTTCCAAAAACCAATAGGAAAAATGAATGGAGAAAAAGAGTACATAATATATTTAGCTTGTATTATATTACCTCGTTAAAAAACTTTTATGAGAAACCATCATGTAAAACTCATAAAGGAAAATAGTACAATATATAACGAAATAGGTTTAAATTTAGAGGATTCTCCCCCTTGAACCTTGCAACACACAAAGTCTTCTCATACTAATCTCATGCACACATTTTTGAAATATTGATTTTTGGCAAGGATTTGGTAAATAAATCAGTAAGATTTTCACAAAACTTTGTTTATAAAATTTCTATCTCACCACTCTTTTGGAGTTCATAAGGATAGAATAACTTAAGAACGATATGTTTGGCAATATTGCTCTTAATATAACCTATTTGCATTTGTTCAATATAAGCCGCATTATCTTCATAGATAATGGTAGGGGATTCTATTGAATTAATACCACATGATTTCTGTATATGGTTAATCATTCTACGAAGCCATGCACAATCACGTGATGTCTCATATAATGCAATTATTTCATAATGATTGGTGGAAGTAACCACTAAAGTCTATTTACTAGACTTTCATGAAAAGGCTGTACCACCATATAAAAATACAAATCCAGTCTGAGATCTGGCATTGTGAGAATCAGACAAAAAACCAGCATCAGTATAACCCACTATAGTCATATATTGGTTTTTCTTATAGAACAAACCAAGATCTTGTGTACCTTGAAGATACCTAAAGATATTTTTAATGCCAGCCCAATGTCTCTTTCTTGGTGCTGCACTAAATCTAGCTAATAAATTAACTGCAAATGAAATATCAGGGCTGGTGTAGTTTGCTAAATACATTAATGCTCTAATGGCACTAAGATATGGAACTTCTTGTTCTAAAATTTCATCAATTTCACTCTTAGGTTTAAATAGGTCTTTATCCTGATCAAGGGATCCAACAACCATAGGGATTTTTGATGGATATGACTTATCCATATTAAATTTTCTCAAAATCTTTTGAGTATATGCAGACTGGTGCACTAATATCCCATCAGGGAGATGTTCAAGTTGTAAACCTAAACAAAATTTGGTCTTACCCAAATCTTTCATTTCAAACTCCGTTACAAGATGATTACTTGCCTCCTTTATATCCCTTGTGGTTCCGATGATATTGAAATCATCAACATAAACATATATTATGCAAAATCCACTTTCGGATTTCTTTATGAACACACAAGGACAATCATCGTTGTTTGAGTAACCCTTCCTAAGAAGGAACTCACTTAGTCTGTTGTACCACATTTTACCCGACTGTTTTAATCCATATAATGATTTTTTTAATTTGAAACTATACATGCTGCGATTTGCATTATGATTCGGAAGTGGCATCCATTCAGGGACTTTCATATAAATATCCGAATCAAGTGACCCATATAAATATGCAGTCACCATATCCATCAATTGCATGGATAAATTCATATTAACTGCCAATGAAAGTAAATATCAGAACGTTATTCCACTCATTACCGGTGAATATGTTTCATCGTAATCGATGTCGGGCCTTTACGCGAACCCTTGTGTTACAAGCATCGCTTTATACCTCACCACCTGGTCATTTTGATTCCTCTTTCGAATGTAAACCCATTTATTTCCCACAATAAATACCTTAGGAGGTGTTGTCACTACTGGACCAAATACCTCTCTTTTATTAAACGAGCGCAATTCTGCCTCAATTGCTTCCTTCCATTTGACCCAATCTGAACGCTTCATGCACTCTGCCGTGGACTTTAGTTCTGGATCTAGTTGAAGGGATTCAGCAACTTTAGAGGCAAAATAAATATCGACAATTGTAGTCTTTCTATTATACAATTCTCTTGAATCAGTATAATTTATGGAAATCACTTCATCTATACCTCATGACTCATCATGATTTCCCAATACGATTGAGTCCAATGGTTCCGATGTCCCAACATTTAAGTTTGTGCACACATTTATGTTGGGCTTACCATTCTGAGGATTATCAACCTCATTTTGAATTTTATTTACTGATTTAGGTAATTTATCTTTATCGGTCCTTTATTGTTTATGCGGACGTTTCTGTGAAACTAAGTCCCATGCAACCGAAATTCTCCCCCTCTTATTTATATTAGGGGCTAGAGTAGTTTTCTTAGGTACCTCTACTCTTTTCGGTGCATTAGCTGCGGGTATATATGATTTTATAACACCCTTATAATCAGTAAATGCATCTGGCAGATTATTTGCAATATATTGCAAATTTATAATCTTCTGAACCTCTTGTTCAGATTCTTTTGTACGTGAATGTAAGGACTGAATGCCTGTGGCATTCCAATCTATTTCTCGGCATTCATTGTGGTACATATCTCCCCCTAATGTAGGGAAATTGTCCTAAAAAAATACAATCAGCATACATAGCCGTAAACAGATCCCCTGTTAGTGGCTCGAGGTATTTTATAATTGACAAAGAATTATACCCCACATAGATCCCTAATTTTTTTTTGAGGACCCATCTGTATACGCTGCGGTGGTGGAATCGATATGTATACAGCGTAACCGAATTTTCGCATATGGGAAATGCTTGGCACGTCTTCACGTACTAACTGCAACGGGGAGACTGTATGATATGCAGTTAGTCGGATTTGAATTAATGCTGCGGCATGCAAAACCGCATGTTTCCAACAACTTGTTGGTAATTCGCAATTTTGTAAAAGAGGTTGGGCAATAAGCTTTATCCTCTTGATTAAGGATTCTGCTAAGCCATTTTGTATATGAACATATGGTACATAATGCTCCACATTGATGTCCAAAGCCAAACAATAATCATTAAATTCCTTTGTTGAAAATTCAGTGGCATTGTCCAACCAAATGGACTTGATCCTTTCATTAGGATGATTAGCTCGTAATTTAATTATTTGGGCTATTAATAGAGCAAAAGCATGGTTCCTTATAAAGAGTAAACATACATGGGACCAGCTTTTGATGCATCAATTAATACCAAAAAAATACCTAAATGGCCTAGACCAAGGCTGAATAGGTCCACAAATTGTCACCTTGAATTCTCTCTAGAAAATTCAACGGTTCATTTTTTATTTTAAGGTAAGAAGGCCTTAAAATTAATTTTTCTTTAGCACACGCAGCGCATATGAATTCATCATATTTTGGAAAATCTGAATTTTGAATATTATGGCCAACAGAACTTTTAATAATTTTATACATCATGCCTAAACCTGGATGACCAAGCCGGTCATGCCAAATCTTGAATCTATCAAGATTATAGAAAATTGCCTTTAACGCAATATATGGTTCTGGTTTAATATATGTATAGTACAATCCCGATGAAAAAAAAAAGTTTTTCAACCATTTGTTATTCACGTCCATTATTTTTTGTCAAGAGAAAATATTCAGCATTGCCCTCATTGCTAGTATCCACATGGAAACCATTAATACGAATATCTTTAAAGCTTAATAAGGTATGTGTAGATTCAGGATAAAACAAAGCATCCTCAATCACAATATGCGTACTCATAGGGAGTATGATGATGGCTATACCAGAACCAACAATTTGAGCATTACTACCAGTGATGGTCATAATATTTCCTTTCCTCTGAGTTAGAGTTTGGAAATATTTTATCTCCCTCAGTATTGTGCTAGTAGTGCAACTGTCAACAAGACATAATTCTTCCTCCATCGGATTGTCGCCAAGTTCTATAAGAAAAGAGAGTAAAACATTTTAACTCTAATATAGAACAAATATAAACACATATATTATATGTTGTGTGATTTACAACATTTTATGTGCTCATTATGAGTCACATGTACATGCTTTACATGAACAACGTGTACATGCTCTTTATGAGCAATAAATAAGACCTACACATAGAACTATTCAAATGAAATATACAACATTTATGTAGAATATTACAAGCCGATTATATAAATAAGGGATAACTAGGAGTACAGATCTTGGGAAGCATATTCCACAAGCATGTCTTTTGTATTTTTAAAGTCATATTCTTTTTGTTGAACCACCATAGTGTTATCAATATCTTTTGACAGAATTCTTCTGTCCTTCGTCCAGATTTAAATCTAGAATTTCAACGAAGTGAACTTCATGTTTTTCCTTTTGATTCGTATTGTTCTTGCCAATTGATTGGAGATATAATTCCACGAGATGCTTGGGTGTGCGACATTTGTTCACCTAATGGTCCTTGCTACTACATCTATGATAAAGTCCAAATTTCTTCCTAGGAGAATTATTTTTAAATTTGCCTTTGTCATGGAATGTTCTTTTGCCTTTTTGCATTTTGTTAGATTGCCACTTTCCTTTGTTTTTTTATTGCGATTCTTTTTATGAGTATGATTTACACTAGTCCCCTAAGTAGTAGCATGTGCCTCAGGCACAGCCACTGCCCCTGTAGGACGTGTATGATGATTCTTCATGAGAAGTTCATCATGTTTCTCTGCTTGTAGCAGAGTATAAATTAACTTAGAATACTTACTGTATTTGTGATTATGATATTGTTGTCGCAGTATCCTTATAGAAGGATGAAAAGTGCATAATGTTTTTTTCAATCATTTCGGCATCTGTGACAGCCTTGTCATAAAATCTCAATTTGGAATTAATCTTATGTACAGAAGAATTATATGCTGCAACAGACTTAAGTCCTGAAAGAGCAACATAGACCATTCCCTTTGAGTTTCAAACAATATGATCGCCATTTGTTGGTTATATCTATCCTTTAAGGATTTTCACAATGCAAGTGGATCTTCCTCCATTAAATACTCAGTTTTTAAATCTGAGTGAAGATGATGTCTTATGAAATGCAAAATAGCAAATTTATAATTATTGGGTATAAGATCTGCCCCTCCACAGGTTCCGTGATGCATGCAGATAGACTCCTAGATCCCAAGTTTATTTTTATATCTATAGCCCAAGTTAAATAGTTACTTCCATCAATGGCAAGTTTAACAAACTCCTTTCTGGAGATATCAGCCATATCTACATAATTATTATGCAACTTTAATTAATTTACTTAGTTAAGTAAACATAAAGCATGAAAATGTTGTAAATCATTGAATAAAAGGTCTTATTAATTCAATGCAATTTTCTAATATGTGTCTTAATTTTCTAGCATTTTTCATGATTTTCTATAATTTTAAGTTAATCCAAATAATTTAAAGAATGACATAATGCAGAAAAACAATAAAGTGATGTAAACCTTTTAGCAATAGGCAAGATACTCTCACAATGGATATAGACTCCACACCTTGCGGTGTAGGCGATGCTACAATCGCACCTAATTCCATAGGACCTATGTCTTGTGCTAATTTTAGCACTTAAAGTAATCATCATTAATCACATAAAGTGAAAATGCTAGAAAGAAAGAAAGAAAGAAAAAATAAAGGCATAAAGTAAACACCCAATACTTAGAACAAACTTTATATAATTGCGATCATGAATATGTACAAGGGTAGTAATCACAATTTAAACGGCACAGACGTAATTAATTTACAACATTCATAAGTTCTAAGTATTTTAAAACAGTAAATAAACACTATCTATACACAATTACTTATATGGTTAGACAGTGAGGGCCGAAACAGAAGATTTTCTTTAAGAACAAGCCACTTTTCATAACTCGGTTGGACTTAGATGTAAATCTTTGATTTGCGAAGGACTATTTCACAAATTAAGCATTTATTTTGTTCGAACTGAATCCGACTCAAGGCCCATTCAGTCCTTGTAACCGACGGGGGCTAGGGTTCCCACCCCACCCCATGGTGCCGTCTGGCACCTTGGAGTCGCCTGCTCGCTATTAGCCGCCGCCGCCCGCCACCGCCACCCTTCCTAAGAAGATCTCCGTCGGCCGCTCCGGTGCGGCCACGACATGGCCAAAGCCACTGCCGCCCACCATGCCTTCGGGATGCTTTGCCGCCGCCCGGTCGGAGAAGGCCACACCGCCGCCGAAAAGAAGGCGACACGACGACGCTATGCCGATTTCATGCCGGGCGCGTGCAGTTCTGTCAGCCGCCATCGCCATGGAATGGCCAGCCACCGTCGAAGGCCGAGGCAGCCACGCCCTGTTCGTGGCCGGCGACACCTGCGCTGCCCCTGGCCACCGTGCCTAGGCCCTTGTTGAAGCCACCGTGGTCAGCGCCACTGAGGACCATGGAGGAAGAAGCGCCCGGGGTGAGGACGGAGTTGAAGACCACCGGTGTCACCTTGGTCTTCTCCGGGAGAGGCAAAGGCACAATATATTTCTCAAAACCTGGTAGGTGCCATTTTTGTGCAAGTTGGCGGGGTTCTTCCTCGATGATTGAAGCCACATATTCTTGGTTGGTGCCTGTAGGGAACAGCTGGGTGGCACCTCGACGTGCCGCCATCATCTTGGGTCCCGGTCCTGCGTCGGCACTGAAGTCCGGTGGTAGTGGCAGCGGCTTTGCCACCGGTGGGGACGGTGAGCGCCTAGCCTCCACCACTAGAGCACTTGGCGACCGCCGCTCCACTGGTGAAGCCCTCCATCGGCGTGAAGGCAGCCATGCCCGTCGGTGACGAAGTAGAGGAAGATGACGCCGTGGAGTGAACTGGCAGTGGTGGTGAGGCGCTGTCCAACGCCTCTGCACCCAAGTGCGTCGCACCAAACTCCTCAAGAGCATCACCGAGTGAAGTGTCGCCGCCAATCGTTGCACCGGTGAAGGCAATAGTCGGCGCTGCCCATGGCGAGGAGCAGCGAAACGGGTATGTCCAAAGGCCATCTCTTCACTGTCTAATTGATGATTAGGACAGTAATCACTTATTGAAAATGGATAACCTACTAGAGCAATGCTGATACCATGTTGAGAATCAACTTATTGTTGAATATAATGTGGTAGGAAATCTGGCAAATAGAAGTAGACAATGAACAGTGTTCTTTATTGATTGTGAATCTAGTTTACAATGGGGGTTGAAACCCCTTTTATAGAGTACAATATGAGCAGTTGATAAGTGGTGTTTTGTGTCTTGATGAGTGGTTAACTGTCCTGCAGGTAACAACTATTGGATTTATCCATTATGGAGTAACTGCAACTATTAGTATTTGCTCACATGTGTTGAGTATCATAACAGAGACAAACCCCAGCAGGGATTTCAATTACGTTTTACTACCGAAATTCCTAAAATTAGCGGCAGCAGTTTTCGGGAAAAACCGTTTAAAAAGCGATAAAAACTGGATAAAATTTGAATATCAAAATTTATATTCGTCCATAAAATCTCTATGTATAAAAAACCAAAGGTTTTTTTTATGAAATACCAATCTTACAAAAAAATATTGAGTTTTTTTTAGAAAAATCAAGTGGTTTTCAGAAAGAAAAAACGGCTCTTTCATATTTTTGAATTTGAATCTGATTGGGCCGGTTTTGAAGCTTAGTATGCAAAATCGAAAACCACGACAACCAAGCAGTTTTGCGGTTTCGTGCAAACCTGAGCTCTTAGCCTAATTTGAGTAATTTCATATATACCTAAGCACACGAAAATAATGTTTTGATGCCTACCATTAGGGCCTGGGTTTTCTTCATTTCGCTTCTGACATCACATATGTACCAAGCATTTTACTCGTGCGGAGAAATGATCGATATTCGTAAGCAATTCAAGTGACGAATTTGAGTCTAATACTTGCGATCATATCAATTGAACGTGACAAAAAACTAGCCGGGGCAAAGGCCACCACAAAAGCAACAGAAGGCGCATGCATGATTCAACCGATACATTTCATTGCGTTTCACCGTTTCAATTGAATAGTCACACAGACGACTAAGAATCGACAAAGCAGACCTAGCACAAAGTAACTTCTGTAGATACACTCCTCTGCGCCCTTATTTCCACTTGATCAAGCCTTGTACCAGTCCATCCTTGCCGTGCCACCTGAGTGCACTTATGATCACCGACTGCAAAGCACCAGGCTTCGCAGCAATGCAATTGGAGTACACTAGTCAGTAGAATATATATTAGCAGTAGCTCGCTCCAGAGTCCAGAGTAGCAACGGGGCTAGGGAAGAGATATCAAGTCACAGCACACGCACACACACAGACGACACACTACAACATGCATGATATGGCACCACAAAAGCGCCGTTATAGAAACACTTTACACCGAACTGACAAGGAACTGCTAGCCTTAAATTCTTGGTTTCACACGTCTTCCATTGGCATCGCCACCATCAAGAACTTCGTTTGAATATAAGCAGGGGCTGACCGAGTGCTCGCCTACCTTGGCCACATACTCCAGAAGCTCAGTCAGAAGAGACGGGCAGCTTTGCTGCAAATAATCGAACCCATCGGTTTGCATGACAGCTGCATGACAAAGAACATGGTTAAGAAGATGTTGATAGATTAAAAGTGAGTATCTATTATGATCCATCATAATGGTGACAATCCAGCAATATAATCCAGACATCCGACATGCATCTAATACATCGCTACGTCGGTTTGCATCACACACTACATTTTATGTAGAAACCAAACAATGAAAAATAATAGACCATTCATAGATGACATACTGTAGCAACGCCTGCATGCAAGAAATGATACAGGCGATAACCAGCGAAAGAGCACAGATAAACGGTTTGCTATGACTGATCAGACTCAATTAGCCCATTTCTGACAAGTTCTTAACTGCCTTTTCAAACAATACTGTGAAACAACCAGTTCACACAATTTCAGAAAAAGAAAAAACCTGTTCACAAACAAGAACTCTGTGAAATTGAGCGAGTCAATATTGCCACTGAACTGAAAGCCCTAAGTACCCCATACCCTATAGTTAAACCAGCCAACTGACCAAGAACTAAAGTTTGGCCAGTTGGTTGGTTGTGTCAAAAGCCCAAACTCCATAGCAGTTCCCATGCACCTGTGCATTGTAAGATGTAGGTATGGTTCTTTTCAGTTTATTGCATTTGCTTATTTGCTTCCCAAGGTGGCATCGAGAGTCGGATCCACTTCGTTCGACTTGTGTTAGAGAGCTTTTATACACGCCTTCGAGATAGAAAAAAAAGGGAATCCAAAATTTTTAAAAAAAATCCTGATAAGTCAAATAAGCAAACGTGATAAGCAAATAAGCAACTTATCAGCTTATCTCGTTTGCTTATTTGATTTATCAGGATTTAAAAAAATTTTTGGATTCCGTTTTTTCTATCTCGAAGGCGTGTATAAAAGCTCTCTAACACAAGTCGAATGAAGCAGATCCGACTCTCGAGGCCACCTCGGGAAGCAAATAAGCAAACGAGATAAGCAAATACAATAAGCTGAAAAGAACCACACCATAGGCAAGCTCATGATATTTGGGATGCTTCAAATAAAATCATGGTAAAAATTGGAAACAGCTAGGCAGTAAGGAAGGGGGCTTGTTATCATGAAAAACAGTGTGGCAATTTAAGCAGTGGTGCACATAATGTCATAAGAGGACTTCTATTCATCATAGGCATCCCCATTGTTAGTACAACAGTGTTGTGGTGGAAGTAATCCTAGAATGAGTAGGTCTTTTCATACGCAAATAAAAAAAATTATATTTTATAGCAATAGAACAACTGCTTTACAGATCAATTTATCTGAACAAACTCATTAAAGCTACTGGTTTCTAAGAGAGATCAATATACAATCAAATTAAATTTGAAAATATTCTACTTACCTTTCAAATTCTCAGGCAAGGCCACAAATTTCAGGCAAACAGTCTTTAGTTGATAGCAGTGGTGCTGTTCAGCCAGCGCCAAAGTGTTTGCAACTGTGTTTATTGCAACATCTTCACATAGCTTGAGTTCACAGAGCAACTTTAGTCTCTCCAGCGCATAACGGTCTGCAGCTGCAAGTAAGTGCTGAGCCATCAAGGTAGAAACCCAAGTTGCATTTAGGCCGGTAAGCTCTTCAATGTCAGGCAACTCATCCCAGTACATAAAATGGAGCAAGGCCTGAAAATAAAACAAGCATAAACTCTTGAGTATATCAATCTGGAAGGTTAACTTACAAGGAAAATGCTAAAATATTGCAAAAGCTACATAGCATATCAGGTAACACTGGATAAACTCCACTATCATAGTATAGCCATTAGGTGAGGAGAAAGAGATGGTTGACGGAAGTGTATTGCATAAATTGCCTAAAAAGATGATCGTCAAAAAATGAGCACTAATGGCCATGGAGTAACATATCAGCATCCAGCAGCATGTTGTGCCTTCTTTGCTTAACAGTGACTGTGGTATGTGTGTGTTTTATGCACCTTATAACTTCTACAACACTTAATTATCCAGTACACATTCTATAAGTGGGAGTGCGGGAAGGGGAAATGTTGGTCATAGCTGAGCTGCTGTTTGTATTTAAAAGTTATTTTTATCATAGCCATTTTCATAAATATATTGTCAATAAAGGCAAAGCCCTTACCTGCTTGAGTTATGAAATAACAAGTTGGGACATGGTTAGTGGTTACACACTTACACTGTTTTCATATCCTATGTTGTTGGTAGTAATATGCCATTTCAACCATGCTGCTTCAAAAACAACTTCCTAGCTACAATTTCAATGGTATAAAATAAACATAGTAGCTAAAAGAAAATTGCCCTGAGACATATGTTTGTGATAAAATCAAAGGGAATTGACATGGAAAATAAATTAAACAAAATACACAGGGAGGCGGCGAAACCTTGAAAACTGGGGCCTCCATGTCTTCAATCTTTATGCACTTCATGTTTTTATCTTTCATGGGACCAAAAAGCTGTGCCCTAAATACTGGTGACCGAGCAGCAAGAACCACCTTGTGAGCAAGAAACATATCTCCATCAACTTCAAACGTAATGTCAGTGTTCTTTCCACTTGTCAGTAGCTTGCCAATGTGCTGAGACATGTTGGATGGTGGCACTGGTATTGTATAGATCTTTGGCCCTTCGGTATTTGATTGAACAACACCAACTGTGCAGTTTACCAAAAGGCAATCATCTTTAAGATAATCAGATGTTTCCAGGGCAGATCGTTTGAAGAAACGCTTGTAACCCCTGCATGATGCACAGCAAAGATAAGCCATCCGCTAATATTTCTGGGAGGTAAGCAGAATCCAGGCAAGAGTGAAACCAAGAAAACAATGAGGGAAGAATAAATTAAAGTAAAAACATAGATAAATCAACACATACATGAAATACAAAGTGAAGTGTATGCATGAAGCTATGAACTGATCACTCCCCATTAAACCATTTTAAACAGCACATAGAAACACATTATATATCCCTAAAGCTAGGCATGAGGGGATGCAAGCAATATCTCTAATGTCAAATATGAGGGTATGCAAGAAATATCTCAACTTATAAGAACACACAATCAATTAGTTATCACAAACAAATCATCATCAATCACACTGCTCACATGACATACTCCAATGCAATCATAACAAAAGGTGAATACACACAAAAAGAATTAAATAGCAGTTCCATTTCCATCTGCTCACTTCGCCTTATGGCCTCACCACCTTTGAGCTGGCCTTCTGAGACTTCACCTACAACACCTTCTATCCATCCATGACCCATCTATCTCCATGGCCTGGTGTCACTCTTTGAGTGGAAAGCATGTTGTGCAACCTCATCACCCATCTCTTTGGGTTTCCGTCTTTTACAAGGCGGTCTTCCTCTTCTCCTTCTGCCATCTTCGGGCATCCCGGCTTCTTTCCTACCCAGACATTGCAGGCATCGCCATCGTCAGGTCTTACTCTGCATGGCTGCTCTTCTCCATCCTTGGGCCCTCTCTTTGCCATTGGTGCTTGTGCTCTAGGTGTCTCCTTCGTGCTGCTTTGGGCTTCCCTAGCGCTTCAGCTTGCTGCCCTTGGCATTGTCCATTGTCCTTGCCTACTGCTATTATCCATTGCTGCTTGTATCTCACTTCCTGCTGCTTGCATCTTGCTGTCTAGTGCCCGGGCTTTGGATTGTCAAGTAGTTGCAATCGTCTCAAGTTGGTGTCTCCTATTAACTCAAAGTAAAAGTACTTCTCTTTGTTTGTCGAACCAGCCTGTCACTGCTTGTATCCTTGCGTCTTTATTTTTATTTTTAGGGCCTTAGTCGTTGCTTTTGTCACGTCCATCCAAGTTTGTTGCTCCTTTATCTATCAGTTCGTTCGTCGATGCCTGTGCGAGTGCATCATTCCTTCATCAAATTAGCTGAGTCCTCTGTTGTCCTTCCTTTTCCCATGGTAGCTGATGTAGTTCCTTGATCCTTCTTGGTCGTCACGATCTCCCTTCATGACGCATCACATTCTCCTCTTTGTGATGATGCCTTCCAAGGCTGTGATCAGTGCTGCCATGCTTCTGATTTTCCTTCCTCAGCTTGATTTGACCTTATCTTTCTCTATTTTGCCAATTTCATTGCCCTGCTTATACTCATCCTCCAGGTTGTCCTCCTTTCTTGACATTGCTAGCACCACCGGAGATCCTTGCATATTGTAGAAGTCTTTATCTTCACAAAGACTTGGCTTTGGCTTCCAGTCGCTGCTCCTTGGTCATCGCCCCTCCCTTCTTTGTGACACATCACGCTCACCTTTCGTGATGATGCCTTCGAGGCTATGATCTGCGTTACCTTCTCCTTTGTCTCCTTCGAGCCATGCATCGTCACCATCAGTTACACCGGATGGATGAGTTCATTATGGAGTTCGGCATATTTTCCCAGAGCTACACACTTCGACGACATCAACAAGACAGGGATTTTGGATTTCCCTTTTATTAGTAGTTTGTGTGTTCTTTCAAATGCAATGCTATTGTACACGCGTTGCATTTGAGGGGGGTGTTACGGGTATTGTAGTCATTTGTCCTATAAGTGGGTAGAATAGTCCTTTTCTCCTCTAGGGTTTCCCTCTTGAACTCTATATATTTGCCCCTTGGGCTGTCAATACAATTTAACGATTCACACACTACTCCCTCTATTCACATAAACAGGTTTGATTGGCCTTTGAGAGTTATGTGATAATGTGAAGCGGCTTCGAGATGTTCAAGAAACGGCTTTGAAAAGCCGAAGCATTTGGCTCGGAGAATTATCCATAATTCATAATCTGTAATCTGTAATCCAACAAAGAAAAGCTCAAAAGGCATTGGAATGGATATGAGTAATGAGTTGATCAATTTCTGTGCCATTCAAAATACTGAGAAAATATCGGCCCTAAGCTGCTCATGCCATCTCAAGATCATCAAAATCAAGAACTGTGACAAACCAATAAGGCAATAACAACAAATTTGAGACAAACCACATCCCTACAGCAAAATTTCACACCAACATGTCCAGCCTCATTTTTTTACAAACCAGGAAGTCAAGCAAATGCATTATGCAGATAACGTAAATTCCATCTAAACCACTCTAACAAGCTGAAATATAACAGCAATCAGTGCGCGTCAAACAGTACTCGATCAAAACATTACATTAAACGATAGGGTGCTGAATACATACTACATAAGTCAATAACAACTCCAATTTCAATCAAGGACATACATGCATAGTTGTGCATAGATAGAACTAGATGCTAAGTCCTACTGCGTAAGCTAAAAGAAGCAAATCCACTAAATCTATGGCCATCCAACCAGGCCATCTCATCCATAAAGACATAAGCACGCAACACGTATGGCAATGGTCAAAGCAAATAGTAGCTCTAATTTGAGAACATCAAAAAGGAATTGTTCTACTACTATGCACTTAACATAATCCATTTCTTCACTGTTGCACAGGTAGAACCATAAAAACAACCCTGCTGCTAAACATGACGGCTATATTCAGATATCTAAATCTCCGAAATTTCCCACAAGCACATAATTGACACAAGGGAATGTAAGCAATTTAACACATATTGACATATACATCAATTCCTACTCAAGAGCATGATCAACGTAGCAATCCCCAATTCGAAAAAAATTACATTATGGATATCCACATAACTAACCCAAGCAGTCCGATTCAAATGCAATGGCACAAACCGGAGGGACTCACCACATACTGCCGCGGTACTTGAGGGTGTACGGCCCGCCCTCCAGCGACCTCCCAAAGTGCGTGTGCACCTTGTCCTGCCCCTTACCGCTCTGGTCCACGAGCGTGAGCTCGAAGAGCGCGCGCACGTCGGTGCCCTCGCTGGCAAGCGCTATGAACAGCGACACGTACGCGGCGCCATCCTCGGCGCTCTTCCCATCGGGGTAGAAGTATATCGCCCACTCGTAGCCGCCGACAGTGAAGGACTCGGACGGGATGTACTTCCCCACCCCGATCCCCTTGGAGAGGGAGTACCCCGCGATCTTAAAATGGTGCGAGCCGTTGACGGTCTTGGTGACCGACGTGGACGCGGTCTCCGCCGGCGCCGCGGGGGAGGAGGACGACGACGCCGACGCGGCGACCGGCGGGAAGGGCCGGCCCACGGCGGCGGCGGGGGTGGAGGAAGAGGGACCGCCGCGGCAGGCACGGCCGGCGCCCATCGGCGGCGAGATCGGGCTAGGTCTCGGCCGCTGGCAGATCCGACCCGGATCGGACGGATCGGGGCGGGAGGGGGGCCCGGATTGCGCCGCGCCGGCGGGGAGATTCGGGGCGGATTTGGGGGATTTGGGGGAAGAGAACGGTGGCGATGATGGGGGAGGAGGTGGTGGTGGAGTTTGGTTTTGGCTTTTGGTTTTTCTTGGTTCGGGTTGGGTGGGCAATAAAAACGGGTGGGGTGGGCGGAGTCGGCCGCGCCGGCTGGTTCGGTTCTGGTCCGTGCCGGTGCCTTGTGGGACTTGCCGACTCGGCTCATGTACTCCGCGACACGTTTACTTCGTCACACGTCGTATCAACTAGTCAAATAGACTTGCTGCATTGCAGGTATGAATGTGTGTGTGTGCCCAAGTGCTGTCTTTAGCATCTATTAGGCTGTGATTGGTTGCAGGTGCGTCGGCGTCGGTGCATACACTGCTGGCCTTCGCTGCAGCGGGCGAGCCAGACCGAACACGAGCGATACAGGCAACCAAACACCAGCTCACGCGCTGTCAATGCAGCGGACGAGCCTGGCCGCACGTGACCTGCGAACCAAACAAACCCTTAGTTGCTGCATCATGCATGTGTGCACGTATGCATGGGTCAAGACCACGTCCCACTTTAGTGATGAGTAGTAATCTGGATGGTTTGCATGGGACGGGGCTGTGGCCTTACTATGATCTAAAGGTGGATTATCATTACCGTCGTATATTTATCTTTTTTATAAGGCAAACATTTCAATGCTTTGTAATCTTTTTAAAGATATTTTTTTTCTTCTTGACACTCTTAAAAACCACATTTAATAATTTTTTTTTTATCTCAAAGTCTCCTAACGAAAGCACACAGCTTTTCAGATTATAATATCAACTGGACAAGATCGTACTTGTATATAGTCGATGTATTGCGATGTATATTCTTTACTCTTGCTCAATGGTGGTAATTGTCAACGGTTGATTCCAGTTTTAAACTCTTGGCTCTGATGCATTTTCTTTTTAAGGATGACTCTTTAGTTTCCAAGAAAGATCTGCCATTGAGATTTTCCAATTTCACGATCTGCATGAACTTCGTTTTCTAAATGTCACTCCTGTCAACTCTGTTAATTCCTCCTCACGTGGCGGACAAACGGGACCCATACGTCAATGATAAGAAAGCATGGGGGAGGAATTGGCTGATGGGTAGAGCCCACTGTCAGTGGCACATTGGGGGAGAGAAAGGGGCGGCAAAGAGCATGGTAGGGGAGGGAAGGGGCTGCGGTGAGCGCAACAAGGGAGGGGAGGGGTGGAGGGGACAATGGGGAGGGCGAGGAGGTCGTCACCGCCGGTGAGCCATTGGGTAGCTAGTCGAGCACAACAACGCCTGCTCTCCCTTGGTTGCAAGAAGAGAGAGAGGAGGGAGAGGGGAAGATGGTCATAGGCAAAAAGAGCATTCCACAACCGAATTAACAACCAAGTGACAGGAATGGGCGTATAGGGAACAACGTTCATGATACATGGCAAATTATGAAGCTGGAAAATCTTGATAGCAAATAGTGGATTTGGCTTAAGTCCTAGTGACAAATAATGGATTTTCTCAATGTGAGACGTATAAAGGAGAGTACTTAGGTCCTCGTATTTTGAAGGGATAAAATCTTGTAAGTCGTTGCGGTTGAGTCTAATCCTATTCATGTCACCACATTTCTCACTTATATGTCATTGCAATTGCTCGATTATTGTTCTTTGTGCCATGACAGAATCTTATCTTTTTTGTTTAAACTATGTAAACATTTCGAAAACCCTAAAAGAACCACAGAGTTATCAGCTGCAGCAATTCGAATGTACATTTTTTTTTTCTATTTTTAAGATAATTCTTCTATGTTACAAATGTTTTTTAAGTGTATGTCTGAATCTACTAGTCGCACAGCCTGCACCGTGTGGCTTCTCCTTGTTATTGCTTCTCTTGGACGGTGGACTTTCTTTTTAAGACCAATTTCTTTTCATTTCCTATCATTTTCCCTTCTTTCAATGAATGGACTTTTCCCTCCTAGTAGCTGCTTCGTGACTCAGCAACATTAATCAATTGACTGTACTTCGTGTAAGTACCCTGACATTAATTGCGAGCACTTGAATTGTATTGAGGTGAAAAATAGGGAGTGTCATCTCCTCGTATGTGATCTTCTTGCCACAAATAGATTATTACAAAACCTATGCAAAGCGGAATTATACTTGGCCACAATTCTATAGTGTGCAAATCTCAAGCACACCCAGTCCTGTTATGCTAGTAGCAGGATAGTGTACTTGAGCTTTTCAAACCGCTTCTGAAGTGCAGTCCATAGCTTTAAGGCACTCAACTCAACCATATACACATTCTTTAGAGTGACAAAGAGGTGGTGCCTAAAAGAATACAATGATTGACCGTTCTGTTTACCCGTAAGCTTTTCATCCTTTGAGGATCCTAACTCGATGACAACCTAGAGCTTCTTGCTATCGAGTATGATCCTACCTGATGCCCAAGTTTGGTAGTTCTGGCCATGCGGAGTCACTTTATTAAATTCATGGCTAATGATACCCGACATTTTCATATTTCCAAATTGTTTCATAAGATTATTATGTATAATACAATAGAGAGTGGTGCCATACAGACTACAATTCATAAATTCTCGTGTATATCCAAGATTCCAACATACCATTACCAACTCATAATATAAAAACAATAAACATAGATAGACTTATAATTACAGCAACAAATTCATGATATAATTGCATAAAAGTAATTAACAACAGCTAAATGAGTTTCAAATTGAAAACAAGATCAAAATTTGAAATCCTAGGGTGCTTTGTTTTTTGCAATTTCAACAAATTCCAGAGGCTTTATGGAATTTTCAGTGGGAAGGAAAAAGCTTCGTGCAATTTCATATTTTATGCAATTTTATCAATTTCCAGAAACACTTCATGTAATTTCCATATTTTCCGAGGCTTTTCTGCATAATACAGTGTTCTGAAAAACTTCGTGTAATTTATAGGTTTTATAGGGTCTTCTTTGCAAATTTCCAAAGTCCAGCCTAATTTTTTTTCATTTATTTCTACCCACGACCTAGACCTGATCATGCCCTGGGCCGGCCCAAAGCCTAGCCCGGCCCGACCCGAAACTTTTTTGATCAACCGGGCCCGAGCCCGAGCCTGACTTGCCCCTGATTTTTTATTTTTGTAGGCCTAGCCCGATGGGTTTGGTTTTAGGCCCGAGCCCGGCCCGACATGCAAGCCCGGTCTGGCCGGGTCCAGGTCGGGTCACCGGGACGGACTGTCCATGATCAAGTCTACCACGACCAGGCCTTTTGTCTTTTCTTCTGGCCTGCTTCAATTTCTTACCTTTTCTCCCAGCCCGCTCGGCCCAGCCTTCTTGGCCCGATCTGTTTCACCACCTTCTGGCCCAGACCGACACCTGGCTCAAACAGCCCCGGGCAGGCCACACTGTGGCGGCGCTCCGTTTGCAGGATGGCGGGACAGCCGAGACTGGGCGCTGCGTGCGCGAGGGGATGGCCGGCGATGCGCACGGGCATACGGCGACAGGGGCGCGGTGGCTGCCGGCCACGACAGCGGTGGGCGCATGGCCGGGCGCCGGTGGCTGCGTGCCATGGCATCGCGGTACAAGTCGAGGCCGGCAACGCTGGCACGCTGCTGCGTGCAGCTCGGCGTCATGCTCCCGACGTGGTGGCGCTGCTTCATGCATGCATCAATCCATACTTAATGCAATCCATGCTGATTGGTTTCAAAAGGCCATAAATGGCCAGGGTATCAGTTCATGCATGCATCACTTGTTTCCAAACCCGTGCTAATCAAAGCTGCAATGATTTCTTGGTTTCTATTGCATGCATGAATTATCTATTGGTTTCTATTTGGGTTTCATAGCAGGCCACGTACAGTGTGCCGCCGGGTGCGCACCGCTCATCGCAGGACACACACGACGCACATGGGGCCTGCATGGCGTCCAGTAGCAGCCACGCGCGTCTAGGGTTTGAAAAATCGATTTTACACCAAAAATCAGTTAGGTCTGATTTTTAATTTGCCGCGATAGAAAATCGGTTGAAATTTGAGTTTTGAATTTTAAATCAACCGGAAGTTTTCGATAAATCGTTTGAAAACAAAAAATCGGTATTGGAATTTCGAAATCTCGAGCCAAACTTCGATAAATCGGTTGATTTCTTCGATAAATCGATCCAAACTGATTTTAAATTCTGAATCAAAATTTTGAATTTAATTCGCGATTTGCCGTTATCGACCCGCCTGGATACATCGATTTGTCGTCGATAACTCAAACCTTGCGCGCTCCTCGACACTGCTCCACGCAACGCAACCTTCGAGGCGATACGGAGCAGACTGAAAAAATTCATAGCCCATGATTCGATGCAAATATTCTATTCATCCAATTCAAATCACCAAATTCAATCTATTCACGAATTCTAGGTTTTGAAGTAGCAAATCGTTACCGATCTATTACTTTCTGATCGTGCGAGCTTCGTGCTAGGGGTTTGAAGCCTGTCGTGCAAAACAGTTTGGTTAGTCTGTAGGACCTGTTGGTTTGATGATGGATCGATGCTGATAACAAGGTTCGTCCGGTTCCCGATCTATAGCAATCCACTGTTCACCTATGCGTTCACGATCTACCTTGCAGTTTGTCTTCGCGTTCCTCACCTGCGAAAGTCCTCCGTGCTTCGATCTCCTCTTGCAGTTCATCTTCGCGTTCGTCGTCTACGTGAGTCCCTCGTGCTGATAACATGTTGAGAAACCCTTGCTATCGGGTGTAGTCCAGGGGTTCCCTGATACGCTCAAGGATTGTAAGCACAAACGGAAGAACATGAACACAGAGATAGAGGGGAACGATGCTTAAGTTGCTTTGCATGGTGTTACAATGGGATACCCCCTCTTTATATGGTGCTTTGCTTAAGTTTTTGGTTAGAGTCTATATTGAGCCCTTCATGGGCCGAGTATCTTAACATGGCCAATTTATCATAATATGACCAAGTTTCCTAACAAACTTGATATACCTTTCTAAGAGCATTCCAGCAACGTTTCCTTTATTTCATTCTATTCCCTCCATTCCCTACAGCATATTCTTTTTCTATATTTTTATCATCTTCAATAATATCACTTTGAAAAGAATAAGGAAAGGGAGAGAGAATGGATCGAAAAAGTTCCTTAAAAGGCGAAGAGAATTTATTGAAGTTACGAAGGAAATGAGATTCTCTTGATAAAAGAAAAGAGAGAGCGGGGAAGAAAAAGGGTATGAGATGATCTAAGATGTAGGGCATGTTTGGTTGTTGCCTAAAAATGCCTAGCCTAACCTTAACAGCTTGCCACAGGTGTGGCATGACTAAGGTGGCTAAACTTAGCTGCTGTTTGGTTTGCTGCCACACCTAAGGTCAGGCTCGCCTAAGAAATCTTTGGCAGCTATTTGGATTGTGCCTATGCCTCAGTTTAGGCAGGGCTAAGAAGTTGTGGCAGGTGTTTGGTTGGTTGCCACACATTTTCAAAAATGAACATTGCATGATGTTTTTTTGACCGTTTTCCTAATACTTAAGATAGTGTAAACAATCAACTGAAATATTTGGCGAGAACGAATTTGGGGAATCCAAGAAAGATGAACCGGACATTAACGGATTTGACATGAACATGGTAGTTTACTAGTTAACTCCTCTTGGCAAGAAATACAAGCATTAGTTACATCTACAGTTACAAACTTGCTCC
Source organism: Olyra latifolia (assembly GCA_036346145.1). Taxonomy (NCBI): domain Eukaryota; kingdom Viridiplantae; phylum Streptophyta; class Magnoliopsida; order Poales; family Poaceae; genus Olyra; species Olyra latifolia. Next base: position 53,077,716 of record CM070529.1, on the reverse strand, counting down.
TAATTTCAACAGCCATCAGATGAATATACAAGAGGTTTTCTCTGTATCAGTTATTTACTGAAGTAGTGGCAGAAGAAAAGCAACAGGGGGCCAGCCAGGTCGATCAAAAATTGAAGGATAGTGCAAGAGATTTGGTCAGTGGATGTTCATTTCCACATTTAGCTAGGTCAGGACTGAAAAAAAACGGATGATCTTGCACTGACATCGATCTTCAGAGTTCAGAGTTCAGACCTCTTGAATGCAGCATCGACACTACTTCAGGCAACATCCAGAAGTACCATCATCAGGCTGTAGGTCCCTACATTAGAAGAACTGCATGAAGATGTTGGATCAAAGTTTGTCAATGTTTTTACTGAATTAAACAGAATATCTATATATAACATTTGTGGTTCTTGCATACGCAAGGAACAGTAACATTTCCTTCAACTAATCTGTAGATCTAGAGACTGTAATGCTAATATTGACAAAGTAGCATTTGGATGCAAAATAAATTAAAATGAGAAATAAAATCACAGGAATTCAAAAAAATTGATAAGGTTAAATATGTTGTGCAGTGCATTGAGAATAAAATAAGGAAAATAAAGCTACAGGTTTATTCGGATGTACAAGTAGATAGTAGCTAATCCAGATTTCCATACCCATCTTTTGACAACTTGATGGACTGAAATTATTATCAGAATAAATCAAGTTTGAGTAAAATCTTGCAGTATTTTTGGACCATCTATTGCAACATGCAAAACATAAGCTTTCTTATTTGGTGCGCTGTTTGCATCATGTGAGCTATGTCATATGCTTTGGGCTTTCAGTTACCTCAAGAAAAAAATTCCATTTCTCATAATGTTTCAACAAATCAGTATTTAGTAATACTAATTGCTATCAAATAATGTCCAGAAGAGTTCTCTTACCTCATGACCAAATACTGTGAACTCAAGGCAAAGTTGTTTCTCTTCATTGAATCACAACTCTTTGCAACTCTAGCAAGTGCAGTTTGTCAGAGGTAGATTTAGGGAACTTGATACCTACTTGAGAAACCTTTCATCAGCTCCAAGTGTCTTCAGTCTTGTACTCAGTAGTGAGATTTAAAATCACATAGCTCATCGGATGGGGCTTTTTTATTCTGCAAAAAAAGAAAATAAAAAGTAATCACAATGAAGGCCTACAATTCAAGAGCTTAATGGTACATCTATCAGTACATATGTGGCCAACAACATGCATGAACATAGCAACTTGTTCTTCAACCATAACATGCAGTGTGTCTACTAGCAGCCCACGGGACCTAAGATGAGAGCACAACCTATGGAAAACAAATTTTCTCATGCGCAACTCACTAAGACAGTGGGCTTCAGTGCCATTGTAGAGTCGGTTCAACCGTGATTTCCTCGGACATCTCTAGTTAACATAGGACCATATCGAACACGTCTCCTCTTGGATGTAAATAACTGAAGTTTATACCAACATAGAGCTACATAGATTGCAATGGTAAGAATCGCTCTTCTTCTCCTCAAGTAATTGCAATAGGAATTATAGTACTTAATGTATAATTTCTTTGCCCCCCTCTATGGACACATATAGCAGATATTAGAGGCAACACATGTGCATGGTAACAAACTGGACAATGCAAAAAAAAATCGATTAGCGTAAATTACCGATGATTTCTTCAAGGATTCCCTACAAAGCCTTGACCTTTAAGAAATATTAGCCTTCACAGCTTGTTGTCTTGATGGGAAGGAGCGATCTAAACAAATAAAAACTGTATTAGCTCATGCCGTTAGATACGAATGATTGCTATGAATGATTCAGAAATGATTAGATCATATGAAATGAGAAGTTGGTACAGCGGCTCCTAAACCTTCTACATCTGCTTAAAACAAATTGCTATAGAAAGACATACATTAGAAGTATACCATGCGTGATGCATTCAGTTAGCTACTCCAGATCTCCAATCCCCAAGTTTGGTAAATCAAATACGATTGTCAAAAAAAATTCCAGTCAAGAAAGGGGAATGAAAAGTTTGTACTGATTTTCCTCCCGAGATTTGAATTAAAAAATTATAGCGCCTGTTTTACTCGAATCGGCGATGTGGCTAGCTTATGGATGTAGAATTATTTTCCCATTTTGTTGGATTCCGGGATTGCGGGCGCATAATGACTAGCCTGTACAGGTTAATTACGGCGTGGGTGGTACAAAATTCAATTTTTGTGGCGCAGGAATAAGCAGCAAATCTGTAGTGCTATGTTTCTCTCAGTGTGTTTCTTCTTATAATTCTTCTTGGATCCCAAGCCCCGACTAACTCCTAAATAAATAGATCATAGTTGGTCAATTATTAGTATTTATTTTTATTTTTTTTAGTGTTTAGGGTCTAGAATCTCATACCAAACAACGCTGAGCGTCAATCTCACATTTTAAGCATACACGCTTTCACGGTAGGGCTTGAGCCCTGGAGGGAAATTCCACTAGAGTTATTTAAACAATTAATTATAGCAAAGCAGTTGAATAAATTGCAATACACGAAGTATAATTACAATGTCCTATTGTCCTTCACTCTCTCTGCAAAGCAATCTTCTGTTCATTCTGAAGAAATATCCACTATTGTTTGTCCAGGTACAAATACGCACGGTCATGTGACTCCAATGCTGATATTTCTCTTTTACCTTCCCCACAACTCGCATTCTTGACATCAACTCTAAATTTACTTGATCTCCTAATTGGATTGGATATGACATTGAAATTCTTTCGAAATTTAAAGATGAGAAGAGTGGTGTTCCCCTTACGCGAGCGAGTGGTTTTCCAAGTAGCGAAGCATACCACCTACGTACACAAATACATTGCTAGTTGGCATTGCTGAAAGTTGATGGTTGTGTTAGAGTTGGTATCGAATATGTATATGAGTAGGGTTATACACTATAGAAATCGGCTGCAATCTCGAGGGCCAAAGTATTTCTCGAGGGCCAAACTGGAGCCCTCGATATTACAAGGTTAATCGCGAGGGCCAGATGAAAGCAGTCGAGAACATACATAAATCTAGAGGGCCACAAAAAAGCCCTCGAGAAAACTGGCCACTGGGAACGGAAAGCTGCCACCGTCATGTTTCTCGAGGGCCAACCGTCAGCACTCGAGAAAAACAGGTCTCAGCAGGACTTCTGGGCCCATTTGTCGGCTAGTGTACAGAAATTCTCGAGGGCTTAGCTAGGCCCTCGAGAAATAACGGGCTCCATCCAGGAAAGAGCAGAGACCGCAGGAGACAATTCTCGAGGGCTAGGACAGGCCCTCGAGAAAGCAGGGCTCGGTTTTGATTGGCGCGTTTTTCGACCACGGGCCCACATGTCGGCCAGTGAAGATAATTCTTGAGGGCTTGGACAAGCCCTCGAGAAATGAGGGCTCCGGTTTGTGTTGGCGCATATTCTTTGCGGGCCCACATGTCGGCTACTGAAATGGAATTCTCAAGGGCTTTACCGGGCCCTCGAGAAAGCAACGCTTGGTTTTGGTTGGCACATTTTCATTCGCGGGCCCACATGTCGGCGGTGTAAGTTAATTCTCGAGGGCCATTGGTAGCCCTCAAGAAAGAAGGGCTCCGATTTTTGGTTGCCGCCTATTCTTAGCGGGCCCACATGTCGATGATTGATATGGGATTCTTGAGGGCTTTACCGGGCCCTCGAGAAAGCGTGCTCCAATTATTTCCCCGCCCGTTACCTTGACTTGCATTTTCACAGAGCTTCACTCGCCGTCGCTCCACGCCCAGTGCCGCCATCGCGCCACCGCCAGCTCAGCTTCTCGCCGCCTCCGCCGCTCGCATCCCCGCCGCCACCCGGTTCCCGCCGCCGCCAGGCCGCGCGCCCAGCCTGCCGCCGCCGTGCCGCTTCGCCGCCGCCGCCGCGCCGCTTCCCGCCACCGTTGCCAAGGCGTCCCGCCGCCGCTACTCTGCATCCCCGCAATAATAAAGGAGATTAGTTCAGGGTTGTTAGCTATGTAAGCCGCACCTTATAAGGAGTAAGACAGCAGGAGTTCAGGAGTTTAGATTAAGCAACAATATAGACCCTTTTTATCTGCTTCTCTTTCTCTCCCACGCGCACGGCTGAACTGCTGTTGTGTGGCCACCCCATAGGCTGCTGGCGCCTCCTCAACGCGACGATGCCGGCCTCCTGCCCCAAGACCTCCCACTAACCACAACTAATATCTCAGGGGTAGAGACCCTGACACAAGTATATATGCAAGTGATAGTTACATTGCACAACTCTAGCATAAAATTTTTAGCTTGCTCTCCAGCTCTAGGGTACATCGACCATCCATTCTCCAGACATTTAGGCCCTTAGCGGCTTGCTTTTGGGGGCATGTCAGTCATGCTATTGGGTCGATACCTAACCCTCCATTCTTATAACCTAAACTCTTCTTCCACCCTTCTTTATTGAAATGGCAGAGCTCCTGCCTTTTGCTCAAAAAAAAAATCTTGCATTTGTTTTAGAGTGGGAGAGACAAAAATACCTGTTTTCTTATATTGAAACAATACAGCACGGTACAAGGGATACACATACGAGTAAACCCTAGAATAGGAGAATGAAACAGCACAAATACCATTAGCAGAATTAATACACGGCCATCGACTGTTTCGCTCTCGCCACAAGAGAGGAGAGAAGGGTCCTGTGCTCCATAAGCCCTGTGTTGCCCAAGAACAGCCTGTACTTTTCAGCCCTTGAGGGTGTCTTATCTACCATTGACAGCACTTCCATCAGCCCACAATCTCTGAACTGGTTTGCATAGCGAGAGTTCAGCTCCATCATGCATATACAATGCTCAATTATCGCCCTTCTGATTCCTGGACACCGAGCATCGGGTTTCATATTGGCATGTAGTGCATTGATCAAATTCCCCACAAATCTTGCCTCATTCTGACCTTGCTCCAGTGCTTGCATAAAGCTTTCAGGGATAAGACTACACATCTGTGAACTAAGGCCAATAAGGACCTCTAGTTCCCCTGCCTCCTCTGTGCGCATTATTCTTTCCACAACCTATGGTGGAAATAGAAATATCATGTGTGGAAATAGAAATGCCATGTAAGATATGGTTAGTCAAAACATAACTTGACAAATAGAGTTTCACCAATTCTAATATGCTTGTATCCATGAGCCCAATTGTGCATTTGTGCTATATAGAATAATGGTTCTTGTTAGGGTTAGGACACCGCACACACGCACGCGAACACAGTGTTTAACGTGGAAAAACCTCTCCAATGTGGAGAGGAAAAAAACCACGGGAAAAACAATCACTATGACGGCTTAGGGTTTACATGTACAAGGGGTGGCTATATATAGCCGAAAATAGGCCCGAAAATAAAGCCCAAAATTGAGTCCTAATCCAATAAGAATTAGAGTCAAAACCAACAAATCTTCCCTTGACTCTAAATCCATAGTAGCATTGTCTCCCCTCAACCCCGTAGGGTATTAAGCTCCGTGAATACCAACCAAGTCAAGGCAATGCTTGAACTTGGTGTTTGAAAGTGGCTTTGTAAGCATGTCTGCAGGATTTTCATCGGTGTGTATCTTTCCCACAATAATCTTGCCTTCAGCAACAATATCACGGATGAAGTGGTACTTGATATCAATGTGCTTGATCTTGGCATGGTACATATCATTCTTGGTCAAACAAATAGCACTGTGGCTATCACAATAAACAATATTAATATTCTGTGGAATACCAAGTTCAGAAACCAGACCTTGCAACCAAATAGCTTCTTTAACACCTTCAGTCGCTGAAACATATTCTGCCTCAGTAGTAGAAAGGGCGAGAATAGACGTAGTGAAGCTTTCCAACTTATTGCGTAACCACACAATGAAAACAGATATCCGAAATAGACCTTCTTTTATCAAGGTCACCAGCATAGTCAGAATCAACAAACCGAACAACACTATTTGTCTTCACCTTGCTTTTATCAAACATCAAACCAAAATCAGAAGTACCTTTCGGATAACGAAGAATCCACTTGATCGCATTCCAATGTTGCTTGCAGATTATGCATAAATCTGCTAACCACACTAACAAAGATGAGCCAAATCAGGTCTTGTGCAGATCATAGCATACATAAGATTACCAACAAACACTAGAATACAAAGACACGAGACATATAGTCCTTGTCTTCTTCATTGGTAGGACATTGACTTGAAGATAATTTAAAATGTGAAGCAAATGGCGAGAAACAGTTTGCAATCATTGAGATTAAATTTTTCAAGAACTTTCTCAATGTAGCTTTTCCGAGATAGAAATAATTTACCAGCCTTCCGATCACGCTGAATTTCCATCCCAAGAATTTTCTTTGCTGGTCCAAGGTCTTTCATCTCAAATTCATGACTAAGTTGAGCCTTCAATTGATCAATCAATGACTTGTCATGAGAAGCAATGAGCATATCATCGACATAAAGCAGCAAGTACACAAATGATCCATTGGGAAATTGTTTAAAATAAATACAATGATCATAGTTGTTGCGAGAATAGTTTTGTGCCATCATAAATGAGTCAAACCTTTTATACCATTGCCTTGGAGCTTGTTTGAGGCCATAAAGAGACTTTTTCAGATGACAAACTAAATGCTCTTTTCCAGAAGCAACAAACCCATCAGGTTGCGTCATATAAATCTCCTCCTCTAAGTCTCCATGCAAGAAAGCAGTTGTAACATCAAGTTGCTCTAACTCCAAATCAAATAAAGCAACTAAAGCAAGCATAACTCGTATAGAAGTATGGCGAACAACAAGAGAGAAAACTTCATTAAAATCAATACCTTCCTTCTGTTCAAAGCCTTTAACCACTAACCGAGCTTTCCATCTTGCCGGTTCAACTCCAGAAATACCATCCTTCTTCTTATAAATCCATTTGCACTTTAAAGGTCTTTTACCTTCAGGAAGCTCCACTAAATCCCATGTATAATTTTTGTGAAGGCTCTCAATTTCTTTGTTCATAGCAGACAACCACATAACAAAGTTTTCACATGAGATAGCTTCAGAATAAGAAGAAGCCTCAAAAACATCACAAATATCTTGTGCAGCATAGTTGGCAACATTATCAGTGTCACGATATCTAGCAGGCAGCTGGATATTTCTCCTAATTCTATCTCGAGCAATGCAATGATCATTAGTGGTAGGAGGTGTTGGATCAACACTAGCATGAGTATCATCTGATTGTGTAGCAACTGGTTGTGAAGAAGAACTAGTAGCAGAATCAACAGTAGATTCAAATTCAGTGTGAGTTGTACCATCACCAGAAATTTCTGATTCACTTGCAGTATTACTATCAGATGAATAAATAGCCTTTTCATCAAAAGTAACATCACGACTAACGATCACTTTGCGAGAATCAGGACACCATAAACGATATCCTTTGACACCAAGACCATAGCCAATAAATATGCATTTTCTAGCTCTAGGCTCCAATTTACCATTATTAACATGATCATAAGCAGGACACCCAAAAATTCTTAGATTAGAATAATCAACAGGGTTACCTGACCAAACCTCTTCTGGGATTTTAAAATCAATCGCCGAATTTGGAGAGCGATTAACCAAATAAGCAGCTGTGGCAGCAGTCTCAGCCCATAAAGCACGCTTCTCCCATAGGCCTGCATTGGAGAGCATACAACGAGCCCTTTCCAGAAGAGTACGATTCATTCGTCCTGCCACACCATTTTGTTGAGGAGCACCTGGAACAGTAAGATGTCTTGCAATACCATGATCAGCACAATAAGCATTAAACTCACCACTACAAAATTCCAATCCGTTGTCAGTTCTTAATTTCTTGATTTTCTTGCCAGTTTGATTTTCAACTAGAGCTTTCCAAGTCTTGAAAGTGGGAAAAGCATCATTCTTGTGTTTCAAGAAATAAACCCAAACTTTGCGAGAAAAATCATCCATAAAAGTAATCATATACTCACATCCTCCAAGAGAAGGAAAAGGTGAACGACCCCAAAGATCAGAATGAATATAATCAAGAACTCCTTTACTCTGGTGAGTTGAAATAGCAAAACTGACCCTCTTTTGTTTGCCAAAAACACAATGCTCACAGAAATCAAGTTTGCCAATATCATGTAAAAGTCCTTTCTTATGCAAGAGATGCATACCTTTTTCACTCATATGACCCAAGCGCATGTGCCAAATCTTGGTATTGTGAGAATTGGATGCAATCGAAACAGCTGCAGAACCTGTAACTGTAGATCCTTGCAAGTAATACAGACTATTTACGCGATCAGCTTTTAACACAACAAGGTTGCCCTTTGAAATCTTAATAACACCATTTTCACCGGTAAACTTGTAACCCAAAGCTTCTATGGTGCCAAGAGAAATAAGATTTCTTTTCATTCTGGGAACATGGCGAACATTATTAAGGGTCCTAACTGTGCCATCATGAGTTTTAATTTGAACAGAACCAATGCCAGAAATTTCAAGTGGAGACTCATCACCAATCACAACATCACCATCATCAACAGGAGTGTATGTAGAAAACCACTCTTTATATTGGCAGACATGAAAAGTACATGCAGAATCAATAATCCAAGAAGTACGTTTCTTAATGTCAGATGTAGTAATAAGAGCCTCACCACTATCATTATGATCAACAAAACTAGCATCGGCTGAAGATTTCTTATTATCCTTCTTTTTCTGCCTTTCCTCCTTATTTTTCAATTTATAGCACTGAGAAATATCATGATTGTTCTTTTTGCAATAACGACAAAAATTGTTGGATTTACGACCCCTTGATTTAGATCTGGATTTTGATCTATTAGAACTGCCTGGTTGCTCAGGTCTACCTCTAACAATTAACCCCTCACCCTTTTCACCGGAACGAGAATCAACATCAAATTTCTCCTTTGACAACAAATTTGATTTAACATTCTCAAAACTGAGGGTATCATGATTGCCATAAAGCATAATTTCTTTAAAGTGTTTAAAGGTAGCGAGCAAAGAGACAACCAACAAAATTGCCTTATCTTCATCATCAATTTTCACATCTAGTCGCTCTAGATCAATGATGATTGAATTAAACTCATTAAGATGAGACCGAATGGAGGTACCTTCGCCATGCGAATAGTGTAGAGACGTTCTTTAAGGCGCAATTTGTTAGCGAGACTTTTCGTCATGTATAGCGTCTCCAACTTTTTCCACAATGAGGCGGCGATCTTCTCGTTAATGACTTCACGCAAAACATCGTGGACAAACCGAGTTGTATGGCGACAAAGCTTTTCGATCGATTTCCTCCCATTCATCTGCGGACATATCCTCCGGCCTTTTAAGAAGTGCCTTTCGGACACTAAGGCTGCGTAGAACGGCCTTCATCTCGAACTCGCCAGATAGAAAAACTGATCTTGCCATCGAACCGCAATGTCAATTTTTGCGACATAATGGCGAAAAAATAAAAGTGCGAACAAGAGTTGAACCAAGAAAATAGATTTTCCTAGTAAATCGAGGTGAATGTAGCAGTTTCACGCAGATGAACAGTAGCCGAGCGATAATTTTTCCTTTTTCTTGTGTGGAAACACGAGCCAGGCAAAGGTTTCTGTTCCTTCCTTCATCTTATTTGGTACACGAAAGCGAGGAGGCAGCAGAAGGCCCCTTTTTCCTTCTTCACGTGCAGTCCACACCCCAAAGCAGCAAGTGTCCTTTTCTTTTTCTTCAAGGCGCTTCTTGCTAAGCTTTTTCAACACCACGCGGGACAACGAGCTTTACCACGCTACCGCCTCCATCGAACCGGTGCGCGACGGAGGAAGGCGAGCCGAGGCGAGGGCGCGGCGATGGGCGGCAAGCAGCGTCGTGGTTGCTGGAGGCGCCGCCGAAAGCGTCGGGGACGGCCGCGCGGGACCGAAGCTGGCGAACCGCGGCGGCGGCGGCGGGAGCGGCGGCGCGATGTCGGCAAAGCGTGACGGGCGCGCGAGATCGGATCTGGCGGCGCTGGCGGCAAACGGCGACGGATCCGAGACCGGAGGCGACGGATCTGGAGGTAGCCGGGAGGGAACCGCGACAGCGACGATGGAGGCCAACGAGCCGAGGCGGCGGTGGGCGCGCACGACGGCAGCACGACGTCGACGACGGGAAAACCCAGATGTGCTCTGATACCACTTGTTAGGGTTAGGACACCGCACACACGCACGCGAACACAGTGTTTAACGTGGAAAAACCTCTCCAATGTGGAGAGGAAAAAAACCACGGGAAAAACAATCACTATGACGGCTTAGGGTTTACATATACAAGGGGTGGCTATATATAGCCGAAAATAGGCCCGAAAATAAAGCCCAAAATTGAGTCCTAATCCAATAAGAATTAGAGTCAAAACCCAGCAGTTCTTATGAGTACAGTTTTTTAATTATGTGGGACAAACATAAGGTGCCATGAGTGCAGATAGCTTCTAAGCATATGCATGCCTATGTAACATTACAATGAAGTATCTAAAGAAAGAAAATTTATGTCAAATTTTTCATATCTGGTTAAGAAAAAAAGGAGGATCACAAGTACATACACAAATAATAAATTGCATTACATAACTTAACACCAAATTTATAGCTTGCATTTTTTATGAAGTTGGAGAGGCACAAATATATAATATTAAACAATATAATACTAGGGATGCACAAAAGAGTAACCTAGACTAGCAGTGGAATACCACAAAATACCATGAAAAGAATTAAAGGGCTCACCTCTCGCAAGGAATGAGATAGTTCAGTCAGATCCGAACTGCTGAGCTTGTGTCGAGCATGCAGGCACAGATTTTGCAATAGACTTGCAGCCACATATCTGCATCTGTCATTTTGGATCATGGCTATGAGTTCTCTAATGAGTAAATACCCTGGATCCTCCAACATAACTGAACAGTTCTCGACACTCTCCATTGCCAGCAAGGCTAGTGCTTGACCGGCTGTTATTTGTAGTGATTGATCAGAATATGTGTTTGACGGTGCATGTAAGGAAAGAAATGCATGGATCAACCTGCTAATGATCACTTGGATGCGCCCGATCTCCTGCCTTGTGTCCTCATCAATGGCAAGGTTCCGGACGATCTCTGCTGCCAGCTTCCTCAGTTCTTGACTGCCTTCAATGCCATCCAAGATCTCTGCGAGTTCTCTCAATATAAAGGGATGTTCTGACATCTTCTGTCTCAGTGTCATACCGATTTCTCCACCGGTGTTTGAGAGCCTTCTCAGCAACTTCAGTGATGACCCTTTCAGCATTATCTGCTGTGCCTTATCAGTATACGCTATGATTCTCGGTATGAGGTCAGTTGCTCTGCTGATTTCCACACAGTTATCTGAATCACAATCCGCAAGCTTCTCAAGAATTGTCATGCCCAGTACAGGGAGGAGGTCTTGATCTGTGAAAATCTCCTCCGTTTGAGTCAAACAGCATTTTGACATCCGGTGACAGCATCCGAGTAACCAGGAGTTTTGTTGGTTATCGCTGTGCAGAAGTGGTTCTTGTCTATTCACTTGGTTATCGCCTGTGTCGATAACTGTATCCTGTCTTTCCTCCTGGCTGTCATATGTATACAGAAGTGGGTTTCGTATTTTCAGTTGGTCATCAGTGAGCAGCAGTGAAGATATGTTCTGCAGTGACCCAGGGATCATCACAACAACTTGGAGGTCCTTTGCAAGATCAACAATGACTTTTGCGGCAAACAATCTGATTTCTGCATCCTTTGGACTTGTCCAGCCCAACATGCTGATCAATGTGTCTACTGTCTTTCTGGAGGTGATTAGTCTCGAGTGGAGCAGTGCCTTAAAGGGCTCCCTTTGCAGAAGGCTGTGCAGCATTCGAACCCCATATAGTTGGTTCGTGGCTGAGTCCGAGGTTGTGAAATCCATGGCAAAGCTGATCAGTTGCATGATCTTTGGAGCAAGCACACCCCCTGCAATGCACTGCTCATAGATATATGAATAGTACAAGCTGATGCATTCCATGGCCCACTGACATCTGAACCCGCTTCGATGGACCAATATTCGCCGAGGAATGAATGAGAATAACTCGAGGATGCAGGCCACAATGTAGAGGGTGCCTTGGACAAGCACCATCCGATAGAAGATATTCTGAGATGCCAAGACATTCGGCTTGTCGGAATCTAAAGAATTGGTGTCATTAACATCAAGGAGCGGGAGCCATCGGAAGTGTAGTAGCGCAAGCTCGACACGGAAGAGTGCTGCTGGTATCTGCAGGTTGCCAAATGACTCTACCAATAAAGCTAATGGCAGTAATACAACCATGAAAAGTATAGAAAGTACATTAATATGCCCCAAGATCACTATTGCAGCACACACGCACAAAATCAGGATCATTGGGCGCATGAATAACAATTTGCGGCCATTAGGACTATTCACTATTGTGGTTATCTTTTGAACCTGCAACCTGCTGACTGTGACCATGAACACTGCCGCGAGGAGTGGTGCAAAAATGATTCTAGGTACATGCAACCTCTCTTTGGGTATTGATGTTTTCCGGAACAGAACGGGCCCCAACAACAGGATTGCGAACAAGGGACTCCACACTGCTATGATGTCACATTGTGGATTGCAGAATAGGTTAAGAATCACAGGAGATAGAAGCTTGCAGAGGACAAGCAGATAGAAGGCTATTATCAGGCACCGAAACAAGAAGAGCAAGTGGGCAGTGAGATCAGCGTCGTACTTCCGATTTGCCATGACGAATACTAAAACATCAGTGAAGCATACAGTCAGAATCACCGAGTTCAGACTAGGACGTCTGAGAGCACCCCTGGTGCGGAAGAAGAATTCGTACTCCAACCTGTTGTTCTGGCTGAACATCCTGCAGCATGCATCCAAGTTGTCGTTAAACATGAAGGAGCAAATTCAATACAAACACCCAAATTCTTTGCAAGCGACTGAACCACAATTTTCTATGGGGGCATACTAGGAGACATCAGTGTATGAAGCACATGTTTGGATTTAGGACATGCAAATCGATAGAATGGCGCCCAAAGGTCTGTGTCAATGATCAACTGATCACTCACCTTGCTGCTTCCAGGAAGACCAGCGTCGTCGCGAACGAGAAACCTTGCACTGTGAGGTTGGATGAGAAGCCACCGAGAAGGACGACGGTTGCCCACATGAACGCCAGGGTGCCGAGCCCGCTGCCGGCCCTCTCGATAAGCGCGACAACGCGGACGAAGCGGCTCAGGTAGTGGGTTGGGTCCGCCATTTTTTGCTGCTCAAACTGCCTCTTGGCAGATTGCAGTGGCCGGCTAGCTCGACCCTCCACTCTACCAAGGCCACTGCTAAGTGCAAGCTTCACACTGAGAGTCAAGCAGAATGTTCAGGCTAGTTCGATTACCTTTCGCGAGTGGTAACCTGAAGTGGTATGTATATGTTTACCAATGGAGACCATAGAGGTCACTGTGATTTTGGACAGTCCTGGTAGCCGTGATTTGGAGCTTTTCGAAAGACCCGGCCTGCAGAAAAGCGCGCCATGCGGCCATATTTAGCCGTATTTCCAGAGCCAACCAAACTTAGCCGTATTTCAGTTGTTCTCCTTCTTATCCGGACTGGTCAAACTTAGCCGTATTTCCAGAGCCAACCAAAGATCTTCACTGTCTAGTGTTTAATGCGTCAGGAACAGGAACAACAAAGGATTCTACATTCCCTCCCTCAAAAACAAAGGATTCTACCGTAGCACACCACAAAAATCCCAAGACATTTCCATGGTCATGCGAAGAGACTGAAGACGATCGTCACCGGGAAAGTATGATGCACCACTGATATGACACTATGTTGTATATAGGCCATAGGGAGCATGCACATGAATGGCTGAATGAACTTCCGTATGTGATCGTAGTTTTGCTGTTACTAATTACATACCGAATTAATGGCTATAGTTAACTAATTGATGAGTACTAGCTAGTTCCTGCATCTTACAGGGGCCACTACTACAGAAATACCCATCCTTGACCCCTCATCACCAGCGGATTCGTGTAGAACCGCCAATGAAGTGGCTCACGCCCGCTCCGCCCCATGCCGGGGACACAACAAACCGCCAGTGATGCACATGTACGGCAAACTGCTATTGATGGTACCTATTACTGGCGGTTCGGCAACTAAACCACTAGTGAAACTATCACTAGCGATTCTTCTAAGCATCCGTCAGTGATATGGTAACGTATCACCGGCTGTCGTTGTCGTCACCATAGTCCTCCTCCTGGGCCGAAGGAGTCACCGGAGTCAGCCAAGTTGGAGGAGTTCGGGGGAGGATTCTCGTCGCTGGAGTCGGTGTTGGAGTTGTCATCGGACAATCAGATTCGGACGCGCTGCACCTCCTCCAATACGTCATAATCAGCCTCATCCTTTTCCTCCTCCTCGTCTTTGACAGCGGAGGCGGGCTAATCCTCATCATCGTCGTCGTAGGAGGTGGTGGGGCCACACAATGAAGTCGAGAGATCGCGGCGTCAAAGGCGACTGACATTGCCGCTTAGGTGATGGTAGAAGGGTGGTAGGACCAAGATGCCGCTCCTCCCCTGCCTCTAGCTCCTCCTCGTCGCTAGCCGTTGCCTCCTTCTCATCGTCCTCCTCACCACCGGCCTCCTTCTCCACTTGCTCCTCGTTGACGGGCTCTTCCTCGGTCTCCTCCTCATCGTTGGCCTCCTCCTCTTGCCAATCCTTGTTGTTGGACTCCTCCTCATCGGAGTCGTTGAAGTGCTCCTCCTCCTTTGTGTAAGAGTGATCGGAGTATTTCTTTTCCATGCCAGAGTTGTCTGCCTCCAACAAGCCAAAAAAGGATGAAGAACCGACCATGGGAACGACGGCGGCGACAAGTTGGGGCTCCGAGACAAGGCGAAGCACTGAGACGAGAGCGGCGACGACGAGTCAAGTGACAAAGACGAGAGCGGTGATCCCAGTGGAGATGATGGTGGAGACAAGATCGACGAGTTGGGTGGAGACAGAAACGGAGACCACATGTTGCCAAGCAATCGATAGAGTGAAAGTTGGAGCAATAGAGTAGTGGAAGTTAGGCGGATCGGCGAAATGTGAGCCATGGTGCCGATCGATCGAGTATATAGGTACGGAAGCGGTTTTACCCATGAAATGGCTTAGGAGACGAAAAGCCATATGTGCCAGTTCTAATTACAAATTGGCACTGATAACAACACATTGGTATACGAAAAGTCATATGTGCTGGTTCTAATTACAAACCAACATAAATAACGTGATCATCTATGTCGGTTCTTAAATAGAACCGAAAGAGAGAACATGAATTTCCCCTACACGCATACTTAATAACCAACACAAATAATCTTATCTGCGTCGGTTCTTAAGTACTCGAATAAGATTTTCCAACGTGCCTACTTAATAATCAGCACTAATAATCTTATCTGAAGCAACGTGTTCTGGTGCACTGGTACCAATATTGAATTGGATGTATCGATCAATCCACTCAAAAGGTTAAGCTGATGAGGAAATATGAGCAATATATTCAATACTAATATGTGATACAAACCTCATAAAGACACTAAATTTTATATTTTTCTATGTTTATTTTTATTCGTTATTGCAAAAATAGGTTCCATTGTGTGTTTTAGACAAAAATAGGCGTCAATAGCCTACCAGACAGGCGATTGCCCGATGGAGGGACGATGGGTGGGCCCATGTCGGGACCCGCAAAACGGAGTCGAGTCCCTTCTATGCTTTACCTGTACTAGTCCATGGATCAAGTAGCTAGTACACATAGATTCCAGATCTTTGGATCATTGCCATTACAATTCGAACAAATATTACATCAGAGTGCGTTACAAGACGCTAGATTAGAGTACAAAATTCGGACACACAGGCCTTACACAGCGGAAGTTTAACATGCAGCGGAAGTCTTAACAGTCTTCCATAACTCCAAATGGAAGAGGCAAAATACAACAATCAATCCCACAGGCGAGCTGTAGTAGCGTCCTAGGCGTCGGAGAACCTTCGTCTTGAAGTCCGGCAACGAAACCTTCATCTCGGTACATCTCCTCCTCGGGATACCATTTCTGACAACCTGCTCGTTGGAATGAGCAGCCCCGCATAAAAGGCGAGGGTGAGTATACTTTATACTCAACAAACAAGGCTGACTAAATGCAACTAAGGCTTAACAAAGGAAGGATAAGGGTTCTTTTACATAAAACCAGTTTTACAAGTTTTTCCTAAGATTTTATAAAATGATTTGAAATGTGTTTGAGGAAAACAAATATTTGAATCATTTTTTTTGAAACTCCGGCCGTAACCGGTTTTGCCCAATCCTGGCTACTCACGGCACCCACCGTGCAAACACCCTCATCGCTCACAGCACCCACTGTGAGGAGAAAAACCAAAACACACGACACCGATCGTGGTTTTCCTTTAAAACACCATTTAGAAAACAAAGATAAGAAGTACCAATGAGGCAGCTCCCCGTCGTCCGTCCTTAACCGTGGACACGGCTATCATGATAGTTTTACACTCTGCAGAGGTTGCACGCTTTATCCACGAGAGGTGACCTTCCCTAGGAATCACCCAAAGGGAAAAGTACACCACAAGGTCTTTAACCGACATTCCCCTAGCCTGGCACTCCCTCTAAGGATTCCACCGCAGCGCTAGTTACTCTAGTTGGCTGAAGCCCCCTCTTGAGCCTGTAGAACAACACCAATTGCCTACTCCACCGACTGCAATGCCAAAACTAGGAGTCCGAAGGGTACTCAACCAGGGCTTGCCCACACAAGCATTCAATGGTCGTACCGTTGTACTTAGCTCGTCTACCTCAAGGAATCGGTCCTTAGGGATCAGGGTGGGTCTCGCACTGGACCCGAATCTCGTGCACGTAGCACCATCCTTGCAACCATCCACCCCAATCAGGTTTTGCAAAACATTTTTCTCGATAGCACCCACTATCAACTAGCCTAATTACAACCAAATGACAACACCAATTGTCCTTTTTAAAGATCACAAGTAAAATGGTAATTAATGTTAACAAGCAATTAATCAGGTGGTTTACTATGAGCATTACTAAGCAGATGCAAAACCTAATCAAGGATATGGCAATAATTAATCAAAATTAATAATCCTAAGGTAGCAAGGGTATTTTATAAGAATTAATTATCAATGGGATTTAGCTAGGCAATATAGTTATATAGTATTTTATGTTAAACATACATGCTACTGCTCAAATCCTACAAAACTTGTTTGAAAACATGGGTTCAGAGGTTTCAGCACTTGCCTTGATCAACGAAGTAAGAAGGGTCCTCCGTTGGGTCGGCAACATCACTCTAGTCGCCCGAGTCTAGCGTATGAGAAAATATGACAATAAATACAATGCAGAAAATATAATGTGTGCAAATGCATATGAAAAATCATAAAATAGTAGGTTTTGATTTTATAAACATTTTAAAATTTATTTCATAATTTTTGGAGTTGTAGAGTTAGAGATATGAAAATATAAAGATTAACTCCTACCTAAAAATAACAGAAAATAGAATTAATTAAAAAAATTACGAAAATTGGCAGAGGGGAAGATATGGATCTAATAAGGCTAGAAAATTTTGTTTGAATTGATTTGGATGAAAAATAAATTTTTGGTGTTCATTGGAAGTTTGTCATCAACATGCACATCAGTCTTGACTTGGTATTACTGCTACTGATTGACAAAGAGATGAACAGACAGCAGGTAGCGGTGGCTTGCTAGGATAGCTGCCGATGACCTGCGGTGTGGCTAGGTAGAAGAAAGGCACGAATGGAATCCTGACGACGCAAGGGACTCGCCGATGGCGGCTCGCCAGAGCGAATGGCAAGCAATGACGAGACAAGCGGATCGGAGGCACGCAGTAGCACTGGCACGGCGCTGCGTTGTGAGGAAGGGCAGCGAGGGCTTGGGGAAAGAAGTGGAAGGAAGAGGAGGACTCGGGATTCCAGAGAAGGGGCAATGTCGAGGTCTCACCACAAAGAAAGCAGCGATTCGATGAAGAGGGCGCGGACAAAATCCGGCGAGGTCTTGGCGGTCGATTCGTTGGCGCTTGAGCGACCATTATCTCGAGAGGTTGGAGGGTGGATTCATGTCGAAGATGCACAGGACGTGATTGAAGGACATGGGCCAATTCACGCCGCGCCAGCATGGGCGCAAGGAGGAAGAGAGACGGCTCGAGATCGAGAGATGCTACTTCGGCGATTCATGTAGGACGCCTCAGAAGGTTCTAGGATCTCAAATTTGGTAAGGTAGGAGAGGATAGGAATACGAAGGACGTGTTTTCTCAGATTTATGATCGCCTTTGCCGATTTTGCGCAGCAAGAAAGAGAGGAGGCGGCGTTGAGATCTGGACGGCGGCGGTGACCCGAAACAGCACACCGGTGGCGGCAAGGGAGACGGCGGGGTCTAGGAGCACCGTGAGACCAAGGAGAACCTAGAGGAGGCACTCCCATGGAAGGAAACAAAATGCAGTGCCGGCGCGACGTCGTGGCCAGCCGTGGAGCAGAAGATGGCGCGCGGCGGCGGCGATCCGGCGAAGGGACGGCTCGGTAAGGGCAGGATGCAGGAGCAGCGGGACCCAAGGGGGAAGAGGGAGACATGGGGATGGCACGGGAGGCGGCGGAGTTGAGTCTTACCATCTGAATACGATAAATTCGACGAACTGGCGCAGCAGCAGATTCCGGCGAAGCCTTCGGCGATCCAATTCATCGCGCTCGGTCGATGATTCTTCGAGCGCTTTGTTGGGTTGGATTCGCAATGAAGATTGTTGAGCAACCACGCTACCGGGTGTAGTCCGAGGTTGCTGATTCGTATGCGCGACGTAGAACGATAGCGAGAACAACGGATGCACAAAGTAGATCAACACAGATGTAGGGAGAGAACGGATTCTTTATTGCTTTCAGGTGTGTATACAATGGGTGGATCCCTCTTCTATTTATAGTGCTGCTTCATAGAGTTTGGCAGGTCCACGGATAGACCTATCCGGATACGGCCATGAGCCGTGAACCGAATAGGTTTCCTAATACTCCCCCTTGGACCTTGCCGCGTAATGCATATGCCTCATCAAAACTCCATAAAAACCCAGTGGGAAAAATTCTTGGAGAAAGAGTGCATAGCATACGCTTGCTGTGCGCACGGATATGTCTCATTAAAAACCTTATGTGAGAAACTTCTTTGAAAACTCACTTAAGGAAAAAAGAGTACAAATCCACCCAACATTGCTTCATTACTTCAATGTAATAGTTGGGTACTTGAACTTCTGGTTCAAGATTTAATTCAAAATATGTGAAGTTTCTCCCCCTGAATTCTGCACTTCTCTAAGTCTCATCATTCCTATGCCTTTAATGCATATTTCAAAGGTAGATGCAGGTAAGGACTTAGTGAACAAATCTGCGAGATTCTCGCATGACTTAGTGTGCTGAATATTGATTTCATTCATCTCATGCATCTCATGTGCATAAAAATACTTGGGGTTTATGCTCTTAGTAAGGTTGCTCTTCACATATCCAGTCTGTACTTGTGCGACACATGCTACATTATCTTCATAAATGATGGTGGGGGTTTGTTCTATTTGCAATCCACATGACTGGAGAATGTGGAATGTCATTCTTCGAAGCCATGCACATTCACGTGCTGCCTCATACAATGCAATGATTTCCGAATGGTTAGTCGATGTTGACACAAGTGTCTGCTTTGACGACTTCCATGATACTGCGGTCCCTCCACACAGGAAGATAACCCGCATCTGCATATCCGACCAAAGTCATATCTTGGTTCCTTCTATAAAATAATCCAAGATCGACTGTTCCCCGTAGGTAGCGGAAGATGTCCTTTACCCCTTTTCAATGCCCTTTTGTTGGCTCTGCACTATATCTTGCTAATAAGTTTACGGCGAACGTAATGTCAGGCTGTGTACTGTTTGCTAGGTACATGAGCGCTCCTATGGCACTTAAGTATGGGAATTCCGATCCCAGGACTTCCTCCCCCTCTTCTCTAGGTCGATATGGGTCTTGGTCTGCTTGTAATGACCTTCCGACCATCGGGGTTCTTGATGCGTACGCCTTCTCAAAACTAAACCTCTCCAACACCTTTTGGGTGTAGGCGGCTTGGTGTACGAGTATTCCATCTGGCATATGCTCAAGCTGAAGGCCTAAGCAAAATTTGGTTTTACCCAAATCTTTCATTTCAAATTCAGATTTGAAATACGAGCTTGCTTCTTTAATTTCATCATCAGTTCCAATGATGTTCAAATAATCCACGTAAACCGAAATTATACAAAAACCATCTTGTGATCGTTGTATAAAAACACATGGACAGTCTTCATTATTTGTATAGCCTTTCTTGCTCAAGAACTCGCTCAAGCGATTATACCACATTCTTCCTGATTGCTTTAATCCATATAAGGATTTCTGCAATTTAAACAATATAATTTTTTCTTCTCTTTATTCGGGGTTGGCATGCCGTCAGGTACTTTCATGTACAATTCAGAGTCCAGATTACCGTAAAGATAAGCTGTGACCACATCCATCAATTTCATTCTTAAGTTCATATTCACTGCCATTGAGATGAGATATCTAAAGGTTATACCACCCATGACCGGGGAATAGGTTTCTTCATAATCAACGCCTGGGCGCTGAGTGAATCCTTCAGCTACCAGCCTTGCTTTGTACCGTACCACTTCATTATTTTCATTTCTCTTCCGAACAAAAACCCATTTATAGCCCACGGGACGTATATGGGAGGGTGTAAGGCACACAGGTCCAAACACTTCTCTTTTGTTCAGTGAGATTAGTTCCGCGGTGATTGCCTTCTTCCATTCCGCCCAATCTGGTCGGTGCTTACACTCAGAAAGAGATGCCGGCTCTGGATCGGGATCTATTCGCTTGGCAATCATTTTAGCAAAGTATATGTCGACATTGGCTGTTGCTCTATTCATCATTTCCCCTGATTCTAGAAAGTTTATGGCCATTTCGTCATGGGGTGCTTCGTGCATTTTTACTTGCTCTTCACCGCTATTTCCCATCACGGGAGCAAGTTCCTTTAGCTTATTGTTGCCGATGTGAGCACACGTATTTCTATCGGCTTCTTCTTCTATTACCGGTATATTCAAATCTAGGAGTGCCTCGCTAGCAGGCTGCTTCTCACCAGAGTTGCCAGGTCTCAACTGGCTCCCCTTCTTTTCTTTCGAGGCGCTTATGTGACTGGTTGTGATAAGCTCTCTTATCCACTTTTCTCCAGGCGTCCCCGGATACTTGGGATTCGAGTAACCAGATTTCCTGTCCTTTTCTCTGAGGCCTCGGAACAGGATGAGGATACCTTCTATGGTATTTCAAACCCTCTCTGGTGCATTACTAGGAGTAATGCGACTTGATCACACATTCAAATCACAAAAGTGATCGGGCAGTTCATTTTCTAATTTCTGTAAATCGAAGATTTTCTGGACCTCTTCGTTTGCTTCTCTAGTACGGGGATCATGTGCGGGAATGCGGTGGCTTGCCGATGATTTCACGGCATTTTCTCATAGGGTTCTTTATCTCCCCTAATGACGGAAATTATCCTCGTCAAAGATGCAATCAGCGAACCGGGCGGTATGCAAATTACCGGTCAAGGGTTCTAAATACTTGATTATGGACACTGTCTCATAACCAACGTATATCCCCGGCCTCCGGAGAGGGCCCATAGTCGTTATTTGTGGTGGTGGTATCGGTACATACACCATGCATCCAAATTTTCTTAAATGGGAAATTTTGGTGTGATCCCTGAACTAGTTGCATTGGTGAGTGGATGTTGTACTGTTGACGGTCTATAGTTCAATAATGTTGCTGCGTGCAGGACGGCGTGGCCCCAACACGTGTTTGGTAAATTACAACCCTGCAAGAGCGGCTTTGCTATGAATTTAATCCTTTTAATCAGTGTTTCTGCTAGTCCATTCTGAGTGTGAACATGTGGCACTGAGTGCTCTACATTGATTCCCGATGCCATACAGTAATCATCAAATGCCTTTGAAGCAAATTCGCCGGCATTGTCCAAGCGAATGGACTTCACGTGATGATCCGGGAATGCATTCTTAATTCGTATGATCTGAGAGATCAGCTTTGCGAATGCGTGGTTTCTTGTCGAGAGTAAACTCACGTTTGACCACTTCGAGGAAGCATCAATGAGCACCATGAAGTATCTAAAAGGACCTGATAGGGGTTGAATGGGGTCGCAAATATCCCCTTGAATGCGTTCAAGGAACGCGGGGATTTCATCTTGCACCTTCATGGTCGAGGGCCTAGTGATCATTTTCCCAGTGGCGCATGCCTGACATATGAAGTCTTCTTGATTAGGGAAATTCTTTACACTAATTCCATGGCCCTGAGAGTTGGTAATTACATTTCTCATCATCCGTAAGCCTGGATGACCAAGTCTACTATGCCAAAGAGAGAAGAGTTCAGCACTCCTAAAAGAAGTTTTTATAGAAGTGTATTTGTCAGGTGCTTTAATTCTTGTGTGGTACAGCCCAGTTTCAAATGAAGGAAATTTTTCTCAAATTCTTTTTCCACATCCGTCGTGCTTCATAATGCACAGGAATTCTTTGCCATTTTCTTCAGTGGTTTCAACATGGAAACCGTTGGCACGGATGTCTTTAAAACTTAAGAGAGATCTAGTGGATTCAGGGTACAATAAAGCTTCATCAGTTTTCAGTGAAGTACCTATAGGCAGTATGATTGTGGCTTGACCAGAGCTTACTATGCATGAACCGCTTCCTGTAATTGTGGTTATACTGCCGGTTTTCTTCTTGATAAAAATAATTTGTCTCTCTTAAGATGCTATTCTGCTATCAACAATGCATATCTCCTTCATATGGGCGCTTCATAAATTCATATAATTTCAATTAGGCTATCATTCATATTGCAAGCATTCACACAAATATACTGGGAATAAAATGCATAACTGATCACGAGAATTAAAGGTTTGCTCCCCCTGGAGCTCACAATTCTTCATTCATGATGAGATCACAAATGTCTGCTAATGGAACCACACTAAAAGGCTGACTAGTGCTGCTATGTATGCACTAAATAAATTCTATAAAATAGACTTCTACAGTGTCAGCAATTTCTTTTTCTATGATGGCATCATCTTCTTTAGTAGCTTCTGCATATCTCAGTTTGTCCAGTCCTACATGCTTATGGCAGGATAGTGTGTTTGAGCTTTCCGAACCGCTTCTTAAGTGCGGCCCAAAGATCAATAGCACTTTCCATTGCCATGTATTCATTCTTTAAAGTATTGGACATGTATGCTTAAAGAAATGCAGTGCTTGATTATTCCGTGCTCGGGTATTGCCCCTCGCTACAATGCCAATGGCGGTGCGGGGAGCTTCATGTGCGTAGCCGGAATTCATCAAATTCATGACTCACGATGCCAAACATTTTGCATAATTCAAATTCTTTGCATAAGATACTGTGGGTATCATAGTGTGTGTTGCGTGACATGGATCTATTCATAAATTCTCGGAATTTCCAGTATAAACATGCTAAAATATAGTCCGAGGTTGCTGATTCGTATGCGCGACGTAGAACGATAGCGAGAACAACGGATGCACAAAGTAGATCAACACAGATGTAGGGAGAGAACGGATTCTTTATTGCTTTCAGGTGTGTATACAATGGGTGGATCCCTCTCCTATTTATAGTGCTGCTTCATAGAGTTTGGCAGGTCCACGGATAGACCTATCCGGATACGGCTTCGCGAGCCCGTAACCGAATAGGTTTCCTAATAAAGATATCCAGGACGTCCTCGGACGGTTTTGCGAAATTCGCATCGAGGCGGTGCTGAGGCGAGGAAGAGTAGAGACGGCCAAGAATCGGGAGGCCGACCTTCGGCGTTAGATTGCCGGAGCTACGGACCTCGGATCGGTGAGTTCTTGGGCAAAATAGAACCGTGAGGACGAAATCTAAACGTCCACGGAGGGTTTAGATAATGGAGGCTTACCCAGGTTGCAGCAGAAGGAAAACGAAAGAGGGAGAGGTAGCTCGCGAGGAGACGGCGGCTGGGATTTATATAGGGTTTTAGAGGGGATTTAGGGAAAGGGGGAGGATGATTTGGGTAGGGATTGATCCCCTAGGATCGTGGGAACTGATTTTTCTGGTTTTGGGGAGGATTTTAGGGAGGATTCCAAGAGAAGATAGAGAGGGGGGTTTTCCCTCTCGTTTTGGACAGAGAAGATGGAGAAGAAACGATCAGGGAGAAAGAAAAGGGAAGGAGGGAGAGAGAGGAAAAAGGAAAGGGGAAAAGAAAAGGAAAGAAAAAGGAAATTATGTGGGGTCCACTTGTAAGAGAGGAATTGAATAGATAAATTAAATCAAACTATTATTTATCTAGGCTTCAAATTATAGATAAATAATTACTTTAGAGATTAAAGTGCAAAATAATATTTAATAAATGTAAAATTAGCAAAATTCATATTAACACTTTTATTTTGCACAAATAAAGATTTTTGCAAAACTTTAAATAAATATTACACTTACAATTAGAGTTTGGAAAATTTTATTTTACATAGCTTTTTAATAAGGAACATACTCATTTTCAATTTTTTTATATTTTTAAAATTTTCATGCCATGCAATGCATATGATTTTGGTTTTTGAAAATGAGGATGTTACAGCCCACTAACACTGCTGCGAGCCGACGTGACACATGTCGCCCAATCGTAATTGTCATAGGTGCGAATGGTCGAGAACCCGTTAGGGAGGACGACAGTCGCCTACGTGAACACAAGCGTGGTGACTACTGATGGCGTGAATCTCACATTCAAAGCATGGCCTACCTGCGTGTTGTGTTAGATACTCCTTGATAAAACACAACCGGTGAGCTCTATTGACTGGCTTTGTCACTGTGTCGGTGATCGCTACTAGAAACAAAGAGTAAAGTACAATTTTGTCCTTGGAAGTTACATTATCTCACTTAGCCTCGTGAACTTTAAAATTACTTTCTTGACTCATTAAAATTGTTTCCATTTGCACCACAGCTGCCATGTGTGCACAATACGGTGACGTGGTAGTGTCACATCACCTTCTTCCTCTTCCCTCTCTTTGATTCTCTATTCCTTGCTCTCTTTGTCTTATGCCCGTGCGGTCCCTGCTCTCTCTGTTCCCCTATCAGCCCCTTTCTCTCTTCATTGCCACCTGGATGTGCACCGCCGCCGCAACGCTGACAATTTGCTATCCTTATCTTGTGTCGTTGATCCACCTCATCGCTGTCTCCTTATAGTTGTCCCCAGCCGTTTGGAGCTTGGTAGCTTTGCCCAACCCTCCAACCCTTCTCTCTCATTCTGTCGTGCTCTCTCTCCCTCCCTCTCTCTCTCACACTTGTTACTGGATTTGTATCCTCTATCATGTCTCTGCAGCTCATTTCACATATCACTGTAGCTACAGCAATAAACAGTACTTGACACAGTAAAAGGTACTGTTTGCTATAGTGCTGATTCTACAGTATTTTTACTACATTATTTTTGCTATAGTACTCTACCGCCCACTCACAAAACACTGTGCACCTCTCCCTTTGCCGTACTAAAGACAGAGGATGCGCTTACGGTGGGGATGATGCTCCAAGGGTGGCACCCATGCCACCGGCGCGGCTCCTGGAGGCAACGTGGTAGGTCTCGTCTTACGGCATCCTAGGAAGACTCTAAGGCGGCGCCGACGAGGTGGCTTCCGGTTCCTAGCGGCCGTGGTGGCGCGGTGGAGGTTGACCTAAGAGAGAGACAGGGGTGGGTAAGCTCACAGGTAGGGATGGGATGGAGATAGAGGCGAGAAGAACTAGAGACGGTTGCCCTCTCTGTAGATCCGGGCATCCTTCTTGTACTACTTCATAATGTCCTTTGCAAATTTGTGTAAAATTCTTATACTACTGATATAGTTGAATCTCTTAAACCTGTGAATGTCTATCTGCTTTTCTTAACACAGGTGATCTTGCTTTCTCACCTCTACCATCTCTTTCCACATCAATCTTTTCTGCGCATGCGCTTGGGAGGCGACGTTGTTGTTTGGTTAAATTCTTGAAACAAATTATTTTAGCTTATTTCCATTCGATTCATTCACGTGCCTTAGCGATTGAGAATTACAACTCGTTGGTCTATTGGATTGCAATGAACAAACACTACTATTGAATATGGAAAATAAGTTCTTTTACAATTCAGGTCTCAGGATTGCAACTTGGAGGTTTTACAAAGTACAAGTCCTATTACCAGCACCTATAATCGTACAAAGTTGACATTGCTGGTGCACCATAGGCTATAGACCTATAGTCACTCACAAATACCCACTCCACAGTTCTTCTGCTCTGTCCACAAGAGTGGAGAGAGGTGTCTTGTACTCCATGAATCCAGCATTGCCTAAGAAAAGCATGTAGTTCTCAGCTTTGGGCGTATCTTCAACCAACTACAGTGCTTCCATCATCCTGCATTCCTTGAAACAGCTCGCATAGTGAGAATCATACTCCGTCATGCATATGGCTTGCTCTAGTATTACCCTCTTGATCCCAGGGCAACAAGCACTGGGTTTCATATTTGCATTTAGTGTGTCGACAAGCCTCTTCACAAATCTTTGCTTAATGTGGCATGATTAGTCATGTGTACTCCGTCATGTATATGGCTTTCGCATGATCAATTGGATATGACCAATCTCCTGCCTTGTGTCCTATCAATGGAAAGGTTTCTAAGGATACTTGCCACCAACTTCCTCAATTTCAGACTACTCCTGCTGTCTCCCAAGATTTCAGAGAGGTTTCCTAATAGGAAGAGATGTTTTGATATATTGTATTTTAGTGTTATGCCCATTTCATCGTTAATGCTAGTGAGCCTTTGCATCACCATCAGTGATGACTTCAACAGGACCTTTTGTTGTGTTTCGGTATACGTCGTGTCACTTTTGTAGCTTGTGAATCCTATGATCTTTGGTACTAGCATCTTCGGTAGATGCTCTAAATCGAGTCTCTGTACACCTCCTCTAAATCACTATTCGTTCTCTATATTTTCATCCTCTCCGGCAGAAGCTCTATTCAGAAAAACTATATAGATTGATATAGAGAGCCTCCAAATGCACAAGCTGGAAAAGAGAAACTCTAAATTTAGAGACTGAGATAGAGACTGGAGGACGAGAGGCTCCTTCCAATGAATACATTGCTCACAACGTCTACTGTACCGTTCCACAGGAATCACGCCACACGTGTTGGATTACGAAATTCGAATGCATCTTTTTAGCGGAACGATTGTGCCCCTTTAGTTTCTCTGTTTTCAATATAAATAGTGCCGGATGTGCACAACGAGAACACTCCTCACTCGCTCCCATTCCCTCGCACTAGAAACACTTAGTGCAGAAAATCTCCAAACCCTTCCTTGCTTTCTTCTCCTCTCCTCTGACACTCTCGAGATCATATCCATGGCTAAATTCGGATTAAGCTCCATCACCACCAAACGCTTGGCTGAGCTCGAGAAATTGGGCCACCTAGACGCAAACTCATGGCGAGCGCTCGGAATGGAGGAGTACCAAGAGCCGGCGGAGGATGAAGTCGTCTCCACCGAACTCTACACCATGCACGGTCTTCGCACGTCGGAGAGCGATTTTGTCATCAGCGTGCTCGAGCATTGTGAGTGTGAACACCTCAGCCTTAATGCCAACTCCATCCTCATTCTTGCCATCTTCAGGCACCTCTGTGAAGGTTTTCTGGGCATCATGCCCACTGTAAGTCTATTTCTCCATTTCAACTCTCTTATCCGTACCAGGCATAGCTCTGCAGTTGGTTGCGTCTATTTTCGGCTATGCTCCCTATCTCCCTTTGCTTACCCTGTTACGAACCTAAAAGACTTCGTTTCTGGATGGGCCAAACGGTGGTTTTATCTCAAGAAATCCGTGGACAATCGCCTTTGCTTCCGCGGTGAAATCCTGAACAAGAAGAGCTTCCCTAACTCTCCTGTCCAGGCTGACGAGGAAAAGTGGCTCAACTTGATCAATGAGCTTGCCTTGTACATGCGGCCTTACCGGTCAAACGATAGCAGAGGATTTTCTATGAACAGGGTGTGCCCTCTTTGGAAGAGGGAACACCCTTTTTACGACATCACCGGTTGGCAAGATCTTGCCCGGGAAACTGACTCAGGCATCTTTCCCTCCATCTTCCTTTTCATGCCCAGACTACATATTTACTTTGCTCGTGCTAACCTCCAATTTTGGTAGCTCTGGCTAGCACCAGGGCGGAAGACCGAATGATCGAACTTTTCAGCACCCAGAGAGAGCAAGAAACTGCCCCCCTCCCCCTTGCATCGTACCCAAAAAAATTTGAGAACTCTCCTGCAGGGATTACGAGCCTTACCATGCTCCATTCTGTTCTCATGCTCGGATAACTTTCTAACACATGCTCGGCACTATAATGCTTGCAGGAGAAAAAGGACTTGGAACGTGCAATCGCCGCTCTTTCTGCGCAGGGAGCAAACACGCGAAAACTGCCAAAAGAAGGTTCCTGCCAAGAAGCATAGAGATCCAGTTACCCTAACTTTTCTGTCGAGGTGGTCGTCTAGGACCAAACCGACCCCTAGCCCTCTTCAACGCGGCATCAGGAAGGTCCA
Source organism: Olyra latifolia (assembly GCA_036346145.1). Classification (NCBI taxonomy): domain Eukaryota; kingdom Viridiplantae; phylum Streptophyta; class Magnoliopsida; order Poales; family Poaceae; genus Olyra; species Olyra latifolia. The sequence goes on along the minus strand of CM070529.1, from coordinate 53,049,184 downwards.
CATGGAATACGCTGGCAAAGTTGAAGTGTGCGACTTATGTCTTTGGATGAAAAATTTTACTGTGGAGTATCTCAAGCTCATAGGGCGTCTTTCCCAGTTTGCCGGGAAGCACAAGGGTGAATTTTTGGAGGTGGAGAACGCCGGACTGTGAGCCATGCTCGTAGCATCGATGGGGGCAGGTTTGAACTCGACACCTCCTGCTGTCCAAGGGGAAGAGAGGTCGAGCAGCGACGACACCGAACCCCTGGCTCGAAGGATCCACCGGAAGACTGTTAAGGTTGCAGTCTTGGGATCCTCAGACTCAGATGAGCCCGAGCTAATCTCGAAGATGGAAGCCACAAGAGTAGGGGAGGAGGAGCTACTCGCTCTTCGCTACTCAACTAAGGCACAGGAAGAAATTCCACCCCCGACCGCTGCAACGATTCCACATAGCCAAGCCTGACTCACCTACTCCAGCTCCTGTGGGCACTTCTTCGCCGCGATGAGTTGATAATTAAGTTCGAGCCTGGAGATGATAGGAGTCTCACAGGTATGCTTATTCAAACATCCTTCCTTCTTGCTAGATTCGAGCGGGTGGCTATGGGTGGAGCAACGGCCAGGATTGAGGAAGAACGAAGAAGCGCTGTCTACGATCAGCAGTGCAGGGTTGTCCACGAATTTATTGTTGTGTCCCATATAGTATCTGACACTTATAGCTTCATTTTAACTCGAGAATTATGTCCGGTGCTTTGATTGCTGTCATGCAGTTAGAGGTGCAGCACCAGTATGTTTTGCACACAACGGAGTATGTTCTGCACAGTACGGAGATGCAAGACATCAGGCTACCCTTTGGCTGCCTCGATGGTGATTAGTTGCATCCTCAATGCTACTTTGATGTTGCTATGGTCCCCTAGATAATGAACCTTAGTCTGGCTTGACATTTTATTAAATTTGTGCTTGATCATTGTTTTTTTCCGTTACAAGAACTATTCAAAAGAAGCATTTTCAGCTTTGATTATCTTTTTTTTTTTTAAGAATGGCTAAATTAGGCAAGACATTGGCGTGCTATTTCATTTTTGGTAGGTTGATATAACCTATTTATTTTTCGATTCAGCTTGTGATATCCTAATAGACTAAGAGCATCTCCAGCAGAGCCTCTAAAACAGAATCTTCTCTATATTTAGAGTCTCTCGTTCTCCAGCAGAGCCTCTATCTCAGCCTCTAAATTTAGAGTTTCTCTCTTCCAGCCTCTAAATTTAGAGGTTCTCTATATGAACCTCTATAGTTTTTCTGGATTGAGGCTTTGCTGGAGAGGATGAAAATATAGAGTGCGAATAGTGATTTAGAGAGGTGTATAGAGGTCTGATTTTAGAGGTTCTGCTGGAGATGCCCTAATACTCATATTGTCATGCTGCGTTGTAGAATAGTTGTTGTCTCTATATTACACATGTTGAACCAAAGTAGCCATTCTAAAGAATAACTTGTTCTGCATCATTTTCGTTGTATGGCTATTTCACCCTTATTGATATGTAATGATGTGTTGCAGGATAGTTGGTATTTCTGTTTTGCTTGTGTCGAAAGATCCTGTTTGATAGCCCTACATTTTCTATGAGTTCCTTCATAAGTTCTTTGAAGGATACTTTGACCGTTAAAATTCCTTTATTATATGTTGTCAATTTATACAAAATAATATTATATCAAAAACAATTTGAAATATAAATCTATTGATATGTCTTTTGTACACTAAAGATGCATATAATTTAACTAATTATTTATCAAAGTTTAGAAAGTTTGACTTTTAAAATCAAAATACGTCTTATAGAAATAAACGGAGGGAGTACCGATTAATTTTGCCGAGTTGTGGAAGGAGCCATCTCTTGGTATGCTCCCTTTCCAGAAGGGTTTTTTTTACAATACATTAAAGTAATATGGTTCCTTCGTTCTTCTGGATCCAATGGTTCAGATCACTGATGACTTAATTATACTACATCTAGCCGCTATGAGTATATATTATACGCAGGGACGTAAAAGTAATCAGTACATGTGGATCAGATGGTACTCAAGTAAAATTTTCTATCTATAGGCTCAATTTGTCGCAGGTTCTAGGGATTTGGTTTAATTAATGTTCTTTCCTACTAGCAAATCAAGAACTTAGGGTTCATAAGCCCTTGCATGCAGTTGCGTGCATGCACCTAAACTGCTAATTATGACCAATTCTGGGAGGACTCTGGCCACCGGTGTTGATGTGTTGTTCCCATGGGTGCAATTGGATGCTCGGATCGAAGAGCGTGATCCAGCGACACCGACGGTCGGGCCGCCTTCGCACGTCAATGGCAGCCGCCGCCACCAGAGGTAAGAAAGGCAGGCACAAATATTGCTGCTAATAACGAAGACAGATCGCATGGTTGGTGGATGTCAATCAACGGGAACCAAATCTTTGAAAAACTTGAATGCAGCAAGCGTGTATACTACCATCATACACTACCTGAGTTAATGTAGTGTAAAAGAGAGCTGTGCAACATCTGAACCCCGTAAGTTGCATCTTAGGTGATTTGAGTCCAGGGAATCCATAACAAAAGTGATGAGGCTGATCTTCTTTGGAGCAAGCGCAGATCCTCTCATGCATTTCTCGAATGCATATGCATAGTACAGATTGATATATTTCACTCCCTTCTGACCTTTAAATCCTGCAGATCGGACAAGGAAACTTCAAGGGATGAATGAAAAGACCTCGAGCATTCCAACCACAATATAGAGCACTCCTTGGCCAAGCACCATCCTGTAGAAGATATCTAGAGATGGCACAAGGTTTGTTTTGTCCTCAAGCTTTGTCTTGTCAACATGCTCATTATCACCTTAGTCGTTATGATCTTTTAAGGCGTGGTAGTGCGAGCACAACACGCACGGTAGCTGTTGGTGTCTGTAAGGCTATATGTAATGCTGATCTTATCTGAATCTATCTTTTCTAGCCTTATTTTACTTTCAACCTTATTTTTACTATTCACGATCTTTATACTGATCCTATTTTTGGATCACATATAAGACCATCATTACACATGCCCTAAGTTGCCCAATGACAATAGCACCAAAGCACAAACCTGGCTTGAGACCATCACAGTTCAGTCACATTCAGGGAAATTATACACCAACATCACTATTGCAGCACACATGCACATGTTTAGAATAACTGGACGCCAAAAATACTATTTTGCTGCCTATAGCATAATCTAATCTTCTCTATTAAAAGTCACCGCCCCTCCCAGTCCTCCCATAGTGTCCACGTCGGCTGAAAATTTGCCGCCGTCCGATTGGGCCGTTCGGGGATGTTGCCTTGGGGACACGTGTCCGACTGTCTGTGCTCTACTCTTCATGGTCGATTGTCTCCTATCTCCGTTTCTTCCTCCCCTGCCGCCTTTCCTTCACGTTGTATCTCTGGCTATAAGAAATGACCATATCATCTATAGATAGTACGTAGACAACCTCTCCAATGGATTAATTTATAACATTATACATAATATTAAATCTGGGTCATATGTAATAGATAATAAGTGTCTTGAAATCAATTATACTTGGTTTGTAAGTTAGTAGAATATCATATCTCTCTCCTCCTTTTTCTCTTCCACCCAAGAAAATCTTTGAGTTAGACCATTATAAAGCAGAAATGGTATCATTGGAGATGCTTTTATTCTCTCTCTCTCCTCCGGCCGCCCTCCACCTTCGTTTCTTCCTCCCGTGCTGCTTGCTCGTTTGTATGTTGTACTGCCTCGCCGACTGCTCCTGTTCGCACTTGGCAACTCCCTCCGTCCGTGTTCTTCTTCTCTACAGGGTGGCGGCTCTGCCGACTGCCGGTAAGTACTGATCCATACGTTTCGAGCTTCATATAGTCTTAAGTTAGATCATTCCGTTCCCTTTCCTATAGTTGATCTGTCGATTCGGCGTGGCAGCTGCCCGGAACCCACCCATGTCCGCCTCCGCCGAGCCGTTTTGTCCACGTTCGCGCTCCTCCACTGTTCCTCCGCTCCTATAGCGCCGCCGCGGAGGTCCGATTTGTCCACCCAAGGCTGCCAGAGACCACATCGGTCCAACACTAGGAGCTGAAACCAGTGGCTTCCCCGCTTTCTTTTCTACTCATACATATGATTTCCAATCTAATTGGGTTTCATTTGCTTACTCTGGTTTCCCATGGATAACATGTTCATGCGCTCCGACTTCCTCCGCGATCTGCCCATTCTCTGGCTACCGGAGGCTGCGTCTTCTCTAGCTACCGGAGGCTAAGTCTGTCCTATTTAACTTATTTGCTTATGTCGTTTGCTTATTTAATTTATCAGAATTTTTTTAATTTTTTGATTCTTTTTTTATCTATCTTGAAGACGTGTATAAAAGCTCTCTGACATAAGTCGAACAAATGAGACCCGGCTCTCAAGGCCATATCAGGAAGCAAATATGTAAACGAGATAAGCTAAAAAGAACCACACCTTAGCGCCTAGACTAGCCTTTTCACAAATCTTTCCGTAGTCTACCATGCTCTAGCTCTCGGCCAAAGTCTTTGCGAACAATGCTAGTTATGCACAAAGGCCAACGAGGACCTCTAGTTCTCCTGCCTCCCCTGTGTTCATTATTCTGTCCAGAACCTTTGATGGACACAAAAATGTCATCTAAGGTGTGGTTAGTCAAAATACATTTTGGCTAATTAGAGTTTCACATATTTCTAAAATGTTTCCATCCATTCACTTAGGTGTGCTATATAAAAAGTGGTTCTTATGAGAAAAACATAGTGTGTCATGAATGCAGAGAGAACATGTCCGCGTATGCGTGCTTATGTAATATTGTATAAAATATCTGATAATAAAGATTTACGTCAGATTTTTCACAGATAGTGAGTTAAGTAGAATATCACAAGTTGTTATGACCTATAGTCGGTGCAGGCGCAGGAAGCATGTTGCTGGTACACATGCTGCTGGCCCAATTGCAGGTTCAGTGACAGTGCCACCTGAGCATGCGACTGGACTAGATGAGGATTAGATATAGTTAGTCAGAATAGCAATAATAAAGGAGATTAGTTCAGGGTTGTTAGCTATATAAGCCGCACCTTATAAGGAGTAAGACAGCAGGAGTTTAGATTAAGCAATATAAACCCTTTTTATTTGCTTCTCTTTCTCTCCCACGCGCAAGACTGAACCGCTGCCGTGTGGCCACCCCGTAGGCTGCTGGCGCCTCCTCAACGCGACGACGCCGGCCTCATGCCCCAAGACCCCCCAAGAACCACAACTACTATCTCAGGGGTAGAGACCCTGACACAAGTATATATGCAAGTGATAGTTACATTGCACAACTCCAGCATAAAATTTTTAGCTTGCTCTCCAGCTCTGGGGTACATCGACCATCCATTCTCCAGACATTTAGGCCCTTAGCGGCTTGCTTTTGGGGGCATGTCAGTCATGCTATTGGGTCGATACCTAACCCTCCATTCTTGTAACATAAACTCTTTTTCCACCCTTCTTTATTGAAATGGTAGAGCTCCTGCTTTTTGGTAAAAAAAAATCTTGCATTTGTTTAGAGTGGGAGAGACACAAATACGTGTTTTCTTATATTGAAACGATACAGTACGGTACAAGGGATACAGATATGAGTAGACCCTAGATAGGAGAATGGAACAGCACAGATACCAGTAGCAGAATTAGGCCCTGTTCTTTTAGGCTTATCTAATCTGACTTATCTGTCTTATCTCTAACTTCGAGAATTTTCCGAGGTGGCCTCGAGAGTCGGATAGCCTTGAAATTTAGAATTTAGGGAGTTTTTAGACTCGCCTACGAGATAAAAAATAAAACGGATTCAAAAAGTAATAAAAAAGTCAGGTGAGTCAATATTAGTCAGATAAGTCACGATAAATCACGAAATTTTCGTGACTTATCTGACTAATATTGACTCATCTCACTTTTTTTATTACTTTTGAATCCTTTTTTTTATCTCGTAGACGAGTCTAAAAGCTCACTAAATCCTAAATTTCAAGACCATCCGACTCTCGAGGCCACCTCGAAAAATTCTCGAAGTTGGAGATAAGACAGATAAGTCAAATCTCATAAGCCCAAAAGAACACCCCCTTAATGCACGGCCATCAACTGTTTCGCTCTCGCCACAAGAGAGGAGAGAAGGGTCCTGTGCTCCATAAGCCCTGTGTTGCCCAAGAACAGCCTGTACTTTTCAGCCCTTGAGGGTGTCTTATCTACCGTTGACAGCACTTCCATCAGCCCACAATCTCTGAACTGGTTTGCATAGCGAGAGTTCAGCTCCATCATGGATATACAATGCTCAATTATCGCCCTTCTGATTCCTGGACACCGAGCATCGGGTTTCATATTTTCATATAGTGCATTGATCAGATTCCTCACAAATCTTGCCTCATTCTGACCTTGCTCTAGTGCTTGCATAAAGCTTTCAGGGATAAGACTACACATCTGTGAACTAAGGCCAATAAGGACCTCTAGTTCCCCTGCCTCCTCTGTGCGCATTATTCTTTCCATAACCTATGGTGGAAATAGAAATATCATGTGTGGAAATAGAAATGCCATGTAAGATATGGTTAGTCAAAACATAACTTGACAAATAGATTTCCACCAATTCTAATATGCTTGTATCCATGAGCCCAATTGTGCATTTGTGCTATATAGAATAATGGTTCTTATGAGTACAGTTTTTTAATTATGTGGGACAAACATAAGGTGCCATGAGTGCAGAGAGCTTCTATGCGTATGCATGCCTATGTAACATTACAATGAAGTATCTAAAGAAAGAAAATTTATGCCAAATTTTTCATATCTGGTTAAGAAAAAAAGGAGGATCACAAGTACATACGCAAATAATAAATTGCATTACATAACTTAACACCAAATTTATAGCTTGCATTTTTTATGAAGTTGGACAGACACAAATATATAATATTGAACAATATAATACTAGGGATGCACAAAAGAGTAACCTAGACTAGCAGTGGAATACCACAAAATACCATGAAATGAATTAAAGGACTCACCTCTCGCAAGGAATGAGATAGTTCAGTCAGATCCGAACTGCTGAGCTTGTGTCGAGCATGCAGGCACAGATTTTGCAATAGACTTGCAGCCACATATCTGCAACTGTCATTTTGGATCATGGCTATGAGTTCTCTAATGAGTAAATACCCTGGATCCTCCAACATAACTGAACAGTTCTCGACACTCTCCATTGCCAGCAAGGCTAGTGCTTGACCGGCTGTTATTTGTATTGATTGATCAGAATATGTGGTTGACGGTGCATGTAGGGAAAGAAATGCATGGATCAACCTGCTAATGATCACTTGGATGCGCCCGATCTCCTGCCTTGTGTCCTCATCAATGGCAAGGTTCCGGACGATCTCTGCTGCCAGCTTCCTCAGTTCTTGACTGCCTTCAATGCCATCCAAGATCTCTGCGAGCTCTCTCAATATAAAGGGATGTTCTGACATCTTCTGTCTCAGTGTTATACCGATTTCTCCACCGGTGTTTGAGAGCCTTCTCAGCAACTTCAGTGATGACTCTTTCAGCATTATCTGCTGTGCCTTATCAGTATACGCTATGATTCTCGGTATGAGGTCAGTTGCTCTGCTGATTTCCACACAGTTATCAGAATCACAATCCGCAAGCTTCTCAAGAATTGTCATGCCCAGTACAGGGAGGAGGTCTTGATCTGTGGAATTCTCCTCCGTTTGAATCAAACAGCATTTTGACATCCTGTGCCAGCATCCGAGTAACCAGGAGTTTTGTTGGTTATCGCTGTGCAGAAGTTGTTCTTGTCTGTTCTCTTGGTTATCGCCTGTGTCGATAACTGTATCCTGTCTTTCCTCCTTGCTGTCATATGTATACAGAAGTGGGTTTCGTATTTTCAGTTGGTTATCAGTGAGCAGGAGTGAAGATATGCTCTGCAGTGACCCAGGGATCATTGCAACAACTTGGAGGTCCTTCGCAAGATCAACAATGACTTTTGCGGCAAACAATCTGATTTCTGCATCCTTTGGACTTGTCCAGCCCAACATGCTGATCAATGTGTCTACGGTCTTTCTGGAGGTGATTAGGCTCGAGTGGAGCAGTGCCTTAAAGGGCTCCCTTTGCAGAAGATTGTGCAGCATTCGAACCCCATATAGTTGGTTCGTGGCTGAGTCCGAGGTTGTGAAATCCATGGCAAAGCTGGTCAGTTCCATGATCTTTGGAGCAAGCACACCCCCTGCAATGCACTGCTCATAGATATATGAATAGTACAAGCTGATGCATTTCAATCCCCACTGACATCTGAACCCGCTTCGATGGACCAATATTCGCCGAGGAATGAATGAGAATAACTCGAGGATGCAGGCCACAATGTAGAGTGTGCCTTGGCCAAGCACCATCCCATAGAAGATATTCTGAGATGCCGCGACATTTGGCTTGTTGGAATCTAAAGAATCGGTGTCATTAGCATTATAGAACGGGAGCCATCGGAAGTGTAGTAGCGCAAGCTCGACACGGAGGAGTGCTGCTGGTATCTGCAGGCCGCCAAATGACTCTACCAATAAAGCTAATGGCAGTAATACAACCATGAAAATTATAGAAAGTAAATTAATATGCCCCAAGATCACTATTGCAGCGCACGCGCACAAAATCAGGATCACTGGGCGCATGAATAACAATTTTCGGCCATTAGGACTATTCACTATTGTGGTTATCTTTTGAACCTGCAACCTGCTGACTGTGACCATGAACACTGCCGCGAGGAGTGGTGCAAAAATGATTCTAGGTACAAGCAACCTCTCTTTGGATATTGATGTTTTCAGGAACAGAACGGGCCCCAACAACAGGATTGCGACCAAGGGACTCCACACTGCTATGATGTCACATTGTGGATTGCAGAATAGGTTAAGAATCACAGGAGATAGAAGCTTGCAGAGGACAAGCAGATAGAAGGCTATTATCAGGCACCGAAGCAAGAGATCAGCGTCGTACTTCCGATTTGCCATGACGAATACTAAAACATCAGTGAAGCATACAGTCAGAATCACCGAGTTCAGGCTAGGACGTCTGAGAGCACCCCTGGTGCGGAAGAAGAATTCGTACTCCAACCTGTTGTTCTGGCTGAACATCCTGCAGCATGCATCCAAGTTGTCGTTAAACATGAAGGAGCAAATTCAATACAAACACCCAAATTCTTTGCAAGCGACTGAACCACAATGTTCTATGGGGGCATACTAGGAGACGTCAGTGTATGAAGCACATGTTTGGATTTAGGACATGCAAATCGATAGAATGGCGCCCAAAGGACTGTGTCAATGATGAACAGATCACTCACCTTGCTGCTTCCAGGAAGACCAGCTCCGTCGCGTACCGGAAACCAACCTCTGTGAGTTTGTCCAAGAAGCCACCGAGAAGGACGACGGTTGCCCACAAGAACGCCAGGGTGCCGAGCCCGTTGCCGGCCCTCTCGATAAGCGCGACAACGCGGACGAAGCGGCTCAGGTAGTGGGTTGGGTCCGCCATTTTTTGCTGCTCAAACTGCCTCTTGGCAGATTGCAGTGGCCGGCTAGCTCGACCCTCCACTCTACCAAGGTCACTGCTAAGTGCTAGCTTCACACAGTCAAGCAGAATGTTCAGGCTAGTTCGATTACCTTTCGCGAGTGGTAACCTGAATTGGTATGTATATGTTTACCAATGGACAGTCCTGGTTGCCGTGATTTGGAGCTTTTCGAAAAACCCAGCCTGCAGAAAAGCGCGTTCATATTTCCACATCATTGAAGTTTCAGTCGTTCTTTGCAGAAAAGCGCGTCATGCAGTTTCAGTCGTTCTCCTCCTTATTATCCGGACTGGTCAAACTTAGGCGTATTTCCAGAGCCATCCAAAGATCTTCACTGTCTAGTGTTTAATGCGCTCGTCAGGAACAGGAACAACAAAGGATTCTACCGTAGCACACCACAAAAATCCCAAGACATTTCCATGGTCATGCGAAGACTCTGAAGACGATCGTGACCGGGAAAGTATGATACACCACTGATATGGCACTATGTTGTATATAGGCCATAGGGAGCAATGGCTGAATGTACTTCCGTATGTGATGATAGTTTTGTTGTTACTAATTACATACCGAATTAATGGCCATAGTTAACTAATTGATGACTACTAGCTAGCTCCTGCATCTTACAGTTGGAAGTAGGGGCCACTACTACAGAAATACTTATCTTTGACCCCTTATCACCGGTGGATTTGTGTAGAACCACCAGTGAAATGGTTCGTGTCCGCTCCACCCCACGCCGGGGACACGACAAACCGCCAGTGGTGCACATGTACGGTAAACCGCCAGTGACGGTATCCTATCACTGGCGGTTTGGCCACTGAACCGCTAGTGAAACTATTACTAGCGGTTCTTCTGAGCATCCGCTAGTGACATGGTAATGTATCACCGACTGTCGTTGTCAACACCATAGTCCTCCTCCTGGGCCGAAGGAGTCCCGGAGTCAACCAAGTTGGAGGAGTTCGGGGGGGGGGGGGGATTCTCTTCGCTGGAGTCGGTGTTGGAGCCGTCGTCGGACAATCAGATTCGGACGCGCTGCTCCTCCTCCAACGACTTCGGCTAGGAGGAGGAGTCTAGCGACAAGGATCAGCAAGAGGAGGAGGCCAACGACGAGGAGAAGGATGAGGAATAGCCCATCAACGAGGAGCAGGTGGAGGAGGAGGCCGACGGTGAGGAGGACGATTAAAAGGAGACAGCGGCTAGCAATGAGAAGGAGCTAAAGGCCGGGGGGAGCGGCATCTTGGTTCTACCACCCTTCTATCATCGCCTAAGCAGCAATGACGGTCGCCTTCCACGCCGCGATCTCTTGGCTTCATTGTGTGGCCCCACCACCTCCTACGACGATGACGAGGAGGATCAGCCTGCCGCCACTGTCAAAGATGAGAAGGAGGAAAAGGATTGCAGTCGTTCTCCTTCTTATCCGGACTGGTCAAACTTAGCCGTATTTCCAGAGCCATTCAAAGATCTTCACTGTCTAGTGTTTAATGCGTCAGGAGCAGGAACAACAAAGGATTCTACCGTAGCACACCACAAAAATCCCAAGACATTTCCATGGTCATGCGAAGACTCTGAAGACGATCGTGACCGGGAAAGTATGATGCACCACTGATATGGCACTATGTTGTATATAGGCCATAGGGAGCAATGGCTGAATGAACTTCCGTATGTGATAATAGTTTTGTTGTTACTAATTACATAGCGAATTAATGGCCATAGTTAACTAATTGATGACTATTAGCAAGCTCCTGCATCTTACAGCTGGAAGTAGGGGCCACTACTACAGAAATGCTCATTCTTGACCCCTTATCACTGGCGGATTCGTGTAGAACCGCCAGTGAAGTGGCTCGTGCCCGCTTCACTCCACGCCGGGGACACGACAAACCACCAGTGATACACATGTATATAGTTGGCTGGAGTCGGTGTTGGAGCCGTCGTCGGACAATCAGATTCGGACGCGCTGCTCCTCCTCCAACGACTCCGGCTAGGAGGAGGAGTCTAGCGACAAGGATCAGCAAGAGGAGGAGGCCAACGACGAGGAGAAGGATGAGGAATAGCCCATCAACGAGGAGCAGGTGGAGGAGGAGGCCGACGGTGAGGAGGACGATTAAAAGGAGACAATGGCTAGCAATGAGAAGGAGCTAAAGGCGGGGAGGCGGCATCTTGGTTCTACCACCCTTCTATCATCGCCTAAGCAGCAATGATGGTCGCCTTCCACGCCGCGATCTCTTGGCTTCATTGTGTGGCCCCACCACCTCCTACGACGAATTAATGGCCATAGTTAACTAATTGATGACTATTAGCAAGCTCCTGCATCTTACAGCTGGAAGTAGGGGCCACTACTACAAAAATGCTCATTCTTGACCCCTTATCACTGGCGGATTCGTGTAGAACCGCCAGTGAAGTGGCTCGTGCCCGCTTCACTCCACGCCGGGGACACGACAAACCACCAGTGATACACATGTATATAGTTGGCCAAACGGGCGGCACGGCCCGGCCCGGCACGGGCCCGATAGGGCACGGCCCGATTAAGCCTAGCTCGACACGGCACGGTTAAATAATGATCTTGCGTGCGTCTCCGCCCTGGCTGAATCGGGCGCCGCACGCGCACGACAATGCGATATGATCTGCCGTCTTGGCTCTGGTCGGCGAGAAGATAATCGGGCGTCTTGCCCGATTCACAAATCACAAATTTTGGTAAATCACAAATTCACAAATCAGCACAAGAACACACATGACAATTGACAAATACTGAAATACCAAAATTCATAGATTATTTTGAGCTGTTATAAATGTTTGACTGCCTCATTAAAAACCTTTCTAGGTAAAAAACTCATACCTCATGAGAAAACCCTAGAAAGAAAAAAAGAGTACAGCCCAGCTCATGATCATATCTCAATATCTTTGCTAAATAATTAAATTACACAACACTGGCACTGGCAGTGGCTTGATTAGCCTCTTCATCAAGGTACAAGTTCATAAAAGCGTCTTCGAGGTCTTTGTTCGCCACGTCGCGCATCCTTCAGGCAGGACAACATCTCCACCATTTCACTCGTCAATCGACGTCGCCGCTCCTCGATCACCCTGCCAGTAAGACTAAACGTAGATTCTGAAGAGATTGTGGAAACAGGAACTGTCATCACATCTTTAGCTAATATAGAAAGAACAGGATAAGTAAGTTTGTGCTCATGCCACCAATTCAAAATGTTGAAGTCGTCGTCGTAGTGGGTGACGGTGTCGCTGTCGAGGTACGATGTCAACTTAGAAACAGATGTTGCAACTCCAAACCTAGAAATAGAAGGAGATGCAGATGGCCCTCTCCTTGGCAATGCAGCAGATGTACTATCCCCAGCCCCATGACCCCCTAAACCTACATCAGATCCCCAAAAATTTCCCCCAAGCCATTTTCTTCTTACCAGTACCTGCAGCTGCAGGTTGTGATGGTCTCTGCAGGCGAACTGCATCAAACTTGGTCTCATACTTTAAAAAAGTGTTAGATAATTCAGCTTTGACCCCATTTAAGTAGGTAGAGTAATCTGTACCAGGAAGTTGAGGAGATAGAAGCTGAAGAATATTGTTAAAACCTCTCATCTTAGCTCTAGGATCCAAAATAAATGCAAAGGCATATAGCATAGGTATAGTTCTCCAGTATTTAAGATATTTAGATTTCATAGGAACAACAACAATTCTTAACAATGGATCATTCTCATATGTGTTCAGATGTCCAGCAATCTCAAGAATATGATGCAAGATCAATGGAGATGTGGGATAATAAACACCAGACAGAGCAACAGTAGAATCATAGAACAGTTCTAAAAATTCTAAAATTTTTTCACCTACATACCAGTGTGCATCTGTGAGTAGTGTCTGCCCCTCATTCTGGCGATAGTGAGTATGGATAAAGACTAAAAATGTGCTCTTATATGGTATGAGATGCTTAAGCATAAGATAAGTGGAGTTCCATCTCACATCCATGTCCAAACCAAACTTGCGAGGGCGTACCCCCATAGCAACACAATAGCTTTTGTATGTTGCAATGCGTTGGTTAGAAGAGTTCAAGAAAGAAATAGCAGTTCTGAAAGCCTCAACATAAGGCTTTAGTCTTTTCAAACCAGACTTAACTATGAGATTAATGATATGGCAAGCACAACGCTGATGCAGGAAAACAGAGCCAACATAACCTGAAAACATGGGAGTTAGTATAGACATGGCAGTAGAGTTAGCAGAAGCATTGTCCAGTGTAACAGAGAAAATTTTATCAGTTAGCTTAAACTCATCCACCACAGAGGCAACACGTTCAGCAATATTCTGTCCTGAATGTGAGATATCAATAAGCCGAAGACCTATAACCCTTTTTTCCAATTCCCAATCAGCATTAACATAATGAGCAACCACACTAAGGTAATCCTCCTTAGCATTACCAGACCATATATCAGAAGTAAAAGCAACAGATGAAACAGAAGACTTCAAGCAATCCACAAGTTTAGCATGGCACTCATTGAAATACTTCACAAAATCTCTAGTTGTGGTTTGCCTAGAAACACTAGCAAAACGAGGATTATGTGCATTCTTAATGTACTCCTCAAATGCAGAAGACTCACCAAAGCATAGAGGCAGATCCTCTCTAGCTATCGACCGACATAGCTTAGTACGAGCAACCTCAGGACTGTACTCCCATTGAGATACAGAGCCGTCGGGATTGAATCGAAGCAGGGACTGAGCCATGGCCGAATGGCCATGTTTCAATTTGCATGTCTTACGATGTCGGAGCAAATGTCCAGAGCCACCAGAAGAAAGAGCAGTCAAAGTTTTTTTTGCAGTGTTTGCACTTAGCAGCATACTTGACTTTCTTACCATTCTCCATTTTGAACAACTTCTCAAAGTCGTCCCAGACTTCAGAGGTGGAGGATCTAGTTCTAGTCCTCTTTTCACGGGAGGTGCTTGCAGGACTCGTGGAGCCCGTCGCCGCCGCGGCCTCGGCATCGGCATCGCCAGCGCCAGCCAAGTCGATAGGTCTTTGCAAGCCTCGCTATCGAACAAGGCGTCTCGCTCCTCCTCTTCCTCGGTGTGCCCTTGCTGCATCAAGTCGTAGTCGATGGAGGTCGGATCAAGCGCCCTACGGCAGTGCCCTACGGCAGCCGGAGCCCAAAGATGCCGAGATGGCGAGACACGATCTTGATGAGGGGAACACACTAGAGGGCAGAGGGCGAGATGCGGTGGAGATGGAGAGGGCGAGCCGGCGAGATGCGGTGGAGAGGGAGAGGAGCGGGGCCACGACGGAGTCACGACTCACGGAGAGGCCGAGGGCGAGCCGGCGAGGGGCGGCGCTCGGCGGAGAGAGCGAGATGCGGCGGCCAGCAGAGAGGGAGTGGAGCGGGGCTTGCGGGGCCACGACGGAGTCACGACTCACGGAGAGGGCGAGGCACCGAGGCCGCGAGGGCGAGCTGGCGTGGGGCGTCACGCAGCGGAGAGCCGGAGAGGACGAGCCGGCGAGGGGCAAGACCGCGAGACGGGCATACGGCGAGAGTGAGACGAGAGGCGGCCGCGGCGGGGCGGGTGGGATTGGGGATTAGGGTTAGGATTGGGGATTTGGGGGAGGCGTCAGCCGGGCGCCCGGGCCGGGTGGATTTTATGCGGAGAGTTGTTGAGTTGGGGTCTGGGGAGTGGCCATCGGCGATGGGGACTGGGGTTTACTCGGTCGGCCAAGACGCCGTTTAATCGAGCTATGCTCGGGCCAAAGACGCTGCCGTCGCGCCTTGGCGGCCCAAGCACGGCACGCTTCATCGAAACGGGCCGGCCCGGGCACGACCTCGACCGGGCCGTGCCGTGCCGTGCTTGGACCGGGCCGAAAAACTAGGCCTCGTGCCGGCCTATTTGGCCCGGCCCATTTGGCCACCTATACACATGTACGGCAAACCGCCAGTGACGGTACCCTATCACTGGCAGTTCGGCCACTGAACCGCCAGTGAAACTATCACTAGTGGTTCTTCTGAGCATCTGCTAGTGATATGGTAATGTATCGTCGGCTATAGTTGTCAACACCATAGTCCTCCTCCTGGACCGAAGGAGTCACCGGAGTCAGCCAAGTTGGAGGAGTTCAGGGAAGGATTCTCGTCGCTAGAGTCGGTGTTGGAGCCGTCGTCGGACAATCAGATTTGGACGCGCTGCTCCTTCTCCAACTCGTCATAATCAGCCTCTTCCTTTTCCTCCTCATCATCTTTGGCAGTGGCGGTGAGCTGATCCTCGTCGTCGTCGTAGGAGGTGGTGGGGCCACACAATGAAGCCAAGAGATCGCGGCGTGGAAGGCGACCGTCATTGCTGCTTAGGCGATGATAGAAGGGTGGTAGAACCAAGATGCCGCTCCCCCTGCCTTTAGCTCCTCCTCTACGCTAGCCGCTGTCTCCTTCTCATCGTCCTCCTCACCGTTGGCCTCCTCCTCGTTGATGGGCTCTTCCTCACCCTTCTCCTCGTCGTTGGCCTCCTCCTCTTGCTGATCCTTGTCGCTAGACTCCCCCTCCTAGCTGGAGTCGTTGGAGTGTTCCTCCTCCTTTGCGTAAGAGTGATCGAAGTATTTCTTTTTCGTGCTAGAGTTGTCTGCCTCCAACGAGCCAGAAAAGGATGAAGAGCCGACCATGGGAACTACGGCGGCGACAAGTTGGAGCTCCGAGACAAGCGAAGCACCGAGACGAGAGCGGCGACGATGTGTCAGGTGACAAAGACGAGAGCGGTGATCCCGGTGGAGATGATGGTGGAGACAAGATCGATAAGTCGGGTGGAGATAGAAACGGAGACCACATCTTGCCAAGCAATCGATAGAGTGAAAGTTGGAGCAATGGAGTAGTGGAAGTTAGGTGGATCGGTGAAATGTGAGCCGTGGTGCCAATCGATCGAGTATATAGGTATGGAAGTAGTTTTGCCCACGAAATGGTTTAGGAGACAAAAAGCCATATGTGCCTGTTCTAATTACAAATCGACACTGATAACAACGCATTGGGATACAAAAATTCATATGTGCCGATTCTAATTACAAACCAACATAAATAACGTGATCATCAATGTCGGTTCTTAAATAGAACCGAAAGAGATAACATGAATTTCCCTTACACGCATACTTAATAACTAGCACAGATAATCTTATCTGTGCCAGTTCTTAGGTAAACCCTGATAAGATTTTCCCACGTGCCTACTTAATAATCAACACTAATAATCTTATCTGAAGCAACGTGTTCTGGTGCACTGATACCAATATTGAATTGGATGTATCGATCAACCCACTCAAAAGGTTAAGCTGATGAGAAAATATGAGCAATATATTCAATACTAATATGTGATACAAACCTCATAAAGACACTAAATTTTATATTTTTTCTATGTTTATTTTTATTCGTTATTGCAAAAATAGGTTCCATTGTGTTTTAGACAAAAATAGGCATCAGTCGCCTACCAGACGGGCGATTGCCCGATGGAGGGGCGATGGGTGTATCCACTGAGGCTACTGTGAGCCGACATGACACCTGTCGCCCAATCGTAATCTTCATAGGTGCGGATGGTCGAGAACCCATCAAGGAGGACGACAGTCGCCTACGTGAACACAAGCGTGGTGACTGCCGATGACGTGAATCTCACATTCAAAGCATGGCCTGCCTGCATGTTGTGTCAGATACTCCTTGATAAAACACCATCAGTGAGCTCTATTGACCGGCATTGTCACTGCGTCAGTGATCGCTACTAGAAACAAAGAGTGAAGTACAATTTTGTCCTTGGAAGTTATATTGTCTCACTTAGCCTCGTGAACTTTAAAATATTTCTCGACTCGTTAAAGTTGTTTCCGTTTGCACCACAACTGCCATGTGTGCACAATACGGTGATGTGGTAGTGTCACATCACCTTCTTCTTCTTCCCTCTCTCTGATTCTCTGTTCCTTGATCTCTTTGTCTTATGACTATGCGGTCCCTGCTCTCTCTGTTCCCCTATCAGCCCCCCCCTCTCTCTCTTCATTGCCGCCTGGATGTGCACCGCCGCCGCAACGTTGACAATTTGCCGTCCTCATCTTGTGTCGTTGATCCATCTCATCGTTGTCTCCTTATAGTCGTCCCCAGCTGTTTGGAGCTTGGTAGCTCTGCCCAACACTTCTCTCTCATTCTGTCATGCTCTCTCTCTCTCTCTCACTTGTTACAGGATTTGTATCCTCTGCCGTTATCTCTGTAGTTCATCTCACATATCACTGTAGCTGCAGTAATAAACAGTAACTTGGTACAGTAAAAGGTACTGTTTAGGGGTACTGTTCGTTGTAGTACCGATGCTACAGTTTTTACTACATTATTTTCGCTACAGGACTGTACCATTCCACTCACAAAACACTATGTACCTCTCCCTTTGTCGTACCAAAGACAGAGGATGTGCTTACGGTAGGGGCGATGCTCCAAGGGCGGCGCCCATGCCGCCGGCGCGGCTCCTGGAGGCGACGCGGTAGGTCTTGTCTTTCGGCGTCCTATGAAGACTCTAAGGCGGCACCGACGAGGTGGCTTCCTATTCCCGGTGGCCATGGTGGCGCGGTGGAGGCTGACCTAAGAGAGAGACAGGGGTGGGTAAGCTCACAAGCAGGGATGGAATGGAGATAGAGGCGAGAGGAACTGGATACGGTTGCCCTCTCCGCAGATCCAGGCATCCTTCTTGTACTACTTCATGACGTCCTTTGTAAATTTGTGTAAAATTCTTGTACCACTGATATAGTTGAATCTCTGAAACCTGTGAATGTCTATCTGCTTTTGTTAACACAGGTGATCTTGCTTTCTCACCTCTACCATCTCTTTCCGCATCGATCTTTTTCTGCGCATGCGCTTGGGAGATGACCTTCTTGTTTGGTTAAATACTTGAAACGGATTATTTTTGCTTATTTCCATTCGATTAATTCACGTGCCTTAGCGATTGAGAATCGCAACTCGTTGGCCTATTGGATTGCAATGAAGAAACACTACTATCGAATATGGAAAATAAGTTCTTTTACAATTCAGGTCTCAGGATTGCAACTTGGAGGTTTTACAAGGTACAAGTCCTATTACTAGCACCTATAATCGTAGTAAGTTGACATTGCTGGTGCACTATAGGCTATAGACCTATAGTCACTCACAAATACCCACCCATCAATTCTTTGCTCTGTCCACAAGAGTGGAGAGGGGTGTCTTGTACTCGATGAATCCAGCATCGCCTAAGAAAAACATGTAGTTCACAGCCTTTGAGGGCGTATCTTCAACCAACGACAGTGCTTCCATCATCCTGCATTCCTTGAAACAATTCGCATAGTGAGAATCGTACTCCGTCATGTATATGGCTTGCTCTAGTATTACCCTCCCGATCCCAGGCAACAAGTGTTAGAGGTTAACCTTGTTCGCAATCATAATTAACTTAGCCTAATTACAAGAACACCTAGAACTAATGTGGAATTATGGTGGACTAACCAGTGCTTGACGATGCCATCGGTGAGCAAAGACCCATGCCTACTTGGTGCAGGCGCGCGGTAGAGCAGCTTGTCACCGGCGTTGTCCATGTGGTATCGGCTTTCCCGTTGCTCACAGCATGCCTTAGGATCGGATTTTTTTTCTGTTGTCAGGATGAGCCGAACTCACTGTTTAAAAACTCTTTCCGTGAGGGCCGGCTCTCCTAGGTAGATATAGTGCTACGTGACGGGGAATCACAACCAAAATTGGTTGGGTGCTCCCGATGAAGACGCAAGAGGTGGACGATTAGCTCCTGAAGACTCGGTCTCGGTTGTTAGCCGAGATCAGCTACAACAACAAGCACTGGGTTTCATATTTGCATTCAGTGCGTCGACTAGCCTCTTCGTAAATCTTTGCTTAATATGACTGCTCTGTAGTTCTCGAGCAAAGTCCTGAGGGATAACTTTGCATATTTGCGAGCTAAGGCCAGCAAGGACCTCTAGCTCTGCCCCTTCCGTGTCCATTATTCTTTCCAACACCTGTAGTGGAAATAGCAAACTCATGTGTAGCATGATTAGTCATGTACTCCGTCATGTATATGGCTTCGGCATGATCAATTGGATGTGACCAATCTCCTGTCTTGTGTCCCTATCAACGGAAAGGTTTCTAAGGATAGTTGCCACCAACTTCCTCAATTCCAGACTGCTCCTACTGTCTCCCAAGATTTCAGAGAGGTTTCCTAGTAGGAAGAGATGTTTTGATATATTGTACCTTAGTGTTATGCCCATTTCTCCGTCAATGCTAGTGAGCCTTTGCATCACCATCAGTGATGACTTCAACAGAATCTTTTGTTGTGTTTCGGTATACGTCGTGACTTTTGTAGCTTGGGAATCCTATGATCTTTGGTAGATGCTCTAAAATCGGGTCTTTATACACCTCCTCTAAATCACTATTCGTTCTTTATATTTCCATCCTCTCCGGCAGAAACTCTATCCAGAGAAACTATATAGATTGATATAGAGAGCCTCCAAATGTATAAGCTAGGAAAGAGACTCTAAATTTAGAGGCTGAGATAGAGACCGGAGGACGAGAGACTCCTTCCAATGGATACATTGCTCACAACGTCTACTGTACCGTTCCACAGGAATCACGCCACACGCGTTGGATTACAAAATTTGAACACATCTTTTTATCGGAACAGTTGCGCCCCTTCGGTTTCTTCGTTTTCAACATAAATAGAGCTGGATGCGCACAACGAGAATACTCCACACTCGCTCCCATTCCCTCGCACTAGAAACATGCAGAAAATCTCCAAACCCTTCCTTGCTTTCTTCTCCTCTCCTCTTCCAAGCTCCATCACCACCAAACGCTTGGCCGAGCTTGAGAAATTGGGTCACCTAGATGCAAACTCATGGCGAGCGCCTGGAATGGAGGAGTACTAAGAGTCGGCGGAGGATGAAGTCGTCTCCACCGAACTCTACACCATGCATGGTCTCCGCACGTCGGAGAGCGATTTTGTCGTCAGTGTGCTTGCGCATTGTGAGTGTGAACTCCTCAGCCTTAATCCCAACTCCATCCTCATTCTCACCATCTTCACGCACCTTTGTGAAGGTTTTCTGGGAATCACGCCCACCATAAGTCTATTTCTCTATTTATACTCTCTTATCCGCACCAAGCATAGATCCGCAGTTGGTTGCGTCTATTTTCAGCTACGCTCCCCATCTCCCTTTGCTTACCCTGTTATGACTCTGAAAGACTCCATTTCTGGATGGGCCGAACGGTGGTTTTATCTCAAGAAATCCACGGACAGTCACTTTTGCTTCCGCAGTGAAATCTTGAACAAGAAGAGCCTCCCTAACCCTTCCGTCCAGGCTGACGAGAAAAAGTTGCTCAACTTGATCAATGAGCTTGCCTCGTGTGGCTTTACCAGTCAAACGATAGCAGAGGATTTTATATGAATAGGGTGTGCCCTCTTCGGAAGAGGGAACACCTTTTTTACGACATCACCTGTTGGCAAGATTTTGCCTAGGAAGCTGACTCAGGTATCTTTCCCTCCATCTTCCTTTTCATGCCCAGACTATATGTTTACTTTGCTCGTGCTAACCTCCAATTTTGGTAGCTCCGGCTGGCACCTGGGTGGAAGACCGAATGATCGAACTTTTCAGCACCCAGAGAGAGCAAGAAACTACCCTCCCTCCCCCCACATCACGCCCCAAAAAAATTCGAGAACGCTCCAGCAAGGATTACGAGCCTTACCGCGCTCCATTCTGTTCTCATGCTTAGATAACTTTCTAACACATGCTTGGTACTATAATGCTTGCAAGAGAAAAAGGAGTTGGAGCGCGCAATCGCCGCTCTTTCTACGCAGGGAGAAAACATGTGAAAATTGCCAAAAGAAGGTTCCTACCAAGAAGCATAGAGATCCAGTTCCCCTAACTTCTTCGTCGAGGTGGTCGACCAGGACCAAACCGATCCCTAGCTCTCTTCAACACGGCATCAGGAAGGTCCACAAGGAATACGCTGGCAAAGTTGAAGTGCACGACTTACGTCTTTGGATGAAAAATTTTACCGTGGAGTGTCCTGAGCTCATAGGGCGTCTTTTCCAGTTTGCCGAGAAGCACAAGTGTGAATTTTTGGAGGAGGAGAACGCCCGACTATGAGCCATGCTCGTAGCATCGATGGGGGGCAGGTTCGACCTCGACACCTCCCGCTGTCCAAGGGGAAGAGAGGTTGAGCAGCGACGATACGGAGCCCCTGACTTGGAGGATCCACCGGAAGACTGTTAAGGTTGCAGTCTTGGGATCCTCGGACTCAGTCGAGCCTGAGCTAATCTCAAAGATGGAAGCCACGGGAGCAGGGGAGGAGGAGCTACTCGCTCTTCCCTACTCAACCGAGGCACAAGAAGAAATTCCACCCGCGACCGCTGCAACGATTCCACATGGCCAAGCCTGACTCACCTACTCCAGCTTCCGTGGGCACTTCTTCGCCGTGATGAGTTAACGAGTTCGAGCCTGGAGATGACAGGAGTATCACAGGTATGCTTATTCAAACATCCTTCCTGATTGCTAGATTCGAGCGGGTGGCTATGGGTAGAGCAACGGCCATGATTGAGGAAGAACGAAGAAACACCTTCTATGATCAGCAGCGCAGGGTTGTCCATGAATTTATTGTTGTGTCCCATGTAGTATCTGACTCTTATAGCTTCATTTTAACTCGAGAATTATGTCAGGTGCTTTGATTGCTGTCATGCAGGTAGAGGTGCAGCACCAGTATGTTTTGCACACAACGGAGTATGCTTTGCACAGTATGGAGATTCTGGAAATCAGGCTACCATTTGGCTGCCTCCATGGTGATTAGTTGCATCCTCAGTGCTACTTTGATGTTGCTATGGTCACCTAGATAATAAACCTTAGTCTCGCTTGACATTTTATTAAATTTATGCTTGATTGTTGGTTTTTTCCATTACAAGAACTATTCAAAAGAAGCATTTTCAGCTTTGATTATCTTTTTTTTGAAGATCAGCTAAATTAGGCAAGACATTGGTGTGCTATTTCATTTTTGGTAGGTTGATATAACTAGTTTATTTTTGGATTCAGCTTGTGATGTCCTAATAGGCTGATACTCATATTGTCATACTGCCTTGCAAAATAGTTGTTGTCTCTATGTTACACATGTCGAACCAAAGTAGCCATTCTAAAAAATATCTTGTTCTGCATCATTTCCGTTGTATGGCAATTTCACCCTTATTGATATGTAATGGTGCCTTACAAGATAGTTGGTATTTCTGTTTTACTTGTGTCGAAAGATCCTGTTTGATAGGCCTACATTTTCTATGAGTTCCTTCATAAGTTCTTTGTTATATTATGTTGATCCTTCTTAGTTCTTGCTCTTATACAGATCTGCAGAAATTGTTAAGCCTTTCACTGAAATGTATTGACAGGCTTGTTCTACAATATGACTCACTCCCTTATTGAATAAGACCTTAAATGTCTTAACATCCCTATTCTAATTTGCAGGTTAATTCCTATAAACCAGGACAGTCACATCGTGACCTACAATGCAAGGTCTTTATTTATTTTAGTGCTTGACCAGGTTTTCATGTCAGTTGATGAAGGATTTGTATACTAATTTCCTAAACATGTTCAACAGACGGAGTCACAGGCTAGGTTCTTTTTGCCCTTTTGCATGTTAAAAAAGGAATTATTATGTACAAATTGCATTTTGCGAGAGATTATGGGAAATGTTGGATCTGTGACAGCTAACGCGATCGGATGGCAGTGGCTAAATGGGGTGATGTCGATAGCTTCCCTGCATTTCGGGCGACGGGGACCCGTGAAAGTGCATCTAGGCACTTAACTAATTTTGGCGATTAATAACAATGTGTGCATGGATTAATATGTTTTTTTTGAGAAATATCTCAGTTCTAAGTTCAAAATAAAAGGAGGAAAAAGATTGGTGATGTCTCGAAGATCCAAACGAAGAGATGACCAAGATTATCTAGATTGTAAATTTTTTTATAATTTCTTGACTCCTAAGGACGACCGTACTATTAAAGGGGAGCGACAAAATGAGGTTGTTTAGAAGAAAAAGTACTCAAAGTTTGAAATCTAGCACGTAGGTCAATACACATCTCTATAGCATCTCATTCCAAGTCAATTTACCTATTTAGGTATCGGACTGTCCGATCATTTTCTATCGGACAGTCCGATACCCCTTCGGACATTGTCCGGATTTTTGATCTCTGAGTCTTTCTGTCTAGCAGTGCTTAATTCTATCGGACTGTCCGATAGTTCACTATCGGATTGTTCGATACCCCTCGGACAGATACCCTTGGATTGTCCGGAATTTTGATCACTAGGTCCTTCTGTCCAGCAGTGCTTAATTCTATCGGACTGTCCGATATCCCTCGGACAGATACCTTCGGACTGTCCGATTTTTACAACCTTGGCACTCTCTGGTTCACAGTGCTCAATTACATCGGACTGTCCGATACTCCTCGGACAATTATCCTAGAAATGTTCGATTTTCGCGACCTTGGATTTTTCTGTTTCATGCTGAATATTTCTATCGGATTGTCCGAACCTTGATTATCGGACTATTTGATATTACACAGAATTGACTGTAACGGTCAGTTTTTAAGGGCTTCGTATTTATACTCCCAACCCCTTCGGGCATATGGTTGGTCACTATTTACACCTGCATTCAAAGCCCTAGCTTTCTCTCCTGCTCCCAAGCTCACTCCTCCAACTTTCCCCTCCCATTCCTTGATTCAAATCAAGTGTGAGGGTTGAGAGGAGGAAGAAGAAGAAGATCCAAGTGCACCGACGTTCTAGGGTTCATCTTTGATCACTTGTTTATCTTTCTCCCACATTTGCCACTCTATTCTCTTAGAGTTTGAGGGCTTCTAGACAGTCTAGGAGTTGCCCTTGAGCCACCGAGGTGTGTGGTGGTCGAGGGAAGGATTGTGAAGGCCTGATCTTCACCTCCGCAAGGAAAGAAGCCGACTTGTGGAACCAAGGGAGCTTTGTGTGGACCTTGGAGAGGGTTAGAGTCAAGAGTGACCCGAGCTCAAGTGTGACCGAGCCTCCCTCAACGGAGACGTAGGATTCCCTCAAGAATCCGAACTTCGGGATAAATTTGTTTGTTTCATGCATACCCTAGTTTACAATTCTTGTTTGATCTACTTCTGCTTTAGGGTTTGTGGTAGATTGTGAGTTTACTAGTGTTCATCTAGTGTCTTTATTGCTATTTATTGCGGAGGATTTAACCAACTTGCTCCAGCTAGGTCCTAGATTGGTTTTTGCTCACAGGTAAAATTGACCTTCGGACTGTCCGAGGCATACCTTCGGACTGTCCGAACGTCATCGGACTGTCCGAGCTCAGACCATCGGACTATCCGAGACTAGTAAAAAGCTTCCGTAGGTTTTATCTCTGAATTTTAATTACGCCTATTCACCCCCTCTAGGCGACATATTGGTCTTCTCAACCCGTTGATTGGGTCTTGTTTATTTTCTCTGATCAATTAGTGGTCTTACAACTCACAAAATGTGGTAATCTCTCGGTGACTGCTATAAAAGTTTGCTTTTAGTAATTCCAGTTTTCATTTGAAAATGGCTTTAAACAAAAGTTTAGGTTCTTATTTCTACCAGGTTAACAACAGGGATCTTCCTATTTCTGATTTGAAAACATTTATTTAGATAATTTAAGCTACTTTTATATGTTTAGAGAATGCCGTTTGAAAATAAAGCATTTCTAACAATGAGTCATAAAACTTGAGCCCTATACTTAAATATAGGGACTCTCTAAAACTTTTTTGATATATATAATGACTCCAATAATGAGGCATAAACACCACCTAATTACAGTGGTGGATCCAGGATTTCATAACTGGGGTGCACAACTATATGAATTTTTTTTAATACTATATAGAAGCATCACACCATTATAAAAATAGTAGATAAATATAAAGGTTTGTAAAGTAGTTAAATTACCAAATAATTGGTCCATATAAATTCTTACATTAAAAAATAAAACATAGCCTTCATCCTTTCGAAACGCTCTATTTTAGCATCATCGGTGACCTTGGAGAAGATATCCCGCTCAATAAATGTTATCAAACAGTCGTTCAAGAATTGATTGCCTATACTATTTCTTAACCTGTTCTTCACAAAATTCATAGCAGAAAATAGCCTTTCAACACTTGCTGTTGCCACCGGTAAGAGCAATATCAATTTGAGAAGCAAATAAACCAACCTATATATGTCATGCTTGTTGGTTTGAACAAGCTTAATTGATAGGTCCATAATACCCTTAAGATTTTTGAACCTATCATCACTCCGTAAATCATCAGTGAAGTTATCTATTTGAAAAGGAAGCCTCTTCAAATCTTTATCTGAAAACTCATTTGGATAAAACTCTGCAAGCTTAAGTATTTTCTCCTTGTCAAAAGCTTCAAAAGAGTTGAGAGGATTGGAAGCGGACATGCAAACAAGAAGCTCTCGAGTCCCGCCTGCACCGGCGCACTGCTGCACGGAGCCCGCCTAGCGCCTGTCGAGTGCCGACCACTGTCGACCTATGTGCACTGGCCGCAAGCAGCCATACCACCATTGAGCGACCAGTAGCCTTGACCATTTTGGGATTTTGGATTTTTGGTTGTCGTAGCCCTAGCTTCACAAACACAGCACCAGCGCACCTTACTACATGAGCAAGCTGCTTGTTGATTCTTTGAATGGGCCTCTGTTTTGAGCTGCGAGTTAGCTTATTTGGACCATATATTCACTAGAAAAATGGGCTCTACCGCAGATTAGGCCTAATACTACATAGGGGGTTCTTTTGTTTTCAAAATTTCTGGGGGTGCACGGGCATACCCGGCACCCCTAGATCCACCCATGCCTAATTAACCTACCCATGCTTCTCGTTGGCTCCATACGAGCGCATCGCACGAAAATTGCTTCGTGCGGACTCGTGAATCCACGACAAACTTGTACGTGCTAAGTCGGTGGCTGTGTTTCTTGTAGCGTATACACGGCAGCTGCATTGCATGCAGTTTACGACACCATTGCTTGGCTTGGTACGTGCGTGTCTAGGTTCGTATGTGCAGTGGCTAGTAGATCAAGCAGACACATGGTGCTCAGCAGATCAAGCAAAAGCAATGGCGCTCAGCAAATCAAGCAGCAGCTTCCTCGGTTTGCTTGTCGTGCGTCGAGGGTGCGAGGAAAAGTCACGAGAAGAGCACGAAGAGTATTTGGGGCCGCAGACAGCGTATCCAAATATGGGTATTTAGCCAAGGTCCTAACCTATTTTAAAAATTTTTTAAAATAGGAACTCTTATTGGAACTGGTTTTTTTAAGAAAATCCCTATAATTAAAAATAGATATCCATATAGGGCCTCTTGTTGGAGACGCTCTTAGGCTCGCTTTTTGGAGAACTTAGAGAAAGAGTTCATGTTTTGGTGCAGCATTTTTTTACATTGTAAGGATCTGTCAAGGATGCTATTATCTAAAACAAATCTTCTAAAATGTCTCTCCTTAGGTGTCTATTGTGTCTACCGGATTTGCAGATTTGCTAGGCACAGGACCTATATCTGCATCTATGTTTATGGCTTTTGTACGTCCTAACCATATAAGAGCTTTCACTGTTTTATTGCTTGGTTACATCCAGACTATTCATCCCAATGCATTGGAAATGGCATTGCTACGTAATCTTTTTACAATGGAAAAAGTACATATTTGGTCCCCAAACTATATTTATTGTATCAAATTGGTCCCTAAATCAAGATACCAAGTTTGACCGGTCCCTAAACTAACAAAACCGGACCTGAATGGTCCTTTGACCGGTCAAACAGCGTTTTTAGACGAGGTTTTGTTGACGGACATCCACGTGGATATTTTGGATGACGTGGTATCCACATGGCTGCCACAGGTGCTCTCTCTCTCTCTCTCTCTCTCCTCTCTATGGCCCCACATGTCATAAGAGTGACACGTGGACACCATGCCATCCAAAATACCTACATGGACGCTACGTCAGCAAAACCTCCTCTAAAACCGCTGTTTAACCGGTCAAAAGGACCATTTAGATCTAGTTTTGTTAGTTCAGGAACCGATCAAACTTGGCACAATGGACATAGTTCAGGGACCAAACAGTTAATTTTTCCTTTTGCAATTGATATGGGCAAGGCTAGGGAGGCTATTAGATAATTTTACCCTGTTGTGTCGTCGACGATGCTCATGCGAGATTATACCTAGGCTTCTATTTGCAGAATGAAAAGGGAATAAAGTGTAAGTGCCTAGCCTATAAGAAGCTCTAGGATACCACCTGTTGAACAACACACATATGTACTTTGCAAATTTCCCACATCTGTAGAGTGATTAGTTACTCTAGATGTATTATTTCAACCACTGAGTCTATTTTGATATCGTAATATGTCAGGATCTTCCTAGAGAGCATTTCTTATGAACTATGTTTGGGCTTTTGCTCAATGGTTCGTCATTCTGTTTTGGTCTCTGTGCGCGAAAGCTTTCCTTGCTGTGTCTTCGGTGGTTGCGTGTGCGTGTGTGCGTGACTGGCAAGGTTGTGGATGAAACTGGTTGCGTGTGTGAATGTGGAATGGATGTGCTGCTCCTCTTTGATCTCTCGCGTCTCGCCTCATCACTTCCAGACCCGCGAGTCGTGTTGCGCCATTGGAGGGAGCAGCTGCCTCGACCACGCTCGTCACATACCCACGTCGTGTTGTTCAGGGATCCGAGAGAATCGCGCGTCGTTAGCCAGATCCGGTGGACTCGCTGGCTTCATGTTTGTTAGAGATCCCAGGGAGTCGTCCACGAGATGAGACCGCTTCAAAGTTCAGTTAATACCGAGTTTGGTTATAGGATAGAACCGATCCATCTGCAGATTAGTAGATAAACTCTTTCTTGATTAAAATTAATCACGGAGGATTTTTTTATACATCCAACGGTCTGCCAATTAGGCTAGGAATAAATTGATGACGTGGAGGAAAGTTAATGAAGAGAGGTTTTTTGTTAACAAAAATGTATTTCGGTCTCTATATCATAGATGTACCCGGTTCCTTACAACCATACAAAGCTATAGTCAAAGGCTGTCTTACGTCAAAAGGATGTGAAAAAGGAATAAAAACTTTTAAACATCACTAATGCGATTATTAAAATTCTATCCATGCTCGTTAAAAAAAGACATAGCCACCATCTCCAGTGAAAGACAAGTGTTAAGTATTATGTCATTGTCATCCTACTTTTATAGCAAGAACCAGTGACGCAACCAGTAGGCTCTCTTAAAGATGACTTGTATAAAGGAGGAAATTTTGCATTTGTCAAACACAATATCGTTTTGATAAAGCCAAATAGCCCAACATGAAGCTGATGCGCCAACTAGAATTTGCCTTTTTGTTTGATATCAACACCTCGAAGCCAACCACCTATTAATTGAAAATAATTATTCAAGGATTTCAAACCTAAAGCAATTTGAACTATTCCTCAAACTGCTCTACCTGACTGGCAGTGGAAAAAAGGATGATGAATGGTTTCATTACTATTACAGAAAACACATTTCAGACTGTGTAACATCCTAAAATTTTGGGTATAAAATTTTTTCA
The DNA here is from genome assembly GCA_036346145.1 of Olyra latifolia. NCBI lineage: Eukaryota > Viridiplantae > Streptophyta > Magnoliopsida > Poales > Poaceae > Olyra > Olyra latifolia. The sequence goes on along the minus strand of CM070529.1, from coordinate 53,020,114 downwards.
CGAATTAAAACATGAGTTGTATGCATTAAACATGATGAGACCTCTAGGAGTCATTAGGACATTTTCATTATTTTGCAAAGCTTTCTAAGAATTTTTACGCAATAGGTGATGCTTGTTCATGAATTAGAAAGCTCGACTATAATAAATATATAGGATCACATAGTTAAATTAGTAGGATGATTTAAAATACACTTTATAGTGTCTATGTGTATGTAAATCCTTTTAAAAAGCTTCCTTCCAATAAAGGATATGGTTTCTATCGAATCATGTGTGTGGTTAAAAACACACACATGCATCCCTAAGCACCCTTTAGCCACTGGCTCTGACTAGTCCAAATAAATTCAAACCTTTAAACCACAGGATCAGCCCAAATTCCATATTATAATTATAAATTATCTCTACCATTTAGCCGATGAAACCCTATTAGGATCTAGCGCATGTGCCCGTGTATTCGCACATTATCTACGAACGTCCTATCTACCAAATCCAAACTTTGTAAGCAATAAAGGATATTAAACGATCTTTAAAAATTGCATGAAATAAATATCTTTAAAACATCAAGATAAAACAAATAAATGAAATATCGATATTTTTATATACTTTTACTATATTTTTCTGATAATTAAAACTATTTGTGACTAATAAAAGCATAAAGAAATGATTTAAAATTACAGAAAATGAATATTCATTAACACTCAATGCAAAACATAAAAATGGAATCTTTATAATTTCCTGAACTCAAATACATTTTTATTGCATTTTTCTGAATTATTAAGAACCCCTAAATGTCCTTGTAAGATTACATAAAACCACGAGGGCTAAAATGCAAAGTTTCTAAAAATCCTCCCATCCTTGTCTTCTCTTCCCCTGTTGCTTTTGGAGCAGCACACGCAGAGAAGAGAGCAACGGGTAGAGAGAGAGAGAGTGGGGGGAAGGAGAGAGAAGGGGGAAGAAGAGAGGAAGGCCGGTGGAGCCGTGGCGGGCAGTTTCGCCGGAGGAGGTGACGCTGTCGGCGGCTCCGGCAAGCCAAGCGCTAGTGTGACGACTCCGCAGCAGCAGCGGCGGTCGTGAGCAGCTTGAGTCATGGCGTGGAGCTCTGCGCTCAACAGGTGGCGGCGACACCGATCGACGGCGGCGGGGGCGGTAAGCGCCGGTTGATGAGGACATCAACCCCAAGGATGTGACCACTGCTATTATCTCCTCTCTGATCACACCTACAACTGATAATGCAACGTCTTCATCAAGGAAGGGGCTTAATCCGGACGCTCGGCCCTTTAATCCCAGGGCAAAGGATCAGCGCCTCAATCACGTGTCCCAAGGAAGGCCCATGCGCCAAGGAGGCCTTACGTGGAAGCCCAAGATGCCGAAAAGCCCGGTTCGGCCATCCAGGAGCAGCGTGACTTCAAATGGATGCCCCGGCCACATACGGAGTCCGTTTTCGACGTACGACCACTCGTTGGAAAGCTTAGGAGATAAGCTTTCCAACGGATCCACTCCCATAGCCAGATTCATTCAGGAGCAACGGGAAAACGCCAGAAAGCATCACGGGCCAGAAGCGTCACCATACTTTTGGGCCTTTGGCCCATGCAGCCACCTTGGGCCTGGTGGTGGGCGCCCCTTTCCTGGCCGGCGCCTCTCCCACATGGTTTAGTCCCATATTCCTTATGTCTTTATCCTCTGCCGCTGCTCTGCACTATATAAAGCATGTAATAGACGCCGTTTAGAGCAGGTTTTGTTTGCGTGTGATAGACCCCTTGTGCGTCCCTCCCCGCGATTGCGCGTGTCGACTAGACCGTCCGATACGGGAAAGCAGAACCTCACCTCTTGTGTCTGGATTGCGAAGTTTAAATATTCATCTGCAAATTAAGTTTGCTTTACATCTTGTTCTTGCTGTTTCTCGGTTGTAGCAGGATCAACGATTGATCAGGTCTTGACCTGGCTGATCGCCTCGGTGAGAGACTTGCGATTGCTAGGTTGCTACACCTCTGGTTGGTAGCCGAGTAGCGCCGGTTGCACGCCGTAAACCGACGTATCCTCTTCTCACCAGAAGATCGGGCTGCCGTGTCTACATCACCGGTGGTGCCCTGCGGCGAAGCAGGAGATGGGGCGCCTGAGACGGCCCGACCGGCGGCGAGGCTGCAGCATGGGCGACGGCGCCGACGGAGCAGAGACTGCGGGCGGCGCGAATGGCGGCTCTAGCGTGGCGGCTGATGGGGACGGCAGCGGCGGTTGCTGGGGCAGCACCCGAAGGCGGCTTCAGCGACGGGGCAGTACCCCAGAGCGGCCGGCTTGAGGCGGCTCGTGCAGGTTGCGCTGGCGGTAGGGGCTCGGCCTGCAGAGGAAGCGACGAAGCGCGCGCCGGCGGTGGCTTTGTCCCGGTGTGGAGCGCGACAGCGCATGGCAGCAGCGGTGACGTAGGGCTACGGCGCGACGTCGGCGGCGCCAGTGCCCAGGCACGAGACGGGAGACGGCCGGCGCAGGGACATTAAGCGACGGCGGCTCGAGCCATGCTTGGTCGACATGGTGTAGGCGGTGGTCGGCAATGTGGGAGATGGTGGCGCCATGGAGGGCAGCACCTCACTGGAAAGGCAACGCTAGAGGCGGCTAGGTAGGCACGGCTGGTCTCGTGTATGCTGGGCTGCATGTGTCCAGCCCAATGGCAGTGATGGCTACCGGTGGTGTGGCTACAGTGGTTCGGCACCGGCACAGTGGCGATAGCAAAACGGTGGTGGCCTGCCTGTAGCACAGTGCAGAAGCCAAGAAGCAGCGGTGCGGTGCGGTGCGGCGCGGCCACAAGCACAGCAACGGCGGCAGCTTCAATGGCGGCGGCGGCGTTGGTGACGAGCGAGGGCAACGTCGGCAGTGAGGCACAGCTGTGCGTGGCTGAAGGCAGCTCCGGCGAGTGGCATTGGCCAGAGAAGCAAGGTACTGTAGCTATCCAATCTCCATAGAAACACCTTTGAACTAAAAACTAGAAAATCCATACCGTCTAATATGCATGCTGTACAATACTAAATAAAGAATACCCAAGTTTAAACCAGGATTATGTCAAGGTCCTACGACTAATGAAACTGTAAGATTTTTCTTAAAAGAGTAGCAAGGATTACCAAAACTAAATATTTACATTTAACCTGTATTTGAACTTTGAGGATAAGAGTCGTATACCTAATGAATTTGACATAATAGTTAGTAAATAACTGAATTAGGAGTTGCAAACAACAAATTAATTAGTAGCTGAAGTACTTAACTGGATGATTAGTATAGAAAATATCTAAATTCTAGTGGATATGGATGCGAGAACTATATACTTAAGGGGGAGAATTAGTGCATCAGCCTAGCCTAACATACAAGTAGTATTAAAGATTTTAATATAACAGCAGTATGCTATAAGAGTAGCTAAACTTGAGAGCACACCTAGTTAACCAATCTAGCATTACAGGTTAAAACATAATACCTAGAGATAGTACAAATACATGAGTAGCTGTGACATAACCAAGGGAACTGAACACCATAGCATGATTAATGTGGCTAGTAATTATAAATTAAAACTTGTGTTGTGGTCAACTAATAATAAATACAATACAACATAATTAATAGGATTTAAACAGGTAGTTGGCAAGAATTAAATTTAAGTAAGTATCAACAAAAGTACTAAGTATAGCACATCTTAGAGAATATTCGCCTGTGAAGTATATGGAAAAGTGATTATGTGATTACTGAGTAACTAAGGCATTTAGTTAGAGCAGTAACATTTGCAAAATAAAGAGACTCTCATCGGTCGCTAAGTTGGGTGGTAAATGATTCATGATAACATAATAGGGCTTAGCTATTTTAAATAGGTAGTTAATATTAACAACAATGAATGGTGTCCTTAACTGTTTTTACATAGCTACCCATTTGCTCTTGCATTTAATGAAACTATTTAAAATCATGATCTACATAAATTCAAACTATTTAGACCGATTAAATCGTAAAGTATGTTTTTCTAAAAAGAAAGAACATCAACCTTTTTATCGACAGCTGGGAGTACGGAACTCCCACGTGCCGAGCTTACTTGTTGAGTGTAAGGATCAACCGACCTCTTTCCTACAGCCTCAGGGGCGTTCGAGAAGGTGGGCTCGATCAAGCAACCGTAAACGGGGGAGCAAAGGATTTTAGCCTGGTTCGGACCCCTCAGGGGGAGGTAACAGCCCTACGTCCAGTGATCTGTATTCAGGGAAATACAGGAAAAGATTACGAAGGGAGCCCCAAGCCTCCCTAGCAAGGTGAGGCTCAGGCCTCTTTGGAGGTAGACGGGAGCTTCGACTTGCTCTTGCCTTGGCCGAAGCTCTCGTCTGTGTCTAGTGTCTAAAAGCTATCCTTCTTATAGCAATGTGGCCTATTTATACATGAACGTAAACAATATACTAACGAGCATACAGTCCAATATCTAGCGGTCCGAAGGCCGTCCTTGGGCGCGCTAACCTGGAGCAGTCTTCGCCGTCATTCGTGATGATGGAAGGGCGGAACGGAGATAGTGCAACAAGACCCGGGCAGGTAGCCGTGGTCTCCGATATGTCTTGACGGGACGTTACAGTCATGAGGGTGTCAGAGCATTTATTACAGCGGATGGAAAGACGCATATAATCATTGTTTAGTCAGGGAATGGATGACCCGAGCTCCTTCCCGGGCAAGATAGGACCTTGCCCGGGCCCGGGCAAGGATGGTTTGCTCGGGGGGAGATCGGTACCCAGCCTCGAGAAAAAACAAGGGGATATCCCAGACATCCCTCCAAACCCCGTCACTTTTGATTAAAAACCATATAAATTTCTTTTAAATATAACAGCGCATTTCTTAAATGTTCTTCTTTTGAAGTACCTTTTAACAAAAACCTAAACCCATATGCATTCTAAATATTGAGTGCATATTATCATGATTTAGATTTTCATACGAATATAGAACCTAGTATTTTCTGCATTAGCAAAACATTTCAAAACATTTGGGGATATTTTAAAAATATAAACATCAAAGTTATATGCATATCATGCTGGTATTAATTTGGTAACTATAAATACATTTGGTAGAACGCAAATCAAGTTACGGACAAGAGATGAAAGAAGGTTGATAGCATAGAAGTGAGAGGACATAACCGATTCCAAAACATCATCCCCGATGACACCAATCCGCAGAAGACCTTGACCTAAAAGGCAAGTCACATGTTCTTTGATCATTTATCAACTCCAGTGCTATGAAATCTTATAAAAATTTGTCCCACCTAGATACTTTAAACATAGGAAAAACCTGTTAGACAATTTAAGTATGGTTTGATTAATGATAGTTATTTCCTATTCATAAAAGTAAGATACCCTTGTCAATTGTAGGCCATATTCACCTTGACAAGGATTGAATAAAAAGGAATAAAATTTACTTGGCGTTAGCTAATTCCTGTCTAAGATAGATTAGCTACCTTGTCACTTTAGGGTACACCCCTTTTGTTTTGATAAGCCATATTAAAATCTTGCTTAGGTCGTTTAGATGACCTTATCAATTGTAGACCATATTCACTCTGACAAGGGTATAAGATAAAATTTGAACATTACCTAAACTTAAGGGAAAGGGTAATTAAAAATAATTTGTCAAAATCAGGAACTAGTATTTGTGCGAGCTAAGGGCAGGAGACTAGGGAACAGAGGCCCTCATGGAGTGGATCTGCTGTAGACGTCTCTGCCGAAGCAATTGTGCGAGCCGAGGGCAGTAAACTAGGGAACAGAGGTCCTCATGGAGTGTATCCGTTGTAGACGTTTCTGCCAAAGCTTTTAAGGATACTATTCTTTTGCTACTGCAACGTAACACAATTTCGCCCAACCATGCGACCAAGAAATCAGACTTAGACTAGTATTATTCTGCTGATGTGATGTTTCCGCGTTTGCAATAAGTCGCTGGCAGTGGAGCTTGTTGGCTTTTGTCTCGCTCGCCAGGTCTTGATAACAGCGGGAACCATACTTCTTGAGGTGACAAAATCTGTCGGCCTACAGATTCTCATGGTTAGAGTATGGTCGTAGACCTACTGGGTGGAAACTAGCTCAACAGTCTAATTCTTTTCTATGGTGTTTCGACCCTAGCTAAGTCGTGACATCGTTTGGGTAAAGCTGGGCAAGTTCTGCAGAACTCAATCAAATAAAACATCGATGGACCGTGTTCCGGTATATGAAGCTGTGTTAATGGGTAATACCAGTGATCTGGACATAAGTAGATTTGTCATTATACCGAGGTTATGCACTATAACACTAGTCTTCTGAAATCTCTTCCTTTCAAGATTGGGTAAAGGTGTAGCATCAAAAGCTAGGAAGTTAAAACATGAATTTAAATACCTAATAACCCTAGTTCATGGTGGTTGGAAAATGACCAACCATGTGACTTGTTGAGTACTCGCGTACTCACCCGTTTCTCATACGGGCTGCCTATTCCAACAGGCAGCCCTAGGTCAAGACAACATGACAGAAGTTCTCGCTGATGGGAAATGATAAGAAGAGATGCTCCTAGGGAGATAACGGAAAATAGGTTGCGGAACCTAGGTCACTCCTACGCTCAGGCATTGCCTGTGGGTATAGAGTGAAATTTTGGCTGCATATAAATGAAGTAAGTATGACATGAGCTGTTTAAATTAGCTCCTAAGTCTATTTTAAATATCAACCAACTGATATTGTGCTAGCTAACGTTGCAGGTTGATATCTTTTCTGAGCGCAACTGAATCCTGGACGGTTGTGCTACGAGATACGCTATCATTTTGAGCGTCCCTCACAAAGTCAAATATCCAAAGTAGCTTTTTAATATTGTTCCTGTTAAGAAGAAAAATGGTCAAACTCGCGTATGTGTAGATTTCAAAGATTAAATAAAGCATGGCCTAAAGATGACTTTCCTATACCTATCTCTGAGATACTCATTGATGCTACTATGGGTCATGACATATTTTCTTTTATGGATGGATATTCTGGCTATAATCAAATAAAAATGGCACCAGAGATGAGGTGCTAACAGCCTTCCGAACACCTAAAGGCATATTTTATTATAAAGTCACACCTTTTGGACTTAAAATGCTGGCATGACATACCAACGGGCTATAACAATTGTCCTTGATGGATTGTTACATATCATAGTCAAATTTTATATAGATGATATTATTGTAAAATCAAAACATGAAAAAGATCATTTGAAACATCTCGCTATGGTCTTTGAATGGCTAAGGCAACCCAATTTAAAAATGAATCCAATGAAATGTGCAATTGGAGTGTCTTTCGGAAAATTTTTTGGTTTCATAGTTACAAAGCGTGGCATCAAAATCGATCCAACTAAAATTATGGCGATAGTAAAAATGTCACCCTCAGAGAACTTGCATAAATTTAAAAGTTTGCAAGGTCATTTGGCATATATTAGATGGTTCATCTCTAATCTATCTGGAAGATACAAACCTTTCTCTCGTCTTATGAAAAATGGTGTCCCTTTTCGATGGGATGAAGCATGCCAAAATGCATTTTTAGATATAAAGAAATATTTAATAAATCATCCTGCCTTAGGTGCACCGGTAAAAGGACAACATTGATTCTTTGGCTCTGTTTCTTTTGGCGGTTTCTGGCGGTTGGCGGATTTATTGTAGCAAATTTATAAGTTTTTTAAAAAAATTTAAATAATCTAAAAAATTTTACTGTATCAAACCGCCGGCCGCCGACCGCTGGCGGTCCGCTACAAAGAACGGAGCCTTTATATTGCAACCATGCCTACCTCAATAGGTGCGCTTTTAGCACAAAATAACAACGAAGGAAAAAAAACATCGTTATATTATATCAGCCGCACCCTTGTGGGGGCTGAGTGTAATTATACTGATATGGAAAAAAAATATGTCTAGCGCTAGTATATGCAACACAAAAGCTTTGCCACTGCATGCTTATTTGTTTCCATATGAAAATTATTTCATAATATTTGATATATATATATATATATTGTGATAGATTTTATTAATCTATTAATAATAGCAATTTTTATCTTTGGATAAAATTGGTGACAACAAATGCCCCCTTGAGTTCCAGATACAAAAATTCGTATATGAATATTTTGGATCTGGAGCTCGATATTTTCTTTCTTCCTGCTTTTATTTCACATATATTTTTAAGCATTAAGTGTCTGCTACTTAAGATTAAATAACCATACGTGAGTCCTATTAGTTGAATGGATAATTAATCAGCTAATCCCTATGTGGGGTAAGCAATATCCATACGATCACAACCGTATTTTGAATTTCATACTGTTTGTTGCGTTAATATTTCAACAAATTTTTGTCTCATCCCTTTTTTATAGTGGTATTTCCACCTGTTACACGCTGCTTCTTCCATGGTCATTGGGTGCGTCGACTTTCTTTCAGCCAATATAATTAAGAACTTTTCTTCTTGGCTGCTACTGCTTACTGAAGTGTACGAGCCTTCTTCGCATGCTGATTTTGGGATACTTGATTTCTTCATGCCGCGAGTATGTACATTTGATCATCATCCTCGTTCCATTTTTCTTAACTAGAACAACCCTTCAACATTTTTTTACAGGTGTCATTTATCATACAACGTCGTTTCCACCGGCCATTTGATTTAAATCTACCGCCTCAGCTTTGGCTTAGCAGGAGCGTTGCTGTTATATCTTTTACAGATGGCATCTCAGTCTTTTTACTGACCTAATTTTCCTTCCTCTTTTTTTTAGTCAGGAAAATGTTTGTATAATATGCCAGGGAAATCTTGAGAGGGGCATTTAATATTCTCCAAGCTATATGACGTGATTCAATCTTTTCGTCATCTCCATCTGTCGGATTTTTTTTAGTAAAAGATTTTGTTATATTGAATAATTTGATAGCATATCTTGATCACGTATACGGTTTATCAAGATTCGTATTAAGCATTTGATGCCCATTTGTATATTTGTGAATGTACATGTGTTTAGATACATGCCCTGTTATTTGTGCTTAAAGTGTATTACTCTTTTCATTTTATACAGCCAAGTTTTTTTAGATGACACCAGATTCTCGATCAATATCACTCTCGCAATTGGCGGTTCGAGATACTTTTTAACCTGACCTCGATGAGCCCACCAATCCCACAATAAAGGAGAGTAATAACGCTAGACATTCTTGATGCTAGCCGTTGCGGATGGAGATCGAGACCTCCCATCACGGGCAATTGTTATCATCCTTTAGCCCCACCATCTAATCTTGATAAAGCCGATACCTTAGGTGTAAGGATAGTGAAAAAGGGGCTTGGATGGGAGAATAATGTGATAGAGTACCTCCCACTTCCTTCTAGCTATATCCAATGGGGAGCTGAAATTTTAAAGGATAATTCATGGATTTTGAAAGGAGATAGAGATGGAGCGGATTATCTTTATGCTGCCATCTTTTGTTCTTTGGGTGAATACCTTATTTCATCTAGCTTATTACGCTCTTTGCTAGAGAGGTGGGATCCGAATACCAATACTTTCATGTTTCCGTGCGGGGAACGCACTATCACACTTCTCAATATGTATGAGATGTCCGGATTGCCTATAAATGGTGACATGTACGAAGAATACATCCCATCCAGGCATGAGCTCAATGTTGTATCCCAATTTCCTTTCACATCTTTTGGATGTATGGGACAACCTCTCAGTAGGCAATCAAGTTCCCTTTTCAGAATGGTGTGATTATTTTTATAATCGTTGAGAAGGTGATTTATACTCCATGGCCTCTTCTCTTCGTGACCGGCAGATCTATGTTGCAACCTTTCTTGCCATTTTCCTTTGTCTCTTTGTCATTGTCAGAAGCGTGCCATATATTTGTCCTGGTGTCCTAGTGATGGCTGCATGGATGTCCCTAGGGCGTCGTATTTCTTTGGCTCCTTCGGCACTATGTTCTCTATATTATTCTTTGCGGGTATTCGGTACACATCCCATTGGTCCCTCCTATATGAATCGACATTTGCCCGTACATTTTCCTCCAAGGATATGATTATCATGAAAGAGGTTGACTATATGGCCCTGTACGGGCAAGATGTTAGTGCTATCAAAGAGAAGGAAGCGAGATTATGGCCCTATACGGGGAAGATTATGGTCCCATTTGATGATGATCATATCATTGGAGGAAAATGTACGAACAAGATTATGGCCTTGTACTACACATTTATGCCTCACTCGTATCGCATAAGGAACCATACCAATTGCACTACCACCGTGAAGCTTATCCAAAGTAGTGGAATGGCTCTATAAATTCACACCACCACTTTGTCCATGCCACGAAAGTACTCCGGGTATGAGAAGAGAGGGGATAGAAGAACACATACACTTGGATCGAGCGCAACAAATGCGTCCAATATGCGTATGCAATACTAGTCTTATCCTTGGTGCATATGCTACGCAATGGGAAAAAGGGGACAAGCTGGTCTAAGCCGAACTGGCGAGGCACACGATTTGGATGGTAAGGCTCAGCTATGCACAAATCATTCACCGGGGTGGCACGTCTCCAAGGGAGCATAGCTCTATGGACAGAAAGTTGGAAAGCCATTTTCCGCTCTCTAGCACCTTGTGATTTTCATAAATCATGAGGATACCACTTGATATTGATAGAATTATGTAAAAGATCATGGGCCATTTCAGAAGTGAAATGATGGGGAATACGAGACATAGATCTTGTCATGAGTGGTTTGGCTGATGAGTGCTTATATGGGTGAAATGCAAGTTCTTCGCTTTGCCACCAAAAATCCTTTTTATATAAATATCCATCCAGCCCACGAGAAAATGAATTGGCCAATGTCGATTCATATAGGAGGGACCAATGGGATGTGTACCGAATATCCGCAAAGAATAATATAGAGAACATAGTGCCGAAGGAGCCAAAGAAATGCGGCGCCCTAGGGACATCCACGCAGCCATCACTAGGACACCAGGACGAATATATGGCACGCTTCTGACAATGACAAAGCGACAAAGGAAAATGGCAAGAAAGGCTGCAACATAGATCCACCGGTCACAAAGAGAAGAGGAGTATAAATCACCTTTTCAACGATTATAAAAATAATCACACCATTCTCGAAAGGAAATTGGGATACAACACTAGAGAGGGATTGAGCTCATGCCTGGATGGGATGTATTATTCGTACATGTCACCATTTATAGGCAATCTAGACATCTCATCATATTGAGAAGTGTGATAGTGAGTTCCCCGCACGGGAACATAAAAGTATTGGTGTTCGGATCCCACCTCTCTAGCAAAGAGCGTAATAAGCTAGATGAAACAAGGTATTCACCCAAAGAACAAAAGATGGCAGCATAGAGATAATCCGCTCCATCTCTATCTCCTTTCAAAATTCATGAATAATCCTTTAAAATTTTGGTTCCCCATTGGATATAGTTAGAAGGAAGTGGGAGGTCCTCTATCACATGATTGTCCCATCCAAGCCCCTTTTTCACTATCCTCACACCTAAGGTATAACTTTGTCAAGATTGGATGGTGGGGCTAAAGGATGATAACAATTGCCCGTGATGGGAGGTCCCAATCTCCATCCGCGACGGCTAGCATCAAGAATGTCTGGTGTTATTACTCTCTCCTTTATTGTGGGATTGGTGGTCTCATTGAGGTCAGGTTCAAAAGTATGTCGAACCGCCAATTGCGAGAGTGATATTGGTCAAGAATCTTGTGTCATCTAAAAAAACTTGGCTGTATAAAATGAAGAGAGTAATACGCTTTAAGCACAAATAACACGGCATGTATCTGAACACATATGCATTCAGAAATATGCAAATTGGCATCAAATGCTTAATACGAATCTTGATAAACCGTATATGTGATCAAGATATGCTATCAAATTATTCAATATAACAAAATCTTTTACGTAAAAAAACCAACACATGGAGATGACGAAAAGATTGAATCACGTCATATACCTTGGAGAATATTAAATGCTCCTCTCATGATTTCCCTGGCATATTATACAAACATCTTCCTGACTAAAAAAAAAGAGGAAGGAAAATTAGGTCAGTAAAAAGACTGAGATGTTCATCTATAAAAGATATAACAGCAACGCACCTGCTAAGCCAAAGCTGAGGCGGTAGATTTAAATCAAATGGCCGGTGGAAACGTCGTTGTATGATGAATGACACCTGTAAAAAAAAAATGTTGAAGGGGTTGTTCTGGTTAAGAAAAAAAGGAACGAGGATGATGATCAAATGTACATACTCGCGGCGTGAAGAAATCAAGTATCCCAAAATCAGCATGCGAAGAAGGCTCGCACACCTGCAGTAAGCAGTAGCAGCCAAAAAGAAAAGTTCTTAATTATATTGGCTGAAAGAAGTCGACACACCCAATGACCATGGAAGAAGCAGCGTGTAACAGGGGAAATACAGCTATAAAAATGGGATGAGACAAAAATTTGTTAAGATATTAACGCAACGAACAGTATGAAATTCAAAATACGGTTGTGATTGTATGGATATTGCTTACCCCACATAGGGATTAGTTGATTAATTATCCACTCAACTAATAGGACGCACGTATGGCTATTTAAGCTTAAGTATCAGACAGTTAAAGCTTAAAAATATATGTGAAATAAAAGTAGGAAGAAATAAAATATCAAGCTCCAAATCCAAAATATTCATATACGAATTTTTGCATTTGGAACTCAAGGGCGCATCTGTTGACACCAATTTTGTCCAAGATAAAAATCGCTATTATTAATAGATTAATAAAATCTGTCACAACTATATATACATATATATATATATATATATATATCAAATATTATGAAATAATTTTCATATGGAAACAATTCGCCAAATTTGGCCTAGCGCCTCTCTCAATCTGTTCGACTATTTGGGACCTTTTTGACCAATAGAGAAAAGTGACGACCCCGAAAAGATATAGAGATATTGATGGAGTTATAATCTATGTGACCTAGAACATCTAGAAGGAACGCAATGTCTGGATTTTCTAACAAATTTTTAGGTGTCCTAATGAGGTTGTTGCCTCCACATGGGAGGACATACTTACGGAGATTAGCACTGTGAGTAGACCCTCGAGGTTTTATATGGTTTTTCTTTGTAAATATGTGCATACTAACTTCCCTTCTTCTAATGATTCACTCACGGGATTTTTTTTTAAGTATTCACTTCCCTATATTAAAATTCAACCCAATGATTACCCTAAATCTCTTTTTGCTACAGTAATATAGTGGAGGGAAATATAGGTCTCCTCTATGTCCATTATTCTTTCCACAACCTGTAGTGAAAATAGAAATATCATGCGTGGAAATGTGGAACAGAAATGTCATGTAAGGTATGGTAGTAATTAACTAGCTCCGGATATCCAAGATGAGGCACATATTTGCTAATGTCATCTCCAATAGTGTAGTCAATCACTAATTATAAGAGATAGACATATCATTTATAGATAGCAAATAGACAACCTCTCTATAACATAGACTCTAAAATTAATATGAGTCCATATGTAAGTGTGAATGCATCTTAAAATCTGTTATAGACTGACTCTTGTCTTTCTCCTCCTTTTCTCTTCTCCACATAAGCAAAAAGCTGTGTTGTAATACTTATAGTTAGGTAAGAGTATCTTCAATAAAACTTCAAATTTCTCCTCTATGACACTATTCCTTAAAATTTTTATGCATCCTTTAAAAATTTTTCACACTTTACACTACATTCTAAAAGATTTCTTTCTCTAATAAAGACTATATATTAAAAAATTAAATAAACAGTGTTTTACAGCTTCTACCGGATCCGGTGTTGTCGTTGGATATGCCCAGTCAACAGTCAAGACTCGACCATCCTATAAACACTCGTTAACCTGCGCGCAAATTTCCAAGCAAGTCACAAGGCTCTACATTTGAATGAACTGCACGAAACGTTATCATCGAATGATTTACAGAAATTCTGTTTTATTTCTGTCTATGTGACATGTACAAAGTACTCCAATTCCAAAGAGTAATAAGCAAGCAAGATCAACGCAATGTTGTTCGCTCCAATTTCAAAAGATTTTTCACTCTCCTCCTCGGCGGGTACCACCGCCGAGCAGCTCCAGCCCCAGCTCGACGATGTTGGAGAAGCTCTCCCGGTGCTGGCTGAGCCCCACGCTGCCGGAGAAGACGTGGAAGCACTCGAGGTCCGACGTCGTGTCGGCGATGGACTCGAGCAGCGCCTCCATCTCGAGCTCCTTGAACAGCTCGACGTAGTTGCAGCCGTCATAGTGCTCCTGCATCAGCCAGACGGCTTGCAGCACGACGAACCGCCGCACCCTCGGCATCTTGATCTCCGGGTACGTGTGCCGCCGCAGTATGCTCACCAGCCTCTCGGCGTACGCCGCCTTGTCCACGCCTGCTCTGCGCAGCTCCGCCGCGAACTGCTCGCCGCCGAGGAACTTGCATATCTGCGTCGTGAGCCCGATCGACGCTTCTAGAAGCTTCTCGGAGTCCTTCTCGTTCATTGTCATTTGGAGAACCTGGCAGCCAGTGGCAAGGTGCAAGAGGAGAGTTACACCCACAATCTACGTGGTTCTGAATGTTGAGAGTAGGGTGAGGTAAGATGCTCACCGCCGGCATGGCCGCGGTCACCGCGCGCAGGCGGCCGGACGACCCGTCGCCGGAGTAGGCGCACAGGTTGCGCAGTATCCTCGCCGCGTTCAGACGCAGCGCCCTGTCGGCCAGGCCGGTGATCAGCCGGTCAGGCACGCCGTCCTTCTTGAGGATAACGCCGCAGTTCGTCTTGCTCTCCAGCACCAGCATGGCCAGCGCCTCGCCGGCGCCCGAGCTGAGCTCGCTCGCGTACGCGAGCTCATTGTTCAGGAACAGAGAGAGTAGCAGCTTGATGACGCCGCCGGTGCGCGCGATCCCCTCCTTGGCCCTCTCGTCCATCGCCAGCCCGGTCAGCACGTCGATGGCCAGCTTCTGCAGCAGCCGGTGCTGCTGGCCGTGCTGCAGTATACCCCGGAGGTTGCTCACCGTGAACACCCGGTCCGCCACCTCCCGACGGAGCATCTTGCCTGTGTTGCCCGTCGTGGTGACTAGCATCTTGAGCACCTGGAGCGCGCGCTTGACGGCGCGTATCTGGGGGTCTGCGGCTGTCTGGAGGCGCAGCATCTCCGGCGACGCGTGCGTGAACTCGACGACGCTGGAGAGCAGCCCGCGCACGTTGCCGATCTTGCCGCAGTTGTCGTGGTCTCTAGCGAGCTTCTTGAGGATAAGCAGGCCAACCAGGTTGAACCTGAGGTAGTCGTAGCTCAAGCTCACCGCTGCCGACGAGGCCTCGTGCTCCTGGACCTCGCGCCGGCTGGTGGCGGCGCCGGCGCCGGTGGGCGTGCTCCGTTGGGTGTGGAGCAGTGACATGACCGACTCGATGGAGCCGTGGATCCCCGCCACGCGGAGCGCGTTCTGGCTCTTGCCGACGAGCTTGGACACAACCTCCGCCGCGCACCGGCGCACCTCCTCCTCCTCGGCGCTCTTCCAGTTGAGCATCTCCACGAGCCGCTCGATGGAGCGTGCGCTCGTGCCCACCTTGCGGAGCGTCTCCGGCGCGGAGCTCTTGCTCCGGGCGAACTGCCGCAGGATGCGCACGCCGATGAGCTGCTCATCGAGGAAGTCCGACTCGATCTGCTCCTTGGCGAACGTGACCAGGTCCATCTTGACGCCATCGAAGACGCTCTTGCTGATGCACTGCGAGTACGCGTCGTACAAGAACCTTGTGAGGGAGACGAGCCCGCACGCGCCAAGCTCGCACTCCAAACTCACTTCACCCAGCAGGTTGCAGAAGGAGACCTTCCATGTCCAGTACGCCTTCTCCAGCAGGAAGAACACCGCCTCGGCCAATGCCAGGGAGTAGAAGAGCGCAAGCGCTGACCTTTGGTTCCTCGTCTCGTCGGTGGCGGCGCCGCCGTGGTCGTGCTTCCAGAGGCCCCTCACGGAGAGCGCGACGCAGGCGAGCGACGAGAGCACCTGCAGAAACTTGGGCAACCCGCCGGTGTTCTTGAACACGAACACCCACCCGGTGTACGGGAGTGACGACGTCTCGTCCGGTGCGTGCTTGGCTCCCTCCTCCGTGACGACCTGCGCTTCGTCGGCCGTGACGGCATCCAGGTCGCCCGACGGCGCGGAGCCCCGTCTGATGACTGCCCGCACGAGACGGAAGCAGAAGAGGGTGCTGGGCCCGAGCGCTCCGCCGGCGGCGGACGTCCGGGTGGATTGGCGCTGCCACTCGAGCTCGTTGCCGCGGCTGAAGACGCGGGCGCCCTCGCCGACGAGGATGATCGTCACGCTCCAGAAGTCAGCGAGACGCAGCGACGAGGCGAAGCCGCCGAGGAGGACGACGGTGGCCCACACGAAGGCGAGCTTGCCGAGCACGCTGGCCGCCTTCTCGAGGACGGCGAGCTGGAGCGCGAACCGGGTGATCCGCTTCTCCGCCGTCTTGTACCCGCCGCCCCACGGCGCGCCGTGGCCGCTCCCCCTCCCCCTCCCCCTCCCGTGCGCGGCGGGCTCGCTCCGCGGCTCGAAGTACGAGCCGGAACCCGAGCTGCCACCGTCGCTGTCGAAGCCGTCATTGCGCCGCCCCTGCAGCTGCTCCACGATGTCCAGCTGCACCTCGCCAGAGTGGCCGTTCATGGTGCACAGATCATATGGTTCCAAGAAGAGCAAACAAATTCTGAAATGTAAGAGCAAGAACACACTGATCTGCACCACGCACACAAGAAAAATCTAGAGAATATTGGTGATCACTGATCAACTCCTCTTTCGACTTACTAGTTCATGCTTGATTACCAAGTGACTGGCAAGTTCAGACAAATATATTTAACAAGTGACCCATGAAGTGGACGGCAATTTCGGTGCAACTACAATTGGATGCAACCAATGTAATGGCATTGTCCCTGAGATTTATTATGGTGACACGCAAGAACAAACAAGAACAAAGAACAGGGTAGTATAATCATAAGAGATTTACGCGTATCGTATTACTTCGCAATAATCAAATCATCAACTAGCCGTTCAGAAAATATAATCAATTCGCCATTGGAGAAGAGGCGTTCTATCATCTATGTCACTGCGCCGGAAAAGCACGTATCTCAAGCAAGGGAAACAATATTTCGGCGCAAAAAATTTATCAAAGAGATCAGTGATACTTTTTTAAAGATGAATGAAGAATTTCAGTCTCTACATTCAGGACGTGTATGGTCAATACAAAGTTCAAACATCAAATGAAATGTCTAGCACGTCTAGGTATACAAACTCAAATGAACTAGAAATTATTAATAATTGCAAATTCTCTTATTAAATCTTCAGTCATGTTGGAAGAAGAACAACGTAGCAACCACTTCCAAATAATAGCATGTCTAGGTGAACTGCTCATTTTCCTCCTCCTAATGTAGTAGCAGTGTCCAATGGCGTAGCCGGTAGGCTCCTCTAAAGATGATTTGAATAAAAGTAATATATTTCCTCTTGTTAAGTACAATATTATTACGATAAAGACAAACCGATCACAAAATCCCTGCAATGCACACCCAAAATTTTCTCATGAGAATTACACCTATTCCCGAAGGCCAATTCCCAATCCTATGAACAGGGCTTTGCAAACCTAGGATAATTTGAGCTAATCGCCAAATTGACTTCGCTTATTAAACAATCAAAGAGCAGAGGTTGAACAGTCCCCCTCTTACACGAAAACAACATTGCCGTGTACAATCGATAATCAGCGGTTACTGATTGTTTCGGATGATATTTGAATAAAAATTTCTGGTGTGCTCCAATTTTTTGATGAATTTATACACCACCAAAGAAATTTGACCGAGAGGCCGATCATCCTTTGATAACCAGTGGAATCGTTTCCTCCATTTCACGTGCAACCACGGCACACCGGCGTTCACATCGGCGGCCGCGCCGCCCTGTCCGCGCAAGCGCGTCCGGCCAGGTTTTGCACCGTGCTCACCGTCGACCGCCGAGATAATAATTTCCTTTCTGACGCGGCAGCGACTGTACTCTTCAGGTAAGCTACACGGTTTCTACTTATATAAAAAAACATCCTGCGTTAGGACAAGTCAAAATAGATTTAGTTGTCTTTGCTTCTGAACTTACCAAACGAATTAAGCCAGCCACGAATGATTCAGATCATGTATTTATATGCAGCGAAAGTTAGATAGAGACGTATACCATGATGCTGTTTGTTGGGACATATTGTCGTATCCTAATCGAAGAAGCCTTTACAAATTCTGAGAAATAGCTTAAGCCTACGTAGGAACGTTTTTGTTACAGACATTAGTATATCAGGCAATAGAATCCTTATTTGGGGGAGAAAAGCCACCTCTTCAGCCATTAGTCAAGTACTCAAGTCACACATGCATAGAAAAACTCTTGAGCCTTTATGCAAATTATTCAAGCATCTCTAAATGAACAATGGTGAATTGAAACTAATTCAATTTTCTTTGGAAATAAATCCCATCAGACCTGAAATTTAAGCTCTTACATGAATCCCTTTTAAATTAGGAATAAATCCATTTTATACCCATCAACTATCAAAATTTTCTATTTTACACACAACTATAAAATCGGTTATTTAACACTCTATCTATCAATACCGGGTCACACACCCTTGGTAGTTTAGTGGTTTTTCTGATGTGACACATTGTTGCAAACATGTGGCATATTTAGCAATTTTCCAAACTCCAAAAATTTCATGTAATCCGTGAAAATACTTTATTGCATAGTGATAACATAAATATCTATAAGAAAATTTAAGCAGTAAAGATTTCAAATTAATTAAATAAGTATTCTTATAAAATACTTCACTATAAGGATCACGGAGATTGAAATTTTTTAAACAAATTCTCATGATCCTTATTCATCAAAATATTATTAAAAAATTTTAAAAAATTTAAAAGTGAAAAATCACTAACGACTAACTATGCCACGCATGTTGGTGACATAGACAAAAACTAAATGTAAAATGGATTTAAAATAATTTAAGGGTGTAATTTGATTTACCCTTTTAAATTATGATGTGCGGCACAATGAGGTAGTTCATTTATTTTGGCATGTGTATTGAGATTAAAAAGGTCTAACTTGACCATAAAAACTTTCTAAAAAAAGGCCATCATGCGCAATTTATGCCATAGATTAAAGTTCACATTAGTAGTTCTGCCGAAAAGAGAAGAATTACATACACGAAATAAGATGATCGCAAGCAAAATTGAGCAGAAAAAAAAATGATGAACAATGCATTGCACAGCTATCACGTAACGGATAGCAATGCACAAGGCAACATGAAACCAGGGATTTTTTTTACCGGCCGATTTTCAGTGGTAAAACCGAATACCGGTGTGGGCCGGTAAATATTGAATTTTTCAGCCCATTTTGAATTAATCGGCCTGGTTCCCTGTGCAACTCCGGCGGCCCGACCCGCAGCTTGAAGCCTTCACCTGAGGCAGCAGCAGCACCGAGCCACTGACTAATCCCTAATTCCTGGCAGGCGCAGCGCCGCAGTTTCGTGCTTCACGCCTTCACCCGAGTCCCTGACTCCCCGTCTCCCTGACCGCCGCGGTGCCGCCACCGACCTCACGTCCTCACCAGCACTGGGATGATCTCGCCACGTTCCTAAAAGGGTACAGCAACTCCGGCAGGAGGGTGTACCTCACGGCGGCGCCGCAGTGCCCGTTCCCTGACGCCTCGGTAGGTGGCACCCTCAACACCGGCCTCTTCGACTACGTACGTCTAGGTGCAGTTCTACAACAACCGTCCCTGCCAGTACGACTTAGGCAGCAGTCTCCGGGCACCCGGGCGCTGGCTCGCCGTAGCGCCGCCAGCCCTCCAACGACCACCGGCGAGGGAAGCTACGCCGCCGCTGCCGCCGCCGCTCTGCGGTGCAGCCTCTGCCCTCTGCTCAAGAGCTGTACCGACGTACAGTGCAGTGATACTATACCCGTATTATACGGTTTATACCGTATAGTATTAGTATACTAGTATTAGCTCTATGCCTCTGTTCACTTAGTTAGCTCTCAGTTAGTTTAGCTCACCTCAGAACATAGTTACATGATGTTTGATATTTAATTAGTAAATCTTAAGTTGAAATAGCTCTGTCATTGTATGATGATGTAAATAAATTGAGATGAATATTGATTAAATGTAAATCATGGCTGCTTGAGACGTGCTGTTCGTTGAATTGCTTTGATCATTTATTTTGATAATTGTTAGCGTAATAGATATGTTGATGCCATATATATTTACAAATATAGTGGGTATTTGTTACTCTCTGACCAAAACAAATAAAGGTAGTAAAATAGAGATGGCCAAGGTCCTCCGGGGAGGGTGGCGACGGTGCAAGGCAAAGGGAAGGGTGTAGCTGACTATGCTACTGGCAGTGGTGGGTCACCTAGTGCGGTCGGCTGGCCGTCTAAGAAAGTTGTGGTCATTAAAACAGGTTTGTTTGTGCAGCACAATTCCTAACTTATTTTGTTTGTTTATCTCTTCTTTTTATTCAATGTTCATTTACTAGGTTAGTTAGAAGTTAGAATATGATTATGTTTATTAACCAAATGGTGCAGGGAGACAAATAGAGCTACAAGGACCAATTGAGAAAACATGGAGCCATGGGACGCCATGGGGTAATGGCTTCAAGTGCAGATATTATAGTGTTAGCAACAAAGGTGGAGGTGCAACCCGTCTGAGGCAACATTTATGTGGATTACAAGGGCAAGTGGTTCCATGCCCTAATGTGCCGTCTAATGTTAAGGAGGTACTGTTGAAAGAAGTGGCATTAGGGAAGCAAAAAAAGAGACAAACAAGTGAAAGTCGTCTCTTTATTGAGAAATCACTTATGGAGCATGATTATGGAACAGCTATGGCTAGTCTTGATGAAGAGGGGCAGTATCAAATGGCAGTGAGAGAGTCACTAAAGGACCTGCTTCGTGTTGGTGGTAGGTCTATGCCTTTTAGTAGGACAAGTTGCAGTGGAAGTGGTACTGTTAGTGGGGCTGCAAATTTAGGTAGGGCAAGTGGAAGTGGTAGTGGTGAAGCTAGTCAAAGTACACTTGATAGTTTCTATAGAAGTACTTCAAAATCTCCCTTTGATATAGATTTGGCACGTAGTAGGGCGCCCTCACAGCCTCGAGTGGACATTATGCTTGCTGGAGGTGCTAAGGATAAGCTTGGAAAAGCTGTGGCAAAGTGGTTCCATGCCAATGATCTTCCTGGAAGAAAAGCAGATTGCCCATACTTTCGATCAATGATGAAGTTGGCGCAACAACTTGGTGAGGGTGTTCCTATCCCAATGGGAAAAGACATAGATGGTCCATTGTTAGATATGAACTATGATGAGTTGGAGGCTACTATAGCTCTTTTTCAGGAAGAATGGAGTCTATATGGAGTCACCGTCATGTGTGATTCATGGACTGGTCCTACAATGATGTGTATTATCAACTTCATGATTTTTTGCAATGGACGCATGTTCTTCCACAAGTCTGTGAATGCAACTGGCTGTGTTCAAAATGCAGACTTCATTTATGGTTGTATTAGAGAGGTGATTGTTCAGGAGATTGGGGCACAGTTCGTTGTGCAAATTGTGACAGATAATGGTTCCAATTATAAGAAAGCATGCAAGCAACTCATTGATGAGTATCCACACATTACTTGGCAGCCATGTGCAGCTCATACTATCAATTTGATGTTGAAGGACATAGCACGCTTCGATGAAGTTGTGGAAGTAGTGGACAGTGCAAAGCGAATATGTAGATTCTTCTATAACCATAACAGGTAACACTTGTATAATTGAGACATTATGTTGAATATACCTCTATATGTGTGTATTTATTTATTTTTATCTTTTCAGGCTTCATGCTACAATGAGAGAGAAGATAGGTGGGGAGCTGATTCGGTGGAATGCTACTAGGTTCGGCACGGTTTTCTTATTTCTACAAAGCTTTTGGGACAAGAAGGATAAATTCCTATTATGGATGGTGTCTAATGAATGGGCCAATAGTGATTGGAGAAATGAAGAAGATCACACTTTCACATATGATTGCTTAACAAATAGGAGATGGTAGGAGAATATGGAGTTAGTGTTGAAAGCTGTCACACCACTCTACTCTGTACTACGCTTCGCTGATCAACAAAAGAATGGAACCATATCGGGATTCTTGCCAAAGATGTTACATGCGATGGATGCGATACGTGCAAACCTAAGCCACAAACAAGATCTCCTAAAGAGAGTGATGGAAGTAGCCAACAGGAGGGTTATTTATCTTCTCAATGACACTCTCATACATGCAGGTATGAACTAAGGAATAACAAAATCTATTCAATTTTGTTTCTTATTCATGCACGCTACATTCTAATATTGTTGAACTTCTTTACATTTGTAGCTGCTGCACTTGATCCTGAAGCATTGTATAGATCTAAAATTGCACAAAAAAACAAGTTCCAAGTTTGCCATAACAATGGCACTCAAGAAGGTTGCAGACTCACATTCGAAGGCAGCAATTGCCATTGAACAATTTGCTCATTTCAGCTCAAAGAGAGGATTATTTGGAGGAGAAGAGGCTCAATGCTCGGCACTTGGTGGGCGTATGAGCGCAGGTATTATAGTTTTTGTGGTGCCACTACAAGTTTACTTACCTTTTATACTCTAAGTTCCAAGTTTGCTTACTTTTTAAAAAAATTCATTGCAGCTGATTGGTGGGGTTCATATGGAGGACAGTACAAAGAACTACAAAAGTTTGCAATGCGCATCGTTTCACAATTCATGTCGTCTAGTGGGTGTGAAAGAAACTGGAGTATGTTTGCTTTGATCCATACTAAACTGAGAAATCGGTTAGGTTATGACAAACTACATAAGTTGGTGTTTGTCCATTATAATTTGAAGCTGCGTATCCAACAATTTGAAGCTGACATTCATAGCTTTCAAGAAATAGAGTCTGATCCTTGTAGCATCATGATGGATGTTGCTCTATATGATGAAAGCAACCCAATTATGGACTGGTTGTGCAACTCTATGAGTGAGTCTAGGCCTACTCTTGATGAATATGATGGCAATGATTGTCAATCCCCCTTACCTAGCACATTGTTGGCTACGGAGATAGAAATGGTGATTGAGGAGTTACGAATGGGGCAGAAGTTCCTAACCTGAAGAGGAACCTTTCTTCCCTTCGCAAAAAGAGTGGTAAGAAGGATGGGAAGAGACATTTGGAGGAAGAGGAAGAGGAAGAAGATATTGGAGATGATTATGGATCAGATTCTGCACATGGTAGCCCAGTTTATGCCGAATCGAGGATAGCGATTCGATGATGAGGATGGCGGTGAGTTTCAATCAAATTATACATATTCTTTAAGTAACTGTGATTTTTGTTAACATTATATAACTTTATTTCGTGAAAACCTCATTTGTTGCAAAGGTGATGATGGTGGTGCTGACGGAGCTAGAGGCCGTGCTGGAGCCTGCGGTGATGGAGCTAGTGGTTCTGGTGCTTAACACAAATGCATATGTGATTTAAATTCATATAATATGTATATGTACATACCCTTATATTTGACATTGTATGTGGTACACTTGAGGAACCAACCCCTCTCCGTCCAAGATCAACTAGAAAGAGAAAGAAGCCCCTCAAGAGCCTCTATGACTGAATGTAAGATGGACATTTAATTCTTCATTTGTTCATATGTTAACATTGCATTGATTTAATTTGGTGATGCAATTTGTAATGTTTCACTTGTAAATATTTGTAGTGATGCAAGCCTCAAAGGAAGGTCAAGATATGGTGCTATCTACCGGTGCATGTGCTTGTGTTAATGTTTGATCACTGCTATTTTGCAATTGAATTGTTCATTTGGAAACTTTGTTGAAGATATGTGCTTGAAACATCTAAGATTTGGGACTATGGTTATTATTTTGCTCGGACATATTAACGGACTATCTATTTGTGATGATATGGTCATGTTCGGTGTAAGGAATCTATATAATGTGCTATGAACTTATCATATTATCTTATTTCATTGTTGTTGGGTGCAATTTATGATAATCTATTGATTAAGGATAATTTATAACAAATTCATTCAAATTTTTAAAATTTTAATTTGAATTTGGTCCGATAAATCCGATAAATCATGTTTACCGGTGACCTCCAGTAAATTTTATTTACCGATATTGAAAACCCTGCATGAAACCAACCAAAATGCAGCTACGCAATACTTCTACTCCTGACTTTTTGATTGATTTCACACAAAATCAAACCCAAAGTATAAAAAACACTCTAGTGTTGCCATGCACACGTCGATCGATCGATCCATTCATACATCGAAAAATTTTCAAACGAATCATGCTCACCATTCAACTTCACCTCCAAACTCGACTCCAGGGACTTCTGGCTCGTCGCCGCCATCCTCCTCGTCGTGGGCACCAGGGTGTTCAGCCGGAGCAACGAGCTCGACCTGCAGGAGCAGCCAATGCACCTACAGGCGGACACCGCCGGCGGCGGGGACAAGGGCTCGTCCGTCCCCGCCGCGCAAGGCTTCGCCCATCTACCTTCTCCCGGTCGGCGGTTGGCTCGTTGAGTCGAGGAACGTGAGCTACGTCCTCTACTAGCTCCAGCTGCTCTCAGCCTCTGCGTGCGCGGTGCTGTCTCTGCTATGCCGGGTTAAGCTCCGGTTCACCGTCGGTGGCAACAGCAACGCGAACGAGTACTACGCGTTGATGCTCTTCTACATGCTGGCTCTGTCCGAGGCCGTCATCTTCCTGGTGGAGCGCGCGTACTGGGAGTGGGTGCTCAGCTACCGGCGGCTCGTCGAGACGGTGAGCGGCGAGTGTGACCTCGGTGAGCATGGCGCCGTGCCGATCAAGCGGTTCTTCTACCGCGCCTTCTCCAGGTCCGTCGAGGGCAGCGTCCTCGATGGCACGAGGATGGTCCTCATCTCCTTTGCCGCCGAGCTGGTCTCGTCGCAGCTCATGGGCGTGCACTTCAAGAGCTCCATCTCCAACCGCGACTCGGCGGCGCGGATGGTGCGCAAGATCGGCACGTCGGCTCCGACGGTCGAGAGGCTGGTCGAGATGGTGAGCTGGAGAAGCCCGAGCAAGCAGCAGGTTAGGGCACTCGCCGCCGAGATCGTGCTGAGGCTCGCCGGGAAGCGGCGGAGCGTGCTCCGCGTCGCCACCATCCCTGGCGCCATCGATTCCATCTCTACCTTGCTCGAGACCAGCAACAATGGCCACCATTCCGACCTTGCCCTCAACGAGTTAGGCCTTCACATCATGAAGAAGCTCGCGCGCGAGGACGGCAACTCGGCCAAGATCTGCAGCACCAGATGCGTCCTGTCCAGGATCATATACTTCACGAGAACGACCAAGACGACGCTGCAGAACGCCAAGGAGGGGAGCCTACTGACCAAGATGAGACGGTGCTCCGGTCGCTTCAAGTGAGGAACCTCTCCAGCACGCCGGGCCACACCGGGGAGGCGATCAGGAAGGAGATCTCCGACAACTTGTTTAATATCCTGAGCAACATCCGCAAGATGCTGCAGCACGGCGAGGGCCACGCCAAGATGCAGCTCACAGCTATCGGCATACTGGCGGACCTCGCCATCGGCGGCGACGCCAAGGAGAAGATCGGGAGCACCGGCGGCGTCATCGCGCAACTCCTGACAATGTTCATCGGCTCAGTGACGCCGGCCGGCGAGGTGCTCGCGCTGCTGGCTCTCGAGAGCGAGGCCAACTGCGAGCGGATGCTCCGCGAGGCGGCCGTCGTCGAGAGGCTGGTGCTGGCGCTGCAGCATCCTAACATGCAGATCAGCTCATCCAGAATACTTCTGAACCCGTGCAGGTACAGCAGGACTGCAGGAGTGAACACTTCTTGCAGCTCAGGAAGCTCACCGCTGCTATCCCAATAGTAAGCTCATAAAAACCAAACAAGAAAATTGTTTTCCCTATATACATACATCAATCTATCCAATGCATGCTACAATACTGGTAGAATTTCTAGGACTAATTGTGCACTTCTATACTTGTACTGCTTCTGCTTGTACAGGTGTTCAAAGCAATCATGGTTGAGAAGAGGAGCCTGCTTGAGGTGTCCATAGGACTCGCAATGCAGATGATAAAGATTGCTACATCTGAAGGGTACATGGAAATCTTTGGGAAGGCAGATGTAGCAGACATTGCAAGGAAGCTGGTGGAGATTCCGAAAGAGCACAGGACCCCAAGGTGAATGTGGGCCCTAGTTTTCTAACAACCTGAAGCCTTTGTACCATCTTGTGCTAGCCCAGGATATGTCATGCCAACGTGGCACGAATTAAACGCTGAATCATCTCATACATATCATTAAAATAACATTTCTTATATTAAACAAAGTACAGATTGACTCGGTATGAATAGGTCATTTGAACAAATATTACAAAATGTATTCTTATCATAGTCTAGCAAATGCCGAAACATGAATAAAACAGAAGTGTCGAGTCTCGAGGATGTGCCCAATCCACCAGGCAAACGGCTGGAATCATGCCTAACACACGTCATGCACATTAGCATCTTGGATATCCTCGTCCCCATCGCGGTAATCTGGATCCTCATCATCATCATCATCTTTACCAAACAGAGTGAGTGGGTGCGAGGCATGAGCGTGCAATCAAACCACGCTTGCGAGCCAATACCCCACCTAGCTAGTGCAGTTTAATGATATAGGCCATTTGGGTAGGGCTATGGTTCTTTTATTTGCATAAAGCCGATTTATAATAAATTCATATATATATATATATATATATATATATATATATATATATATATATATATATATATAGAGAGAGAGAGAGTTTGGCTACGATTGATCGTCATGACGGATCCTCCGTCGATCATGACTTATTTTATGAAATTGGTGATCGAATTGACGATCGAACCGACCATCTCCTTCGTCTCGATGAAATCTCACTACTAACAAAATTTCATATTTTTTTGAATTTGTTTACTATTTTTTTCGTATTTTTGAAATCCGGGATTATTGGAGGGTCCACAATCAATTAGATCATGGATTTTCAAAATTACAAAAAAAATAGTAAAAAAATTCCAAAAAATATGAAATTTCGTCAGTAGTGAGATTTCAGCGAGATGAAGGAGATGGTTGGTTCGGATCGTCGAATTTGATCACCAATTTCACAAAATAAGCCGCGACTGACGGGAGGCTCCGTCAGTCACGACTGACGGGAGCACAACTCATATATATATATATATATATAGACACCCTTATAACTTAGCCATTTTACCAATTCAGTTTGAAAGACGTACTGTGCTATTATATGCAAAAGTTCAATAGTCTGGGGGTAACATTCGGTGGACTCATTCCCATCATTATGGGACATGATCCTCGATTTAGCCTCGGACTCATTCCTATCGCTATGGGAACATGATTCTTGCCTTTGGGTAATTCATTACATCGCTATGGACATGAGGCCCTTCTATCATCAAGTTGGCGGACTAGTACTCATAGCTATGGCGTACTATCCCCAAAACAACTAGCGGGCTCGTGTCCATAACTATGGCGCACGTCTCCCATAATATGGCAGTAGACTCACCCTCATCGTTATGAGGTGTGGTCTCCTTAAGCTCAACTAAGGTCATGATCCATAGATACTAATATTATCATCAAGTATATGAAAGAATTTGTTTACTGACAATACTTCGCACTCAAGTAGAACTGACACCCAAGCACATGAGCCTTCACCTAGGCTTATCGGGTTGCTAGAGATGCTTAAGGAACGGAGCACCACACATTACCATAGTTTATGTAAAACAATATAACAATTTAATAAAATTGGGTTAGAAGTATGATCTATGAATATTGGCTCATCTAAATCAGGCGTGTTGAAGTCTAGCTCTTGATCTTCAGGCTGTTCTTCTGCTATTTCAGGATCTATCGTGAAGAATCAAATAATATAGATAAATATCAAGACATCCAGAAACATGATGCATGATATGCAATCGCATCTAATCGTGTGGGTGGCTCTTCGTACCAGGGCTATTTGAACGATTATAACTATATAAATATAAATCCTATTTATCCAGGAAGTTCCATGAGTTCCTCGATACACATGCTAGGGTATGCAATGTATGACATGCATCTAAATACAGTTAAGTATGTTCCCAATAATTTAAAATACACTATTAGTATACAAAATGTCCGCATTATTGTTTTTGTAAAGAAACCCATTATACATATTATTCATAAGTAAAATAAGTGTTAAAGAGGGAAATTCCCAAATTATTGTCTAATGTTCCAAGATAATAATTTAGGTACTTTACATCACATGTATAAACATATTCCTGAAGTTTTATTTTAAAGAAAAAGCATTTACTCTAATATTTATATCCAAATAAGTCCTAAAGAGAGCAATTCAGATTTTTCTTGGAATAATAAATTATGAAACAGTGAATATCTTATTTTTCCTATGTTCTAGATCATCTGTAATATTTATAGAAAAATAATCATGATTTTTAGAGGTCAAATACTATTTTTAGTAAATGGAATACCATTTCAGGAATTTTCTTATATAAGGAATAGCTGCTTTGATTTATCAAGGGTAAAATACTAATAGCACATGACAAAATATATTTTTTCCAAGTCCAGTATAGTATCTACTATTTTATAGAATTGTACCATAATTTTTAGAGGGCCTAAACTATTTTGAATAAAACAGATTACTTTTTCTAGATATTGTATATGCAATAAATAATCTAAAATAGAGCTATAGGATTTTTACAGAGAAATTAAATAGTGAAACCTGCAAAATTATAGCTTTCATAAATCCAGTAGGTCATCTAGTATTTTCTAGAATTTTCCACAATTTTTTAAACCATTTACTATTTTCAAAATCCATTTTCCATTACTGGATTAAATTAAAAGAGAAAATACTGGAAATAAGTTTGAAACAGTAATGGGCTGAGTCCATCACTGCTCCGCCCGGGTTGACTACTATGTGGTCCAATACGACCCACAGAGCCTGGGTCTGAGGGCGCTTTAGGAGTACGCTAACCAAAATAGAAAGCGTACTCCAGTGGAATACGCTTCCACTTAAACTGACGAGTAGGTCCGTAGGGTCCACTGTTAGCGACTCAAAGCTAATCTGCAGAAGATTTAAACCTGTCTAAACCCCAGTGGGTCCTACATGACAGTGACACAAATAGTTTAAACCGTTTTAATTAAATTATTTAAACTAGTGGGTCCCATTGGTAAGTGACACAGAGTGCACAATAAGCTAAACCATAATGTCAGCACCTCTTCCTCTAGGGCAGAGCTCCGGCGTCGGCGTTGTATCGCTGGCGATCTAGGGAACGAAAGCACACGTCGTTGATCTTTACGAGTTCAAGGATTCAAGGCGCAGGACATGTCAACGAAAAATTGTGTTGGCGGTGAGCCAAAATAGCGGCGCCATGGGCAAAGGCGAAGGAGAGCTATAGCTAAACATGGCAAGCGCTCATTTCAATGGAGAACCTATGGTTGCATGGTAGCTAGAGCATCTAGGGGCTACGAGAGAGGTTACTATGAGGTTGATCGAGGCTAGGGAGGAAGGAGGAGGGCTGTTTGCATGGGAGCAGGTGGAGGCCGAAATAAGGAGGCGATTTCCGGACGCTCCGATGGACCTTCGGTCACGATCGTCTCAGGGAAGGTGGAGTGCTCCTGGGGTAGTGTAGACGGACTCTA
The DNA here is from genome assembly GCA_036346145.1 of Olyra latifolia. Classification (NCBI taxonomy): domain Eukaryota; kingdom Viridiplantae; phylum Streptophyta; class Magnoliopsida; order Poales; family Poaceae; genus Olyra; species Olyra latifolia. The sequence continues at coordinate 52,990,419 of CM070529.1, read as the reverse complement.
CAGCTCGGAGACGTCATCGGCGGTGAGCAATCCAAAAGAGGGGTAAAGGCAATGGAACAGCTCTACCGCGAACTACAAAGCAGCAGAGCCCGATTAAACTCGACGAGAGCAAGAGAAGAGAGGGAGGAAGTAGTGGCAGGAGACGACAATGGAGAAGGCTCACCGAGGTGACGTGTCAGCGGCGATGGCCTTTGGCCAAGAACAGAGCGGATGGGATTAAGGAAGAAAAAAGGGTATCGTGGCTTAAATAGGCGGGTATTGTGGCTTAAATAGCCGAAGGAGAGGGGCGAGTTAGTTTAAAGGAGGGAAAAGGAAGACCGCGGGGTGCGCGTAGTAGCAAAGTGGTGGTCTCGTCCTTTCGGCGATTAGAAAAGGGGAAGGAGAGGACGGCGAAGGGCGAGCGGCCAATCAGAGGCGAGCAAGGATGTAGGAGACCCGCGAGGGAGCAAGTCAAGGGAGAGGAAGCAAGAACGGGGCGTCGAGGCCGTTGGATACGGGGCGACGCGGTCGCACAACCGTCTAATGTAGGGCGCATGTGGTGTGGTCGAGCTACGGGCGTTCGTGCACTACACGGTGCATGGTGAGGACGCGGTGTGCATGAGCTCGGCGCGGCAAGAATGGCGTGGTCAGAGGAATAGTAGCGATAGTGTTCTCCTGCTCGAGTCCACAACAGGGAGAGCAAAGAGGGGGACAGGGGAGTTGTTGCTAGGCTACTACTGCTGGGATGGGCCACTACTGGGCTTGAGAGAGAGGGGGAGAAGGGTGCTAGGCTAGCCCAAGAGAAGTGGTTTTGGGCCAAAGGCCTAGCAAGGGGAAGAATCTAGTGGGCTAAGCCCAAGGGCGAAAAGGTACATTCACTTCTCATTCAAATTTGGAAGCAAATTTGAATTATGGGAGTTGATTAAAGATGACACTAGAAAAGAGGGGCTGAAATTAAACCTTGATTTCTTTTTTTTTTGAACACAAGGACAGGAGCTCTGCCATTCCATTCAAGAAGGAGAGAAACTGTACAACGATTAGAGAAAAACACAGGGGAGGGAGAGGGAGGACAGAAGGGGGGAAGAAGACGACCCAGCCGAGCAATGGCCACAACACACCAGCACGCAACACCTAGAACAACCGCCACCGCGGCAAAGCCTGACTAGGTCGCTGAAGAACACCGACCAAGCATCGCCACGAGGGATGCACGGCCAAAACCCCAGAAACACCGCTGTCGACTGAGAAGTGGAGCACGCGAAGATCAACCTTGCTGTCGACCACCACCGCCGCACAGGATGCCTGGATGAGACGACAGAAGAGAGGAAGGGACGTCATCCGTCACCGCTGCACGGGATGCTTGACCAACAGCGCAAGCGACCATCACCACCAACCGCACCTCAGTGCACGCAGAGTCTGAAGAAGAAGGCCGCCACCACCAGGCAGGATGCACGGCCCAGGAAGACGCCCGCCCACGACATGGCAGTCACAGACATAGCCAGCAGCCAACCAAAAACGCGAAGAATCTGTAGGGCGACGCCTTCAGCAAGGATACGACGACAGAGTCGCCGCCGTCGCCCGCCCAGACCTAGGTTTTCACCCGAAAATACTCTAAGGGGCAGGGGCACCACAACGAGGCCTCCAAGGAGGGAGCGACACCCGTGGGTGCCGCCATCGTTGAGCCAAGTAAGAAGCTGGACAGGGCTTTCACCCGGAGCACCTACACCTAAACCTTGATTTCCAACCTAGGAAAGGTTTAGAAAATTAAAGACATAGTTAGGTTACTATTCATGGGATGAAAATGCCATTCAAAGTTATAATTTTAAAATAAGGCTATCTATTGAAATTTGCACAAGCTTTTTATATATATATATATATATATATATATATATATATATATATATATATATATATATATATATATATATATAAGTAGTTCATTCCTTCTAAGTTTGAAAAGACAATAATTTCTTATTTATTTGAAAATATGAACTTTGCACAAGAGCTTAAATAAATCCTAAAAGGGGCTCTTTTTCATAATATAACATAAAGAGCTCTAGATTTGCAAGTTATAGGTTTGAAATCCAACTATGGTTTCTAAATATAAAATATTTACTCAAAACTTTATTAATCAAGATTTGGGTTGCATTTAGCTAAGGTTGGGTTTTAGCTGTTTAATAGTTGGATTGAAATCTAAATAATGGTATTATTCCCATATACAAGGTTTCTTTGGAAGTGGGCACAAGTTTTCAAAATGGGGATTAATATGATATTAAAACACCTAGCTCTAGTATAAGGGTGAAATAATTTGAGAGCTTTAGAAATCCAAAAGTGGGAGGGTGTCATTTTGGATTCTTCTAAAATAAGTTCAAAATGGATCTTGACCAAAAAGGTTTGAAATGAATTCCTTTAAAAAGGTCAATAAGGTATTTTCTAGCTTTATGAAATTTCATGCCATCAAAATATTTATTTTGATTTCTTTTAGTAAATAAATTAGATTATGAAAAGATCAAAGTTCTTATATAAAATAAATATTTCAATTACATACATATCATATCTCCTAGAGATTAAGCCCTTTTGAATTTGGCTTTACAAACTATTATAGCTTTTAAGCCCTTTTGAATTTGGCTTTAGATACTATTATAGCTCTGAAGCCTTTAAAGGATTAAATTATTCTTTAAGTTTTAAAATTTTTCAAAAATTTTACTAATCCCAAAATTGGAATGTTACAGTGAAGGTCCCAAGGATGAGGAGGCTCACAATTGAGCTAGGAGTCGAGATGATGAGAGGCAATAGCGACCTCGTCCCGTTCTTCAGGAACCTGGAGCTGGAGAAGGATCTCAGGAGCATCGCGAGGTCGACGTCGGAGCTGGAGAGCTTCAGCATGTTCTCCGGTAGCATTGGGCTGAGCAGGCACGGCTCGACCATGTCCTCGCTTGTAGATGATTCAATGGAGATTATGCAGGACGGCTAAAAAATGACTACCAAGGCTACGTCTTTGAATGATGTAAGTCTTAAGTGACATAAAAATATTTGTTATTGTTTGTATCATGTGCTGTCATTAGTCTAATTGTCAATCCAGATTTCGGAATCAATCCAATTGTCAATTCATAAACTTGTAAACAATAAAGGATATGCATATGCTCATCTCAGGATTTAGTGGACAACTTATGGATCCACCAGGCTTTCAAACAGGGAAAACTGAAGCCAATATGTCATCTTAAAAATACTATGATTACAATAACAATCTCAATCTTCATCAGTTAAATTGGTGATGGGGTCCCTATTCACCCTGTGCTTCTTGCGCTTGAGCTTAGGCAATGCCATTATCCAGGAAGGAACTTCACAGCCTGAAGATATCAACACGTTAGCAATGTTCCGCAAGAATGGCTTGTCCTCCTCTGTGAAGAATGTAATAGCCTCCCCAGATCTACCTGCTCTTCCAGATCGTCCTAAATATAACAAGAAAAGTGATTTAGGATCTTATCACAATTGCTGGGCATGGGCAGGGATGTCTGGAGCAGGTAAGACGGATATCTCGCTTACCTATTCTGTGAATGTAGGCGGCAGCTGACTCTGGAAAATCATAGTTGATTACACAGTTAACACCTTTGAAATCCATGCCCCGGGCAATGACTTCTGTTGCTATAAGTACCCAGGTCTTTCCAGCTCTCAAGTTGTCAACTGCATCTTGACGCTGCAGTAACCAAATAGAAATCAGAAACAATGAGCCTGATATTGACAATATTACAACAGTGAAAACCAAAATAGCACAATCATTTATCAACAACCAATAAAAATATTACGCAAAAGTAGCACCTGCTCCTCAGTAAGGTCTGCATGAATTACATCAGCTCTAATATCATCAAATGCCAGTTCTTTGTAAAGCTCTTTTGCCCTCTCTTTGCTTTGAACAAATATCAATATTGGAGGATCCAGAGACTGCAATAGAAAAAAATGATCTATCAGTTACAGGGGACGAACACCAAAACAGACATAAAATCCTTTTTCTAATGGGAAAATGTCAAATTCAACCATTTTTAAATATTTTGCAAGTAGTTCATTTAAGGCTAAAAGCAGCACCAATGGGATTAGGTTTGCTATTCAGATATGTGTGTTTGAATTCAGCTCAGCTGGTTTGGCATGATCCGTACAAATCAGCTTAAAAACAGTGCAAGACATGTGGAAACTAGGAAAAACTGCCATAGAATGACTGAAATACTTCTGCAAAGCTTTGCCGAAGAGCTAGCAACTTCCCCTTCTCAGTTCCAGCAAAGATCAACTTCTGCTTAATCAGTGAGGAGGCTGAATTCCTGTATGTTGAACAATTAATAATGAAAACAACCCCATCAAAAATAGATCTGCTTGTTCACAGTAAGCCTGTGATACTCACTTTCTCCCCACAATAACTCTAACAGCATCATGCATTATGGTACGTGCAAGAGCCTCAATTGAATCAGGCAATGTCGCACTGAACAAAGATCGAATTATTGAAGGATTCGAGCAGGCTTTGACAATTGAATCGATCACTTCAACAAATCCAAGCTCAAAAAGTTTGTCAGATTCATCCAAGACAAAGTACTCTACCCTATAAAAGGCAACTCTATGTCATTGACTTATCTTTAAATTATGCTGTAAAGTGCTAAAAGAAATTACTTTCGCAAACTGCAATTAATTTTTCCTCTGTAAATCACACGAGGAGATAGATGGGATAAAACTCAACATGAGGGTGGTCGAATTGATCTTCTTAGATTTTGATTATTGAACAAATGGTGTAGGAATGAACAAAACACATGCTTCGCATTATTTCTTGATACATAAAACATTTAACAGGCAGAAATGTCTGAATGATATATGAAGGAAATTTGCATCCGAGTATAAATTATCGTTTTCATAACAAAGATAACAACCTGCATAACCATGTAAAGTAGTATTCCAATTAAAATCTTAGAAATTGGGACCCCATGTTGATATTTGTGATCAAACATAAACAAAAAATCATAATTTATCAGGAGCGACTATTGAGACATTGCTTATATGGAAATGACAGTCATAAAAAAGTGAATCAACAAAAGATTCGAGCTTTGATCACAGACCTACTCAAGTCAAGGTCTCTTTTTTGTACAGCATGGTCCAAACGAAGTGGGGTAGAGACAAGAATGTCACAGTGCATATCCTTGAAATTCCCAGATTTTGATAGATCTTTGGTCATTAGTTTAATATAGAACTTTCTTCCCTTTGCCAACTTCTTGCACTCTCTTGTAGTTTGTGCTGCCAATTCCCTTGTTGGGCAAAGAATAACGGCTTTAACACCTCCTTTAGACCCTGGCTATTACAACAATACTCATCATAAAGTATGTTTTGAGTCCAATCAATCTGAACAGTAACACAATAACATGAAGGCAAATACCTTAATTTTCATAAGCATGGGGAGCAAGAAACCCAGTGTCTTGCCAGAGCCCGTAGGTGCACAAGCAAAGCATTCCCTGCCCTGAAGCAAGCAATACAAGATAAATCACTTTAAACAGCTACCATTTTCCATAGCAAGGGGACTAACATCCAAAACCAAAATAAAATTCCAGTCACTCACAGAAAGAAGAATGGGAATGGCCTGCCTTTGGATAGATGTAGGTTCTTGAAACCCCACTTTTGACAAATTCCCAACCAAATAGGAATCACAGCCATACCTAGTGCAAAAAAAGTCACAAAGCCAGCTTAACTTAGCAGCCTCAAATGATAACATAATGACCTGAGGTTTGATGTAGCACAGCATGTATACCTACAATAAGTAATTCAATATTTTTGAAACCCCAATTTTGGCAAATTCCCAACCAAATAGGAATCACAGCCATACCTATTACCTAGTGCGAAAACAAAGTAGCAAAGCAAAGTAGCTTAACTTAGCAGCCTCAAATGATAACATAATGACCTGAGGTTAGATGTAGCGCAGCATGCACACCTACAATAAGTAATTTAATATTTTCTGGAATCTTGAATAATTCAAAATTACCTTGAAACCAGTTCTTCAAAACTCTCGAGTGGTGCTGGAACATTTTGCCCCGAAATGTGGATATCAAATCTCTTCCGAAGAATGGCAGCTCTCTGGAATTAATCCAAAAGATCAAATTTCGACCATTGAGAGGATGCAATGGCAAATATAACACGTTTCGTATGAGTGAGGTTGCAGAACGCCATTACCTCGATTTCCCTCTCGGCTTCCTTCCGCTGCCTCACAACCTCCGAGTCCTCGTCCTGCCCAGCCTCAATCTTCGCAGAATCGTCCACAGCTTTCTTCGCTTCCAATCCCTTGAACACACTGAACCCCTCCACAACATCTGCACAACGCACTCGGCACAATCAATTACCATCGCAAGTGTTCCAAGCAGAGACTTCTCGAGGGAGCCAACCGGAAGTGAGACCTCACCTGACGCGGCGGCGGCCGCTTCGGCGCGCTTCTTCTTATCCTTCTTCGCCTTGCTCTTGCTCTTGCGCTTCCGTTTCTTCTCCGGGGACGGCGCGGCGGCGTCGGGGGCGGGGGGAGGCGGACCCTCACGGAAGCGGGCGAAGTCGGCGGCGAAGCGCTTGCGGTCGAAGTGGGTGCCGGAGAAGAGCATCGACGAGTGCTTCGCCTTCTCCATGCTGTTTACCTTCGCCGCCACCGCCGAGAACACCCTCGTCTAAAAACCCTAGCACGGTCCCACTTGCAGCGACAGAACTGGTAGAGTTGACAGGAGCTCGCCAATATAGGGACCGGATGGTTGTCTTCTCTCACGAGCCTACCTACCCTGCCCTATTCCACTCAGCTAGGCTGATATGAATACACAGATACGAAACGATGTTTGGTTGAGTGTTTAGTAGACAGGTATTTTATAATTTATATAGCAAGTGTGGTATAGTTTTGTTCGAAAAAATGTCGTGAACCCATTTTTGAAATTGGTTCGGTAATCGCAGATACTAATCAAAAGATATAAACAAAAAAAGAAAAAAAGAAAACTTACGTATCAACGTGACACCGCATGCATGGATGATTTGCTATTGTGACTTATAGTGGCCCCCTGCGCAGAACACGAGGCTGCCATACGCTGTATCCAGATATACGTCTATTTTCTCCATATATCCAGAGTCCGACTGCATGAAAAATTTTGCATCTAGAGAGACAGGTTCAAAACTAGATGTAGGCAACCAAACATAAAAAAAAGGCAAGATTCTGTATTTGTAGATGCAGATCTATGTGTATGCAGACAACCAAACAGCCCCGTAGTTTCTGTAATCCAATTTCGACAGTCCAGATCTGACTGTTAAATCAAATTCCCGATCCAGAACCGTCGATCCTCATGGTCCCACCCGCAGTGACGGCACATGTGGCAATTCCAGTGTTGACCCCACTTGTCAGATACTGGTTATGAATGACAGGTAGGGCCCCCTCCCAGGTAGGAGGCTACCGTTTCCACTCCTGGTTCTGGTATCCTGTGCTTTGCCCACCGCCGCCTCCGCCCCTCGCCGTGAAAATTCACAGCTCCATCTCCTCCTCCCGACCAATCCACCCTTCCATTCCCGCGCACCCAATCTGGTGTTCACCTGGTGATTCCTCGCGAGATGTTGATCCCGTGGGGCGGAGTCGGATGCTGCCTCAGCGCGGCGGCGCTGTATCTTCTCGGGAGGAGCAGCGGGAGGTGCGGATTTTTTTTACTTTTTTTTTGGGTGATTATTGGGGGGTTTTGTGGTGCTTATCGGTGATTTGCTCCTCAGAGACGCGGAGGTGCTGCGATCGGTCGCGAGGGCTGGCAGCATGAAGGATTTGGGTGAGTGGATTAGGGTTTGGCTGCCCTGTTGCTATCTGCTAAATAGGTGCTTAAATGTCTGGTTTCCGCAGTAGACACTAGCTGTAGTTACTTGATGATATTGGAGTTAGGTTAGTGCTATGAATTATCAGATTAGCATTGGGGTGTTGTTATTTGGTTCTATTCATTGGTAAAGTGGTAACTGGTTTCCACCAAGGTGTACTGATTGTCATAGTATGATTTGCCACTTAGATCAAGAGTTTAGCTGCTCAAGTAGAAATGCTTGGTCAGTTGGATGCAGTGATTTCTTTATTCTTGTAGATATATAATTAGATCTTAGTGTCACGATTGTATTTAGAGCAGTATAATTTGTTCTTGTGGTACATTTGCAAAATCCAAGAGTTATGGGTTTATCAAGTTGGACGAAAATATGATAATTAAAGTCCACCATGTGCTTAAGATATCCTTACTATTGTAAAAGATGAACTTGGTGGTCCTTACTATTGTAAAGGATGAACTTGGTGGTGATGGAGAGTCTTCCATTTACCTCCCCACGTGTTGTGTTGGTGAGATCTTTTATGGATAGAAATTTGCATACATGCATAACTTACTTCTAGTATACTATGTGAATAATTAGATTATCTATGCATGTGGCTTGTATGTGCTTGTGTGATAGATGGGCCATAGGCATTTGGGCCGTGTGTGTGGTCAGCGAGGGAGTGCAGTGTGGGCCAGGTGTTTGGCCCACACAGAGAGAGTGAAACTCTGTGGAAGGGAGATTAAAACCCTGTAGCTCGTAAGGGCAAGATATCAAAATGTAATGGAATCATCTCCTTCCTCCTGTTGCTTCTCTCGTTCCTCTTTCTCTTGCTCTCTCTCTGCCATGGCGATCTCCTGTTAGATTGGGTGCATCACAGTTGGTATCAGAGCTTGTTCGATCCGTGTCTCACTTTCGCACTCCCGAAGCCTTGATCGGTAAAATTCCAACAGGTAGGTTGGCTATCGCTTTGCAAAGGCAGTAAACCCTAAACCGCTGGTTCATTTGGCGAAGAGGGAAGCATCACGGCGTCGACCAGGAAATCGGTGCAAGTGAGGCAAGTCTTAACTGCGATGGGAGAGATGGAGGATCGGATGTTTCAGGAGATGAAGACAGAGTTGGAAGTGTTGAGCAAAAAATTGGAGGCGCAGTTGACAGCGGCAGATCAAAAATTGGAGGCGCGGTTGGTGGCGGTAGATCAGAAATTGATGGTGCAACAAGAGCAATTGGATCAAGTGCGAATGAAGGTGAATTTGTCCATGGATTTGTTGAGAAAAGCTCAAGGGGAGCAGGCTCAGAGCAATAGGTCAATCAGTGGTAGAGCACCTCCGACAATTGAGGTTACCAGTTCGAGACATTTCTGGAGTTTTTGAAGGTCGACCTATGTCTGCTCCATCTTCCTCCACTGCATTGCATGGAGGACAGGAGAGCTTGCGGCCACAGGTAGCCTTTCCATTTCCCACCCCTATAACAGTAGAAAATTGTGATACTGGCAGAATTGGGGAGAACAGTAAAAGAGATTGGATGCCTAAGATGGATTTTCCCAAATTCCATGGGTCAGATGTAAGAATTTGGGTAGACAAGTGTGAAACATTCTTTACCATGTACCAACTTCCAGAAGGATTTAAGGTAGCAGCTGCAGCACTTTATTTAGTGGAAGGGGCTGCACATTGGTATCAATCATTTAAGATGAATCAACCGATGCACAATTGGGAGCAATTTAGAGAAGTTGTGGTGTAAAAATTTGAAGGCTGTGAATACAGAGAGAAAATGAGAGAGTTGCTTCAGTTGAAACAGAATGGTTCTGTGGAAGAGTATAAAAGAAAGTTTGAAAAACTGGTACATCAGATCAGATTGTATGATGCCTGTTTGGATGGAATTATGTTAGTTACCAAAGTTATAATGGTATTGAAAGAAGAACTCAGATCAGCAGTGGAAATTCAGTTACCTGATACAGTGTCGAAGGCTGCAACTCTAGCAATTATACAAGAAAATATAATAGAAGGCTCGAAGAAACAATCATAAGGAGTAAGTGGAGATCAAGGCAGTAAAAATAATACAATCCAGAAACAAGAGAAAGGAGAGCTTTGGAAGGCCAAACAGCTCAAGGAATATAGGAGAGCCAATGGGCTCTGTTTTAAATGTGGTGAGACCTACAATCCACAACATCAATGTAAACTACCAATGTTAGGACAACTCAAAGCATTACGAGTTCATGAGATAATCTCAGATGAAGTACTGGATACTTTAGTGCAAGAGGAAGAACGAGTCAGAAGAAGCTCATTTTCCATTAATGCATTATCTGGAGCTGAACAAGTTAATACAATTCAGTTAAGAGCATTGGTTGGTAACAAAGTAATGCTAATTTTAGTGGATTTTGGAAGCTCTCATAGATCAAGCATTAGTGGTGAAACTTCAAATACAAACTATAACCATGTCTCCTATGTCAGTTAAAGTAGCTAATGGGGATGTATTATCTTCAGTATGGTTTCAGATATGACTTAGTGGATTCAAGGTCACACTTTCCAACATGATATGAGAGTGTTGCCCTTAGGAGGATATGATGCAATATTAGGAATGGATTGGCTTAGTTTATGGGGTACTATGCAGTGTAACTGGCAACAAAAATGGATAGAAATTACAACCCCAACAAAAACAATGAGACTGCAAGGGGTGTTAGAAGAACAAAGACAGTTTCCAAGAGATGACCTCTGAACAATTAAGAAAATGGCATCAAGGAAATGAAATTTGGGCAACTGCCCTGGTGGAATATGGATCCACCAATCAGAAAGATTCAAGACATATCCCAAGTCTCATCCAACAAATTTTGGAGAAGTACCAGGATGTGTTCCAGGAACCAACTCAACTACCACCTCATAGATAATATGATCACACCATTACATTAGTACCTAATGCTGCCCCTGTAAATGCTAGACCCTACAGATATTCTCCACAGCAAAAAGATGAAATAGAGAGACAAGTACAAGCTATACTTAAGGCAGGAACTATTACTCCAAGCATGAGTCCATTTGCCTCACCTGTCTTACTTGCTAAAAAGAAAGATGGAAGTTGGAGATTCTGTGTGGATTGCAGAAGGCTCAATGCATTGACAATTAAGAGTAAGTTTCCTATGCCTGTTGTAGATGAACTGATGGATGAATTATCTGTGGCAAGAATCTTTTCCAAGTTAGATCTGAGAGTAGGTTATCATCAAATAAGGATGGAGGAAAAGGATGAAGCTAAGACTGCGTTCAAAACGCATCATGGGGTGTTCCAATTTAGGGTCATGCCATTTGGGTTAACAAATGCCCCAGCAAAATTTCAGTGTGTCATGAATTCCATATTTCTTGAGTATATCAGGAAGTTTCTCTTAGTCTTTATGGATGATATCTTAATATATAGTAAAAATTTGGAAGAGCATGCCCTGCATCTGTCTATGGTATTGGATACACTCAGACAACATCAGATGTATGCCAAACTTAGTAAATGTGACTTTGCTACATCTCAATTGAATTATTTGGGTCATGTTATTTCAGCTCAAGGGGTGTCAACTGATCCTGAAAAAACTAGGGTCATGGAAAACTGGCCTACTACTAATGTCACAGAATTGAGAGGGTTCCTAGGACTGACAGGATATTACAGAAAATTTGTCAAAAACTATGGCATCATAGCTAGATCACTGACTGGGCTGTTACAAAAGAAAGGATTTCAGTGGACTCCTGAAGCTGAAAAGGCTTTTATTACACTTAAGGAAGCTAGGAGTCACACTCCTGTTCTGTCTATGCCTGAATTTTCCAAGCAATTCATTGTGGAGACAGATGCTTGTGAGGATGGCATTGGAGCTGTACTGTTACAAGAGGGTCACCCGATAGCTTTCTATGGCAAAGCTTTGAATAAGTTGAACAAGAAACTCTCTATCTATAAGAAGGAATTTCTTGCTATTATGATGGTTGTGGATAAGTGGAGATCTTATCTGAGTAGGGGTCCATTTATTATCAGAACTGATCACAAGAGCCTTTGTCATCTTGAAGATCAAGTATTAACAACTGAGCTACAGAAGAAAGCAATGACCAAGCTAGTGGGTATGCAATTCCAATTTCAGTACAAGAAGGGCATCGACAACAAGGTAGCTGATGCTCTCTCAAGAATTGGTCATTTCTTTTCTATTCAAGCTATCTCGGGTGGACAACCTATTTGGTTACAAGAGGTGATAAACTCTTTATGTTGTGGACACTAAAGCTCAAGAGCTGTTAAAGAAACTAGCTTGCTGGGGGGTAAAGAGGGAAAATTCTCTTTGCAAAATGGATTGACATATAAACAAGAGTCTGGATTGGAGCAAATGTTGGCTTACAGCATAAAATCATCCAAGCTTTCCATTCAACTCCTATAGGGGGGCACTCGGGTATTCAAGCCACGCATCACAGACTTAAGAAACTTTTTGCTTGGGAGGGTATGAAAACAGCAGTAGAGGATTTTGTCAAGCAATGTCAAATTTGCCAACAAGCAAAACATGAATATTGCAAAGTACCTGGGTTACTTCAACCTCTTCCCATCCTTCAAGGAGCTTGGCAAGATATTTCCATGGACTTCATTGAAGGACTTCCTTCCTCTGAGGGATATACTGTCATTGTAGTCATTGTTGACAGGTTTACCAAATATAGTTACTTCTTTCCACTAAAACACCCTTTCAAAGTACCTGGTGGCTATATTGTTTTTGCAAAATGTGGTTAAGCTTCATGGCATGCCCAGATCTATAGTGTCCGATAGGGACAAAATATTCACAAGTGCATTTTGGAAAGAGTTATTCAGGTTATTTGATGTCAAATTAAATATGAGCACAGCTTATCATCCTCAGTCTGATGGACATACGGAAAGGGTCAATCAATGCTTAGAAATGTATCTTAGATGTGCCTGCCATAACTCTCCCAAGAAGTGGGTTCAGTGACTACCCTTAGCAAAGTTTTGGTACAATACAAATTATGACACTTCCTTGCAGATTTCTCCATTCAAAGCTCTGTATGGGGAAGATCCTCGTTATGGTGTCATGCCAGATCTGAGGTCAACTAACCAGATGGATGACTGATATGGTTCAAGACAGAGTGATGTTCACTCAATTGTTAAAAGAGCAATTAGCCAAGGCTCAACATAGGATGAAGCACTATGCTGATTTGAAGAGCTCTGAAAGAACATTTCAAGTTGGAGAGAAGGTACTTCTAAAATTACAACCTCATGTTCAATCATCTCTGGTAGACAGACCTTGTCCCAATCTGGCTTGCAAGTATTATGGGCCTTATGAGGTGTTGCAGAGGATTGGAAATGCAGCTTATCGTTTGAAATTACCACCAACAAGCATGGTCCATCCAGTTTTTCACATTTCACAGCTCAAGCCCTAACCTGAAAGAATTCTGGATAGGCGTCTTATCAAAAAAGGGTAATTCTGTTTACCTGCAGGTACTTATCAAATGGTCTTCGGTACCAGTGGAGTTTGCTACATGGGAAGATTATGAGGTGCTGCTCAAGCAATATCCATCAGCTGTCGCTTGGGGACAAGCTCCGTTTCAAGGGGGCGGCAATGTGATAGATGGGCCATAGGCAGGTGGGCCGTGTGTGTGGTCAGCGAGGGAGTGCGGTGTGGGCTGGGTGTTTGGCCTAGAGAGAGAGAGTGAAACTCTGTGGAAGGGAGATTAAAACCCTGTAGCTCATAAGGGCAAGATGTTGAAAATATAATGGAATCATCTCCTTTCTCCTGTTGCTTCTTTCGTTCCTCTTTTCTTGCTTTCTCTCTGCCATGGCGATCTCCTGTTAGATCGGGTGCATCACAGCTTGTTGATTGGATGCAAAATATGCATGGAACTTTTTTTTATAGGGCTACTACATTACGCAATTTGGTTTCCTAAGTTTACAACATATTACTTCTATTTGAAATCTATTGCAACAAATGGGCACCTGACTAGTATGGTCAAAAGTTCGAGCTTTGCCTTCAATGTGCTTTAGATGTAGAGAAATTATCATTTCCTTCGTTAAATACATCAACATGATACTTTTTTTTTACATGTCTGCTCTGTCTTCAACAGCTGCTATATTGGACACTGCAAGTAAAGTCCTGCCACTTGTAGTGGCAGTCTCTGGGCGAGTTGGTTCAGATACACCTCTAATCTGCCAACAAAGTGGCATGAGAGGTGTAATAGTTGAAGAAACGGTAGTTACTGATTTCATTCTTATGGGGTTTTTCCTATGAGTATGAGTTTGCTATTGGTAATTGCAGCATTTTTTTTCTTATCCTTTTTTATGTTTTTTTGTAGGCAGAGCAGCACTTCCTGAAGCACAACGATGCTGGTTCCTGGATTCAAGATTCTGCCGTGATGCTTTCTGTTAGCAAAGAGGTTCCATGGTACCTGGTAATTGACTGCTACAGTTTTCTTTGTTTGCCAACAGGTAGTTCAATTTAGCCTTAGTTTAACTAGTGCTATTCTGTGCCCAATCTTGGGGTTATCAATAAGCTTACTTGTGCAAGCTTGGATTTATAATAGGTGAACCAACTAAGCTTGTTTTCATGTCTGGACTATGGACTACCTTAAGCTTCTTTTTTTACTGAGCTTATTGTGTGGATAAACTCAGATTACAAGCCCCATAGCCCATCCACACTGCCTCCAGCTTCTCCTTGTAGCCCTGTTTACACCTAACAACAAGCCCCTAGGTTTGGCGTTGTTGATGTCTTGACGAGATACCTAAACTTGTTATTCAAAAAATGATAAACCTAAGCTTCAGCTATGCGTAGTGAATATTTAAATTATTAAATATATAATGAAGTGCTGCTTGTAAGAGAAAAAGGAAAACAGTCATTCTACATTCACTACTTGGATTTTGTTAGCTACTTATGTTTTTGTCACAGCCTGCAATCTCAATACCTCGCTAACATCTAATTCATCACTAGGATGATGGTACTGGGCGTGTCTATGTTGTTGGAGCTCGTGGTGCAGCTGGTTTAATTTTAACTGTTGCTAGTGAGGTCTTTGAGGAGTCAGGGCGAACACTTGTACGTGGAACTCTAGATTATTTACAAGGACTGAAGGTTTGTTTTATCACAGTTTCAATGAGGATTTGATGCTTTGCCACCCTAAAGGTTGTTGGGTTGATGATTTGCCACTGAGTCCACATGTCATAGACACGGGAGTGGCAAATCACAAAATACACTTCTTTAAGATGGCAGAACATCAATTTTTCCTTTCAACAATACCAATGCTTATAGGAATGTTATTCTTGATTAAGTTATAATCTTTGTAGATGCTGGGAGTAAAGCGAACTGAAAGGGTTCTTCCAACTGGAACTTCATTGACAGTTGTTGGTGAGGTAGTATTCATAGCTTTAATTGGGTTGCACTGCATTGTATTGGGTTATTTTTTGTTGACATGGCTTATTGTTTTACTCCCTTCCTTTTTTCATGGATTCTTTGCTATATATGACCAGGCCATTAAAGATGATGTTGGAACTATTCGAATCCAGCGACCTCACAAAGGACCATTTTATGTATCCCCAAAAAGCATCAATCAACTTATCTTGAATCTTGGAAAATGGGCCAAGTAGGGAGATGCTGTAAAATGTTATCTCTTTGATGTGGCATCTCAGTGCTAATTGCATGTTTGTTTGTGACAGATTATACCAGCTTGCTTCTATGGGCTTTGCAGCATTTGGTGTCTTCCTTCTTGCAAAGCGTGCACTACAGCATTTTTTGGAAAGAAAGCGCCGGCATGAATTGCAGAAGAGGTTTATGATAACTTAAATTCCTTTTATTTAGAACATTCAAAAGGACAGGCTGAAATAACAATTTGTTCTATCTATGTTCATTCGTTCAAGAGGTTCAGTCATCTTTGATTGACATGGTTAGAACGCTGTATTTGTTGGTAACTTGTGATGCTGAGTAGTATTGTAAATTTGTTGTCTATGTATGATTTTCATTGTAAAAACTGCATGCTTACAATTGGGCATTAAGATATTTTTAGCAAGCAGGAAAGATTTTGGTCATTCAAGGTACCAAAATGTTGATGTATGTATTATTTTATCCATGTAGGGTTCACGCAGCTGCAGCACAAAGGCAAGCTAGAGAAGCTGAAGGTGATTTTCTTATACATTTATTAGGCTTCTTTGTCAGCACTAGTTCCTGACTTCCTGTCTTATGATATCCTTTTTTTTTTCAGGGGCTAATGCTACATCAGATGGAGAGCCTAACAGTAAAAAAGATCAATTGGTGTTGGACATATGTGTTATATGCCTTGAACAGGAGTATAATGCTGTTTTTGTGCCGTAAGTACCTTATATGACATTTAATGTTTCATGCGGACCGAGTTAGCCAGATTCTATATTTCTATATTAACACCTTGCATTATATCTTGCATGCCTCCAGAATATTTCTAAATGATTTGAACAACTCAGTAAACATTATTCTAAGTGATGTGTTACAGTTTTGGTTGGAATCTGGTCGAAGATTTGCACTGCACATTAGTTTCTCTTCACATTGCGGGCTTTGTTTACATTTTTTGCACTGCTTAGCATGCAAATGATTATGTTGTGATACATCTTCTTCAGTGTCCATGTCATCACTCATTGACAAGGCAATGCAATCTGTCCATGTTAATTCTGTTCTCACTGTGTTATCACCCCTGAAGTTCATGCGTGAGTAAATGAAATATTATGCAGGTGTGGCCACATGTGTTGCTGTATGACCTGCTCTTCACATTTAACAAACTGTCCACTTTGCCGGAGAAGAATCGAACAAGCTGTCAGAACATTTCGCCATTGACAGAACTCTATGATGCAAAATCTGGCACTCCATGCCACCACGGTGAAACCACTTATTTCGATCAAGTGCTGGTTGCTGTGACTGTCAGTTTGGTATCTGAACTGCAAATACTGAGGTGGAGCCTGTTCAAAGGGTTTGCTTTTGCTAACAGAATTCTGAACAATGCAAACTTATGATTGGCAGTTGATATAATCAGTGATCTCCAGCCACTGTATCAATTGCTGCCCTTGACTGTAATATGTACATAATGCTCGTGTAAATGCTCCTTGATTTTAACAGCGCTAGTATTGGCAGCGTGGATGTTAATATTACCCGGGGAAGATGTATTCTGCTCAAGGAAATTGTGCTGTTTCACTCTGTAAAGGATTATCCTTTTTCTGATGAATGTGACGCCATCTCTCGATGGTCCCTGTGTGCTCACATCTCAATTTTTTTTTGTCTAGCTGTGCGAATCGCTCAGTAATGATATGCATAGCAGTTTATGTATGCTTGGTGCTTTCTTGTATGCATATAAGAGCATCTCCAGCAGAGATTCTATTCAAGCCCCTAAATCAAAAAAAAAAGGGTTATAGTTAAAAAATGCACTCTAGTAGGGTCTCTACTCAAGCCTCTAAAATAAGAAGGCTTTTAAATCTCTCCCTCCAGCCTAAATTCTCAGGGATCTTTAGGGGTCCCCTACTTTTCTGTTGGGGGTGTTTTTCCTTCCGCATAGCTCCTGCCTTTGCCGTCACGCCCTCGTCTCCGCCGTCACGCCCCCGCCTCCTCCTCTTCCCCACCATTGTCTCGGCCGCCTCCTCGTCGCGCCACTCCTCGCCTCGCCCAAATCTGGGCCATCGCCGTCGCTGGCCGTCACTCGTCGCCGGCCGTCGTCTCCTCCTCTACCCCCGCCGTCTTCTCATTTCATGCCGACGCCGTCGCCGCGTCGCCGCTCGTCGTCCTCGCCAGATCCGACGCTTGCCGTCGCCACATGCGTCGCTCGTCGCTCGCTTGTCGCTCGTCGCCTCGCCTCGCCTCTCCCAGATCCGACGCCTTGTTGTTGCCATTGCCGTCGCCATCGCTGCTCCCCCTTTGTCTCGCTTGTGAAGAGATGAGGGAGGAGAAAAGAGGAAAAAGAAGAAAGAAAATAAAAGGATATTGAAAAGACAAACAAAGGGTCATTGACTAGCCAGTCCCACATGTCATAAGTAAATAGGGGCTGAGATTTAGGGGCTAACTGCTAGAGTTGAAAACAAAATCAGAGACCCTCAAAATAGGGGCAGCCTCCAAATCAAAAGTAGGGACCCTGTTTGAGGGGCTATTGCTGGAGATGCTCTAAGCAGTTAATATTCTCCATACTCCTGCGATTTTATTTTTCCACAGACCAGATATGCTTCTTCCTTCCTCGTTGGCTTTAGAGGTGAACATATGAACAAACAGCCAGTTGCTAATTGCAAAGGTGTTTACTACGTTCCGCATAAACTAGGAGGCACCACAACATAATCGGAAAAATGGATGATTTGCCAAATCCCTCCAACATAATCATACGTATAAATAAATAAGAGTTCCTGACTAGTAGGATTTTTTAAGATGCACCTAAACTATATGGGTTATTTATTTTATTTTTTAAAATGGTCATATATTATATCAAAGTGACACGCTCAGTTTTATATTTGGACCTTATGAACTAAAGAAATTACGATGTCCAAACGTAAAAGCTTTATTGCTCCATCATCGCATCGCTCGAGTTATTTATTTCACTTAATCAAATAAATAGGTGCACTCTTGCCTTTTAGAGTGTAAGATGGTGTACATCTAAGTAGTGTTTCTTTCGGCGGTTGCGGTTGCGGTTGCGTTTAAGCTGAGAATTTGTAACTCCTTGATTAGGACCTCTTAGGAATTAAAAAATTATAGAAAAAATAGTTTTGAGAGTTTTGAGAAGAAATAGTAAGATCTACAAAAATTAGCTACCAAACGTCAAACCGTTTTACTTGTACAAAAATAACAAATTTCCAGCTTATAAGCAAACGCAAAAAGAAACACACCCATAATATCTAAACTTTGAGGTACGATGATGAATCTATCTAGATTGTATGTATTTAATCGACACTCTATTAAATTATCTTTTTCTTCTCTGACAAGAATAGTTTTTTTAGTTGAGACAAATTTTATTGTAGTTACAGCTTACAGCTTAGGATTTGGATTGCTAACCTTGGGCATGTTACGCTGGGACATCCTTGTCTTGGGTGCCCGGATTCAGGACCTGGGAAAACCTTAGGCCAAACGGGCCAAACCCATTCCCAGACGTGAGGACCATAAGCCAGGTACGGTCCAACGGGAATCGCAAATCTAATTGCGCTGCGCGATAAACCCTAAACCGGTAATCCCCCGCCCGGATTCCCAATCCCAATCCCACCTTCTCCTTCGCTCGCCGCGGACGTCTTGGAGCCGTCCAGCCCGCGGCCTCTGCCGCTCGTGAGGCAGTTGCTCCTTGCCTTCCTCTGTCCTCTAGACGACAACGTCCACATCTCAGATTCTAATGCGGAGTTCGACGTCTTGGTTTCTCAGATTACTTCCAAGTGCTCGCGTTCTGATCTTGTCTACGTTTCAACCCTCGCCGTGATATCGCATTGCAGTGCGGAATTTGGTCTTCGCAGGTCTGTCCCCCATCACTTCCTCCGGTTCCTCTATTTTGTGAATTTTTTTAGCACAGTATGCTATGTAGTATGACCACTGTTAAAGGTTTGAAGTGATGTAGTGATGATCCTGTACTTTGCATTATGTACCTTTGTTTAACATGTTAATGGCTATGGCTGGTGTTAATCTTGACTGTTATATGAAGTGTTCTGTAACAAAGTAAATTATATCTTTTTTCTCTAGCGATGAATGGCAGTGAAAGCTCCAAAGTTGTGCGCGGTAGAGGTAGAAATAAAAGGATGTGGACAGTGGATGAAGATGAAGAGCTTGTCAAGGCCTTGTGCGAGGTGTCTCTTGATACTAGATTTAAGGTCGAAGGAGGGGGCTTCAAGAACTGTTATTCTCAAGGGATCGAGAAAATTCTTGCGCAGAGGCTGCCTGGCCGTGGTATTAAAGCCAGTCCTCATGTTGATTCTCGGTTAAAAGTCATGAAGCGAAAGTATCATGCAATCAAGGATATGTTAGCATTGCCAGGCTTCACTTGGGATGGCACAAGAAAGATGATCCAATGTGAAAAAGAACAATATGAGGAACATTGCAAAGTAAGCCATTCTAAGTATTGTAGAACTGTGCTTTTCACTGTAATGTCTTTTTCTTGACTTGTTTATTTTCTGCAGTATCATCCTAGAGCCAAGGGTTTGTATGGTACCCCATTTCCACATTTTGATACGTTCGATGTAATATATGTCAAGGACAGGCTCACTAGGGAGGGAGCGGAACTGTTTGAAGAAGCAATTGCTGAAATGGATAATGAAAATACAGATAAAGTTGGAGATGAGGAAGTGGAGGAAGATAGGATGTCCACAGGGCCATCTGGCCGCTCCTTGGATGCAACATCAAGCTATAACAAGCAGAAAAAATATACTAGTGTGGGGAAAAGGAAGAGGACTGAATCAAATAGCCCTTCTGTGGACAAGTTTAAAGACATATATAGTCACTTTCAGAGTGCCTTGCAGCATGCCAGCACAATGGCGGCAGCAATGGAGCTGTTCAAGGATGTGCACAATCACTTTCAGTGTGTTGTTCAGCATGCCAGTGCAATGGCAACAGCAATGGAGATGTTCAAGGATGCACACGATCACTTTCAGAGTGTTGTTCAGCATGTCAGCACCGCAGCAACAGCCATGGAACAGTTCAAAGATGCACAAGATCATTTTCGAAGTATCAGTCAGCAGGGCAGCATGATGGTAGCTGCGATGGAGTATGATACTGACATGCAAGAAAGCTTGAAGTGTGAGGAGCCCCAACGGAACGACAAAGTAACAGCTATTGCTGAAATGCAGAAGTTTGGCTTTACTGGAAGCGAAGTAGTCACTGCAGCAAGCATTTTTGCAAAGGAACCAAACCAAATGGACATGTTTTTAGCACTCCCAGAGATCTATAAGAGGGAGTACATCCTCCAGATGCTCAACGATAGGCTATCCAATCCTTAAATGGTTAAATCTTATATTGGCAACATCTCAACTCATTGAAAGAAACTTTTAGGCACGATGGTTAAATCTTCAGTTAACATGTGAACTTAGCATTGGGCATTTTTGATTCAACAAAGTAGAAACTTTGTACAACATATTAGTATGTGATTTTGCCATTTTGGTACTAAATGAGTAAGTATGTTGAGCTATTAGCTTTTGTTAAGGATTTTGCTAATCTTCCAAATTATGTGCTTCATGATATAACAATTTATTCGATAGACCACCTGTAGTAAAGGATGATTATCAATCTTTGGCAGGCGATAATGTCTGGAACATCTACCCTAACTTAAAACATTTTTGGTTTGGATTATGAGGACATGCTATCAGTAAGAAAGCTGTATGCATTGTGCTCTTATTGTCTTGCTTGTGCTTAAAGAATACCCTGCTGTGGTTTGTGGGGATTAAAAAAATTCTTTTATATGCTTGTCAAGAAGGGGGTGCGTGCAATGGTCTATGTCTGTTTGAAAGCCAAGATCTTCATCCTGCAGATGACCTTCCCTTTACTGTCTCTGTTTTCAGCTGTTTGTTTCAGCCTTGATGGAGTTCACTGAGCTGAAATATTTTTCCTTGTAAAATGAAGCTGATTTGTGTTGTGTTCCCATTTTTTCAGGTGGGCAAGCTCTCCATTTTTAGTTTAAGCAATAGGGGATAAATGAGGTTCTGGGAATAATGGTTCAGTCCATTCAGTTATACATGTTTAGGTGGTTATTTATCTGACACTCGCCTGTGTTTTTGACCTTTTGGAAGTTGGAACTTGACTCTCCATGCCTTTCCAGCTTTCCTCACCTGTCTGCATATGTAATCCCAATGAATTCCTGACTGAAGCTGGCCTGGCCTATGGGTAATGGGTCTGTTTATCCCATTCAACCACCATTCATCCATTCCTATTACAATCCATCCCAGTTCCCACACCAAACCAAAAGCCACCTGAAATTTGGACTTTTCATCTGGCCTGCACTGGTTAGGAAAGAGTTTAACGAGACAACAAATTTTTTTTTTTTAAAAAAAAAAGCTATTTCATATCGCAATTTTTTTTTCCCATGATTGGGCTAATTATACTGCGTTCTTTTTCAGCATCAACTAAGGCCCTGGAAGACACGAATTGAATTTAAGATGCAGGAACGCAACCAGATTGGAATGTATGCACCAGTAGATTCTTGTTAACGTGTCACATCACGCGAAGAAAAGCCGTGCATTTCTCTCTGCAATACAATACCGTGTGAAGGATCAGATGCCACTCTTGTCATGTATCTAACTTATTAATAAAGAATGAGGTTGAAACAAGTGCAACTCCGCGAGATACCAACATGTCTTATCATAAGAACTACAGTATTTCACCCCAAAAAAAAAAAAGAACTGCAGTACTACAGAACGAAAAATTGGCACAATGACCTCAGTTTTAGGTAATATATGTTTTGGCAAGCAACCATTAGGGGCTTCAAGGCTTTTAGCATATGAAGTTTGAACTCGGCTGATAATGATGAATTCACAAGAACAGCCTGTATATATCATGAATGGATGCACCTAAAAGGAGATGGAGACATCACCAATTGAACGAAAATACAACACAGAAACTTCCATTAATAGAAAAGGCAATGGTACCGATGTTCTAACATCACTGCCTGTTTAGCATCAATTTGCTGACATCAGATATCCACAAATACCAACTAAAAGAGAAATGGAAATGTATTCAAACTGTTCTTAAAAGGTATTATTTTGCAAACGAGAAGACATCATAGTGTGGATGGTATCACTTCCATGCCAAATACTGACGTCCTAGCAAGCCCTCAGAAGTTTACTCCTTTTTCCCAATTCCATGAGACATGTTGTAAATCCCACGACCCTGTTAAATGAAGAAACAACTCACTGGCTAAGCAAAAACAATATCAAAGGAAACAAACACACGCAGCAGTTAAAGCTTCAAACTTACAATCATGAACAGGCTGGTGGCAGCAAGTGTAACGGGGATGGCAACGGAGGTGACGAAATCATAACGCCCTTTCAGGTGAGTGTGCTTACTCAAGCTCTGGAAATATTGTTGTTGTTTAATGAGCCTTTCACGTGGTAAAAATGGTGCTTCCGTCATCCTGCATTTTTTTAAAAAAGAAAAAAACTAAGACAACTTGTAGCACGATGTAAAGAAAAACAAGACAACCTTTTTATGCTAATATTTCATCAGAAGCGATTTCCTGGGCAGTTCTAGTATAATCGTTGAATCATTGGTTTCAAATCTAGCCATAAATACTAAGGTAACAGCACAATTGGCCTTAAACTCCAGGACTAACTTAACTCTCAAACAGCGATCTAGCAGTTGTTCAGTTGCTCCCATTAGCAATTATTGGAATGAAAGATTATTACTTAATCTAGAATCCAGTAACTCCATCTCCCAGGCACTTTCTCAATTTCAGTGATTATATTTAAAGTTTCAAACATATAAATGTAATTGAATTTGGCACATAAACACCATATTTCCATGTGAAGCATATCCAAGAATCATAGAGCAACCAAAAATCTTATACTTGAATGCATAACTAATAATCCTAGATGCAAACCTCCAGACTGCATAAATTCCTAATCCAAATGAAATTTAAGAAAATAACAGTTTCTTGGTTACCATACACCGCTCATCACAACCACAGCCATTAACACTTCCATCGTCAAATCAGGAACACCCCGCCCCCAAAGAAGGTTATAACTATGAACAAATCAGTCATGACTTTGCAAATATTTATCAAACACTTTTAGAGGCTTCAAGAGTGCATTATACACCTTCGCTCAACAGCAGATTACCATGTCATTCTTATTCATCAAGCACGATTCTAAGGATTAAACACCAATAGCTAAGCTGGAAATGATTTTTTCCAGGGCGAAACAAATGTATTTAGCATGTGTTTTCACATTTCAGCAAACCAAATAAACCAAATAAATTTCGGTAAGCTCGCTCAGTAACACCAATCCAACATATCTACACTGTACAGCAAATCATACAACCACATAATCCCCCACGAAAAACAATTCTAACGGTCTAACCAAACAATCCAATCGCGCAAACACGCAACGACTGGAATAGACCAGCAGATCGGACCAAGGCCAGACAAAGCCCGAGGAGAAAACCAATCCACCAATCATCCTAGCTCCTGAGGCGCAAGCACATACAAGCATATCAGAAACGCGGTAGACGCATCACATCAAAGCCACCAACGAATACGACAATTCGTTCTGGATTCCAGGAGTCCGAGGGCAAATCGACGGAGGCCCGGGATAGGAGCAGAGCAGGGAGAGAAGCGCGAAGCGCGTACCTGACGGCTGGACGCGACGCGGAGGGGCGGCCGGCGGCGGAGCGGGTGGATCTGGAGAGGCTGGGATTTGGAGGGCAGCTTGACCTGGCCGGATGAGGGGAGGGGAAGGGAAGGGAAGGGAAGAGAAAATACGGAGCGAACACGGATACAAATACGGACAGAATATGAGCAGCATCGAAGCGCATCAGGTACGTTAGAGGATATTTTTTTTTTATATTACTCCCTATAGTTTTAATACATTGACACTATCTCTAAAGTACATTTTTAACCACTAATTATTATTATAATTCATTTATTATACCAACTATAGTTATTATATTATAAAAGTATTTTTTAGATAAATCTATAAATATGATTTTCATGCACTCAATCTTAGTTTAAAAATATTTGTAACTAAAGTTTTAAAACTCTGACTTACACATATTTCAAACGAAGATATTTGTGATTGGAGGAAGTAATAGACATAAAAACTTTGCGCCTGACATCAATAAAAACACATATGGTGTCCAATTCATCGAACTGTACAGACAATGAGAGACGATTTGGACCGAGGAATTACGGATTAAGGGTCTGCTTGGTTGGTTACCACACTTAATTATACTTTTGTGCCATAAGTATGGCGTGCCACAGTTTTTCTGGCGGCCAAAAGGGGAGTCACACTTATGGCATAATTTAGCTAGAAAATAGCTCTATTACATGTGGGGTAGGAGGCTGAGGCTAAGTTTTTGTGGCAAGGATAAACCTTAGCAGCAAAACAAGTAGTATGCTAACTAGTTGTGATTGTCTTAACTTATGGTGTGGCAAGTTATAGTTTCAAACTAAGCAGACCTAAAATTAGGTTTTTGAATGGTCTCGTGAACTCATAGCCAAATGGCCTCGGGCTAGCACACGCCTAGGCCTGGACACGAGCCGAGCCCGAGCGAGCTAGGGCTGGCTTAGCTTGAGCTCGGTCACACCACCGAGCCAGCGAAGCAGCTTGGCTCGGGCTCGGTGCAGCTCGCGAGCGCTCATGAGCTCACCAAGTAGGGAAAGGGAGGCGATGGCGGCCGTCCGCTCATTTGGAAGAGAGGAAAAAGGATCGCGGCCTCGTGGGCTTGCGATTCAGATCGTCACCGCCGCCATCGTCGATGGGGTCAAATCGTTGTCGTCGGTCTTGAGCTTCGCCGTCGCGATGGAGAAATTTGGAGGCGGCGACCAACGAGGGGAGGGGCAGATCTAGAGGAGGTGAGGCGAGTGGGTGGTGGCGGAGGCAATGAGGGGGCCGAGCTGGCATCGACGGAGGAGGCTTCGATTTAGCTGGCTACGGGAGGAGGCTTGCCGACGTGCCACAGATCCAGGGCAAAGGGGGCGGCGGAGGAGGCATCGGTAGAGTCACCAGCTCGATTTGCGAGGCGTCTGCAGATCTAAAGGCGAGAGAAAAGCGGGGTGGAGAAGGTGAGGGGCGGAGCCGTCGTCGCCGCGCGGTTGGTAGAGGATGAGACGGTCAGGCGGAGCCAGGAGGAGACGAGGCGAAGGAAGAGATGAGAAGGCTCGCGGATTCAAGGGCCGGAACGAGCTCTGACCGAGCTTCGAGCAAGCTTTATCCAGCTCGGCT
This sequence comes from Olyra latifolia, assembly GCA_036346145.1. Taxonomy (NCBI): domain Eukaryota; kingdom Viridiplantae; phylum Streptophyta; class Magnoliopsida; order Poales; family Poaceae; genus Olyra; species Olyra latifolia. The sequence continues at coordinate 52,964,790 of CM070529.1, read as the reverse complement.
GGGTTTGGTTGAATGACCGAGTTGCAGAGGAGGCTCGGCTCGGGCTCGTTAGCGGCTCAAGCCCGAGCCCAAATTTCCAGCCCTACACACGCCACCAGCCATAAGAGACATCACGTTTATGGCCATCATGGTGGCCAACCCGGACACCCGCGGCAACATCCAAGACACGCCAGCCTGTGCTTGGCGAAGGCGAGCTGGCCCTCCCTTGAAATTTCAAAAAAAGAATAGCCTGTTCCTCGGTATCTCACATGGGTTTCATAATTATAGGAATTGGTTCCATAACTAACATTGGACTCAACGTAGCTATTTTACAATACTATCATGGATTTATTGATGCTACTTTTTTTCTTGGTGGGAGGAGGAGCAACTCCTGGTGGTGACGTGGTGGTCGACTTCGAGGAGGAGCTCCATGAGCATGCGCACGGTGCCTAGGCATAGATACCAGCCCATCACTCGATGAGCCTGTAGACCTCGATTCCTTATACTCTCATTAGGGCTGGAAACGAGCCGAGCCAAGCCTGGCTCGACTCGGCTCGCTCCGGCTCGGTCAGGTAGCGAGCTGAGCCAGGCTCGGCTCGGTGATTCAACAAGCTTGAAAGGACGGCTTGGCTCAGTACTGGCTCACGAGCCGGCTCGTTGGCTCGCCGAGCCAGTCTTCAAAGACTTCAAAGACAAGCACTAAGAAGACTCAAGAACCATCCAATGACCAACATTGATCAACAGATAACAACAACAGTAAAATAAAGTATAGAAACAACTATGACCATGACCAACCAAGCCATTAAACCTATGATGAATATTTTAGCTTTCAGACAATCCGAGAGCAACATGCTTTCTGCCGGCTCGTTGGCTCGCGAGCCGGCTCGTGGCTCGGCTCGCCTAAATTGCGAGCCAGAAAACTGGGCTTGGCTCGGGCTCGCCCCGAGCCAGCGCGAGCCAAGCCAGACTCGCCCGAGCCCGAGCCGAGCTACGAGCTTTCTGCCCAGCTCTAACTCTCATGGAGTTATGGTTGGTTATGCCCTTATGGGGCTCATGTGGATGGTGGGTGGGCCACTTGTGTCTAGGACTAGTGGGACGGTGAACTTGTGGACTGGAGGGTTAGGCACTAGGTTGTGCCCTATGGGGATCCAATCTGTGTCTGTATCGAGCGGATATTGCTCTACTGTATATTTGTTTAAATCCAAGAAAAAAATTTGTATCTAAAAATATTTGAAAATATTTGACGAAAATTTGATCCAAACCTATCCGTATCCGGATGGATGGGTTGGGAACTATCCGAACCATGTTTACCCTAGTTGCGGGGCTCACGTGACGTCACGCGCAGGCGGGCCGGGCACTGGGCCTCTTGGTCCGGCCACTAAGGCTTAAGGGCTTGGGATGGGCCGGAGAGAGTAATTCTACCAAGCGGGCCGTGAGCACACACGGTGAAAATAATCATTTTTCGTTGCATGTTTTCTTGTCGCAGCCCTTCGACTCGTCACAACGGCAGTTTGCTACGGCACAAAACTTCGGCTTAGGCGAAAATTAGACTTCTCATGAGTTCCTGAAACGACAGTCCTCAGCGTGTCACGCACATCTCCATGCTGTACATTTTCAAGACAGCTACGATGCTGCGTATGTCCCCCAAAAGGGACGCACGTACTGGAATGTTGCATACTGTCAGATAGCAATGTTTCAATAGGATTTACAGACATATTGCGGCTTGAAACAATTATACCAAGCTGGTTTACGGTCCAGCAAACCATCATTGAAGCAAAACTTTTTTTACAACTATCAATGAAACAATTCGATTTCACGACAAGACAGTAAAGAAAGCGTGTACATTATGCAGTCGAGCCAGAAGACAGGTAAATGCCACATACTTTTATGTATCACATTCTAGGTAAAATTGTGCAGTCCTGACCTAGTGATTTGGAGAAAAGTGGATTCAGACTTGGTAGTGGCAGTGCATGTCGTCAGGTGAGCATTGGGTCTAACGTACTCTATTCCTATTGAATGGCATTATTGTCAATAGGAAATAAAAAGAAAAAAGGACAAACTAATGCAGTATCTCGCTGAGAAGCAACTCAGAGATGTAAAGTAACCATATTATCTGCAGGCAGCACCACACTCTTTGGTATGCAGATAATTTGTATGCTTCCTTCGTTACAAAAAGGAACCACATTTATGATTAAATACAAGGCAAAACTATCGCCCTAAATGCTTTCCTCTATCAGACTTACATGACCTTCCAATTAAGCATTTTGGAGCTTGAAGCAATATGTATCACACTACTTAGCAATCGAACAGACTTCACAAGTACCTTATCCAAAGACACCACAGATCAAGAAGTTCAGTGATGCTATGTCTTATTGCTTGACATGTGATCACACATGAGCTCCATCAGTATTTTTTTCCATGACATGCTTAACGTATACACATATCAAATTAATATTACCTTCTTAAACGACATTTAATGATCGACATCCAAAACATGTGCAAGAAAGTAATGACAATTATCAGGATAGTTACAAATACTTTCTACTGTATTATTACAAATCTCTTTTAACAAAGGTATGGAAATACGTTAGAGAGGAGTGTGACAACTCTCAATAGTATCAACTCTCAAGGCATTGATTACCTATCCTACATCCACATCTAATATTGGAGAAAGCTTAATGACTAATGCATGCAACCTACATCAGCGAGGGGTCATACAAATTTATACAGCATACACATTACGCTACTGATTGCCAAGATAAATCAGGAAACATCACGCTACTGTATACTAGTATATCCAGAGACAAAGGCAGTTCTGAAAGAAATTGTCCAATCATTGTTCAAATTTCCTCTGAACCAATGTACACTGAGTGAACAACACATGGTCAAATAAAACAACATATTTACAGTAACATTAAAACATTAACAAAGCGACACATAGCCAAATGCCACTTGATAACATCAAATTGAGTTTACACACGATTCCATAACATAAGCAGCACAGCTAAACCAATCTTTATTGGCCACATGATGACAGTATCTTGCACAAGTAACAGAGGATAATAAATGTAGAAAGTACAGAGGGTGTTTCCATACCAGAATGGCTTTTCAGGCCTTATCATCATCATCCTCAATGTCCCAGCTCAAATCCTCGTCATCTTCAGCAACACTGAGTCTCCTCCGCAACTCCTCTTTTAGAGCAGGGCTTGAGCCCTGGGTGCTCCCTTTCTTCTCTTCATGCTCCCCAAGATCCTCAATCTCATCCCATTCAAGATCCTCCTCCTCAGTCGCTGTTCTCTGTCTAGATACCATGGAGTAGTCACTATCCTTGCTTGAATCACTTGTCTCATGCTTTGCCCCTTCTTTCACTGCATCATCTCCAGTGCTAGAATGTGGTTCCTCCACAACAGCTTTCTTGTCACTTGATTCTTCAACATTCTGTTTGGATGTATCTTCCTTCTCCTCCTTATCCACAACCACCATAGAACTACCAAAGACCTCTGGCTGTGACGCATCAGCATCCTTCTGTTCCTTCTCTAAAACAGCTGATTCATCCACCGCGTCTACTTTGCTTTCTTCCACCACCTTGACTTTGCTTTCTTCCACCAATCTTTCATTTCCCATCTCTTCCGCCTCATGTTTCATTTCTTCTTTGATCAGTGCTTGCTTTATTCCCTCCTCTTTCACTTCCTCTTTTGCCGGCCCTTCATCATCCTCATCATCCACTTCCCAACTCAAATCCTCCTCCTCCTCCTGGGCAATCACCCGTTTCACAAGCTTCGCCCTCGCGTCCTCTTGTTGCTTCAACTTATGCACGCGATAGAAGTATCTTGCCCAGAACACCTCGCTCTCCACTGTGTCTGGCAAGAGCTTGTCCACCATCGCTTCCAGCAAATCACTCTCGTAGCACAACGCCTCGATCTCCTCCGTCCTCTCGTCCACACTAAACCCCGACCTCCATGATGCGAAGTCCTCAGCATCCTCGGGATCGGCGGTGAACGTGGTCGGATCCGACTGCAGCGCGCGCAGCTGCGCCTCGAAGCGGCTGTACCTTAAGTGCCCCGAGGCGGAGCTGGGTTCGGAGTCGCCACCATCCGAGGGCGAGGAGCCGGGGGCCGCCGAGGATCCGGCGGCAGCGGCGACCTGGGCGATGGCGTCCTTGCCCTGGGCGACGATGTCAGAGAGGCCGTCGAGCGCGTGCGCGGACGAGGGGATGTCCCGCGCGGCGCGGGCGGCGGCGTCGCGGAGCGCCTCGGTCTCGCGGCGCAGGCCGGTGCCGAACTCGGCGAGGTCGCGGCGGTATGCCTCAAGCACGGTCTCGGACTGGGAGGTGAGCGTCTTGAGCAGCCCGCCGAAGCCCCACCCGCCGCCGTCGCTGTCAGCAGGAGCAGCGGCCGGGGACGAGGTGGATCCGGCAGGCTCCGCCTCCCCCTCCGCCTCCGGCGGCGGCGGCGGCGGCGAGGCCGGGTCTGGATCGGGCTCGGCGAGGATGGACTTGAAGAAATCCATGGCGATTTGGATCGGGCTCGTGGTTCGGTGGGTCGCGCTCGCGTTGCGCGGAGGCGGAGCAGTGGCAAGCCGTTTTGTTTCGCTTGTGCTTCGTGGTGTGGGGTTGCTTTGCTTGGTCTGGGTGGGTTGGCGGTGGGTCCGTTCCGTGAAGCGGTGATTCCACCGCATGTTGTGCACGTAACGTCTTGGTTGCAGAACGTGGTCGGGTTCGAACGGATCCCTGCCTTGTGCGGCTCGGTTGAACAGCACGTGTACTTTTTTTAAGTCTAAAGCCCAGTACCTCATTCAACAGAATGGGCTAAATCGCCCATAGCCAAATTACAGGGCCGATCAGGGAAGTTTTCAAGCCTAACCAAACTGTTGGCCTGATCACTTCCGGACCCCAACTTTGCTAATTCATCGAAAATGCTTTAGTGTGAACGTCCGACAGTGTCAAACGCCTGCACCTGGCACCGTGCCTCGCTCCCATTTACGTTCTCATTAATGCTTCACTGGACTCGTCTTATCTCTTCGTGCGCCTCCTCCACCACCTATCTCTCTCTGTCTCACATACGCACACATATGCAGAGGAGGGGGAGGGCGGCCTAACCTCGCTAGCGTTGATGGCCGTTGGTGCACACGCCTCTCCCCTCGTCTCTCTCTATCCTCTCCTCCGCCACGCTGCCCCCTTCCTTCTCTCTCCCCCATCCCATTCTCCTCCTCCCCTGTCTCCTAGCACCTTACCCAAGGATTGGGCGTTGCGTGGCGCATCCTTCCCGACGAGCTTGGTGACTACTAGGGAAGATGTACAGCGCACTGGCTTAAAACATCATCATATGAGTACGGAAACATCTCATTTGCTCTTGTGAAACATTTATTTTTGCTTATGTTTCATTACTAAAACATTCTATTTACTCTTATGAAACATTGTGTTTGTCTTCGTGAAACATCTCGTTTGCTTTTGTGAAACATTTCATTTTTGCTTATGTTTCACTACTAAAACATCCTATTTGCTCTTATAAAACATTGTATTTCTCTTCGTGAAATATCTCGTTTGCGGCAACACTCGACCTTGCATGTTTCAGAGCTTAATTTTCAATGTTTCTGTGCTTTAATTCAAATGTTTTAGTGTTTTAATTCAAATGTTTCCGCAGCTATTTTTCAATGTTTCAATGCTTTATTTCAAATGTTTCAGTAGTTAGCTTCAAAGTTTCATTGCTTCAATTCAAAGGTTTCAGTAGCTTAAATAACATGTTTCAATACTATCTAAGTCATGTTTTATTGCTTTAATTCAAATATTTTAGCAATTTAATTTCAATGTCTCATCATTGTCTAAATCATGTTTTAGTGTTCTAATTCAAATGTTTCAGTAATTAACTTTCAATGTTTCAGCAGGCACAAAGATATGTTTCAGTGAAAACAATAGAGAGAGAGAGTGGAGATCACGCATGTAATCGGACGATGGGCGCGAGCATCCGACGGGAGCTCTCGCCCCTAATTCATGGGCACCCATGTTGTAGGTTCTTGAACAGTACGTAATCATAAATAGCATCTCTAATAGTAGAGTCAACTACTAGCTATAAACAACCTCCATGTCATTTATAAATAGCATGTAGATAAACTTTTCAATGAGCTAGCTATAGTATACTCTCAAAATTAAATATGGGTCCACATATAATAGTCTTCATTTGTCTTGAAAAACGTTATAGACTGACTCTTACTTAGAGCATGTACAATAGTATAGACAGCTGCTGTCTATAACAGGTTGATATGTCATTTATAGACAGTGTTATAGACAACCCATACAACAATATAGACAGCTCATTTATATGTAGACAACTTATTCCTACACACAACCTATCTTAGTTCCCGTACTAGAGTCGACTCTAGATTAAAAGACAGCTCAACTCTCTAAGCACTCTCTCTCATCCACATCATTTTTTTGTCCTACATAGCAAGGCTTAGAGAAGGCTGGCATGGACCATTGTACATGCTCTTAAGAGCTAGCTCTCGTCTCTCTCCTCCTCTTTTCTCATGCACATAAGCAAAATGCTGAGTTGGAAACCTTATAGCTAGCTGAGATGGCCTTATTGGAGATGCTCTAACAAGATTAAAATGTTGAATAAAGTCGCCTCCTATTTTATTTTGAAGACGAATCTTAACATAGAGGTTAGATTAGAATTTTTCTAATCAAGACTTGAGCTTTAATTTGGTGTTCTCTAAGAAAATAATAATTTTTTTCTACGCACGACTTGAGAGAATAGGCCCTAAAGCAAAATAAAATTGGGAAAAAAAAACTAACTACGGTATGCTATATATATACGCGTATATATTTGTATGGCAACGATTTAAAGAGCTACAGAGAAGAGGGTGCATAAAGCATAAGTCTATTATCTATGGATCAATAAAAATTATTAAATTGATATTGAATCATCTATCATGGTTGTATTTTATCATAGTAATTAGCACTTAGAGTAATTCGTACACCCGAGTAACAGTGAGTTTGCACTTCTGTTGGGAGGCCCTGCCGGCCCAGCCCCTTCTAGGCCACCCTCAAAGCATTTAGAGAAGCAAGAGCTTCAGCATGTTAACACGTAACACATGGTTTAGTGCGGCTGCAGCCATAAAAATGAGGTCTCTTTGTTGTCTGTGGCTATAGCTCGCCAACCTCCAGTTCCCCACGACAGATGAAAAGAACCGTCTATATTAATTTGACAAAGCCCTCCTCAAACCATTTTTAGGATTGGCGACAGAATTGTTCTCTTTAAATTTTTCTTGCCCTCCTCAGACCATTTTTTAAGATTGGCGACAGAATTGTTCTCTTTAAAATTTTCTCCGCTTGAAATCAGCTCCATGGCTATAACATTTATTTGATGGGGGATGATTTTGTTTCTACAGGACCAGAGAAAGATAATTTGAATTTGACAGCACGTGTACTTTTGAACAAGTATGATGTTTTGTCGAAACTTTTCTTTTATCGAAATAGTACGATGTTTATATGGAATGACCTGTGAATTTCCCACTATAGAGGCAGTTGGTATGGTTCTCTTCCCTATGAATTTCTCAATCCCCCATCGTTACGCTCTGGTAGGTTTTTTTGTCAAATCTTTTTGTCGGAATATTTTTTGTCGGAGTATTTTTTTTAATTCGTGTTCTTGTACTAGCAGATCTCCTTAGCGCTAATTCTGTTTCGATTTTGGCTGTAGGGGGGGTTTGTATTCAGCAAGGCTAATTAGCGGAGCCGAAGGCCCAATCCCCAAATAATCCATCTCGAAAAAAAAATCGATTTTTGAAAATTTGGAATAGCCTGTTCTGCATCACACGGAAAGATAGCCGAGATGGTTGTGCGATCTTTGTTGCAGAAATTCATCTCCAAGTTTTCCAGATCTGTGAGTCTGCTCGGTGCTACCGTGTCTGCTTCTTCTCCGGCCGGCTGGCCGCCCTACCTCTGTATGTATACACTTCTGTAGTTTCATTTATTGTAGTGCTTTGTACGGTCTATTGTTCAATCGAATGATCCGTCCCTACCAGAGTGTTTTTTTGGTTAATTGGATTCATGTCATTATTAAGTGCCAATTTCATGACAAAACAGAAAATATCATTATTAAGTGTCGATTTCGCAACAAAACAGAAAATTATTGTGGTGAGATTATAAAGTGCGAATCTACCGAATCATTCCAAACATATTGTTACGATCCTACTATGCCGTTACAATCCTGAAATAAGCAAAATGCCCCTTATCTATTCTTTCTTCCTCCGATTCTACTTCTCCTTGCTTTCCCACTGCCTTCCCAAGCGAGATGGCACCGGCCAGCGTAGAATGGCATGGCCGGCCTGGGCGGCACGGCCAGCCATGGTGGCGACATTCGAGGAACTAGGGGCGAGCAGGAGGCAGCGACATCGCGGGAATTAGGGACGAGTAGGGCAATCATGTCGCTGGAGTATGGGGTTGCGGGAGCTTGAGGCCGCCGCCGTGGGAGCTAGGGGCGAGTAGGGAGCTGCACCGCCGCCACCGGAGTACAAGGCAGTGGGAGCTCAAAGTCCCCGCCGCCATGGGAGCTCGGGGCAAGCAGGAGGCGGTGGGGTTGATGGAGTAGGGGGCAAAGGCGGCGGCGGCACTGGTGGAAGAAGAGAGATAAGAAGAGACGAGGAATGGAGGAAGAAGGAGAAGAGGAGGAAGAAGAAGAAAAAGTAAGGTGTATTTCGGTCATTTCAGGGTCGCAATGGTATATTTGCAAGAAAATGTACTTTATAATGGCATGAGAGGTGTTTTTGATTTTATAATAGCATATCGGTTATAAATGAACTCAATAGTGACATGTATACAATTAACCTCTTTTTTTAAAAAAAAAGTGATTTTTTTAAGATAAAAGCATGTCCTAGCACAGCAGTTCCAAAGAACCATAGGTTCTGTGCCTTCGTAAGTGATTACAGATTCCTCTGCCTTATTTATTTAAGTTTTAGGATGCCTTGTAAGCTTGGCCTTCAGTGCTAACTACAGATGCTTGTTCCAACCTTTTACTTTACTCGGCGCAGACGTAACCTGCTAAATTTCTAATCTTTATATGAAGAAGAGTAGTGCTATTGCTTAGATTTTGCAGATCGGGTCTGTAAATTTTGAATAAATTAGAACTTTGCTGTGACAGTGCAGGATGACACAAGTATTGTTCTTCCTAGTATTAGGTAGAAATTACTTATTATGTGTTCTGAGTTCTTGCCCTGTTGGTCTGCATGACAGTATGTCAGGGACATCCCATGCCCTTTCAGTGCTGCTATAAGCTGCCCAAGCACTGACATTCCGTGGATCAGTGGATGCCAATGCATTTTTTTGTTTTTTGAAGAAAAAAAAATTGCATGAAGTTCTCATCTATCTATTGTCCTTTCAGGAAGGCAGCATGAGAGCCCTCAATAATGTTTTCCGTGGGGCTACATGTCCCAGCACGCCAGTTCCAAAGAACCACAGGTTTGGTGGCTTTGTAAGTAATTGAAAATTCCTTTGCTTTAATTATTTTAGAATGCTAGCGCAGGTGTTGTAATCTTGGGCTATAGTGTTGATAAGAGATGCTTGTTCCAACCTGTCACTTTACTCAGCACATCCATGATCTGCTAGATTTCTTAGCTTTACGTGAAGAACAGTACTCTGTCTTAGATTTGCATATCTGTTTTATACGTTTTAAATAAATTAGAACGTTGTTGTGACAGGACAGGATAATAGGAGTATTGTATTTTCTAGTATTAGGAAGAAATTATTTATCTTGTATGCTCTGACTTCTTGCCCTGTAGGGCTGTATAACCAAGGCAGCAGGGGACTTCCCATGCCCTTGCAGTGCTGCTAAAATAAGCTGCCCAAGCATTGGTATTCCATCAATCTGTATTAATCGGGCATTTACAAATTCAATTGGAGAGGCCAACCGGTCTTTTTTATCCAGTGCTACTGCCCAACGCCAACTGTCCATGGAATCTCAAAGGTATATTTGTTTGTACTTGCTAAGTCCTAGTTTGCAGTTGCTATGCTGTACCAGTAAATGCAAGTTATAAAAGTCTATTAATTTTGCTTGGTAAATCAGATTATGGTTATATAAACCTTGTTTTCCGATGGTTTTCTTCTTGCATTCCGTCTCATATATTTTGAAGCGAAACAATATATCTGTTTGCTACTATTTGATTATCAAAAAAAACTGTTGGCCAAACAACCGAATATCTAAACGTGGCTCCATGAATCAAGATTATCATAATCCACTGCAATGCCAAATGATGTTATATTTGCTGAATGGGTTTGTTGGGCATGCCCCATTATTGCGTTATTGTTTCTTTGTGCTCCATCATTGTCTAGTAATGTATTCCATAGTCCAAGTTGCTCAGAATACTTTTCTTATTGGCTATATCGCAGTTATGGTAAGAAAACACACACACATGGGATGATTGCCACTTTCCCCCTGTTTGAAAAATGCAAACAGAGCAAACTTTTTTTTTGAAAGAGGGGCAGGAGAACTGCCGTCCTGTTTCATTGAATAGAAGGAGAAAAATAAAAATAAAAACCCATGCAAGCACGGGGTACAACCACAGCACTTCGCTGCAACCCTGGCCAAAACCAGACACCTCCGACCACCGTCGGAAACACCACATACAGAGGGGGGGAGGGAGGGAAGAGATACAGGGGAGGGGAAGGGAAATGCCGGCTACACAAGACACCAAGCCGGCCACGCAAGACACCACCAAACAAATGACAACAACAAAAGGAGGGACAAGCCATCGATCACCCACAGCACCAGAGCGGACCACGACGCCTCCAACAAGGTGAACGACGGAGAGACCGTCGTCGCCGCTAACCGCACAAGGCTTTCGCCCAACAAGGGAGCAACACAACGGTGCCTCGAAGGAACGACATCGAAATGCCGCCACCGCCGCCCAAAGAAGAGCTAGGCAGGCTTACCAAACGCCAACCTACACACAACATCGAGGGTAGACACAGACGCGTCCGCATGAAGAGCAAGCCGAAGACGTGACGCCGGAGAACTCGGGTTGGAGGCCAACCGGTCCTCGGCCGAGACAAGGAAGACGCCGCCCACCGCCATCTTACACCTCACAGGGAGAGGGGAGGGTAGGAAGGCAGCGAGCAGGACCTCGCTAGGCGAAGAGGACGCCGAGCACCAAGGCCGAACAAGGAAGACGCCGCCATCGCCATCGAGCACCATGAAGAGAAGGGAGGGCTAGACGGCGCTGAACGGGACCTTGTCCGGAGAAGGGACTCGGTGGAAGCACCAAGGCCGAGAGCCAACCGGACGCCACGCCAAGCCGAATGTGGGGTGAGTGCCATGCCGTGACAGTTGCCTTTACCGGTAGAGCCTGGCCGTCGATGCACCGCTGCTACATCGAAGTCGCACGGCTACCCGTTGGAACAGCCACCAAGGCGCCGACCGGCCGCCGATGCACTGCCCAACCTGCCAAAGGACCATGACGGAGCTGCCGACATGGACCTCCCGAGCGGCCTACCGGCAGGCGAGCACGAGGGGAGGGGAAGGTAGGGAGAGGAAGGGAGAGAACCACCGCAGATCTGACCACCGCAGATCTGCGCCGAGCCGCTTTAGCCGCCGCCGATCCGCCGCCACCGTGGCCGCGCCGCCGCGCCGAAGTCGCCGCGCCAGCGCCGCAGATGTCGCCGCAGGCGAAGCGGCTTCCAAGCACCAGCGCCATCGGGCGCCACGCCGCGCCGTCGCGCGACACGAGGTGTCCGTTGTGGAGCATGGACATGCGCTCCGCCGCACGCAGCGCCGCCCTCGAAGCAAAGCCGTCCAGGCCATCCGCCGCCGTGCCACCCTAGCAGCGGCGCTCCTCCCGAGAGACGGCGGCGGATGGCCCGCACCGCTTTCCATGGCGCCACGGCGTCAGCGACGAGCCCGCGCCCAAAGGTGGAAGAGGGAGGTCGCCATCATGATCTGGGGCCGCCATGATCGCCGCGCCGGGCTCTGAATCGATGAGGACCGGTGGCCGAGCCGGTGCGGCGAGCAAGGAGCGAAGGCCGGCGAGAAGCCGAGGGCGGCGGCGAAGGTCTTCGACGTGCGCGTTCGCTGCGGGCGGCGGGGCCCGAGGCGTCTGTGCCGCAAAGACGTCATGGCTGGGCCCTACCACCACCGCGCCGCCGAGCTCGGGGACATGGAGCGATACAAGCTCGCCGCCGCCAAGCACGCCGAGAAGCTCTTCGCCTACACCTGCGCCTCCAAGGTGGCCACGGCGCCCAGCGGCGCGGCGTCCATAGGTGGAAGGAGGAGGTCGCCGCCGCAGATCTGCGGTCGCCGCGGTGGCGGCTCGCCGCCGCCACAACTCAAGGAGAGAGGGAGAGGATGGGAGGGAAGAGGAAGGAGAGAGGAGAGAGGAGGAGGGAGGGCGGAGGGGAGGAGCCGCTGCCGCCAAGACTGGCGACGACGGCGGCGGGAGGGCGCCGACGGGAGAGAGCTGGCTGGCGCTGGTCGGGTCGCCCCCTGAGTCGCCTCGGGAGCGGCTCAGGGGGTCACGCCTTACTGTATTGTACAACACGCCATCCAAACAGAGCAAACTTAAATAACTGATCAAAGTTGGCAGAATACAAATTACAATAGCCATAAAACAGCATTTATGTTGGGTAATGACAGTTAGTGTGGCACCAAACAAAGTTACACATTTTTAAGAACCTTGTTTTCACCATGCACATGGGGTTCAACCTGTCAAATTCCGTTGCATTCAATGGGAATCAACAACTGTGTGGTTTGTTCAAACCGTACGCCAAAGTATGTGCAGCTTTATTCAAAATAGGTATAGTTATTTGATATTAAAACATTTCGAACTGGTCTGTTTTACAAGATAATTGTTTCTTATACTTTGAGTTGACAAAAGTAAAGAACACGCTGTTATGTTTTATTTATAACCAAATAATATCAAGATATAGTTGTATGTGAACTGGCTTTTTTAGAAAGCTTGCTTGTCCAATTCATAACATGTGTTTGTTCTTGTATGCAGGGATGCGATTGTTTTTGGACAATTTGTAAAGCTTGTCCAGCACATTTATCTGGCTGTTAACTTGTCATTGTTTATTGTAGCTTCCATCGTAGGTGCACAGATTCACTTGAACTCTGCGATGACCAATGCAGTGATCTGGATGAAGATGGAACGTAGAAAGGTGGCCAGGGCAAATTTATTTGCGTCTGAAAGATCGGAAGTGATGTAATGGATGTGACACATGGCATTTTAATTGTTATTACTTTATGTTTGGGTATGGAACCATCTCATTGTTGACAATCATGGACTAATACTACAAGTGTGACACATGATTTATACATCGATTTCGCCCATCTACATTCGCTACGCTTGAGAAGGGGTGTAGGCAATTTCTCTCAAACGGGCTCCGGTCGGGTTACGGTTTTTGGTTCACCATGCTTTTGGTGGTGCTAATTAGCACCGCAGCAGCGTTGATCGTGGGCTTGTCGTCAGAGGGTGTGGTGTGGTGGGCAGAGAGTGGAATGATCTTGTCTTCGGAGGGTAGTGGGCAGTGCTGCAAGGTGGAATGGCAAGAAGACTGGTTATTGTATGAAAGTTTTTTTACAAAGTGTCTCAGCTTTTTAGAGTACCTTTGCCGAGTTCTCTCTCCACAATGGTAATAGGCCCCGTTTCTTTCGGCGGTTTGTGGCGGTTGGCGGTTTTACTGTAGCAAATTTATAAGTCTTTGAAAAAAGTTTAAATGAGCCTAAAAAGATAATCTAAAAATAAATAAATTTTACTATAGCGAACCGCCGACCGCCGGCCGCCGCGAAAAGGAACGAAGCCATAGTATAAGAGGGGAGTGAATAGGCCAATTTTTTATAAAAAAAAATAATGTTTTTTCTTGAATTAGCAACCGAAATTAAAACTTTAAGCTACTGGCAAGCAAAAGAAGCTACCCTACTATAAACTATCACAAGCATACCAAGCATTCATGATTGACAAGGAAGCAAATTTGCCGAAAGTAAATGTGTATTGGGAAAGAGAGGTAGAGAGATGCTCGATTTCTTTCCTGAAGTCTCAGAAGGTTGGCACCTTTCATAATCCTTGTTGAAGCACTCCTTCAAGAGTATTGCTTCGGCTCAAGCTAGTCGAATAGCTCAAGCCCTTCACTCGTGGTATTCCTTTGCCTCTACAACAAGATCATCTTCGATCCCTTACAATCGTCTGGTGGCTTCTATAGGCTCCTCTTTGAAGCTCATGAAGACCTCTAAACCATCTAGGAGCAGCCAGGCTCCAAGAGTAACAAGCCCGAAGACATCTTAATCGCCCTAGATCAAGAGCAACACGGTGAGGCACACAACCTTGACTCGATCACTCAATAACTCACCCTGGAGACCATACCTAAGCTCAAGGCAACCCTTTCTCACTCTAAACACTGAAAGATATGCAGCGGAGTCTTTAACCTCGCTCATGAAAATAGTCTAGGGCTATATAAAGACACAGGTTCGAAAAACCAGCTGTTACCAACTTTCAACAAAAATACCGTTTCAGATGGACCGTCCATCCCAAACGGGCACAATTGGGCCAAAAAGAAGGCAAAAATTCACACCGTAGACCGGCTCACCGGACTGTCCGACGCAACACCAAGGAAACCAACATAGGTTTAGGACCTTAAAGAACCTTATCCTAAATCACGGGTAAAGTAGTAAGGTTCGGTTTTTTTTTTTTTTTGCTTTATAAAACTGGTAAGACTTGGATATGAAATAATCGACGAAGATCGAATTTTACTGGACTGATTTTGCGGCAAAGTTTATGACCAATATGTCTATACTAAAAGTAATTAGTAATAAGTAAATAGTTCAATAGCAATAGTTTAGGTGAACAGGATTTTAAAAAGGGTTAATTATTAAGGGCTGTTCTCTTCAACTTATCTTCTTATTTATTTATATGCTGAACTTCAAGAGATTCCCGGGGTAGTTTGAAAAGTTTGGTCTACTTCGTTTGATTTGTTCTTGAGAGCTATAAGACATGGTTTTGGGATGCTTGGAGTATATAGATTGAATTCTTCCTTCTTCTATAGGTCTTTTTGGGCGGCGAGGCAGAATAAAGTTGTAGGGAGGGAGAAGGTACATAAAAAAATTAAAAAGGAAGAAAAGAGGGATAGAAAAAATTCAAAAGACAAAGCCTTTAGAGTTATGATTTGGAAATAAGTAGATAAGATAAGTAAATAAACTTAAGAGAATAACCCCTTAGATTCATGCCACTGCAAAGTTACTCCTCCTAGAATCACCAATATAAAACCAGCGTAATTGTAAAAATGTCTATTTTCGACACGTTGCACCTTTTGACCCATACTTTTGTATTAAGACGACTTTACCCCTACCCTCTTCTTCCTCCTTTCTCCTCCCTCTCTCTCTCCTTGGTGACCTCCGGCGACCGGTGGCCCACCGCCCCTGTCTCTCCCTCCTCATCATCGGTGCAATCCTTGCCTCTCCCTCTGCACGCTAGCCCTGCTCCCTTCCTTTCGGATGTCGGTGCCGCCCCTTCCCCTCTCGATGCCGACACTGCCCCCTTCCTCTCTTGATGCTAGTGCTGCCCCTCTCTCCTTGGTGACCTCCGGCGACTGGTTGCCTACCTTCATGTCTCTCCCTCCTCACGTCAGCGCCACCCTTGCCTTGCCGGTGCCGCTGCCTCTCCCTCTCCACGCCGACGCCGCCTCCTACCTCTCCCAACATCGGCGCCTACCTTCTACCTCTCCCAGCCATGAAGAAGCTCCCTAGATCCTCCTCCTCCTCTAGATCCGAGCTTGACGAAGCTCACTTGCTTGACGCCGACACTGGGAAGGGCGGGGGCAGCGTCAGCGTGATGGAGGTCAGGGGGAGAGAGAGGGCCGAGGGAGGGGGCACCGACATGGTGGAGGTCAGGAGGAGGGATAAATAGGGGTGAGAGGAAGAAGAACGTGGAGGTGGCAATTTGACGTGAATAGAGAATAGAGACGAGGGTAAAATTGTCTGGTTTTGAAAATACAGGGTCAAAAGGTGCCACATGTAGAAAATAGTGGCATTTTTACAATTACACTAGTTTTATAAAAGGCACTTTTAGGAGCAGTGTAACAACGCATTTTGGGCCCCTTTTCGAAAATTTCAAAAATTTAAAATTTGATTTGCATTTCCAGTAATTACTATTCAGAATATGAAATTTCATTTTCAAAAATAAATTCAAAATTCAACCAATTTAGCAAACTCAAATTCCAATTCTAAAATCCTTTCTTAAATTCAAAAATCATCTTAAGTGCCAAATTTCAAAAAGGCCAAATTCAAAGTCTAATTTGAATACAAATTCAAATTCTAAACTCAAATTCTCTTCTTAATTCAAATTTTCCTAAAATTATAAATTCCCCTTCTTGGGCTTAGCCTAGCTTAGCCTAGCCTAAGCTCAACCAGGCCCTGGCCCACTCGGCCTAGACCGAGCTAAATCTCTTTCTCTCTCTCTCCTCTCGTCCTCCCTCTCTACGATATCACGACGCCACAAGACGTCCCATCTGTCGCGCTGTTGTGTCCTATGCGCCGCTGTCGCTGAGCCAGGCCGCCTAGCTCTACCGTTGCCAACCAGGTGCCCACGCCACGCAGCCTCGCTGCTGCGTTGCTCGCACTGGCCTCACGTCCCGCGTCCCCTTTACCGCGGTCGCTGCCCCACCGCATCCTCCATCATCATCGCGCTGCTCCTGCGTCACGCCGACCCGCCACCGTTCCTCCTCGAGCCCATCTCGGCGTGATCGTCTCCCTCCTCTCCCCTATGACCACCCCGCCTATTTAAGCCCGGCTCGGCCCCAAATTTTCCCTCCCTCCGTCATTGCCGCCGTCGAGCCCGATTCTCCCTCTTTTGCCTCGCTGCCGACTCGGTATGTCGCCGGCTGATTCCTCGCATCCCTAGCTCTTCTAGGAGCTGCCCCCATACATTTCCATTCTCAATTTTGGCCAGGAACTACCGAACCTCCCCAGCGACGACACCCCTATTCCAGTCGCCGTCCCCTCCACGATGACAGCTCGACTTCGTCTTTCTCGAGCACACCGTCACCTCTGGTAGCTCCTGGACAGGCAAACTGGATGCTGCCCCTCCCTTCACCAGAGAAGCATGCTCCCGTAGCTTCTTTCCGCTCGCGCACATGGCGCCGCCAATGATGCTCTGGCCAGGACGTCCTCGGTCTCACCTAGCCGAACACATCCCGATCATTCACCACTAAGATAGTGAACCGTAGTGCCACCGGTCCCCCGTTGAAGGTTCACCGAAGTTTGCCCAGAGAACCCAGCTAGCCGTCACCCCGCTAACATCACCCTAACGTCGGCCGCGAGACGAGACGCTGACATATGGGACTCACACTAAAAATCATTAGTGTTTAAATTTCCTACGCTTAAGAGTTGTCAGCCACTGACATGTGAGCCCACGACCCCACCGTCAGTATTAGTGGAGGCGTACTCCTGGTTTACGTCTTTTGTTCGTAGGCTCGTTCGGGCCTTTTCTGCGCTTACGAACTGGACCACCCTGGGCCACACATTGTTGAATTCAGCCCATTCTTGTTTAGGATTTTCAGTCTTTTCCTATTTTAATTAATATAGAAAGTATTAATGATTTTCTAAAAAATAAACAACACTTAAAATATTAGAAAAAATTATTATAAATACTAGACAAAAGGCTGGAATTAATAAAACTATAACTTTGTACAGTAACCCATTTCTTACCTTTATAAAATAGTAGTAGCCGTAATTCAACCTTTTGGGAAAATACTTTAAATACCCTTTATGTTTAATTAAATTAGTTTATGGGTTCCTTAAATGTTGACAAAATTTTAGAAAATACTAGATGTAGTTTTGAACCCAGGAAAATTAGTTTAACAATTTTAATTACATTATTATTCCTTGGATATTTATTAGTAGCTATTTAAACCCTTTTCCTTCTGGATAAATACTGCTGTAAATCTGTTAGATTTATTTAAAATACTGTTTGAACTCTAAAAAATTTCAAATTTTCACAGAAATATTCCCAACTCAGAAACAATTTAATTAAAAAATAAATCCATTTAACCATAGGTAAAAGTTAGCAAAATAAAATAAAACCCTAAAGGCTTTAAGCAATTAATATTTTAATACTTTAAATAATTTCCAAAATTATTTTTCAGTAAGGATAATAGTACCTAAAGGTATCTAGAGCATGTTCATACATATCATACGATGACACGTATAATCTTTGTATCGATATTAGTACTTCAATCCATGCATGCATCATTTTTTTTCATTTGTTTATGCATTGTCTTTGTCTTTCTGAGTAGACGTCGAAGATCCAGATGGAAGATTCGAAGACACAGAAGAAGACTTCCAAGCCTTAGGACAAGGCGAGTTAATATCCTTAGTTCATATCTTACCCAGTTTTACTTAAAAGTTATTTTGATTCAATTTAAAACTTGCATGCTCTATGATTTAATACCTAGCCTGTTAATCATGTTATACACATGTCATGACCCTTGACAAGTTCAATTACCATGTTATAATTGCCTTGAATATCATGCTATGACTGTCTTGATAGTCATATCCCTTGATGTCACCAATAAACGAATAAAACATTGTAAAACCTGCTCAGTCATGCTTACGTGTAATCAATGCTTTATTTTCGGGGTGTAACTACCCCATAGTGGTGAACGGTAGCTCGCCACTACAACTACTGCTATCTTCTATGAATTGATTATAAGTTGGCATGGGTAAGGGCTTGTGTCGATTGGTCCGGAAATGTGAACCAGTTAGGCTAAAATACGGGTTGAGACTTAGAGTTTGTGCTTATTGTCTAGAGTGGCTCTAGACTGGAAGGTCAAGGACCTGTTGAGATTGAGGCAGAGAACGGAGTGTGGGATCTTCGGCTCTCGAGCCATGAGAAGCGGGACCAGAAGGGTCCCTTGGATATGAATCAGTGTTGGATGCGTCCGACATAACGCGTGGCCATCACGCGGTAGTGCAGGTGTGGAGTCCGACCTAGATATAAAGGCCAAGAAAATGCTTAGGGCATTCTCTCCATCCACTTGTATGGATGCATAGCCATTGGATATTCTCTTGTTTTATTGAAGACTTTCGCATATGTACTCTGAACTCTCATGTGTACTGTACTATTATTTGGTCTGGATAGCCCTGATGTAAAACTATTCGCCAAAAGGCATTAATTCCGCCAAATTATTCTTTTTACTCTGATCGATTGTATTCTTTATGATCTAGCTATATAATGGTGTACACTAGCCTATCGATTCAAGAACTAGTTCAAAAGTTATTCGTGGACCTCAAGGATGAGGCCCCCACAAGGAGTGACTCTACGCTTGCATTTCTCGAATTTTGCAACTTAGCAGTGGCATGTGTCTAATTAACCCAAGAATTCGATGGGCTGTATCTGATATTTTTAAAACAATGGGCTTTGCCATTGTATCTGATTCATTAGCATTGATAGGAAAACAATTTTTACAATCTCATTGTTCATACATGAGGAGGAAGAGAGCACTAAACCAAACACCAAAAATCAAAACTGAGAGTACAAAAATCTTGTTACATACAAGCTACGGTTGCCTAGTATGATTTACATATGTTGCATCAGGATGACCAAAGTTAGATTGATAGCACCATTAGAGGCCATCTACAGCCAGGGATGTATTACATTCATCGGATAAATGTGGCCAAATTCATAAACTTTTCAATTGAAAGTGTACTCCGTTGTTAGTAAAACACAAATTTGCAAGCATTGAACATCACTAAACTGCAATTATCAAATGTTTGAACTTGAAAATAGGATTAGAGTATTTTCAGCTGTCTTCAATGTCTAATGAAGATTCCTCCCCCTTTTAGCTCACCACTGATTACCTCCCACAAAAGCGCAACGCATGGCCACTGATCTCTTCCCTTAGACATACACAAATTGATACTCTACCGCCACAAGAGGGCGACCATGCTAGAGTCGATGACTCCTGTTGCAACCAACAACAAGCCGGGGAGCGGTGGCACCCTGGCTGCTTTGGCTTCAGCCTCACCGGTGGTGTAGAGCGAGCGGAACACGAGCAGCATGACAATGACACAACTGGTGCTAAGCCCCTCACCAAGGTGCAGCCGGAGCCACTGCTATCATCGATGGGCCTCACCTCACTGAAAGTGTATCTTCGGTAGTTACAAGTCTCTGCCTTCTTCGTTGTTATTCTGATATGTCTGTCCGTTCACCAATCCACAACCCACGCTTGATTGATCGCCTCCACCACTCACTTGCCCCTTCGATCACACACACACACACACACACACACTCTCTCTCTCTCTTAACCCAACAACCATGTCTGTGCTGCCCCCATCTCCCATGGGAGCCGCCACCAGGAGGACCTCGTCGTTCGAGCAAGGGAAGGCGTCACCCGAGGCTGCTTCATAGAAGATGAGTTCCATTCGATTGTATGGTTGCTCGTCTTCTCACTCCATCGCGAATCCTCTCCTCCGGCCCCACGTCAACGGTGGTGGCCTCTTCTTCTCCCACTGGCAACGATGGCGGCCTCCTCTTCTTCCCCATGGAAGTGGCGGCGACCCCTACCTCCTCCTCTCCCACGGAAATGGCGGCGGCTTTACCCTCCCCCACGGGGGTGGTGGCCCCCTCCTCCTTTCTATCCTCCACAACTCTGAGTACCTCATCGAGGAGGAGCACCAGATTGTCCTCAAGCAGCACTGTTTACCGCCAGAAACCATCAAATCTGCATCTCCTATGGCTTCGATTTGATGCTTTCTTGAATCCAAGGCTAAGAAGGATGTTCATTGTCAATGTCTTGCTCCGAAAAGAGGAGAAATGCAGTGAAGATGGCTGGCTTCGATTGTATGTCACTAAAGGTCATGGAGAGAAATTCAAATGAAAGAACTATTCCTCTTCTTGGAGTAACTTCGACTAGCTATTACCTATTAGAGAAAAATTGTAGAACTATTAATAAAAAAAATGCAATTATCTAGAAAAATGAAGTGCAAACATAAAATGTTCAGATATGTTGAAAAACCAATTTAGACACACACATTTTTTTTCTTCAGAATTATGACTTAATTGATACCTATGCACAATTATTGACTATATAATTCACTAATTATATATTGATTGGAATATTTTGACTTATTGACATCTATGAGAAAATATTGAAGTTCACTTGACTGAAATAATTCACCTATGTTATTAATGGCCAGATTAGCCATTCAGGTCATCTTTTGGTTTACTGATTTATTAGCTTCTATGTGAAATATTGATGTTCATTTGTTCAGTTTTTTGAAAAATGAAGTTCAGTAGCGTGCAGTACTAACTCTTTTGGATGTTCCATACTGTAATGGTTTGTTTTTCAATGATTCAATGATGTATTATATTCATTGAACAAATGTGGCTAAATTCAGGAAATTTTCAATTTAGGGTGTGCCCATTGTTCTCAGTTTGACACAATAGAAATGTTTCGGATATTGTTTTACTTCTATTATTGGGTATAGATTGCAATTGTGAATGTAATAATACATATAAGAGCTCCTCATTTGTACTAACAGATTGCAATATGTGGTTAGAATCCATTTTGACTATTTAGTTAATCCCGTGTGCATTCTCTAGCTTCAATTTGATGCTTTCTTGAATCCAGGATTAGTAGGATGTTACCTGTCCAAGTCTTATCCTGATGAGAGGGGGTAACCTTGGCTTCAAGATCTATGTCCGTTTGTTGTTAGATGGACGACGGAGGCTGTCTAACAGTTTGCAACAACTTTAGGTGAGTCTTCCTAAGAGTTTGATGTGAAGATTTAGGCCTTGTTTGGCAATAAGTATTTTCATAGTTTCTAGACAAAACCATAGTTTTAGAGAATACCATGGTTTCTAAAGTCATGAGGTGTTTGGTAACTCTGCAAAAAACATTATTTTAAAAACCATGGTTTTGACAAAACCATGGTATTTTTGAGCTAAGTTTTGGCTCATTGCTATCACTATTCATAGAAAATAATTTTGTAACCAAACACTTTGTAGTTCCAAGAAATACCATGGTTTTATGAAGGTAGCAAAACTATGATATTTTTATATATAACACTTATAAACTATGATATCTCAAAATCATAGTTTTTTAAAACTTGGTTTTCAAACAGGGCCTTAGGACTCTTGACGCTGCATACCATACGCTTCCTCCACATCACCAGGGTTTCCGGTCGCGGCCTTGAGCAGCCGCTCTGCATCGCCTCGCCAAAAGCAGCCGCTGATTTTGTGTTGGACGGCAGGATGGGCTTCACGGCAGAGGGTTGTAACGTCAAGAGGAGACGGTTCCCCCTAAAACCCTCGCCTCCCTCGGCGGGACTGTTCCGGTTCGCACCTCCGCCGCCGTAGCCGAGGAGATACTTCGCCGATGGCTTTGGCTCGCCTCGGGCAGACTCTGATCCGCCGCCTCCACCCGCCTCCGCCGTCGCCGACGTAACACCTCGTATCCTCCTCCAGGCTCTCTAGTCAGCCTAGATCTCGTTCTCCACAGCGCGAATACGATTATCCTTAGCCCCTTCTCGTTTCCGTTTCAGAAATCACCATGCCGCGGTCGCCCGATCGTTAGCTCTGAGCCAAGCGAATACCTGCGTAAGAGGTAATCGATTGATCGCTTGCTCGTTTTTTCCTTGTTTTATTTTCGTCTGAGCTTCATGTCAGAGTTTTTTGGTCAATGCTCATATCACTAGGTTTTGCAAGCTTGCCGTACAATGCTGGCGGCTTGATTGGTCCCAAGTTCGGGCGTTCGTCGCCTGTCCATGTCGTGAAGGTGAGTAATGGAGTTCAATTTTGCGGTGAATCTACAACGTTTTGCCTGTAAGGTCTTATTGGGTTTGGGTTACAAATATGCATTGGGTGCATCGCTGCAGGTCCTGGAGCTTGTAGTCCACCTAAATCATGCAATGCCAATGTCGACAGCAGCTCCAGCAGCAGCATCGTCAAAGGTGCCTGTCGGTGCGAGGAAGGTGCATGGATGTTCATGTTCTTATTTGATGTTGTGGTTTTTTTATTTCAGCTGAAGAAGTATCATATTAATTATAGTGGTTCTGTTTATTTTTATGCACAGGTTGGTATGAAGGTTGTCATGATGACCCCTGGTTTTATTTATGAACCATACACCCTCCCGGAACCTATCTCCTTCTGGAAAAGGTAGAATTTGATGTATAGTTTGACTGTATAATTTTCCTTAAATCATGTGTATACTGTATAGAATAAATTTGATCAATGCCACTGTAATCATTCATGAGTTGCAAAATACTGTTGGAAAAATCCGACCTTACAAATACCATTGCAAACTCGAAAAACCTCTTAAAATACCATTGGTGTCTTGTTTTCTGTTAGTTCTGTGCCACTAAAGTCCATCTAGAAGAGAGAAAATATCCAAATTGATACATTTTCCCCATATAGGTTTAGTGTGTGCTGACAAATAGGCCCCACTTGCAAGTGAAACAGAAAGGGAGAGAGGGAGGGCTCAGCGCCTACTTAATAGAGAGGAGATAGGGAGGAGTGGCCATGGCTGGAGCACATCGACGGTGGCAAAGGACGTGTAACTTACTTGTGGCTGTGGTTAGCTCAAGGTCCCAAGAGCAGCAGCTCCATTCACTAGCTGCAAAGCCACCTCTGACCTCTGTACTGTGCAACTAAAAGGATGGTGGTGGCATTGGCCAACAACAGAATATGGTCATCATGTTCTTATCGCTTCAGTGGGTGTTTCGCAGCACCCTCATCATGTTCTTATCGCTTTAGTTGGTGTTTCGCAGCACCCCCCCTCTTATCTCACTACATTTTGTCATGCTGACCTGCCACTCTTGTCCATTGTAATGATGGTGGCATGTTTGCTTGGGCTATCCGGGTGCCAATCTGTACCGCCGGCATGTGTTCGAAGCTCCTGACCCCAAAAGACCGCACCCACTAGCTTCGCCTCGTCGTGGGCATTCCATTTTCCCTAGCCCCCCAAAGGCAAGCCTTACCAATGCTTCCATTCACCATGGACGTGGCTTGTGGAGAAGGAGAAGGAACAGAGGAAAAAGAAGCTGTTAGTGATATGTCTTAGAGACAATCATGTAATATGATTGTATCACATTTATATTTACGTACTCTTGGATAATATGTTATCAGTTCCATGAATAAACGTTGTTCACATTGTTCATCAAGTACGACTTGGTTATGAGACGCTCCATTTTTTATATGATTTTATTCTAAATGATCTCTGGTCTCATATCATTATGTGGGACAATAATGATTTGATCGGCACATGTATTGATTGATGGTAATGCTTTACATACCATAGATACAGAAATAACAAATCAATAATATGGATACGTGCTAGAGAACATGGTGTTAAATAGACCTACTTCAAGACACTACAAAGATTGTTATCTTACATGTACCATCATCCTGTAGTTTTAAGTGATATACCTATATGATACTTAGACCTGAGATTGTCATTGAATCCCAGCATGCGTAATTGTTTACTTTGGGGTTATCAACCGCTACACAGTAACTGGGTAGTTATAAAGATAGCTTTCGGGTATGTTATGAAACATGTCGTGGGGTGTGAGCGATTAAGATGGAATTTGCCTCTCGATAACAAGAGAGATATCTCTGAGCCCCTCGATGTGATTGGATTGGAAAGTGCATGGCCATGCCAATGTGATTAAAGAGTTAATCATAGTTTAGAATCCATCACAAGATTGAGTGAATGGTCGAGGTATCACAAGGGTGGCACGCATCTCGCATTGAGCTTGACTGGTATCGTGTGGCAAAGGGATCGGTATGTGAGTATATCAAGGTTTAGCCGATATGATCATTCTGTGCTTTTGGGAGTCAATATGTTCTGCTAGTAACCGCTATTGACTTGTGGCTCGGAAAAGAGTTTCCAGGGTCATAGCCACTTGCGCATGAGCCTAACGAGTCACACACTTAACGGTTGGAACATGTCTAATGGATTGGATTCATTAGTAGGTTTCGTGGATGCTGATTCGTGTAGGAATAGTTTCGCAGATACTGATCCGTGTAGGATTAGAGCCCTAATGGGCCTCTAGCGTAGAAGCCCATTAGTGCGCTCTATATAAAGGGAGGCAGTGGGGCGGTGCATATAGACGAGTTCGCCACCACGTAACTCTAGTCTTAAGGCCCTACCGACTCCTAGAAACCCTAGCCGCACGCGTGTGGTGCTAGCATACCGGTGCACGGCGTTTCGCCCCTGGACGTGTGAATATTGTAGAGGCGCTGCTGTGGTTACTGTAGCGCTGATCGGTGACAAGGAGGAGAAGCTCGGCAAGATCGACTACTTCCTCTACAGCATTACGTATGACATTGCTACGGTTGTGATCGGCGAGGAGGGGCGTTCGACTCGGCGTAAACAACTACTTCCTGTACCTCGACGCGTGTGACGTCGGACTCAGCTACTCCGACTCTCCTTTCGCTGCCACTGCACATGAAGGGAACGATTTGTGATCCTTTACTTGTATGATGTCCTAGGTGCTCGCGGTAGAATTTTTTGAAATTGCGCTAACGTAGCCTACCTATTCCCCTTTCGAAGCAATATAGAATAGGTAGAATGACATGGGGGGCTGGCCTTAGCAAAAAAAAAAAAGGGAAAAAGAAATAGAAGGAAGAGTGAGGGCATAATACTCATTTTACACATTTGGGACGAAAAAATGACAACAATGATATTTTTCCAGAGTTTTTCACGTTGGCGGTAATGGGATGACATTTGTAAGCTTGCTGTCTTCATGATGCTATTTTGTAACTCGCGAATGATTGCGATGGCGCTGAAAAATTTACTCATGTGTATGCCATTGAATGCCCTAATCTCTTATTTGTTTGGCGGCATTTCTCTTTTCATTCAGTCAAACACCCATCCAGCTACAAGTCGTCTAGGGCATAGCTAGCATTAGACTAGTTGTAGTTCATCACCACAAATGGCATAATGTTCCAGAGTTTAGGCTAGAGAATGGAGATTGCAGAACAATGTCGTGTTGTTCCCATTGCCATTCCATATAAACGATGAGCATATAAGCTTACTTGTGACAAATGTAACTTGTTCATTTTCTTTTGCCGTATAATTTTTGTAAAAAAAAGCTTTGGCATGGATTGATTTTTTTATTAAAAAATGGTGGGAATAGATGAACCTCTGCTTCTGTTTTTGTTATGAAAATAGAATAATCAAAGTTTACCAGAATTAAACTAAATGATAAGTTGAGGGGCTTAAAAAACATTAAGCATCCTGGTAATTGATGGAATACTGCTGCTTCAGTGATCTTAGCTGTCAGCACAGCATACCAGCACCTGCAGAACATCCTTTTCCGTTATTGGAGGCTCGCCAAGTGACAATTGATAACTTCCTCGCTTCCTCCAGCAGAATCACGCGCTTGTCCTACTTATATAACAATCCCCAATATCGGGGCCAGTGACAAAACAGAAAAACAATTTGGTTTGGATGAGTTTGCAGCTTATGATGAAGAAGCTGTTAAGCTATTGGATGAGTTTGCAGCTTATGATAACTTTATCACTATTTAAGCTGCTTAAGAATATTACATGGTCGAAACTACCAGTACCTTCTATAGTTCAATTGCAACTTTGCAACTAGAATTGTCATGTACTGATAATGGCACTAACAGTATAACATTGTTTAATGAGGCTACCAGCTGAAGTTACCGTTTATCATTTTTGAATAAGGCCTGTTGGTTTTATGAGAATCCAAAGTTATTGGATTATTGCAACTGATGTAGTGGTCTTGGTATTTACCACGGCTGTGTTGGCTATCGAAAAAATTGAGATGCATTACACGAGGAAAACTGACCCTTTTTTTTTTTCCTAAATGGACTTAGATGAGCTTCAAGATGCAGGAGCATTTGAGACACTTGCTTTCTGCAATTTCAAATGTACTGATATTTAACCTAAAACCTAATAGCAATTGTAAGTAGTTTTTCTCTATGAGTTCCTGCAATGGTTAAATACTTAAAAATTTAGACATTGATGCATTTATTATGTTCTATAGAGACAATTGTCCCCTTAAATAAATTGTCCTATTGCATGATAATAATTTTTTTCATCGTCATAACTGTGGTTCATTGTAAATTAGATGGTTTACACGAAGTGGCTGGAGAAGAACTAAGGATGATATTATTATGGAGGTACTAACTTTTTACTTTGGTACTGCTGCAATGAGCAAGCGAAATCCTTTTTTCATTGTTACAACCTTTGCCTATTTGTTTTCTTGTGACTAAATTCGTCTTACTGTTGTTCCATGTTTTGATTTCTACCAACTAGTTCAGAAGTAGAAATCTAAACGGTTAGCTTATTATTGAAAGCACATTGCTGATTGGCTACACTGTAACCAATGGCTCGACCAAGTTTACTGCACCTGGCTGTATATGTTTTACAGGTAGTAACTAGTCAGAACAATGTTTGTTTGCATGGGATGAAAAGCACGAGATATTTACAAGTAATCTAGAGTTGTTTTATGTACTCCTGTATATAGGTGCATCATACTGGAAAGTGGGTTATCTTTTTTTCTTCATTTTGCCATGTTATAATTGTGTAATGCTGCATATGAGGAAACCTGTTGGACCACTGTTCGTTTATTTATGCAATTTAACTTCTTATGAATTATGATCCCTATCAATAATCACCTCTTGTTATTTACTAGCTACATGTGTGGATATCACTGTATTTGATTTGATCGATTTTCTTTATACTAGTTTGTTTCACGAATTATGCACTGACTAGTTGGTGCCGTACTTGACAGATGAAGAGTGCATATGCTGTGTCGAGGCTGAGGAAGAAAACCGGGTACACTAAAAAGCAATTCTATGATCAAGCATTAAAAATATACAAGGAGGTACAGCTCATTTATCACTTGGAAGAGCTCACTTTTCACTTGGAATCAAATGGTATAAACCATGATTTAAGCATCTATACTGGATTGGCTTGGGTTTTGGATATGCATGCGCATATGCTGATCTAATAGGGGGAGATGAGATCATGAGTGTTTGTACTTACAGAGTCTTCACATACACTCCCAAAAAATCCTATTTCTCATGCATAGGCCTAGATCAATATATACTAACTTGCTTATTTACAAAGTATTGAGTGAATGAACAGTCCAAAATACTGATTTGCAGGCTTTATATTTATGACATTTTGTTGCTTGTGCTAATGACAAACACCCAAACTCATAGTAACAATAATAGTTATAGAGAAGCTCCGTTGGTTCTGAGCACATTTTTGTGGATGATTGGCAGGACTTGTCACAATAGTTGTAAGTTCTAACTGTAAACTATTTAACTATGTCCAATTTCATTCTTAGTTTACCATGGGTGGGTGTTTTTTTTCCAATTGCAATAGATAATAATTACTGAGGTACATTTTTTTCTTCCCTTGAGTCTGGCATGCTGTTTCATCTCTTTAACACTTAGCATATGTAAGCTGTACTGCGACTTTACATTTCTTTTTAATCATACAAATTCTGTAGTAGGCTAACTTTGTCTACATTGTCCAATTTCCTTGGTTCAGGTCAACACGCTGATGGCACATGGAGACACATCATCTCTCCGGAAGATTCTGACAGATAGAATGCATTCTGTAAGCATTTTCACCATGCTGTGAGTCAATGTCTTTTGGGGAGCTGCTGTTTATTTTCTCTCTCTCTCTCTTTGTTCCCTGGGTGAAGACCATAAAAAATGAAATAAAGAGAAGACAGTCCATGTGGAGCTCTGTACATTGGGAATTGGTGGAGCCTGCTGTGAGCATAAGAACTTTGAGGGCCCGCATGGTAAGAACATAGGATTTCTTTTGTACAATAATGTTTATGTTACTCAGATCAAAGTAAAGATGGTAAAATATGTTAATTCTTAAAATCATCTTTCGTACGTCTGTAATTTTTGTACTGCATTGTCATGATTGGACTATGTCAATTAATAATTGGTTAAGCACTGCTTCTTTGCAGATTGGCCTCGACAAGAAAGACCTTGACAAAGCTTTCATTCAGCTTACGCTTGAGATTGTCACTAAGCAGGTTCTGTTCTCTTAAAGTTCAAGTGTTTCATGTGATTCAATACAGTGCAACTACTTTTTTTCCTTTACATCTAAAGAGCTAGATTGATGTTCAACAAATTCACTCATTGCTTTGTCTCTCTGTCCTTATTTGACATTCATTGCCCAAAATTCTTAGGTGAAACTTGTATGTAAATTATGTTGAAATATATTGCCCATCTTTCCTCACCAGCTCAAGCTTTTGGGTCAACAGTTCGGAGTATGCAATTTAACATGATATCAAAGCCAAGAGGCCCTAAGTTCGAGATCCAGCTAACGCAATATTAAAATAATAAATGTGGCCCGCTTTGAGCCCACGTATAAGGACTAGGGGAACCTAGATGGGAGGGGGAGTATTGAAATATATCGCCCACCTTCCTCATCGGTTTAAGCTTTTGGGTGAACTGGTCCGTCGGAGCATACAATTCAATACATTATTTGTCCTAAACATCTAAGTCTGACCTTTGTCTTTGCTTTGAACATATTTCATGTCTTCATTCCATTACTTGTTCGAATTTTCTGAATCTTGTTCTTGGTATTAGGATCTAATCTGACCGGTGACCACAACACCACATTGTTATCGAGTACTTTTGTTTCATGTTCCACTTAATATGCAGCATTGAACTATTGAATTGAAGTGTTTGCATGTATGACTTCACAGTTTAGGTAGGCAGATCGCTAAGTTTCTTCTGAGAAAATTATATCTTTTTTTCCTTTTAGAATTTATGTCTACGCTATTTCAGGAAGATTTGAAGCTTTGCTGTTTGCATTCATCTAGTGCTCAGAATCTGCATTGGTAGTAAGCAAAGGAAAATATGAACTGTAAAAATCTACTTTCAAAATTTTAAGGTGCAATGGCAAGATTAGGTTGATTCTCCTTATCACTCCCCTACTACTATTTGGTTTGGTCTCTCTAGTTATTTTTGTGCTACGAGTAGATGGTTTGTTGCTTAGCATATGCAGTACTCTATGTGCATCCTCTGATCATTTCTTAATTATGTTTCCTGCAGAAATTTGAAGCCTATAATTTAAAAGGAGGGGTTGTATCTGGAGACAAGTCAAAAGAGGTAAACTAAACATGTCAGACTACTTGAAGTTTTAGTACCAAACATATGAGATTAGCTAGGTTAGATTTGCATAAAAACAACAAGTATACAACCTTCTCCAGTTCTCCTCAAACAGCTTACAGGTTCTTCAAAGTGTTAGCAGTCCATTGTGCAATTTTTTCCCCATGTCTTCCATACAGATTTTTACATTGCTTTAGTGATACATCTACCATTATTTAATATCAAGTAACACTTCTATGAGCACAAGGTAAATTGTATGGGAAAAGCAATTTGGTGGTGTGCTGAACTGCCAAATGTGGTAAACCGTAATTTAGCTTGTATATGTCTAATGACTTCTGGCCGGTAGTCACCCACCAACCATTGATGGCAGTAACTGCTTACAGTGTCAAATAACGGGATACAAATTCCATATGGTTAGTTTTTGGATGTTAGCTAGGTGCTGGATGAAAACTACCATTTTTAGTCATGTACCAGCAATGGTCGGTGGCAATAACTACTTAGTGTCAAATAATTGGATCCAAATTCCATATGGTTAGTGTGCTTGAAGTCAGGATTTATCTAGGTGCTGGATGAAAACTACTTTTCTAGCCGTGTACCATCTAATAATTAGTTGATGATGATTTAGTTGTCCGTCACAATAAGATAACTATCTGAACATGATTAGATTGAGGAAAACTGGCCTAATCCACCGTGAGTTAAGTATGACTGTTTAATGATATAATTTATATTAATAATCATAAAAGTATTAATCTTCAGTTAAATAGTTGGTTGCGGTTAGGTAATTGAACACGGGGGCCATTATTTTACCCAAACATTTATGCCCCATCTAGTCACCATTCTGTTATTCCACTGCTCTCTTTCTGTAAATTCTATGAGAAAGAGAAGTCCATAGGAAACACCCTCGGAGAGTTGTTTGGATACAAAGGTATTTCATCATTGTATTTCCTCTGTCCTATTACATCATGCAGAAGTATATATTATTTGGGATTTTATGAACAAATTCCAAACACTGAAGAATACAGGATGGAAAGCATAGACCATGGGTAATGTGCTTCATATTTAAGAAATAGTTATTTTTTTTCATCCAAAAGGTATCAACCATTCAATAGTAATTACGCCAGTTTTTTTCCTTTCTTTTTGCCAAGTTATCAACTTCGATATGTTATACTTGTACCTTTATCACAGTTAGACGATTTGGCTTAGAACATTCTGTTAATATATTTTGTCTACTCAATATTTCTGTAGGTGCTTGTGAAAGACATATGGGTGTTTGAAAGATCCCTTTTTCACCCTGGAGCGTACTGGCGTGTGTGTGGACGGATCACATTGTAATAATCTCTTCGCGAGCACATACTCTCCTACATGAGCCGAACAGTGGCTTTTATGTTGCACAGTTACTTTCAATAATTTTTTTGTCCTGCCGTCCTGTTTTCTTCCTGTCTAACTGATGTCTAACAAGTAACAAGATCTCCAGAGTCCAGACACTCCTAGACAAATAATGGTAGGGTTTTGTTTGTTTGTTCCTTTTCATCGAGAAGTGGTTTTGTCAGCTGAAGATAGAGGCACTCAGTTACACTTGTGTCAGAGAAGCGACTTGGGCATGTTGCCCCATCTTCCAGGGTTTATTTACTGTCATCAGATTCCTACCCAATTCAGTAACAAAGTTCATAGTTGATATGACGTGGTCATGTGATGTTGTCGCAAGGTTTTATGCTTCCTGTTTTTACGCGTGCCAATTGCGATGTACTCGTCAACACAGCGAACCAGATGGTGACGTTGCCGTGTGTATTGTTCGTTATAGATCATGGTACAAGTCATGCTATTCTTGTGCTGGTATAATCTTGCACAGTTGTGATTATTTCTTTTCTACTATCGGATGGCAGTAAGCCTAACCAAATTGTGTATCTACTATTTGGTGAATTCGGTCCTTGGTTTTCTGTGCGTTTACGAGTGGCGGTGGAGGATGATATAGTTTCATTTCCCTATGGTTTCCAAGCAATCAAGGAATTATAATTCTGATAAAAACTATTGTGGTGACTTCACATATGCATATGCTCGCTTGTTTGTGATGTGTTGGCTATAGTTAAGACTTGTCTAGGCTTAAATTCCGTCCTGAATCCGCCACTAACCAGATTCGCATCCAAGTTGGAACTGCATTCAGTGTTCCATAGGAGTTTTCACTCTAGCTGGAGCATGAAACGAAGGTTTACCCTTGATCCCATATGTGATTTGTCCTCTTAAAGAAACAGTGTCATCTCTTTCTTTTAAGAGAGATTTTGTCACACGTCACTCCTAAATATTGACAATTTAGGATTTGTCACTCATTTGTCACTAACATGTGGCCTCAAGACCCATATGTTATTGGCACAGAAAGTGCCAAATTCTGAATTATTCCTTCCTAGAATAATCGTTTGTTGATGGGGTGGAGGTTGTCAGGTTGGCCTCCCTAACCAATGATCGTGCAACTGTGGTCAGTTGCCCTCCCAGCTAAACCTATACTTATTCTAATTCCATGTTTATCTCCCAGAGCAGAAAACAATGGCCGTCATTTTAATCAACACTCCTTGATGAAGCATCAGGTTGACTTTGGCTGTTCATCGGCTAAATTAACCACGTCCCAATCAAGCCTTGATTACATGTACAGCATCATCACATATTAACTATCTCCTACGCAATGTCAACGCAGCCCTGCACACATCCATGCATGCTGATCGATCGCAGAATCAAATGGCTGAGTTGGCCGGCGTGTGTGTTGCTTCAGCGATAATAAAACAGCTGTGATTAGCACTGGAAATACAAGCTAACCGGTGACGAGCAGGACAGCGAACAGTTGTGATGACAGAGGCAAGAGCTTGCGTCTCTCGACTTGATTAATGGCTGGTTTAAGATTAAGATAAGCACCTGCAGAATATTATCAGCCGACTCTCGAGATAGTTAAAGACTCGTGTGGCATGTGACGAGCCGTGCCCTGCAGATTACAGTTTCGTGCACAACGACCTGCGCGGGGGGAGGAGAGAGAGAGAGAGAGAGAGGGAGAGGGAGAGGGAGAGGGAGAGGGAGGGAGGGAGGGAGGGTTTTTTTGGCGTCCGATTTTGTTGGTTTGACGAAGCAAGCAATCGATGGCGGGACGGATGGTTTTCTCAGCGCATAAGGGATGAACGAAGCGACGACTTGCAAGAGAGCGACGTACGTTTAGTGCAATTAATCATACACAAAGCACACTTGTAGGAGCATCCACAGTGACTATAGTCAGTTTTGTCTTTGAACTAGAACTCATGACTAGTCTTTAAGACTTATGATAACTTTTCACAGTGAAGCCTGCTAATATAATCAAAATAAATATACATTAAACATCTAATATGACTTATAATTGGGAACATATACGCATGAAATGTGTTTAGATTTAGAGGTTGTCTTAAGCTTAGAGAGCACACCACTGTTGTGAAGCTCTACTAAATATAGGTGTTTTACACATTGGCGTTGTTACGAGGTACCATATTTATTCTATGCATTACTCTCTCCGGTTGAAAAAATAGATGACATCTTGGACATCAACATAAACATCAAAATGAAGCTTTGAATGGTTTGTTTACGAATTTTGACCACTATAAGATATTTCTATTTTTGACTAAACGGACAAGTAATATGCTTCTACAAATTGAAAAGTTGTATGCTACAAACAAAAGCAGGATATATTTACATTGTTTTTCAATATACTCTCCCAAAACCATGACCCCTCGCCTAGGCACAAGAGTACGTTATGCTAGGGTTATTCTCTTCACCTTATTTACTTACCTTATCTACTTATCTTTGAATCGAAAAGTCAAATGCTTTGACTTTTGTAGTCTATTTTTTTCTACCACGTCTCAAAGCTCTGAGAAATGACTCAAAAGAACCTCATTAGACTTTCCAAACTACCTTGGGAAGCTCTCAAAATACAACTTATAAGCCAATAAGAAGATAAACTTTGGCTTGTTTTTTCAGCTTAAATTTAAATTAAAAGTTACGGCTGCAAATTTGTCATTTTTGTATAGACTAAATGTTGTAGCACTTTTTAGCCATTTTGTGAGAATTTTAGTGATTCTTTTTAAAACTTCCAAAAATATTTTTTAATATTTTTTGGCCTTTAAAACCTCCTATTAAGGTCCCACAACTTTTTTAGATTATAATCTACCGTTAGATTAAACCGAAAAGAAAAAGACAAAGGAGATAAGATAAACCAGAGAGAACACCCCTATACATATTTTCTAGGACGCCCGGCTTATTGTAGAGCCGGCGTGTCGATGCAGACATGCAGTTTAGTTAACCCACCAAGTGGTTCGTTCCATCGAAGGATTAGCGCGTCATGATGCATAAACTAAACCGCACGAGAATACGGTGTCAATGGCAAGCAATTTCGCCTGATGGATCAGATAGCAGCAGCAGCAATAAAACCCATCCAGGAATCCACCCAGAGAAGAATGCCAGAAGCGTTTGAGCAGCAGCTGACTCTGAACGGCCGATCCGGTGACAACGCGTGGTGGAGGCCATGAACGAGACGCGTGCGCACCGAGCCTAGCCACCATTTCACGGTTCACAGCTTCACCGAATATCGCTTGAATTTGGTAAAATTCGCTCCTACTGCCAGGGTACGGCATAAAAAACCACCTGCAAAATTGGGCAAATTCAAAATTTTAATTTTAAATTTAAAACCTTTTAGAATTGGGCTCATATGAGTGAGAGACCCATTCATTTCTAAATGCCAAAGTTAGAAAAGATAGTACTATATTGCTAATTGGAAAGAGAGAATACCAACTTATAAGAAGAGCTCCCACCATATCTTATCATGAGACATATCGAGGGTGAGAAGGAGCAAGGCTAAAGTCACACACGCACAACCCGCGTGCACGTATTATGCGAATTACCGTGTATTTCCGCGTGATTTTCTAGCATGACTTGTAACTTACGGATTAAATCCTTGCGCGTTTAATCTTCTTTTAATTTTGTGGTTTCCTCCCATTAGTTCGTTAATTAATACTAACATTATTACCAATTTTGAAACAGTCAAATGCAATTTATGGCTATGGTTTCAATTTGAAACGGCCGATTAAATGCAATTTATAGCTACGGTTTTAATTTGAAACAGTCAATTAAATGGGCAGTTACCGGTGAGGGGCTATAAATCTTGGAGACGTCCAAGCAAGCCGGCTGGTTTTTCCACTCTCTCGCAATTTAGATCTGATCTGTGTTGAGTCTTCGTGTTGTCGCAGCCTCTCGCCGGCCTTCCTTCTTGGCGTGCACCGGGAGGCAAGAAAAGCGGGATCTCCGAACTGTTGCCACTGCGAGCACCTGCACGAGGCGACAACAAGGTTTCTAGGCAGCGTGTCGCGCGACCGCTTGAGTTCTTTTTTCACAACGTCGACTACAAACTGCAACTAGGCGCGACCCTCAACGTCGACTACTTCCTTTACGGCCAGTTGCTACTGCGCTGTTTCCAATTCATCATCAATCCCTTCGTAAGAATCTTCTTTCCTTCTGTTAGTCGCGTGTGTGACTTTGTGCATATCAAATTTTCAATTATATGTTGCTTGTTGCCTTTGATTCCCGTACTAGAGTCGACTCTAGATTAAGAGATGACTCAACTCTCTATACACCCTTTCTCTCATCCACATTATTTTTTGTCCTATATGACAATACTTAGAGACAGCTAACATAGACCATTGTATATGCTCTTATGGTGGCATTTTTGAGATAAAGCAACTTTCCGGTGGCATCAATGCAAATTTCCCTCGCTAATTTGCTAGCCTAATTGCTGTGAATTCCATATATGTTGGTTAGCACTATTGAATCACAAACGTAAGTAAGACTGTAACTCACCTGTCTAACATTTCACATGCTAATTGACTAGCTCGCATCCCTACCGGAACTTCACCGTGTGCTTCGCGCGGTGTCACGCCCAGTGTGGCAGGGATAGGACTTGCAAAATTTTCTGGCTCGGCCGCTGCGCCCTGCTACCCCACGCATCTCGTCTGATGGTCCGATCCGAGCGAGGAGAGAGCGAGGCTCGCAGTAGTAGTATATTGGGAGGAGAGGAGCAGGACAGGGTGTGGCCTGTGGGGAAGCGGCTGTACGCACGCACTTGGCCGCGACAGGGGCCCGACCGCTGCAACCTCCCGCCATGCTTTCGCGGGGGACAGCAAGCGAACAAGAAACAAATGCGGCACCACCCTCCCCTCCCCTCATCCTCCCGTCGTCAACTTGCGCCGCCCCAGACCGCCTTAAACAAAGGCTCCTTAGTTTAGTTTCCTTAGGATTTATGAAATTATAATGCGCACCATTTCTTGTACTTTTCGGTTTTATTGGCTTGTCTCCTTTTTATGTTTTAAAAAATGAGAATGTTTCCCAAAGTGTGGTTCAGACTTCTCAGTGGAGTAAAGTTTAACGGAGCCTAAGGCATAGCTGCTTAGGCGATGCATGTGTTTAGAGGGAAGCTTAAATAATAAACAAAGAAAAGGTTTTTTTTTTATGTATGTATGTATATACTTACGGATAAGCAGATGGCCTTGTAGCCTGATGGTGGAAATGACGTTGTTCATTTCCACCCACACAGGTTTAATCTCTAGGATTGGTACAACGTGCTACATATTTAAGGTGACATACGTCTCACGACATAAAGACATGAACATTGTTCCATTTCTTAAAAAAAATGTACTTACAGATGTGCTTTCAAGAGGATGTGTGCTTAACTTTGCTTCCAATGGTTAGCCCGTGCATTGGCCTATTTTTCACTTTCTTGCATCGTGCTAACAAGGTAATTGCAACATCTAAGCATAGTTATAGAGAACTGAGCCCAACAGTTGGTTGAACCAGACAGAGAGAGGGTCGACTCCGTTGACCGGCGCGCGTCACACCTGCCAAGGTGTTAATTCTAGGAAAGAAACACAGGTGTACACAACTTGTATAATAGCACAGGTGTACACTTAATTATATTACAGGAAAGAATTTTTACATGTGTGCTTACCGATGTGGCAATATGCTCTCTCTATAGACATCTATCATTTGATTAATTTGTACATTTTATGAGGTAACAGTGTGAATAACCTGAAATACATCAGAACATCAATGTTTGTAAAACGCATGAAAGAATACTTGCCTTAACGAGATAGCATTGACCACTACTGCTAATTCTTCAAGAAATTAGTACGGCCATGGCTACCGATGGCATTTACACGGTGTTAAGTGATTGCCATACATACCTGCATGTCAATAAAGTACAACAAACACATTCCAACTTAATCAGGGTAGCAGCAACGTAATCCTAAAAATCAGAAAAAAAAAAATTATTCTTTAATCAGCCAAGTTCTTCTTGTGCCGTCCAAATTTCAAATATGCTATATATATATATATAGACCTGGAAACGGCACGGCATATATGCTGCCGTCGCGGCCTCCCGCCTCCAAGAACGGCAGAGGCACGTGCTCGCGGCGGTCGCTCGCCATGTGGGCGTGGTCGTGGCCATGGCCGTGGCAATGGAGCGTGCTCGTCGGCGCGGCGTGCCTGTGCGCGGCGCACGCGGCGGCGGCACGGGCGGCGGAGGCGCTGTGGTGGCGGCCGCGGCGCCTGGAGCGGCACTTCGCGCGGCACGGCGTGCGCGGCCCGGGCTACCGCTTCTTCGTCGGCAGCTCCGTCGAGCTCGTCAGGCTCATGGTGGACGCCTCCTCCCGCCCCATGGCGCCGCCCACCTCCCACGACATCCTCCCCAGGGTCCTCGCCTTCTACCACCATTGGAGGAAGCTCTATGGTACGTACGTACGTTCGAATGATCGATAGCCAAGAACCAACGATTCTTTCGCCTCTTTTCCATCTTGAATTCCAGTCAATTTGATCACGGAATTCATGAGCAATTGTTCATCAATTTCTTCTGCCATGACGTACTCGGTTTCTTGGTCTTCCTGATGCTTTCAGGTTGATTCTGTCTCTCTTTCTTTCAGTGCTTGGTTCTGACTTTTCGGACACAAATTCAAATCAACTTTCGTTGCGCTTTCACCTTTTCGTGTCAAGTTCACACGAAAATTTCCAAGCAACAAAAAAAAATTTGCACTCGCATAGTATAGAAAGGGAAGCGTAGACTGGCGCGTGAACCCGGAGGAAAGACGGGGGACATGCTTCCATGCTTTTGCAAATAGAAACAAGAGTGCAGACGTTGAAGCACGCCCTGATTAGGTGAGCTCCGTTTCACTTTGCTACCACTACAACTAATACTAATACCACTACTTGCTTCACTTTAATCGCGACGATAACAACAAACAAACAAACAAACACCAACAAATGTT
Source organism: Olyra latifolia (assembly GCA_036346145.1). Classification (NCBI taxonomy): domain Eukaryota; kingdom Viridiplantae; phylum Streptophyta; class Magnoliopsida; order Poales; family Poaceae; genus Olyra; species Olyra latifolia. The sequence goes on along the minus strand of CM070529.1, from coordinate 52,926,410 downwards.
GCATCCTCCCAAGTCAAACCGGTCGATCGCCATGATCACTACTAGCTCGATGGATCTTTCGACCAGGCTGTACACGCTCGCTGTCAATGTAGGTCAATGCTAATGCGAGTAAAGTAAGCACGAGGAGGCAGGCTAGCCATGGCTAGCTCACATGGATGCTTGCTTGCTTTGCTTCGTGCTTAGCTATCTACGCTGCTGCATATGAGGCAGCAGCGTCGGCGTCGCATTGCCAGAGCATTTTCAGCTCAGGATCAGCTTAATTTGCTTCCGGTTGCTAGCTAGCTCTGATTAGTTTAATTGTCGCCGCAACCGATGATAATTCCCTCTCTTTTGAACGGCTCGTGGAGTATAATATGCAGTGTACAGCCCTACCTACAGGGCATGCATCTGCGTTTAATCCTAGTGAGGAATCTTATTGTTGATCCATCGGTTAGGAAATGATGGTGAGGCGATCGCCCACATGAAGACATATGCTCAATGTTCAGTGTTGTCTTGGATCTAGGAGTACAGCTTTCTAATTCTTCATGTAGACCATTAGCATTAGATTAGTTCTGGATGTGATTTGAGTTTTCCCAAGTTGACTGCGTGCTTGTGTGCACCTGTTTTCTCGATCTCGACCGTCCAAATTTTGATCCAACCATCGGGACAGGGCGAAAGGACATTGGCAATAAGGCCCTATTCTTGTCAGTTTATGAGACCTTATTTTCGCTTAAAATAAAAACAATTTGTTTTTTCGAATCTTTTTTTTTCTATCTCAAAACTTGTCTAAAACCTTTAAAACAAAAGTCGAACGAAGTGGATCCGACTCTTAAATCTACCTCGGGAAGCTCTCGAAATTAAAAGAAAAGTTAAATAAGTCAAATAAGATAAATAAGTCAGGTAAGATAAGCTGACGAAAACAGAGCCTAAGTCAATAAACTTATTCCGACAATCTCAGTATATGGATTATGTGGGTGATTTTTTTTTTATCTGGATTCAATTTGTAGGATTAATTTTGGAGCAATTTTATGGTACACAACTGTTGGTGTAGTGTATTCTAGATTTAACTGTTCGTTTAGGCTGCTGTCAACATAATTATACTACACGCGTGATATAAAAGTTTAAAGAAATCTGAAGTGTTGATCAAATTAAGTGAATGGCAATTATGGCATGGTAAAAGGGCTGTATTTTTGGCAGGTCCGATGCATTTGATTTGGTTCGGGAGCACGCCGAGGCTGACGATCAGCGAGCCGGAGCTGATCCGGGAGGTGCTGCTGACGCGGGCGGAACACTTCGACCGGTACGAGGCGCATCCGATGATCTGCCAGTTCGAGGGCTACGGTCTCAGCAACATCCGCGGCGAGAAGTGGGCGCGCCGCCGCAAGATCCTCACCCCGGCCTTCCACACCGAGAACCTCAAACTCGTCGTGCCATTCGTGGGCGAGATGGTGCACCGGATGGTGGGCGAGCTAGTGGAGCGCATGCCGGCCGCCGGCGAGGCCGAGGTGGACGTCGCCGAGTGGTACGGCCGCGTGCCGCAGGAGGTCATCACGTTCGCCACCTTCGGCCGCCGGAACTACGACGACGGCAAGGTCGTGTTCCAGCTCCAGGACGAGCTCGCCGGCTACGCCGCCGAGGCGCACAGCAAGGTGTTCATCCCCGGCTACAGGTACGCACCCATGCACATACACTCGATGACTAGATCAAATCACTCCGTGTGCACGGCGAATTGGCGATCCTGATTTTTTTTCTCTCGCTGTTCGTGTTCAGATTCTTGCCGATAAGGAAGAACAGGCGCGTGTGGAAGCTGGTCAGGGAGATCAGGAAGAACCTGGCCAAGTTAGTCGTCGACATGCAAAGCCATGGCGGCGATGGGCGGAAGGTCGACGGCAGCAAGGACGGCGGCGTCATGAGGGACTTCATGAGCTTCATGACGCCGGCCATGACGACGGAGGAGATCGTTGAGGAGAGCAAGAACTTCTTCTTCGCCGGGAAGGAGACGCTGACCAACCTCCTCACATGGACGACCGTCGCGCTCGCCATGCACCCGGAGTGGCAGGACCGCGCGCGCCGGGAGGTCGTCGGCGTATGCGGCCGGCACGGCCTCCCGTCCAAGGACCACCTCGCCAAGCTCAAGACAGTACGTACGCATGGGCACACGCAGCCGGCATCACATCACATGCATGAAATTTTCAAATTTTTTTCTTCTGATTCTTGCGTCGATGGACGGGCGTGTGCATGCATGCAGCTCGGGATGATCGTGAACGAGACGCTGCGGCTGTACCCGCCGGCGGTGGCGATGATACGGAAGGCGAAGCGGGACGTGGAGCTGGGCGGGTGCGTGGTGCCGGCGGGCACGGAGATCCTGATCCCGATCCTGGCCGTGCACCACGACGCCGGCGTGTGGGGCGCCGACGCTGCGGAGTTCAACCCGGCGCGGTTCGCGGAGGCGGCGCCGCGGCATCCCATGGCGTTCATGCCGTTCGGCGGCGGCGCGCGGATCTGCATCGGGCAGAACCTGGCGCTGATGGAGGCCAAGGTCGCCCTCGCCGTCGTGCTGCAGCGGTTCGCGTTCCGGCTGTCGCCGGCGTACGTGCACGCGCCCAGTGTGCTCATGATACTCAACCCGCAGCACGGCGCGCCGGTGATCTTCCGGCCGTTGTGATCAGCCGCCATCTCACTGGTTCAGCTCAGTGATCCGAAAATTCCCATGTCAATCGGATTCAATTAATTCCTTCCTGTAAATTATCATCTACCATTGTCAACTAAAAATATATAAAGTATACATACGAAACAAGTTTCAGACTACAAAGAAGCATATAAATAGGTACAGCGGTTCTCAGAATTTGAATCAATCTATATGTATTTTTAGCAGCTCAATCTTGAAAGGTACCTGGATCTCAACACCAACAATGTAAACTTGTAGAATATTTACAAACAAGAAGCAAAAAAATTTTAAAACGCCAGCCATCCTCTCCCAGTTTTTCCAAAAATAATCGCACTGGAGCAGCTCACCCAGGCATCTCCAAATTAAGATATCAAATTCTAAGAAAAATTACTCCTTTACGCAAATTATTCCATATATGGAATCTGTTATGGCAATTAACCTTTATCAGTGCAAACTGTCAATAAGCACATACAGGAAATGAGAAGAGTGCATTTCTTGGCCAAACTATTTCCCTATGATAAACTACCTCTATACAGGGTATCATATTACACAGGAGGTCTTCAAAATAATTTAAAATAATAACGGAATGAGATTGCTTTTCTTGACCAGTGAAATTTGAAAGGATAATTTTAAAATTTTCAGGTGGTCTATGCTGACAAGTGCACGAGCTTCTCGATTTCCTTGATAATTAAGTCTCTCTCCTCATCAAGCTGTTCATCTTCACCTATTGAAAATAATGCACAAATAGTGTCACGGTATGCATCTCTCATCAACCTAACAACGAATCTTCTTTTAACATCGAGCAGCAATTATAACATTGGTTATTCCATTGCTGGCATCAATTGCTTGGTCAGAGCACAGAATCCTCAGGGAGTCAGGGGTTAAGCTAGAACTAGAGAAATGTAAAGTACCTTTGCTTGTGGGAAGATTGTGGAGTAGCTTCATCAATTCTCTGTGATTCTCTACCAAAACTTGAATAATATCACGAGGCTTGTTTGGATTGGCAACAAATACCTGTTCCCATGAAGCAAAAATGAACCACCCAAATATGGTTAAAGAGAAGTGCTCCTAAGGTTTTAATTAACTAAAGATATCCAGTTCAACAGAAAATTCCAAAATCAAACAAGACCTAATCAAGTAAAACGATGAATTGATTAAATACTAACTTGATATAATAATGAGAAAACCAAGTGCCAAATTGATTATATTTTGAAATATGCAATTCACAAACTTAACAAAAAAAACACAGGATTGGCAACAATAGAAATTTTTAATGCATATCACAAGAAATGGAAACTGCGTGGAGGTTAGGCATTGAACAATGAAGATTTGATGTGTGTCAAGCATAATGTGACTTAAATGTGTGGATCTGTGATAGCTGATATTAAACTTTTATTTTACACTAGATGGCTAATAACAGCTAACCAAGTTCAAAGGTTGGAAAACCAAAGATAAAAGTTATACCTTAAAAATATGGAAGGCACATATCCTGATATTTTTGCTTGAATCCTACAAAAGCTCCACATTAGTACAGGCATTAAGAAATGATGTGCACGGAGCCATGGACAGTAAAAACAAAACTTATCATCCATGCAGAGCAAAAGAAACCATCTATAACTAGTGTGTTGATTTCTTCTCTCAGTTGTCTCCTTCAGGAGTGTCTATTCAAACTATTTATATACTAGTGTGTTTAAATTCTCATTTTCAAAGAACGAATCTGGCACTCATGGAATGCATAATTTGCTGGAAGAAACAAATTGATAATATTGGACTTCTCTAACAGGTGGGTTGTAAATAATGATACCATGCATATTAGCTACAAACAGAAATATATTTAGCTTTGGAACTCTTGCAGCCACCAAAGAAATGATGAAGGTGTATAGTTTTGTTTATCTTAAGAAACCATTTGGTTGGTGTGCAGTAAAAAAAAGCAGGGTTTCTTGTTTCACGTACTAGTACCACCATCCACCACCCATGACACCACCATTGTTAGAAAAAGTAAGAGGAACAGATCAGAGGAAGTGAAAAGGATAATAAGCAAATCAATGATTTCTGAATGTGGAAGCAGTAATTTAATACCTTCAGAAGACCAATCATAATATATAAGTAATGAACTTCCAAAATGAACCGCTTCATTATTTGAGCATTTGGGGCCTCCAACAGAAACTCTGAAAGAAACTGACATGAAGAACACTTTTTAAGTTTCCTTTCTCAATGGTGAACAAGAAATTGTAGTAAGTAATCCAAAATAGTCTAACCTTCACTGACTGTCTTCTTGTCACATAATTAGTTGAAGCTAAAAGCTTCGTGTAGAGTTCAAAGAACTGCACATGTTTACATAATCAGAGCAACAGAAAGTATCGATCAATAGTTTGAACAATGTAAAAAATAAATTTTCATAATGACAAGAATCAGCATATGCAAAAGAAAATAGCATGGGAAGATACAATGGAAAGAATGGGGCGCATCTATTTAATAATGACATGAACATGGTGTAGTTCACTCATTTCACATAAAGATATCACTCTCTCATCTCAGCTAACCTGTTCGTAATGGGAGTTCAGAAATTCAGACACTGCAGCTTCATGTTTGGTAAGCAAATCCTGCAAACACCTTGTCAACAACAAATATTAATCTTGAAGAACCAAGTGTAAACCCAGATAACAGCATAATATGGATGCCAAATTGAACTAAAAATGATTTACCTTGAAGGTATTCAGAGCATCAGAGGCGATATCAAAGTTTGGCAATTCAACGTACTGGAAAAATAACTCAAAGCTACTTGACTCCAATATATATCTGAAAGAGCACTACAAAATCAAATGCATGTAAAATTAATCATTTATGTAATTAATAAATCATCTGTTTGCTCATTTTATTTTTGTAACCATCTCATAGCTGATGTAGAAAGCAGATGAATTTAAAAAGGTGCAAATGAGGGGTTGGGGGGGGGGGGGTGGGGGTTGTTATAAAAGCTGTTTAAAATCCAACACCTTTATAGTGCTTGTCAACTAAAAAGGATCAATTTAGCAAGGAATCAGTGGGAGAGGGTGAAATATTTTTTGTACATACTTTTCTTTCTCTTAGGTAACTGCCATGATGTGTAATTACTAATTTATTTTACTGTTTCTGCTTCTATATAAAATTAAAGTATTTCTAACGAGAAAATAAGCCAAGACAAGTTGGGTAAAAATTCTCATAGGCGTATACATTGGAGACATGTAAACGCAAGCAGAGAAAGAAAGAGTACTCCTGATCACTACGAAATAGGAAATCTAGTTTCATGAAACTTTGAAGACTTACTTTGCAAGTGTAGGATATTTTATGCATTCTCGCAGCATGTTCCCACAGTTCAATGCAACTTCCAAGTTCTTGTAGCTAGCGCAACAGAGTGAACCAATCAAATACAAAAAATATTATAATAAATTAATCAAGCACAAAAATGTGTGTGAACCATAAACAACCATACAAAAGGAACCAATGGGTACAGACTATCAGCAATTCATGGCCAAATAAAACAATCATAGAAATTCATGAAGAGAATGATGCGGCCAGAAGGAAAGGAAAGGTACAGGCAACAAATAGAAATAGACAGCTTCTAATGGTGCTACAATTGCATTGCCAGTTTACCACCAATAAACGAATCAACATATTACGGATTGAATGTTGTCCATCCATAACTCAAGAAACATAGGCCTTACCAAACAACGAGGAAATCTAGAAGATCAACATGATTTTCAATATAGTGCACGCAGCAATAGCTTTCATTGACCTTCTGCCTCAACAAAATGCACCAACAGTGGACAAGATCCTTTCTACCCTGCAATTTATAACTAATAAGCCAAATAAGAAAGGTCATCAAATTCAATTAATGAATACCATACCTCCCAGCCCAATGAAGGGAGATTCTGAACAAAGAGCGGAAGGACATCCTCCTTGCAAATTTCAAGGGCAATCTGTAAAACCTGCTCCTGATTTGGTTCAACTTCTCCATCACCAGAAAGTGTCTGTCTCAAGGTAAATACATTTTTCTCAACATCTTCAAGAGCCTGATAAAAAAAGACATATAGACATATAGTACATGAGAAACAAGTGGTTTGTAGCAGCTATCTCTGTGTAAAAAAAAATGTATACAAGGGCATCATAATGATCACAGTTACATGTAACGAGACTTGTAATTGTTATACATGAAAAGCTGATGCTAAGTTGCTAACGAAACCCAACCATCAAAATAATTCTTTCAACAAACAGATACAACAAAAATGCTCTCTCCATGTCATTACTAGTTACTTGGGATATAGTACACCTCCTAAAACATAATTAAATCTTCTCAAGCAGCCTTGTTTGGCAATAGTCTTCTGTACACATAGAGAAGGTAATAGTATTGTTTAGCACCCCATTGGTAACTAATAATGTAAATGGTTATTTCCTTATTAGGTGCAGTCAAACTCCAGAAGAAGGTAGTTCTTCAATCTAATTCACCTCGGGATCAGTGCCTTTCTCACCACCGACATTGGGGCAAAATGAGCACTCCTATGCTAACTGCCGAGCATGATCTCGGCAGACCCCATTGCCCTCCAAAGGTCAGCGCTTTCTGAAGCTTTGAACGACAAACAAACCATTGCAGCCATGGGATCGAAGAGCCACACAAACCATCCGCAAAACGCCCTGGCAATTACGTTTCCTGACAAGTCTGCTACTGCTTGGAAGCATGGCGAATTGGCCTGCAAAGCTCCAGCCAAAACCAGCACATTTGCTACTACCAAGTGCCAAGAACCACTGACATTGCGATCCAGAAAGGTCACTCGTAACATAGCAACCCGATCCCAGGCTCCCAGCAGTCACCAAGATCCCAGATTTGTCCCCAGCTGGGACGACCAGACACTAGCCGTGAGCCGGCATGTGCGGATTGGACCAGGAATCCCGTGCAGGTGCAGAGCAAGAAGGATGGTGCGCATACTAGGGATGTGAAGCCGTGAAGAGGGGAGAGGAGGGAGGAGAAGGGGAGCCCACCTTAGCGCCCGTCTTGGTGTCGAGGGAGAGAAGAGAGACCTTGATGAAGCGGACGAGCTCCGGCGGCGACGGACGCGGCCTCGACGCCGCCCGGAAGAAAAAGGACATCTCGCCGGCGGCGAGGGAAGCTCTGTGCCTTGATCTCTTCGTCCAGTGGTGTGGAGGAGGCTGGGGGCAAAGCCGAGAGGGTGAGGGGTGGCAACGGGACCCGTTCCCCGATCCAGCGGGGAATTCCTCTGTCAGGAGACGCGTATTATGCGAAGAAATTGTTCCCGGCGACGATGGAAACGGGAAAATTATTCCCCCATCAGAGTTGGCGGAGACAGGGACAGGGAGGAAATTTTTTCCCCGCGGGGACCCGGTTGGAGACCCAAACTTAGTTTAGTACAATTTAATTGTTAGATTGCAAACATATTCTCTATCTTATCATATTCATATTTTTATAAACGGGATAACATAATCTTCAATGAATGCATGCATTCTTTTTTCCTTGCCCTGTTGATATGATTTTAGAGTTAAAATAGCTATAAGAGCTCTTCTCTTGTGTGAAATTTTTGTGGGGATGGATCCCCGATGGGCCCGATACCCGAACAGGGATGGGACGAGGGGATTTTCGCCCCCGAGTTGGAAAACAGGGACAGAGAAAATTTCGGGTCACAGGGACGAGGACGGGGAGGCACTCCCTGGCGGGGAATGCCCCCGTTGCCACCCCTAGGTGAAACGAGGGGACGCGGGGGCTGTCCGACGCCCATCGGACGAGCTCCCGTCCAATGGCCTCCGCTAGCCGTTGGCAGCGATAGATCTAAATGAAAACTTTGTTATTTTTATTTTAGCTATGAAAAAATTCTTAAAAAATCTGCAAAAATCGTAAATATTAACTAATCTATGTCACGTTCAACATATATTTTTAGTACATATTTATATTAAAGTTTTTAGATCTAGTTATGCTTTAGTACATTTATGAAAATGAATATTGATCATAAAAAGATGAAAATAATATATGTTGAATTTGACACGGATTAGTTAATATTTACAATTTTTATAGATTTTTAAAAAATTTTATAGTTAAAACAAAAATAACAAAGTTTTTATCTAGATCTATCGCTGGCCGTTGGATGGAGATCCAACAACCAGCGGAGGCCATCGGATGGGAGCTCGTCTGACAGGCGTCGGACGCTCCCGCGTCCGAAACGAGGAGTTGACGACGACAGTGTAGTGCGAAGTTGCGAACACCAACTTTCCGCCTTCAAAAGGTGATCACGTAGAATTTGGAAACCGCTGGATGCTTTGTGAGTCGTGAAAGCGTAATAAAATAATGTTGATTGATGCGTGACAGTGAAAGTAGGATTGAATTAGTTAATTTGAGTCGTATGATATAAACTTACGAAAATAAAAGACTCTGTTTTTTTCAAGCCTATCAGTGATCAGAAGATAAGCATTGCAATTTTACAAATACAACCCTAAAAAATAATACCAAATTCTTGAGGATGGATTCATGCTCCTAATGCCATCGTGGACATAGCCGCCAGACTGCAAAGTCGCCACGAACAAACCTTGACCAAGAGATGGATTCATAGGATCACAATCAAGCATAGACGTGACAGCTTCCATATAAGTCGCAAGGAAGAAGACTTAGTCATTAAAGCACTGCCAAAGACCGCCATCGAGAACCTCAAGCTCGTTGGCACAAGAGCCACCCAGCACACATCCCGCACACCTACCCTTATTTTGAACCAAAAAAACTTGCCACCAGCATTGATATCCAAGTCACACACCGTCACTGCCACCTGGACCAGATCCCGCGCCAAGGCTCTTCCTCATCCTCATTAGTGCCATCAGCAGCCTAGAGAGATCTTTATTGGCTACTTCACAAGCCTAAAACATCGTAGGCCACGCCAACAACGAACAACAACTCGCTAGCAAGAAAGCTTCCCCCGCTTATTCCACCACCTCGAGAGCGCCACCGAAAGAGTTGTCACCGAGACAATTGAGAGTCGCGGGAAGAAAGCCCGCTATTGGTCCAAGCAAGCACTATCCCAACCCTGAAAAATGTCCATCCTCGAGGAACAACGGTGAAGGTGGTGAGGCCGGCGAAGGCACCTGGTCCGCCTAACTCCAAGAGGATTTATATGTCGCATCTCCGCCGCCTCTGTATGAACCGTAGGAGAGGAAAATTGCTACAAGATTGGAGAATGTGATGACAAGACGCTTTTCTAAGCCTATGCTAGTAGGATTGAATTGTTGTGTTGACTTGTCTGTCCAGAGTGTCAATAGTAACACAATGTTATGTCTGAGTTGATAAAAAAGTATAAAAATACAGGTACACAATAACGTAAAACGAATCTTTTTTAAGAGGTACACTCGGACACACATAATTCACATCACGTGCACGTATGCCCGATGCATATTGTCGACGATTGGGAACCGGATTTCCCGTCGAGATTATTTCTCAATTGAGGGATCAGAAAGCCCCTTTCTGCCGATGTGTGGCGTTCTGAGATGTCGAAGACTCTTAGTGTGAGCGAATTGAGAATGAACAAGACACAAGGGGTTTATCCTGGTTTGGGCTTCCTGAGAAGGATAATAACCTTACTCTAGCGTGTGTGTATTGTAGAGCGTAAGATTATAGTGTATGCTCTTGTGAGCATGTTGATGATTTTGTGCCGATGTTGTCTATCGATGCGTCAATGAACCTCTTTTCAAATGATCGAAAAAGGGTGCATATATATATATATACATATATATATATATATATACATATATATATATATACACACACACACACACACTCTAGTTGAATGCCCATGCGTTGCAACGGAGTTATAAAAGAATGATGAATCACAAATAATGATGAATATTTTTCCTTCATGCTTCTTTTTCTTGTATATTTTCTAAGAAACAATGAATCACAAAAAACCTCAACCTTACATACTACAGGATCTTGTGAAAATTGAAAGCAAATATAGCCATATATAGCTCACTTTAGAAATTTTGTTTTTGCTTATAAATAAAGTTGCATATGTCCTAAACTTATGTAATAATTGGTTATTTGGAGGTTACATGTATTGAGGCCATAGGCATTTCACCATGAACTTGTACAGCTGAACAAGATAAAAAGTTTAAAATAACATTGTACATTCTTTAAGAACAGAAGTGTTGTGCATAATCAAACCAAGCTAAATGATTAAATTTCCTCTCAGGGCAGCAAAAAGGTATATAAATGAACATGAATATATGGTTTAACGTGTTGTGATTTGCACATATGAAAAAAATCTATTTTTACCATCATATCAGTAGAATCTAGCAATCAGTCAACATCTTGCTTTTCTCTGGTGCAAATCGCCACTCTCTCCTGGATGAACCATTTAAAAGACAAAATATCTTTTGGTAGTTTTAGATCTGAACCATCTGAATACACATGAAAATGAAGGGTGTTAAGATCCAGAAAATAACAATATGTACTGTTTAAATAAGGAGATGGTTGACATTCCAAATTTTCACCTAAAAGTGAGAAGTTTGCAATTTTAGAAAAAAAAACACTAAAATGCAGGCTTTTTTATCCAATTCTCAAAACACATCTTAAAATGTTTAGTGGATGGTTTAGCTAAAACATAAAAAAGTAGCCTACTGAATATTCAAGCCTCAAATGAGACCTAACAACATAAACTCCGTGACCTATCGAGGGATGCAAAAAAAATAATAACTAACATAGGAATTAGAATGTATATCACAAACATAGGCAATTTGCTGAACAAATATGTCTAAACCAGATGGTTCCCTCTTTTTATATCTTAAGGAGGAATTTTTGGTGAATAAAATATACTAACCAGGGTTCAGCATGTACAAACTACTCAGTCCAGCATGAAGTTCAATCCATGTAGGCTATAAACTGTCTATGCATAGTCATTAGCTACTACAAATGTAAACCCCATGACATTCACATTAATTTTAGGTAACTGAACTCCCGCAGCAGATAAGGCTGATCATAAGATAAGTCTGATCACTTACCTCTCAAATGGCTAACCCATGGCATCCACACTGTAGATTGAATCCCTAGAAAACCACAAACGTGGCAATTTGCTTAAAGGGAAATATATAAGCGCTCGGGTAAGAGATGAGGTTGGGCTAGTAGAGTGTAGTTACCTTGCTTCATGAGGCTTGCATCGCAGTAAATGATGATCCTAAGGCAGTGATACCCTGCCATAACATGGGTCACGTCCATTTCACACCCAACACTTGAGCTATTAGAGAAGTTCAGGCCGGCAAAGGGCATATTGAGTCAAGAACATCAAATAAGCAACTAAATTACCAAAGTTGACAGAAAATAATCTTAATCATAATGTAGAAAACATTTAAATCCAGGGTGTTTGTTGGCGTGTTGCAAAAATGAGGAATAGAGAATCTGACCCAGCTGGTTCAAACATTGGATGCAAGAACTACCATCCGCTGAACGGAACAAAGAAGTGATTCCAAAAGCTAAAAGGCTTAGGGAAAAAAAGGTGCACAAATCTGAAGGAGTAAGGAGAACTCACCATTTTGGTTTGATCCACCAGTGACCTGTATGACATTAGATACATCCTCATGCATCAAAAAACAATGAAAGAAATGGTAAATTGAAAGAATAGACGAAACAAATACGGGAAAAACAAAATCCAAACAAAACCAGATCAGGAATGCAGATTGGAACCAGGGGATGGCCACTTGAGCTTGGTCGGTGCTGCTCTAGAAGGCAACAGCACAATGCATGGCGATGCACAATTTCTATGGTCTCTAGATTGCTTAATGCAGTAATTTAGAATGGAAAGGATAAAGTAAAATGAGAGGATCTAAGCAAACTTCTTACATAAGTCCTCAAGCACTTCCTGGCAAAGCAACTTATTACCAGCAGGATAGTAGCACCAATGTCTGTGGGTAGTTGAAATCACACATGTTCTGAATCAATGGAAAGGAATGGAATATTCAGCATGTTAGCGAGTGATCCAATGGCTTAATCAATGAATGTTCAAACATCATGGTCATTGAAAAAAAATGACATACACACCAATTTCAATTGTGAAATACAAAACAAATATTTATTTAGAAATAGTACAAGAAAGGTTATCATGGTCAAATGATCAAATCATCGTAAAGCCTTAAATCTGTGGCCTAAGAATGAGCACAATCAATTTGCAAGTTTCAACTATTCAAAATGAGCCCAATCAACTCCATACATGCTGATGCAATTAACAGAGCAGAGTCAGCTATTCATGTCCACATTTGAAAACCATTTGTACAAAGCAAAACCAATTTTCACCAATAAAGGACCAATGGCTGCATAATAATTCCTCTAAGCACTTTCTTTCTTTTTATCTAGATTGGCCTATAAATTTATTAGATGGAGTAAACAGTTCAATATTGAAGGTCTGCTAGCTGCACAAGATAGGAAATTGGAATGTATATGAATCATCAATCATTGTACCATAGAATCATCAATTACACAAACAACCACTTCTAGATTGATTTTCTGTTCTGTTTGCTGATACTAAACAGGAGAACATACAAACCATCCCTCGTCCAAATTCCATTTCAGGCACTCAATCGCCGAGCAATAAAAATTTCTACCATAAAATTCACATAATATGATCATCATACCATAGAAATTCTGATAGAATCATGAACCATCCTATCATAGGCAGATTTTGGGGCACATGGATCAACTTGTCAACTGCGGTCAACGAAGGAAGGGGATGACCCGCTGAGAGGCCAGCTGAAGAGCGGGAATGCTGGAATTGGGGAGAAGGAAACCGAGGACACAAAGAACTCGAAGAGGTGGGCGAGTGGATGACGCTGCAGAGAGGTCGGTGAGGAGTCTGGGGCGGTGGAGAGCACGCGGTGGAGGTGGGATGGGATGGGGACGAGGCGGCGGCGGGCGGGACGGCACTGATGCCGGAGCGAGGCGGCGCGGTGAGGAGAGCACGCGGTGGCGGCGGGCGGGACGGGGACGAGGCGGCGGCGGGTGGGATGGCGCAGTGAGGAGAGCGGGCGGTGTGGACGAGGCGGCGGCGGGCGGGACGAGGACGAGGCGGCGGCAGGCGGGATGGCGCAGTGAGGAGAGCGGGCGGTGTGGACGAGGCGGCGGTGGCGGGATGGAGTGGAAGGGTATCGGTGAGGAGAGCGGGCGCGGTGAGGAGAGCGGGCGGGGTGGAGGCTGATTGGGTATGGAGTGGGCGGTGGAGGTCATTGATTGGCTGTGATTTTAAATTTTGAATGTAACTTACCACTCAGCACTCACCATAAGCCTCTTTTAAGTAGTGTGTGTATATATATATATATGTCTTATCTCAAATTGTTGGCTCTGAATCTCTGGGAGGCGGTTGCGTGCATCGTGGGCAACGAAACCGATGACACGCCACAAGCGAGACAATTTTATGGCCACACAGATCGTGGGCAATGGCTCCCGCATCGTGGAAAACATAGCCACGTGGCACGTTTTAGCACGCCATTATGTCGGTGCCCGGGCAAGCAAGACCCTCGGGCATTGTGACGTTGCCCGTCCGAGCATGCCATGATGCTGACTTCAGGGCGAGCCGGCCAACACCTAGTCTCACCGGGCAAGACCTCTCCGGGCAAGGACTCAGCTCGAGCTGGGACGTCTTAGGAATCACATCTAAGGTACCCATCGATTTACAGAGCTACTAGGACTAGTCCTGACTCATAGGCCGTAAATCAATCCTCGACACATATAGAAAACCATATATGAGGCCCAGTAGCCTTGAGTAGCACTAAATCCTAGCGTGTACCTACCTCTGGGATTAGATCTCGGAGAAATATGATGAGGCGCGACAAGCTCGAGTCTCTAACACTGTAACACGGGCGAGTGCGTGTGCATCCTTCACATTGTACCACTTGAACTACGGCTCGATCCACAAACGTAACAAAGAACTAAAAGAATTAGCACTTCTATATAGCACATAGGGTCGTAGGTTAAGCTCAAAGCTTGCGCTATCCACGTCGCTTAAATATCGCAGCCATCCATCGCCACGCGTGGCTCAAATCTGGCCATCCGTTCGCCCCCTTTGCATTTGCAAAAAAACCCAGAACCATGAAAGGTGGATGAAGGTGAGTTTAACTATGAACTCCAGGATGCTGGGAACGATCTCTTTTCGGGGAATCACTCCAGTCGAGAGACCCTCTTCCTCCCTTTTCTAAATCTAGGAGAGAGGCGAGAAGTCTAGAGAGACATCGACTCTTTCAAGGAAAGAAGGAAGATCGAATACGAGATGGACTCCCTGTCGAATGGAATGGACATCCTTGGAGACAGCTATTTAAGACTGAATTTACCATAAAATTGGACAGAAAAAACTACTACAAAGACCACAAGAAACCCAGCTCAAAGTGAATGGAGAGAGAACCCCTGTGCCTTTGGAAGGATCTGAAGCCGTTTGGGCACTCATAGATAAGTGAACTCCAATCCAGGATGCCTTGAAATGGTCAGTAAACTAGCCAGTAGAACAGTAAGGTTAGACGTTTTTATGTGTGACCTCATCTTTCATCGAGATCGTTTGATCCTCATCGAATGGATGCACGACTCATCATTTTTTTCGCATACGCCCCTGTACCTTTAGTATACTCAACCCACAGTCCATCCAGCATAGAGAGCCAGGACCTTGCCATTCGTATTTGTGAAAATTATGCACCAATGCCACTTATTAAACCCATTGCTCCTCTCTCTCTCGCCATCGTTACAGTCCCCACAACCACAAACCTTGAGTTGTACATGCCCTGTCCCTACTCTCCTCTCGACTGCGTCGTCTCGCCCTTCCCTTCGCTTGGCTTCGCCGCCCCGCCCTCACCGGCGCCCCAGCGCTCTCTTCCTCCGCCCTCGCACCATCCTCTGCTTCCTATCCCCACCGGCGACGGGCAAGACGTTGAGCACACCGACGAGGGCCTTGGGTTTGGCACCCCTTCCCTTCCTGCCGGAGCCACTCCCTTGCGTTGCCAGATCCGCCGTCCCCGCCGTCGTACGTGCTCGCGGTAGGCGGATCCGGTGACAGCAAGGTCATCTCTCTAACCTGTGCTGCCCGTCCCCTCCCTGTCTCCTCCGTCGAAGATGTGCTCCCCTTCCCGAACACTGGCGTTTTCATTTCCTAAGGCGCATTATCTCCCATCAACGGTGTGTGCCTTGCCTTCCTCTCCCACCGACGCAACCACCGCCCAGCACCCTCGGCCTCCATGGTTGGTCTCCATCCTGGCACATCATCAGCCCCCAGTCTGACTTCGTCCCTCTTTGCTCTTCCTCTTTCTCTCTTCTTGATTTCTTTATTTGTTTACAGATGCATATTGTTTTTTTAATTATGTGCTACTTTCTTCCATGAGAGGACGTAGCTGTTCAGGAGGACAGGAAGAAAGTACTGGACAGATTCGTGACACAGATCACTTATCCTTGAGGCACTCTTTAGAGATAGGTTGTTAAACTATATCAACAATACTTGGGTATCTGGTGTGTAGAGGTAAAATACTATTGAAGAATCAAACGCATGGCTAAAGCAAGGTTTCTGCGTATTTTGTGTGCTGGATAACCTGGTAACCAATAGGATCATTCACACTACATATCAAACTTGCATGATTGTTCGTAGTTCGTACTGTTGGCCGTCCTATGTGAAATTGTTAATTCATGTTTGAGGCTTTCTTCTTCTTAATAATACTATGTGGTGTTTTTGTGTTAGTTAAAACATCGGTATTGATGTTTCTTTTCTATTTTGACATAAAACATATTTTTATGCTAGCCCTGTTGATTGCACCTTTCTATGACTTCAACATCAGTGTTTAGTGATACTACATGTGTCGGTGGTTGGGAGTTCGGGCTTCCAGGTGCTGAGCTTACTTGTTGAACTCGGAATCAACTGCCCATTTCCGCGCTAGACGAGGACTTCGGGGGTGCACCAGGCTTCCCAAGGCACATCGAGTGAGCGAAAGGAGGTGACAACGCAGTGGTTTTTTACCCTGGTTCAGGCCTCCCACTGCCGGGATAACAGCCCTACATCTAGCCTTGCTTGACAGCGGAAAAGAATGTGTACAAGGGGCGAGCGATCGAGCTACAGGCGGATCAGGCGCTCCTTTATCAAGTAAAGTCGTATTTCTAACTATGGATGTTCGCTGGATCTGCTCGTTGATGGCCGAGGTCTCCATGTCCTCTCTTTTTCTTGTTGTGTGTTGTTTTTTTTTATGTACCTCCTGTTAAATTGGTAGCCGCGAGCCGCTATTTATACCCGCGCCAGGGGACAACTACTACCGCAGGACGCAGCACCACTGTAGCGCGTAAGGCATAAAGGTAAACCATGCCGCTCTCTCCATGCCGTGACGCCGGAACAGGGTAGACGCGACAATCGCTTTTGACTTCTGCGCCTTTGGACCGGTCCGTTACACAGGCAAACGGGTGCACGGGACCTCCTGCCACGTGTTCCTTCGAGCAGGGGGCTGTTCGGGGAGGCGCCCGAGCAGCGAGGCCGCTCGGGGCAGGGTTGTTGAGCCCGGGCCATAGCTCTTGCTCGTGGCCGAGCAAGCGCGGATGATCGGCCCTTGCTAAATGGGTTCTTAGGGTCGCTCAGGGGTGCTTAACACTAGGGGCATAATCCGAAACCCCGACAACATGAATTACATATCTCTTGGTATGTTCTTGGTGCTGACATTCTTATATCAATGGAATTGGCCCTAAAAACTGGAGTCAAGATTATAATTGGCAATTTGTTTCTATGCAGTCAAGGCAATGTGGCCTGAAGGAGCCTCTATCGCAGCCTCTGTATATGACATTTTTTCGTTTGGGTAAGTTCTTTTATTGTTTCTTTAAATATTACAACTGTAACAAAATTATTATCTATAATCTATTAAAATCTGGATTCAAGTGGATTTTATTAATATTTTGAGTTATCCATAGGTCCATATATACCTCCCTGCAGATCAGGGGGATGGGTGGATCATCTAGCCATCCAATTAGCAACGACTGGTAATTGATGTGCTATTTCTTATTTCAGCATGTTTCAGTAGTTTTTGAGCAAAACCTTTTAGCTGCAGCATTTATGCATAACTGTTTTTTTGGTTTCTCAAATTAGGTTCAAGTACCTTCACTGTTATATTTAGGTGTTCACTTTGCTCTTGTTTAAACAAATTGTTGTCTACTTTTTAGCACCTTTATTTTTCTTTTGAACTGTATTATTTTTATAGTTTAATTAAACCATAGAGACTGTTGTGCTAAGAAGATAGTGGACGAAAATTAGCAGGTCATACAAGATTTCTCTTTGAAGCTTCTATATGTTTTATGTTCTGTATTCTTCATGCTCTCAAAATACGCGGGGATTATTACAGGAATGTTGTTGTTCACTCTACAATTTAGAGTGTTGGATAATGTGCTATCGTTTATGCCTCTTTGTTTACTTCTAGGCCAGTCTGAAACCAAGAGTTATCTATGTTCTGGATTTCAGATACTGATTTGTATCCTCTCTTATTTATTTTTTTTCCTTTTCTTGTGAATTTAGAGGTCATGATGATTTGCATCTTAGGCATTGGGAGAGCCCTAAGCCATTAGGCTGCATTCACAGATGCAAACTTTCCTACTGTTGCAAAGTCAATAAATGCAATTCACATGTAGCCCCTCTGTTCATGCTTCTTTTAATTTCCATTCTTCTTAGTAATTATGTCCATACTTTACACCAAGTACCTTCAGTGCCTTTTCTTTTGCTACTGCTAATTTGGAGTCCATAACACGGGATATACTTCACAGCAAGTACTGTCAATGCCCTTTATTTTCATATTGAAACTTGGAGCCTGTAACACTTGAATCTGATTATTCCAGTTGTTATCAAAGCAGGCATAAATTTGAGATTGGAAATCACTGCTCTGTACATCTAAAAACAGCTCAATGATTGTCGTTTGAAGGGAAGCCCAACCACAATGTAGCACTTATACCAAGTCTCTGTCATTTGATGGTGAGAGCATTTCATCATCTCTCAACTGTGGCATGACCATATTTTGTTCATGTTCTATCTACACAGTACTGCATTCACATGCACGCTTTGAGGCATAATGGAAATGTCGTCTTTCCAAACCAAAGAGATGTTTCTTCTGCTCATTATCTTTTTTTTTTTTGCCATGGATAACATACACTGTTGGTATATAGTTTCAGAGAAATGCAGTCAATTTATTTAGTTCCGTATTTTGAAATAAGTACTTTCCATTGGGCCAAATGCACGTTTCTGTTGTTTCCTTTACAAATGTGCTGCTATAGTCAAATTAATAACTGCTTATTGAACTGTGTTTTTTCCTGGATGCTTATTTTGCCAGGATGGACAAAGTATTGTCAGAAGATGGCTGCAAACGTAACATCTATTGAGTTTGGCCTTGTGTAGGAGATCATAAGATTCATAGACTTATTTTGTGAGAAAAACAGAACAGTGCGCCATGGGCGCATGGTCCCTTGTAGTGTACTATACCACGTGTAATAAGTAAAAAAGAATTATGCCGATCAGTGGTAAACTGGTTCACTTAGGGGCTGAATTTATTATTGCTTATTCGTTTATTTATTGGAAAGCTAAACTTTGAGAGTTGTAGATGAAACTTGGAGAATCCAATCCACTTTGTTATGTTTGTTTTTTAGAGCTTTAAGAAACTGCTTTGAGATAATAAAAAGAACGTCGCAACGAACCAAAATGTTTGGATTTTTGATATCTTAAGAAACTGCTTCGAGATAATAAAAAGAACGTCGCAACGAACCAAAATGTTTGGATTTTCAAAATCTACATAAGTAAATAGACAAACAAGCATAGGAAGATAAGCAGCAAATAAACCATGGCTAGGGTTGAACCTGACGAGTCCTTCTATCCTGTCTGGTGTAGACGTGTGGCTCGTTGGCTCGGCTCGGGCTCATATGGGTGACCGAGCCAACTCGGCTTGGCTCGGTTAGTGCCACGAGCTCGGAGCTGGGCTCAGCTCAGGCTCGATCGAAGCTCGAGCTGGTTTACCCAGCTCGCGAGCTCGGCCTAGCTCGTATTGTTGCAGGTTTTCTGGCTCTGTGGACTGCTCGGTGCAAGTAGCAGATAGGAATAGCTAAAAGCAATGTAAATATAGAAGATTATAGACTTTACCAAATGAGCATGTAACAGGAATACAAGTATATAACATTATAGGCCATAATCTTGATTAGATAGGAACTTAGCAAGGTAGCAACTAGCAACAGAAACTTAGCAAAATGAGCAGCCAATAGCCCAATAGGTCCACAAAATGAGCAGTAACAAGACAACACATTACAATAGTCCACAAAAAGAGGAATAGCATGTAGCAACTTAGCAATATAGCTAGCAAGTAGCAACATGATCCAAGGCCCAAACTGAGCCACGAGCCCCGAACGAGCTCGCTATGGCTTGGTTCGGGCTCGAATTCGCACCCGAGCTGGAAAAGCAGCTCGACTCGGGCTCGTTGCCTTCCGAACCGAACAAGAGCCGAGCCTGCAACCGAGTCGAGCCCGAGCTCAGGTTCCAGCCCTACGTGCATTTACATTAGGCCCATGCCGCTTATGCAACTCCTCAGCTTTCACGCATGGTGGGATGTGGTCTGCTGCTTGCTCGGTCACGCCTAGGCCTAGTCGCGTACTCGCTGGGCTCAGAATTTAACGATGTGCATGCATGTCCACTGCATTTGATCAAGAGAGTTTTTTTTCATGGGACCAACTGCTTGGGACTGAATCCAGTCGGCGCCACAGCCATCCTCTCCCTCTCCACTTCCTTGCCTCTGACAGCCATCCCCTCTCTCTCCATTTCCTTGCATCCGACAATGCATCCGCTCCCTTTTTCTTTCTATTTGGTGAGCTTCGTGCATCTCGCCCACCGCCCCTGACACCACCAATCTCCTATCCAAGGCCAACAAGGCCCTTGGCCACGTCCAACCTAACTAGGAGCTATTGTGCGCAGAACCCCCTTGACCATTGGCCACCACCCTCCTATCACTTGTAGCTTAGGTGGCGCCACTACCACTTAGTTGTCTCCCACCGTCGAGCCTTCTCCTTCCCAACCTCCCTCTTTTAATGGGAGATAAAATCTTTCTTTTGCTGTCGTGCTAGTTCAATGTTTTGACAAGATCGTGCGGTGTAATTCCATTAATTGAGTCTCGGGGCTTGGTGAACTCATGACCCTAACCCTAGTAGCAGCGGCACTCTGCCGAGTGGCGGTGGCACATGGTGAGTGGAGGAGGCGGGGGTTGAGGAGAGGAGGAAGAGAAAAGGAGATGATTGGATTTCAATCCAACAATGCAGATACGTTGACTGAAATTTTGCTTAATGTGCATGACAACAAGCAAAACCGTTTCTTTACAAATTTGTGTGAGCTTGATGTTTGTTGTGAGCGCGGCGATCCCGAGCTGAAAATCAACAGTGCACATGTGTATTCGTTCTCGTATTCAACATAGTACGTAGTATATTTTGCCCCACTCCAACACCCTAAATGTTTACAGCACCAGACCGACCACATGACCTACAACGATGAATCAAAGGGCAGAATGATATATACCAAGAACCCAAAACAAGAGGAAAAAGAGAGAGACATGCATGTACTCCATCCAAACCGTCAATCTCGATCCCCACAAATCCTCGTCTAATTATTCCCCTTTTTTCCTCCATGCAAATTGCAATCCTTGAGCTCTCTCTGCAAGCCCCAAGTTTGTGTTGCTGCTGCACCTGAATGCATGCACGTCTCCTGTGTGCTGCGCGCGCGCCACGAACCTGCATGCCCTTCTCTTGCGTACGTCGGTATGTGCACACCACCTCGTCGTCTCTTCCTCTCCCTCCTCTTCCTCTCTCTCTGCCCTTGAGTACGTTCAACCTCGATGGTATCGTCTCCCTCGCCGCCGTTCACTCCTCGAGCGCGGTGGCCGCGGCCTTGTAGAGGTCGTACGGCGCCCAGAGGTAGTCGACGGTGCAGGGCTTCCGCGAGTCGAGCCGCAGCCATGGCTTGCCCTTGCCGCTCCAGTGGAGCAGGCTGATCGGCCCCGGGTGCAGGCTCCGGCACTTGCCCTCCACGTTGTCGCCGCCGAGCCCGTGCTGGTTCCACCGGTGGTCCACCGGTTTGATGTCGCCGGCGAGCACGAGGAGGAACGGCGGCAGCGAGCCCAGGTGGTAGATCCGCTTCCGTTTCTGCACCGCCATCCACTCCTCCACCCGCCGCGTGTAGCCGCCGAGCCGCCACTTGGCGACGTCCATCACCATGACGCCCGTGTTGAAGTAGCACGGCCGGCGGCCGTGGAACGTGGCGCTGAGCTCCGGGTCCGACCAGAAGGCGTCGCTGAAGTACTTGGTGAAGTTGGCGTGACAGTACTCCGGCGCGGCCACGACGTGGCCCCCGAGATCCACCGACCAGAGCTTCCGGATGTCGTCGACGACGACCACGTCGGAGTCGAGGTATATCACCCGGCGCACGTCGGCCGGCAGCGTGTCGGCGAGGTAGATGCGCGCGTAGTTGAGCGGCTGGTCGAGCGCGTGGCGCACCGACCGCGAGATGCGGCCGCGGACGCGGGACGGGTCGAAGCGGTACACCCTGGGGTCGAGGTAGGGGAAAGTGGCGCGGATGGCGGCGAGGAGGTCGGGGTCGAGCCGCGCCGCCAGGAAGTGGAACGCCACGTTCTCCGGGCACGCCGTGTGCTGCAGGATGGAGAACACCGCCGCCATGGTGCCCCGCAGGTAGTTGGCGTCCAGCGTCATGGCGATGTCCACCCGGCCGTCCGCCGACCCCCTCTCCGGGCACGCGTCGCCGTTCCGGAACGCCGGCGCCTCCCGGAACGCCGGGAACGGCGCCGCCGACGGCAGCCGGATGACGTCGACCCGGATGCTCGCCACCGCCGTCACCCCATGCGTGGCGCCGACCAGCAGCACGAGCAGCAGGCACGACAGCATCGTGCACCTCTGCAGCGCCGCCCGCGGCCGGTGCGCGGAGGCAGCAGCTGGCGTGGGCGGCGACAAGGACCGGAGGCCGACGGCGAGCACGGCGGGACGGCGGGGTTGGGCGGCCATCCTGGTCCTTGTCACGGGGGGTGGTGGCTAGCTAGGCGGAGAAGGGTGCAATCATGGCGGTGTTTGAGGGGAGGGGGAGGGGTGGTGAGGGCGGGAGGGCAGGATAAAGTTGGCAAGGGCGCGGAGGC
The DNA here is from genome assembly GCA_036346145.1 of Olyra latifolia. NCBI lineage: Eukaryota > Viridiplantae > Streptophyta > Magnoliopsida > Poales > Poaceae > Olyra > Olyra latifolia. The sequence goes on along the minus strand of CM070529.1, from coordinate 52,903,594 downwards.
GCGGAGGGACAGGAGGCAAGGTAGGAGCGTATGGCCGGCGAGGCATGCACATGCACTGCACCCCGCTATATCAGCTGCTCGTGCTGCAGCTTTCCCTAATTGCTCAAGCCCTGCGCCCCTGCCTGCCTATACTTGGATCATGCATATGCCATTAGTTTGGCATGGCACATTCCAATCACAACCACGTCTATATATACGCACGCGCCCGTAAGCTTAAGCTGCTTGACAAACAAACAATGTCTGCGCGTGACTCGAGATCACCTTCCTTTTGTTGTTACCATCGTGATGAGATACTTCTGTTAATTTGATTTGGTTCCTTATTTTATTGTGTTGAATTTTAGAAAGCTTTTGATACGCAAAAGATATACTAATTAATCAAATTAACTTATTTATCTAGCTTTCTTATTTTAGCTCGTTATATTGTAGAAAGTTTTCGGCTAGCTCTAGATATATCAAATCTGAATGTGTGCAAGCACAGCGCCTCCGAAACACGGAAGCGGAGCTGATGGGACATATCGGATCGAGGGTATGGAAGCATGATGCAGCTGAGCGTGAAAGTGAAGTTGAGAGCATGAGTATGAGCATGACGTTGCCGGGCATGAAAACGGAGCTAAGGGCATGAAATCGAATATGACACGATGAAAAGTAATGTGACATTTTTAAAATAAAAATAATATGATATTTTTTCTAACAAAGCATAGACGACATAATGCTATTAACTATGGAGAGGGGAACCGAGCGAGGAAGGCGCGTGTAAGAGCATCTTTAGCAGATACTCTATAACACCGTTCATCTTTTAGAGTGTAGTGTAAAGTGTGAAGGAATTTTAAAGGATAGATAGAGTGTGTAGAGAATAGAGTATAAATTTGAAGTGGCTGCTAGATATGCTCTAAGCGTGTTGCCTAGTGCTCCAGCTTGTGTCTTGCGCGTCGGGATCAAGGGGCTCCACCACGCATGTTCCGGTGCTGGGAGAGTCGTCGGGGTTGGCTCATTATTCAGACACCACACAATATCATATATCATAAGCATAAGCACGTATAAGTATCACATATAGCTGTTCATAGTGTTTGGTATTAGCTAGCCTGTAAAGCTCAGATCATGCTGGGCAGTATATATGCAGAACAGAATTAACAAGCTAGCTAGCATCTCGTCTGGACTATTCCGGGACGTGTATGGTCGCATCGATCGATCGAGATGATCGTGCATTTGCTTGATCGGTGATTACTAGCCAAGCAGCCAGTAGTTAGCAGGAACTAGTGTATTCATTACTTGGATAGATTTTTGCCTTACGTTCGTGGCGAAGACCCTAAACTAATGCCATGACGTGTCCCAGGATAGCACCTGTATAAGCAGGATCAACTGTTCTTAATCGCCCAAAAGTGCATCCCAATCATCAAAGCTGGGTCCAGCTCTCCTTTTTTTTTCTTTTTCTTTTTTCAACGGAAATGAAGGCCCCAACAAGTGGACGTGGCTGTTCTTCTAACTTCCAACTCACAAGTAGTTGCTTGATTTGATTAGTAATTTAGTAACCATGCATGTTGGAGAAAGAAGCGGAGTCATGAACCCCAAAAGACCATCAGAATTCAGGAAGATCTTGGGTACAGCGCGCGACTTCGTGATTTCTTTATTGTTAGGTCAAAGAGCTTACAAATTCGACTGTACCTCTATTCTTCTTGCATGCATGTGTGATGCAAGGTGGTTGTGGTTCAATTCCATTTGCGACGTTTTCTTTAATTCACAGAAGAAACGGGTGGATCTCCTGACTTTCAGATCATACATTCCCCATACATGCTAATAATTAAACAGTAGCAAGATCGAATTGACCAGCAGCACAACGTGGTGGATCATAGCATTATTCAGAAATAATTCAGAAAACCACCGCTGAATAACGCAGCAGAGTACACGCATGCACAACACGAGGGATACGGGTGTGTATGTGTCAGTGAATGCTGAGGTAACGCGTCCGCCAGACAACGACGAGCTGCGCACTCACAACAGCCACAGCTTAAACATACCGGATAATAAAAGTTTGAATTTTCAGGAAAAACTGTTTTACAGTACATAACAGCAAATATACTAGGACATTAGAATAATTTAGGAAAACCAGGCCTTCATCTCTACGGTTCTTATGGTGTGTCTTCTCTAACTATAGTTGCTCTCGGACTCGAGGAACTACACCATATCAAAATTTCAGGGCTGGTGCAGAAAAAAGGGGGCATTCCGAGTTCAATGAAAAACATGGAAAATTGTTTTGCAAGGAGAAGCCCTCCAATATGTACATGTGGTTCCATGCATGCGTGGTACCATTGGATCCGCTTTAAGAGTTGTGCTTAGCCCCGACTCTCTCTCACATGTTCTTTTGCAAAAGGAAAACCTCTAAAATTTCAGGAGAGAAAGCAATTAAATCCTTCTTTCTCCCTTCCCCTCCCCTCTCCCTCTCCTCTTCCCTTTGGCCCAGCCAAGCCGACGACCACACTAGCCCCTCACGAGCTGCCGTGCCGGCCACGGCCACTTTCCTCGACATGGCTTGGTGTGGCGGCTCAAGCGGGGCCGACGTGGTCGCTAGTGGGGAGAGACGGTGGTCACCAACCATGCCGCCCTAGAGGGGAGGCTGCTTGGTTGGGCTAGAGAGAGGAGGAGAGGGAGAAGGAAGAAAGAAGAAGGATATGTTGCTTTTTCTCCTAAAATTTTTAATTTTTTTTTAAAAAAAGAGTACGCGAGGGAGAATGAGGGTTGAGCACGAAACTCGGAAAGTATCCGATGGTCGTATGCACGTGCGAGACTGCATGAATATGTGTGAAATCCGGTTCTTTGTTTTGTAGCCGTTAATATGAAACTTGCCTGGTGTAGGGACTTCAGTACAAGTTGTAGTACCAGTTGTAGAGTTGTATCCAGGGCACGGGTTCTGAAGTATTTTCCTCAGCAAGTTAAAAATTTATGCATGCATAAATTACAGCACGGCCAACACGTCCTGCAGTGAACCGATCCAAACAATGTTAGGATTTTCAAAACAAAAAACCTGATGCCAAGTTTTCCGTGGAATCGAATCCTGGTGATAATGATGAAAAAAGATTATGAATTCACGAATTAAATCGTTGAAAAATGCATAGATCTTGGTAGCATTCCTGCTAGAGTAGTTTGTTCACAAATTGCTAGAAATAACAATCAGCATGAATCCCCTACAATTATGCATCGATTGCAGTCATCGTATTGATCATTTTCTTTTTTTTAAAAAAAAAACCATCGGTAACCTTAGGTCTTCAAGGATAATAATAATTGCAAATTTGTATGCATATGTGGTTATAGGTGGCTATTAGATCTTACTTTGAGATCCTTTTTTGCTCCACTCTCTTTCATGCATTTTTACAAAAAAAAAAAAGCCCTCTTTTCAAATTCTTATTTTGAGTCCCTTCCAAATTTCCCCTATTTCTCTCTCCACGCCCGGATGGTCTCTCCAACGAGGATCACAAGTCCACTGCCGCCCCACCCAGCATCAACCCCCTTCTTTGCTTCCTGCTGCCACACGATGGAGCTGACGTCAACCAACACGTCGACTACCGATCATGGGACTCTATGGCAACAACAGCCGTTGTCCTCGGACACCTGCTTGGTCGTGGTCGGGTGAAGGCCACCTAATTGGAGGAAACCGCGCTGTGGAGCCCCATGGTCAATGGCATGTTGCTCGACGTGACTCCACAAAGCGGTGTGGCTACAAGAGGTGGGTAGGAGATGGTCGATTGCCGAGGGGCAGTGATTGTCGCCGAGGAGGGGCGATAGAGTGGAGGGCGAGAGAGAGATAGGGAGGGGAGGGAGGAACCTCAAAAACAATTTGAAGAAGGGGAAGGTGTTTTTTTGCAAAAAAAATGTACGAGGGAGAGAGGAGGAGAAAAAAATCTTGAAGCAAGATCTGATGGCAAAATATGTGCGTGGAACCACATGTATCCGTGAAAATTTTCTCTCTAATTTTGTGGTTAGGTTAGCAGGGAGAAGAAACACATTGGAGCCAATGGTCTAAGATATAGGCCATGATTATACCATATCACATTCTATGAACAAGATTTACAAACCAAATACCACATGCACTAATATGTCGGCGATTCAGAAAACAACCTTCTCAGCAAGGCCAAGGTACCTTTTTTACAACTAGCGGCTCGTCATCTCGATGACATGCACCAGAACTCAGACTGAGAATTTTTTATCCTAGTTTGGATCTCCCAAGATCAAGGATAACAACCATATGTCCAATGCATCTTTGATGACCAAAATGGGGGAGGAGTACACAATATATAAGATGAAAACGAAAAGAAATTGATACAACTAGAGTGTGTTCCCAACTACATGGATCTTCAAGGGTATGTGTTTGTGGAATGTCTAATCCTCCCTCGTCTACCCTGGAGTTATATACTACTCAGGTTGCTTTGGATTGAAGGGAATCAGAAATGGGTAGGAACAGGTTCTGTCCTAAGTCTTAAATGTGCGCGAGAGGGATGTCCCTTGCTTCTACAAGCGCCACGGGTCTAGGCGAAGTTCCCGGTGTTGTAAGCGGTCAAACTCTTGACCGCTTAGGCTTGGGGGTGTTGAGGGGCGTGCTTTAGTGGTCCCCGGTGAACACGTGGTAGTTAGGTTTAGTGGCCGCAAGGAATTTTCACTAAGAGGTATAGCAGTCAAACAGAAGAAATGAGGCAATCCTCAACAGTTAGCCCTTAAGACTCGCCAAAGATAGAAGAGTCCTATGGATAGAGGCACTTTTCAGAGTATGAATTGTTTCAGAGAGAGGGGTTGATTGACCACCCTATTGAGCTGCGATGGGTGTCCACTTCCCGAGGCCCATGAATTTAAGCTTGTAGCCATTGACGTATCTGTTGGGCTAACGTCAGTTAAAGCAAACACCAGTCTCCCACCCGAAAATAAGTGTTTACCCTTTTAACTACTCAATTTCTTCTCGAAGCGGTCTTCAACATACTTCCAATCAACATTGCACAACTTTCTAAATGCATGGGAATACCCAAATATCTAAAAGGGTAATTACCTTTTTTACAACCAATTAAACTTGAAAACTGAGATTCTAAGTCTTTTGGCTCACCAAAGAATAAAATCTCACTCTTGTGAAAGTTAATTTTTAGGCCAGAGAGCTACTCAAACATACTTAATAACAATTTTAAATTAACTGCATCCTCAAATCATGATTGAGAAAAAGAATAGTATCATTGGTATATTGGAGAATGGATAAACCATCTTCACCGAGATGTGGTACCACACCCTAAAATTGTCCATCTTTCTTAGCTCTTAAAGTTAAAATGGCCAACATCTATCACCAGATTAAAAAGGATCGGTGATAAAGGATCCCCCTGTCTCAAACATTTCCATGTTTGAAAGTAAGGACGAATGTCATCATCGACTTTGATCGCCACACTCCCCAGTCATAAATTTCTCGACCCAAATACACCACTTAGAGGAGAAACCTTTCATTTGTAAGGATTGAGTAGGAATGGCCATTTAACCTTGTCATAATCTTTTTCGAAATCAAACTTCAGGATAATCCCATTGAAATTTTTCTATGCATTTCACGAATCGTTTCACGAGAAATCACCATCCCCTTCATTAATATTGCGACCAAGCAAAAAGGCTATCTGAGTCGAACAACCTTGTCAGCCACTACTCTAATCCTATTAGTGGCAATCATGAAAATCTTATAGCTAATATTAAGGAGACTAATTGTCCTATATTGTTGAATACACTTGGCTTCTTGCACTTTCAGAAGCGAAGTAATCACACCATAATTGAATCTCTTTATAGGAAGGGTATCCTCGTAGCATGACTCAAACAAAACCAATTAGTCTGATTTAATGACCTCCTAGAAAACTTTCTAAATCTTCGCTGGAAATCCATTAGGTCCTAGAGCCTTGTTATGCTCCATTTGAAAAATTGCCTATCGCACTTCTAGTTCAGAAAAAGGTTTCACAAGAAAATCATTTTCTGCCTTGCATAACAAAATTATTATCCTCCGGTGGACCAAATAGACTTTTGTAATATTTTATAATATAATCCTCTAATCTAGCATCACCAACTATGACTCCTTCCTTCCAGTCAAGTTAGTAGATGCACCGTTTCTATGTTTGCCATTGGCCACCAGATGGATGTACTTCGTATTATTGTCCCCCTATAACAAATATTTTGTTTTTGCATGTTGATACCACTTTATCTCTTCTACCTCAACAAATTTACTACTATGTTTGCATGGTACTTTTTCAAATTAAGCTCTTGCATGAACAAACCAGAAAAAGGTATGTCTTTGGTGTTTCTAAATTACAATCATGATTGACGATTCCACATCAATTTCATTATTTCTTTTGCTCTATAGATTTATGTTTTGTCGTGGTATAAATCTATAGAAGATATTAATTAGGTATCTTTTACTAGCTTACATAAATATTGGATGTGTGATGTTAAAACAAGTGTTTTAAGAAAGCTCATTTAAGCTCTCAATCTTGTATAGAAAATTTTAATCCAACAAATATGCAAAATATTGGACCTAAAAGTGTAATACTAATCCAATTGAAACACAATTTTTTTTAGAATATTTTGCCATATTTTGTTATTAATGCTACTTTGGAACAAATTAACAAATATTTAATTTCTTCATATCATCAAACATATGGTTATGTCTTAATGCTTTGTTTTCTATGTTACATTGAAGTCAACATGTATTTTCATGGTATTATTTTCTTTTCCTCGTCTACTTGGCCCCTTATGACTAAATCCTGGCTTCGCCCTAACGACTACCGTACTCCATTGCGGTCACAAAGCCTTGGAGGTGGGATGTATCCCTTCTGCGTCGCCACCTCCGGTTTTAGAGAAGAGAGAGATTAGGAGTGAATGAGTGGAGAAGATGTTTTTTGTGGTGGGACTGGCGAGACCGACTCAAACATTGGTCTTATTACCTTTTTTTTAGAACAAACCAAATTACCTTCATGACTCAATAATAAAAGTTACAAGGCAAATTAGTCTCAGCGGTAAGAACCGCCATCTCCTATGAGAAACAATACAAAGAGTATGGTCTTGTTACCTAACCGAAAACAAACATGTAGGCATCCTTTCATCCTTTGGACAGTGCATCATACAAATTAATTACAAAAGATAAAGTTACATCTAATATTAGCAGAAGAGAAATTTAACAATATGCTCCAAAGTTGAGGTGGTTTTGATTGTGTTGGCTTAAACACATTAGTCTGTATAATATGTCTCCAAACTAATAATACAATTGACAATATGCCCTATTTTGATTTTTTTGGACAGCATCGTGCACATGTGAAGTGCTATTCGCAGCAGGAGTGCGGAAGCAGTTTGGCATGAGCGAGGGCAGCAACAAGGACCAGAGGCTGACAATGTGCATGGCGGGACGACGGGGTGAGCAGCCATCCTGGTCCTTTTCATGGGGAAGAGGGCTGATAGTGACCAGCTCGGAGGAGAAGAGTGCAACCATGGCGACAAGGGCGCGGAGGCGCAGAGGGACGAGAGGCAAGGTAGGAGCGTATGTTTGGCGAGGCATGCACCCCGCTATATCAGCTGCTCGTGCAGGTTTCCCTCGCTCAACCCTACATGCCTATGCCTGGATCATGCATGCCATTTGGCATCGCACGTTCCAATCAAAAACCTCCTAATCTTGGCAAACAATGTCTGCACGTGACTCGAGATCACCTTCTTTTTTTCCTACCATCGTGAGGATACTTTTTTATTATTTGATTTTGTTTCTTATTTTGTTGTGTTGAATTTTAGAAAGCTTTTAATACACACAATATATATGAAATCACCTTATTTATCTAGCTTCCTTATTTTAACGCGTTGTATTTTATAAAGTTTACAACTATATATTAAATCACTTTATTTATCTAACTTTCTTATTTTAGCACGTTAGATTTTAGGAAGTTTTTTTTATCATATATCAAATCATCTTATTTATGTAGCTTTCTTATTTTAAAGCATTGTATTGTGGGAATCTTTTGATCGCCTCAAATCCGAACGTGTGCAAGCATAGGGTAGTCAAAAAGTAGAAGCGGAGCTGAAGCGATAGAAGTCTAGCGTGTGGAATCGTGATGCAATCGAGTATGAAAGTGGAGTTGAGTGTGTGGGCACAAGGCTGAACCAAACAAATAGAAGAGTATGATAGAAAGTAATACATATAATTTTTTTCTAGCAAATCATGGATAATCAAATTTTTGTAGAAAAGGATAACAGGGGTCTTCCATAGTCATATATTGCTCAAGAGATTAGCGTAAGCCTGGAATCAAAAAGAAAAGAAAAGAAAAAGAAGCGACAAGAAATTTGTCGGACTCTAAGGGCATCTATGTGTAAACAACAGAAGAGACTACACTTTCAATGTATGGTATCTGACTCCTCGTCATTAAAGATATCTTCTTTATCCCCTCCTCACCACAATCCTACTGTGACTCCCTGGGGACCCAACAAGAAACCCAACAAGAATGTCATCTCCTCCTCAACGCCATTCCTTGTCTCCATACACCGCCAACCTCAAGGGCGGCGCGATGAGCTCGGAGATGCCCCGCCAGTGTCGTGGTAAGCGTAGCCGTTAGGGTTAGGGCACCGCACACACGCACGCGAACACAGTGTTTAACGTGGAAAAACCTCTCCAACGTGGAGAGGAAAAAAACCACGGGAAAACAATCACTATGACGGCTTAGGGTTTACATGTACAAGGGGTGGCTATATATAGCCGAAAATAGGCCCGAAAATAGAGCCCAAAATTGAGTCCTAATCCAATAAGAATTAGAGTCAAAACCCAACAAATCTCCCCTTGACTCTAAATCCATAGTAGCATTGTCTCCCCTTAATCCCGTAGGGTATTAAGCTCCGTGAATACCAACCAAGTCAAGACAGTGCTTGAACTTGGTGTTTGAAAGTGGCTTTGTAAGCATGTCTGCAGGATTTTCATCGGTGTGTATCTTTCCCACAATAATTTTGCCTTCAGCAACAATATCACGAATGAAGTGGTACTTGATATCAATATGCTTGGTCTTGGCATGGTACATATCATTCTTGGTCAAACAAATAGCACTGTGGCTATCACAATAAACAGTATTAACATTTTGTGGAATACCAAGTTCAAAAACCAGACCTTGCAACCAAATAGCTTCTTTAACACCTTCAGTCGCTGAAACATATTTTGCCTCAGTAGTAGAAAGGGCAGCAATTGACTGTAGTGAAGCTTTCCAACTTATTGCAGAACCACACAATGAAAACAGATATCCAGAAATAAACCTTTTATCAAGATTACCAGCATAGTCAGAATCAACAAACCCAACAACACTATTTGTCTTCACCTTGCTTTTATCAAACATCAAGCCAAAATCAGAAGTACCTTTCAGATAACGAAGAATCCACTTGACTGCATTCCAATGTTGTTTGCCAGGATTATGTATAAATCTGCTAACCACACTAACAGCATGAGCCAAATCAGGTCTTGTACAGATCATAGCATACATAAGATTACCAACAAAGACTAGAATACGATTATCTGAGACATATAGTCCTTGTCTTCTTCATTGGTAGGACATTGACTTGAAGATAATTTAAAATGTGAAGCAAATGGCGTAGAAACAGGCTTGCAATCATTGAGATTAAATTTTTCAAGAACTTTCTCAATGTAGCTTTTCTGAGATAGAAATAATTTACCAGCCTTCCGATCACGCTGAATTTTCATCCCAAGAATTTTCTTTGCTGGTCCAAGGTCTTTCATCTCAAATTCATGACTAAGTTGAGCCTTCATTTGATCAATCAATGACTTGTCATGAGAAGTAATGAGCATATCATCAACATAAAGCAGCAAGTACACAAATGATCCATTGGAAAATTGCTTAAAATAAATACAATGATCATAGTTGCTGCGAGAATAGTTTTGTGCCATCATAAATGAGTCAAACCTTTTATACCACTGCCTTGGAGCTTGTTTGAGCCCATAAAGAGACTTTTTCAAATGACAAACTAAATGCTCTTTTCCAGAAGCAACAAACCCATCAGGTTGCGTCATATAAATCTTCTCCTCTAAGTCTCCATGCAAGAAAGCAGTTGTAACATCAAATTGCTCTAACTCCAAATCAAATAAAGCAACTAAAGCAAGCATAACTCGTATAGAGGTATGGCGAACAACAGGAGAAAAAACTTCATTAAAATCAATACCTTCCTTCTATTCAAAGCCTTTAACCACTAACCGAGCTTTCCATCTTGCCGGTTCAACTCCAGAAATACCATCCTTCTTCTTATAAATCCATTTGCACTTTAAAGATCTTTAACCTTCAGGAAGCTCCACTAAATCTCATGTACAATTTTTGTGAAGGCTCTCAATTTGTTTATTCATAGCAGACAACCACATAGAAGAGTTTTCACATGAGATAGCTTCAGAAAAAGAAGAAGGCTCAAAAACATCACAAATATCTTGTGCAACATAGTTGGCAACATTATCAGTGTCACGATATCTAGCAGGCAACTGGATATTTCTCCTAGTTCTATCTCGAGCAATGCAATGATCATTAGTGGTATGAGGTGTTGGATCAACACTAGCATGAGTATCATCTGATTGTGTAGCAACTGGTTGTGAAGAAGAACTAGTAACAGAATCAACAGTAGATTCAAATTCAATGTGACTTGTACCATCATCAGAAATTTCTGATTCACGTTCAGTATTACCATCAGATGAATAAATAGCCTTTTCATCAAAAGTAACATCACTACTAACGATCACCTTGCGAGAATCAGAACACCATAAACGATATCCTTTGACACCAAGACCATAGCCAACAAATATACATTTTCTAGCTCTTGGCTCCAATTTACCATTATTAACATGAGCATAAGCAGGACACCCAAATATTCTTATATTAGAATAATCAACAGAGTTACCTGACCAAACCTCTTCTGGGATTTTAAAATCAATCGCTGAATTTGGAGAGCGATTAACCAAATAAGCAGCTATGGCAGCAGTCTCAGCCCATAAAGCACGCTTCTCCCATAGGCCTGTATTGGAGAGCATACAACGAGCCCTTTTCAGAAGAGTACGATTCATTCGTTCTGCCACACCATTTTGTTGAGGAGCACCTGGAACAGTCAGATGTCTTGCAATACCATGATCAGCACAATAAGCATTAAACTCACCACTACAAAATTCCAATCCGTTGTCAGTTCTTAATTTTTTTGATTTTCTTGCCAGTTTGATTTTCAACTAGAGCTTTCCAAGTCTTGAAAGTGGGAAAAGCATCATTCTTGTGTTTCAAGAAATAAACCCAAACTTTGCGAGAAAAATCATCCATGAAAGTAATCATATACTCACATCCTCCAAGAGAAGGAAAAGGTGAACGACCCCAAAGATCAGAATGAATACAATCAAGAACTCCTTTACTCTGGTAAGTTGAAATAGCAAAACTGACCCTCTTTTGTTTGCCAAAAACACAATGCTCACAGAAATCAAGTTTGCTAATATCATGTAAAAGTCCTTTCTTATGCAAGAGATGCATACCTTTTTCACTCATATGACCCAAGCGCATGTGCCAAATCTTGGTATTGTGATGATTGGATGCAATCAAAACAGCTGCAGAACCTGTAACTGTAGATCCTTGCAAGTAATACAGACTATTTACGCGATCAGCTTTTAACACAACAAGGTTGCCTTTTGAAATCTTAAGAACACCATTTTCATCGGTAAACTTGTAACCTAAAGCTTCTATGGTGCCAAGAGAAATAAGATTTCTTTTCATTCTGGGAACATGGTGAACATTATTAAGGATTCTAACTGTGCCATCATGAGTTTTAATTTGAACAGAACCAATGCCAGAAATTTCAAGTGGAGACTCATCACCAATAACAACATCACCATCATCAACAGGAGTGTATGTAGAAAACCACTCTTTATATTGGCAGACATGAAAAGTACATGCAGAATCAATAATCCAAGAAGTACGTTTCTTAATGTCAAATGTAGTAATAAGAGCCTCACCACTATCATTACGATCAACAAAACTAGCATCGGCCGAAGATTTCTCATTATTCCTCTTTTTCTGCCTTTCCTCCTTATTTTTCAATTTATAGCACTGAGAAATATCATGATTGTTCTTTTTGCAATAACGACAAAAATTGTTGGATTTACGACCCCTTGATTTAGATCTGGATTTTGATCTATTAGAACTGCCTGGTTGTTCAGATCTACCTCTAACAATTAACCCCTCACCCTTTTCATCGGAACGAGAATCAACATCAAATTTCTCCTTTGACAACAAATTTGATTTAACATTCTCAAAACTGAGGGTATCATAATTGCCATAAAGCATAATTTCTTTAAAGTGTTTAAAGGTAGCAGGCAAAGAGACAACCAACAAAATTGCCTTATCTTTATCATCAATTTTTACAGCTAGCTGCTCTAGATCAATGATAATTGAATTAAACTCATTAAGATGAGACTAAATGGAGGTACCTTCTGCCATGCGAATAGTGTAGAGACGTTCTTTAAGGCGCAATTTGTTGGCGAGACTTTTCGTCATGTATAGCGTCTCCAACTTTTTCCACAATGAGGCGGCAGACTCCTCGTTAATAACTTCACGCAAAACGTCTGTGGACAAACTGAGTTGTATGGCAGACAAAGCTTTCTGATCGATTTTCTCCCATTCATCTGCGGACATATCCTCCGGCCTTTTAAGAAGTGCCTTTCGGACACTGAGCTGCGTAAGAACGGCCTTCATCTGAACCTGCCAGATAGAAAAACTGATCTTGCCATCGAACTTCGCAATGTCAATTTTTACAGACATAATGGTGAAAAAGAGTGGAGATTAGCAGTTGAATAAAGGAAAAATAAATTTCCCTGGTAGGACAGATGGTGAACGTAGTAAAATTGCAGCTGAACAGTGGCCGGGCAGATTTTCCTTTCTTTTGTTTCTCGCGTAGGAACACGAGCCAGGCAGAGACCCTTTTTTCCTTCCACCACGTGAAGCTGCAGCAAGTGGAGCTGTCCTCTTGCTGCCCTTTTTTCTTCCAAGCACGCGCACGGCAACCACGTACTCCTGTGCTTCTTCGTTCCTCAACCATGCGCACGGCAAGGGCTGGAGCCGGCGGGACTCAGATCCTCTGACATTACAATGGTAGTGTCAGAGAGCTACAGTAGCCTGACATTGCCTCGATGTCAGCCGTTAGATCGAAAGCGCATGGATGAGATCTAATGCTACGGTACCAATAAACAGTGTCTTGGTACAGTGATTTGATGCAGTAATTTTGCTACAGTGAAAAGTTACTGTTGCTACAGTGCTTCTCTGCCATTGCCCCCTCACACATTGTACTGTGCTTCTTTGACATTGCTTAGCAACGTCAGAGGATGTGCATCCGAGCCGGCGCGCGGGCAAGGTCGACGGGCGCGAGGCGCTCGCGCGGAGGAAAAGCTGGAGCCGGCGAGGAGCAAGGTCGACGCAAGGGCGGTGTAGGGCTGATGCCGGATCTGGTGCGGTTGGAGGCGCCGGCGGACCGAAGCCGGTGAAGTCGCGCAACGGCGGCTGCAGGAGGCCGCGATGGCGGCGAACGAGCCGAGGCGGCGATAGAAGCTGCTGTGGATGGCGCGCGAGGTCGACGCAGGCGGCGACGATAGGAAAAAGCGCGGCGGCGGCGGCGGCGGAGAGCGGGCGCGGCGACGGGCCGCGCGAGGCCGGATCTGGCGGCGCTGGCGGCGGATGGCGACGGATCGAGGCCGAGGCAACGGATCTGGAGGAAGCCGGGAGGAACCGCGACAATGACGACGGAGGCCGGCGAGCCGAGGCGGCGGCGGGCGCAAGACAACGGCAAAGACGACGCCGACGACGGGCGGCGAAGACGGAAACCCCAGATTTGCTCTGATGCCACTTGTTAGGGTTAGGGCACCGCACACATGCATGCGAACACACGAATACAGTGTTTAACGTGGAAAAACCTCTTCAACGTGGAGAGGAAAAAAACCATGGGAAAAACAATCACTATGACGGGTTAGGGTTTACATGTACAAGGGGTGGCTATATATAGTCGAAAATAGGCCCGAAAATAGAGCCCAAAATTGAGTCCTAATCCAATAAGAATTAAAGTCAAAACCCAACAGTAGCAATGGCACGGTGTGACGAGCGCAGCCGAGCCTCGTGGGTGACACGGTCGGTGGCTCGACGGAGGGCTTGCGGGGCAGCACTGCTAGCGCGCGACGCTTATGAGTATAGCTGAGGCCTCGCAAGCAGCACAGCCGGTGGGGCGATGAGCTCCAAGATGCGAGGGACAGACGAGCATGGGTGCGTGAAGGCCGACAGGCTCGGCAGGCCAACGAGCTCTAGGACGCCGGCATACGAGCTCTTCCATGGTGATCATCCTCCTTGCTCCTCTTTGGTCACGCCTAGGAAACGGGTACATACCCCCAATAGGGAGTTCTGTTCTTTTCTTGGCTAAGGCATTAAATGAAGTGGCCGTCTCCAAATCAAGAAACACTGTTGCCCTCTCTCCTCATTAAATCTTTTTTTTCCATAAGGGGAGATACCCCTGTTTCCATTTCATAAGATAAAACGGAAACAAACATCCAACCATATTCCAAACAAAAGTATCTAACGAAGTCTAGCCTAGAAACAGAAACATTCAAATGTAGCAGGTACAGCCCTGCAAACCGACCAAAAGCCTCCTGTTACAACAACCATCGTAGACAGAAACTTTACAACCCAAACAGAACCAGATCACCACAAAAACTCTTGAGTCGGCATCACAACAATCTTCATGAACCCCCTATCACCAGAACAGCCTCATCCATTATCTCCAGCCGAAGCTCCAACGAGTTGATTCCCCGAGCCCGCCCTCCTGGAGTCGATCTTGTTGACGGTCTTCTCCAGCTCCCTGGCCCCCATCTTTAACATGTTAGCAGCAACCTCATTTTGAGCCCCTGCCCAATACAATAACGTAGCACATATCAAATGAACAATCACATGGGGTGACTTCAGAACAAAATTTTCAAAGCACGCTTTGTTTCTATACAACCAAATTGTCCAGAGAACTGCTGCCAAACAAATAACATATAGATTAACCCCTTCAGGCCAAATTTTTTTGATCCAAGATTAGAGGGTCTCACGTTTGACATCAGGGCTACAGCTATTATATTCCACACACATTTAGCCACCACACAGCCAAAAAAAAGATGATTAATAGTTTCTATATTTCCACAGAAACAACAAGTCGGATCACCTCCCCAATTCCATCTCCTAAGTTGAAATTTTGTCATTAAGGCTTCGTTTTCGATCAACCACATGAAAATTTTTATCTTAAGAGGGATCTTAGCTTTCCACAGTTTGTAATTGCGGTTATTCCATTGCCCATACATACTTCTATACAAAGAATTAACTGAAAATCTGCCCTTCTTTTCCAACTTTCAAACTGGTTTATCATCCCCCCAGAGAAACATTCTCTAAAATTGAGAGTCCAATCATGCCATTTCCTCCTATCTACATCATTAAGCCATCTTCTAAAAGAGATACCCCAATCTCTCCTATTGGCCTCTGCCAAGGTGATATTTTGATCGTTACAAATTTGGAAAACCTCAGGTAAGCTCTCAGCTAGCGAAACATCTCTAAACCAGTGATCTTTCCAGAAATCCACGTTTTCTCCATCCCCTACCCTCCACTTCCGATTTTTAACATACCAACCTTTTATTTTAACTAAGTCCCGCCAGTAAGGTGAATCTCCCTGCCTAAAACACGCATTTTGAACAGAACAATTACTCACATATTTTTTCCAAATGATAGATTGCCACAACCCCTGTTTATCCTCAAGTCTCCACCACCATTTAGTCATCATGCATATGTTAAAATAGTGCAAATTCTTAATCCCCAAACCACCCTTCTCTCTAGGAGAACAAACTTTCCCCCATTTCACCAGATGCATTTTCCTAGTATGGCTATTACCCCTCCATAAGAACGCCCTCCTAATTTTATCAATTTCATATATAATCATTTTAGGCAACAGAAAAATTGACATACTATAAACTGGAATGGAGGACAAACAAGCATTAATTAGCACCAATCTACCTCCCCTAGAAAGAGAGCTCCCTCTCCAGCTGTTCAGTTTTTTCCTAATCGTATCAACTAATTTCTCCCAGTTACTATTTTTCAATCTACTCCCACTAACAGGTACCCCCAGATAATTGATGGGCAAATAGCCAATGGGACAATTGAAAAGCTCTGAGAAACAGCCCTCAATTTCAGGATCCCCATTAACCACAAACACTTCACTCTTCTGAAAATTTATTTTCAAACCTGCCACTCTCTCATACAAGTATAGAATAAACTTTAGAACCCTAGCGTGAGCTAAATTATTTTGAAAGGACAGAATAGTATCATCAGCATATTGAAGAATTGACAGCCCTCTGTCTATCAAATGAGGTACCAAACCTTGAATCAAAAGTTGGCGCTGAGCCAAAGAAATCATTTTTGTAAGAAAGTTAGCTACCAAGTTAAAAAGCAAGGGTGGCAACGGATCCCCCTGTCGCACCCCTTTGCAACTTTGAAAATAATGTCATTCTTTACCATTTATCCTTACATTCATAGTTCCATTTTTCACCACAGATTTGATCCAGTTACACCAATTATTGGGGAACCCCCTTTCCTCCAAGCAGTGAAACAAAAAATCCCAACTCATCTTGTCATACGCCTTTTCAAAATCTAACTTGAGAAAGATATCACAGTCACCTTTTTTTTCAAGATCATGTATCACCTCATGAAGAATCAGAATCCGCTCAGAGATCAAGCGTTGTTTTAGAAAAGCGTTTTGAAAAACCGAAATCATTCTATTTAGCACAATTTCAAACCTCACAGTTAAAACCTTTGTAAAAATTTTGTAAATGCAGTTCAGCAAGCAAATAGGTCAGAAATGTTGAACCTGAACAGCATCCATTTTTTTAGGAAGTAAAATAATGGTTCCATAATTAATTCTGCTCATGTTAAACCTTCCTTCATGGAACTCCTGAAACATACCTAGAATGTCGTCTTTCACTATCATCCAGTATTTTTGATAAAATTCAATAGGAATACCATCTGGACCTGCAGCCTTATTAGTACCCATATTAAAAATAGCACTTCTCACTTCTTCCTCAAGAAAAGGTTTTGTTAGCATAGTTTTTTCCTCCTCATTAACCATTTCCTCGTTAGTCCACTAACCATTAAATTGAAAAGAGCACTTATTATCCATATCAGTAGCAAAAAGATTTTTGTAAAAAACAGTTGCTAACTTCACAATGCCCTCATCATCCACTGCTTGATCCTCGTCATACTGAAGTTTAAAAATAGTATTCTTTCTCTTTCTACCATTTGCAACACTAAGAAAATACGATGAATTAGAGTCCCCTTTTAATAACCAATTCTGATGTGATCTACTAAACCAGTAAAGCTCATCTTCCTCATAAATTTCATGTATTTTAGTTAGTAGACTAATTTTCTCCGAGATCTCTCTACTGTCTAAAGTCCCTTCCTCTTCCTTCTTTTCTAATTCTTTCAATCTGTTTCTCACAGCCTCTTTCATTTGTTTGTCGTGACCATATAAGTTGGCTCCCAACCTTTTAGATATTTTTCACCCTTTTATTTTAATCGAAACGCACATAACTTGCTCTCTACACCGACAGCACTTCCCAAATCCTACTGACTGCTTCCACAAAATCATCTTTGTTTAACTAGTTCAAGTCAAATCTAAAATTTCGTTTAATACCAAGTCTACTATTAAAAGTCTTCACAATCAAAGGATTATCGTCTGATAAAAGTCTAGGAAGCTTGCACAGATTTACTAAAGGAAACAAATCTTCCCATTTCTTATTAATAAAAACCCTATCTAGTCTTTCCAACGTAGGATGAGCTTGACAATTGGACCAAGTAAAATGACCACCATTTAAATTTAAGTCAATCAAGGCATGGGTATTAATGACATTATTAAAGAGAGAGGAAATATTAAAATCAAACCCCCCCCCTTGTTCTTATCTTGCGCAAATCTCATCATATTAAAATCTCCCCCCACAATCATCGGCCAATTATCAAAAGAACAAAAGGACGCCAATTCCTCAAGGAACTCCTTTTTAAGATCAGAATGAGCAGCACCATAAACAATTAGTAAACTCCACTGACATTTATGTCTTTTATCCCAAATCTGAAGGTGCAGAATAAACCTACCTTTTTTTGACTCCAAGCACCTCAAAAAGATCATCTTTAACACCTCCTAGAATACCCCCAGACTTACCAATAAAACAAATCCAGTTCCACTGGAATTCATGATTCTTATCAATTTTCCTAAAAAATTTATCATCATAACACCTTTTCTTGGTTTCAACCAACCCTATAAATCCAATATTATTTTTTCTTATCTCCTCAGAGATAAAACTGCAGATGCCTTTCTTGCCCAACCCCCTAACATTCCAGAACAAACCATTAATAGCATTGTCAGTCATCATGGACATCTTATTTTTTTTGATTTAGCAGCTGGAGATACAGCACCCTGTATTCTAGCAATTTCTAATCTCATCTTATCAGAGTTATTTCTAGGGACCTTCATCTTATCTATGCTTTTCCTTTGAGTCTTATAATTCTTTTTCTTACCTTTTTTCTTATTACTCCTCCTTATCACTCTGATGAAATTATCATCCTCCCAGTTATCCTCCTCTGAGGATGAAGTACTATCCTCACAGGTTAAAAGTTGAACATTCATTGACTCCCCTTCATTATTGTTATTTTCCTTCTCTAAACCTTTTTTATAAACCTCTGCCCTAGCTTTTTCAAGATCTTTTAAAACATCTATGCTTTCTAGCTCAGATTCAGAAATATCCACCCCACATTTTTTGGCAATAGAAAGTAATTGCTCATTACCCAGAACAGAAAACGTATTAGGATTAGAACAGGTACCTTGAATATCTCTCTTCTGGGCCAACTTAGATGCTTTGTGAAGAACAGGAGTAGTGCGCCCTTGCAACCTTTTACTTCTTCTTACTGGCTGCACAGAAAGCACAGCAAAATTCTGATACGAACTCTCTTTCAGACTAACTTGACTATATTGATTTCCCTCAATACAGACCTGTTGAACGCTGCCCAACACCCCTTCATTATCATTATAATCAGCATTAACATTTTCTCTGGTACTACAGTTGTCCAAAACAGTCAACTCCTGTCCATCCAACTGCACCACCTCATCCCCCATCACAGCATCGCTAGAATTATTGACCACTTCTTCAGTTCTACACCTCTTGGACTGAATTTGAGAGACCTCACTCTCAATTGACCTCTCTACTAGACCACTCCACCTCTCCTTCCCGAGGGCAATATTGTTGCATATGAACTTTGAAACTAAAGCAGATTGAAACTGAAAGCCCCATAACCCCATCTGCAAGGAATGTTGAACCTTCAAGGTATTAAGCCAATCTTCCACAACTGATATCCCCAACGAGCTTTGCTCAGAAATTGTCTTGGTCCACCCATCTGACCTATATTGATAATTTATCCCATCCTTTCCCTCATCAGAACAAAAGTTCCAGCCCTTTCCATGCGCTATATCATCCTTTGAACAGCTACTAACCTAGGAAAGATAACTCACCATTCTCTTATTTTTAGCCTTACAAGATCTGCCAGCCTGACTATCTTTAGCCGAAGTCAAAGCAAGAGACAAACTCCCAGACACCTCATTCATATTCCCTGTGCATTTAATAACCCCCACAGATTTGCCACCCCCTTGACCCCCTTTCCCACCACTAGCATTTTGAACATTGTTCTGAGTTTTTTCTCCACATTCATCAGAAAGCTTTTGTCTCTTAGCCGCAGAAGCAGCCTCCTTACCCTTGGAATTACTCCCAATGCTAATACCAATGTCACCTTCCTGCAGATGATCCATATCCACTTCTTCCTCCATCTCAAAGATAAACTCATAGATAGCTAATCCAATCACTGCCTCTGCTTTCTCAGGAATAAAGGAAGCATCTCTCACTGCTACCTTAATCCTTATATAATCTAAATTACCCAGACTGCTTCTATCAATTTCTCTAGTAACACCCACCAAGGAACCAATATAACAAGCAACTTGATAAGTTCTCTTCCTCCTAGGCACATTCCTAACTCTTAACCAAACCTCCTGCAAATAACCAATAGCTTCATCCTCCTCCTTCCAAGATGAAAACTTCAACTCAGCATTGGAGTAAGACATCCTCATATTAGGAAAACGAGAAATCTTCTCCACCTCTTTAACATTAGGAAATTGAAGTAAAAATTGATTCCCTTTCAATCTTTTCACATCCCCATCCCAAATAGAACCAAAATAATCTTTAAATTCCGCCACCAACTTCTCCTCAGATGTCTCCCCCTTCTCCACTGATATAATCACCAAACATTCGTTAGCCTTATCAAAATCTTCCACCGAGATATCCTCAATAAGAAAAAAAAAACCAAGTTCTTCACATTGAAAACCACAGCAAGGAGCAATAAACTCCCAAGGATGTCTATCTGAGCATCTCTTCGCCATATGCCCTTCTTGACCACACCTAAGACACCTCAAAGATTGAGAACAATCAGCGAGTAAGTGTCCCTTTCTACCACACCTGAAACAAGGACCGATTTCTTTATCCTCTTTTTTTCCAATCCCAAATTCATTCCCCATGAAACCACCAGCACCCAACTCATTTTGATTTTTCGGAATCCAGTTTGAACTCACAGCCACCTTCCCCTTAGTACTGCCATCCTGACCTTCATCTCCCCAAGAAGAACCAGACCCCCCAGAAGAAATCTATCCCCTAGATCCAACTCCATTACCCCCCAATCACTATTTCTGACATAAGTCCATGAGGAACTTCTTCCTCCACTACCACGACCATCTCCACGGCCAAAGCGATCTACCATGAAACCCCCTCTCCATCCACCCTTTTGTCCAAAACCACCACGCCATCCACTTCCTCTGCCCTGTTCCTACCAGCCTCTTCCCTTATCCAAACCCCCAGATCTACCATTACCCCCCATGCCCACATACCTGCCACCACCGCGCGACCCAGAACCGCCGCGGTTAGATCCACCACCACCCGGGTTCGTCGCCATCGAAGAAGTCACCACCTCAGCGAAGGATCTCTGGTAGCCACCAACCGTCCCTCTCCACTGCACTCTCTCAGCAAATGGAACCCTAGCCGCTCCACACCGCCGCTCTCCCTAGAATCGAGCGAAGATTCTAGCGAGAGCACTATTATGGAAACTATGGCCCAAACTGCCCTGGGTAACCCCACCCTTCCCACTATGGCGACAAACCCCATGAGTCCGATCCAATGCACCACTCTGATACAAGGACCGAGACGAAATTCGGGACGTGGAGCTCTCCCCACCATCCATTACCATCGCCAATTGAGACAGGACACGTACCGAAGTAACTCCATCCATCCCCGGCAAGGAACCAGCCATCGCCGACGTGAGATAAACCTCTCCGGCGAGAACCACCCTTGTCCGGCCGCTCTCCTCATTAAATCTATGACATATCAGCTAATCATCCTATCTGGCAATCTTAGCAACGCTCTAATGGCATGTTTGGTTAGTTATATAGGGTCGGCCTGGGGCTCGAGTGAGCCACCGAACGCCTGTTTGGTTGCATATTCGCTACCCTAGAGCCAGGCCCGAGCAATTCTTTTTCACTGTGCGAGCCAGGCTCGGCAAGAACATAGATATCAGCCATTTCCCAGGGCCTAGTTCGCGCGTGCAGGCGAGACAATAGCAATGGTAGGGACGCGAAAAAGCGGTGTGCAGGTGAGGCGCAGAGGTGGTGACAATGAGCAGCGGTGGAACTCCACCGGGCACGCTCGACGCAGCTACGCCACGGAAGGGGGAGCTCGTGGCGACACCGGATCCATTCGCGGCAGGGCACGGGGCTGCTGGATTTGGGCGCGCCGGAGCTCTGGACGATGCATCCATGGCACGGGCCTGTCGGACATGGGGACGAGCGTGACGACGGCCGGAGAGCGAGGCCGCGCGACGTGGTGGCCCGATCTAGACGAGACCTTGACGATGGAGGATCCGGGCGAGACAACCTCAGGCGACCATATTTGGCAGGAACTTTGACGGAGCAGGAGCTATGGCAACGACAAATCTGCACACATTGGAGCTTGGGGACTTCGGCAGCTCGACGGCACGGGCAGCAACAACCACGAGTTGGGGGACGACACGGCTGGCATGGGCAGTGATGACCATGAGCTCGGAAACGGCGCGATCAAGAGGGCAAGGCGCCACTGCACTCTGGGACAGCACGGTTGTAACGTGGCCGCACTCAGGCTATGCACCGCCGTGCTTGGGGGCGGGGGGCCCAGCCACCCTATGATGCAGCCTGAAACGCAATGAACCAAACATACTTACGGTTGCACGAGTCTAGCTCACCAGATGCCAACTACCAAACACAAAGCAGTTGCACGCACTTAGCCTGGCTCATTCTAACCTGACTGACTCGTGCGAGTTGACTGTGATGAGCCAGCAACCAAATAGATCCTAAGAGATAGCACTACGACTCATCTAACTACAAGTGAGGAAGGTGTGCGTCGGGGTCAAGGGGCTCCACCCACGCATGTTCCGGGCAGCGCGACGAGTATGCGCGTGCTCTCGTTTTACCCGTTTCTTTCGTCGCCGGTAGTTGGGGGTCGTCGGGGTTGGCTCGTCATTCAGACATACACAAGAATAAGCATGTGTTATATTCTTCTTCTTGTGTAAAAAACGCAAATGCAATAGCTGTGAGTACTATATAATGTTTGGTGATAGCTTGTAGAATTGATCATGCTAGGCAGTATATATACCGGAACAGAACAAGCTAGCATCTCGTCTGGACGTGTACGTATGCTCGCATCGATTGATCGTGGATTTGCTCGATCGGTGATTACCTAGCTAGGTAGTAGTTTTTCGAACAAGGGCAACCATTGCCAGATTAATAAAGAAGAGTAAACCGACATGTACAAATGATTCACAAGCCCCACAGACCGACATCAAACCCCGAACTGAATTCGGGCTACCAAAACAAGTACGTAGTTGCTGCGTTCTACCAATTCTACACTGGATCTCATCGACGATGAGATAGAAGACCTGTCGCACTAACTGTAGCTAGCAGGAACTAGTTAGTATCCATTGCTTGGATTAACCTGTCAATGGCGTGAAATGCGTGTAGCTTATAATGGATCAATGGATATGGTGCAAGTCAGGATACATGTCCCAGTCGAAGGTGCAGGCAACCACCGATGGCAACGCCCAACCGACAAGAGCACAGTGACCTGAACAATGGATAAATCGCCTCCTCATCTTGTTTGTTTATAGCGAAGACCCTAAACTTATGACATGCATGATGTGTCGACAATGCCTGTGTATAGGCAGGATCAATTGTTCTTAATCGCCAAAAAGTGCATCCCGATCATGGAACTCTGTTGCTTTCTTGAGAACTCGATGAATGGACGTGGCTGTTCTAACGCACCGGTAATTGCTTGATTTAATAATTCATTTAGCTTAGCCGTGTTAGACTAGACATGGGACATCAGAATTCAGAAAGATCTTGGATACAACTCGCAGCAGCCAACTCGTAGCAGCCAGAGCTGAAACGATGGCATGTCCTCTGACGTACTGTCAGGAGGATATGCTCCCAGCTGAAACATATGATATATAGAAGTTTTGAGTCTTCAGGAAACCAGGTTTCTGTCGTCAGTCTACCACCGTTCTCATGATGTGGCTGCTCTGACTACAGTTGCTCTGGGGCTCGAGGAACTTCACCACATCAAAATTTTAGTGCTGCGGCAGAAAAAGAAAAGGCATTACGAGTTCACTTCAACAGCATGGAGAATTGTTTTGCAGCTGGTAAGGTGAAAATTGCATGGTGCAGGGACTTCAGTACAAGTTGTAGTACTAGTAGTACTGAGGGCGTGAGTTCTGGAATATTTTCCTTCAAAAAGTTAAAACTTCATGTATGTGTAAAATTACGCTACGGCCAGTACGTCATGCAGGCGACAGTGAACGATCAGACTAGTGTTAGGGTTCAAGAGAAAAAACTTGGTGTCAAGTTTCTGTAGGATGGAATCCTGTAGATAATCATGGAAAATATTGGATTCATGAATTAAATTGTTGAAAATGCACAGATCTTGGCAGCATTCCTGCTTGAGTAGATTGTTCACAATTTGCTAAGAAATAACCATTAGCATGAATCCCTGACAATTATTCATCGATTGCAATCATTGCACTGATCATTTTTCTTTTTAAAAAATCATTGGTAACCTTAGGTCTTAAAGGATCATAATTGCTGTGTAAACGCAAACCTGCATGTGCATGTGGCTACATGTAGTTTGTGGCCATTAGATTTTTCTTGGAGATCCGTCCTTGCCCCTACTTCTTCTTTCATGCACTTTTGCAAAAAAAAAATCCTCTCTTTTCAAATTCTTGTTTTGAGTACCTTCCATATCTTCTTCTCTTTCTCCATCCACTCCAACGATCTCCCTAGCGACGACCACCTCCTAGCAATCGTCTGCAGACCACCTCCTCCTCGCATCCGGTTACCACGCTGCAGAGTTGGTGCCGACCAACGCACACTGGCTGCTGTCCATTGGACTCCATGACGTGGCTTCCTCCACTTCGACAGCCTCTCCAGCACATGGATTCCTCCACTTCGACAGCCTCCCCAACGATGATCACTGTTGCCTCCATGCACCAGCTTGGTCGTAACTAAGGAGGCCGTGCCATAGAGCCCTGTGGTTGGCAACACGTTGGTCGGCACAACTCCACAGAGCGGTGTGCCTATGGGAGGCAGGCAAGAGATCATCGGCAGCCAAGGAGCAGTGTTCGTCGTTACGGAGGGCCAACGAAGTGGAGAGAGAGGGAGAGGAGGGAGAGACCTCAAAAAGACTTTGAAAAAGGGAAAGGTGTTTTTTGCCAAAAAAAAATTATGAGGGAGTGAGTGGGAGAAAAAGCACAAATCAAAGCAAGATCTAGTGGAAAAAAAATTGTGCCCGTAACTTTATGTACTTGTGGAAAATTTGCTCTCTAATCAGTGTTTGTGGTTAGGTTAGCAAAAGAGAAGGAACACATTGGAACCAATGGTCTAAGATACAGGCCATGATTCTACCATATCACGTCATGTGAACAAGACTTGCAAGCCAACTACTTTACTAATATTTTTGTGATTTTGTGACATCAAATGCTGCAGAATCCCGGGAACCCTTTTCGATCTGGTTACTGTTTCGGCAGGACGGGCCGGGCCGCGCTTGGCCAGCAGCACACAAATACAGAAGGCCATCCATGCAGTCTGTGGGCTATACGCCGGTGCGCTCTCGGCCTGTAACCTCGTGGGCCGTGCGCATCTCGAGGCGTGAGAAAAGGAGGGAAAGAAAGGAATCGTGTGTGATGTGTCCTTTTTTTTCCCTCTCAGGCCAAGTTAGATACACTCTCCGTCCCTAAAAGAATGTCACTCTGAAAAATTTTGAGTAGATTAAAGAGGGTATATAGAGATAGGAATCTAGAGTACTTTATAGTGTTAGGAGAAGAATATATACTTCCTCCGTCCCTAAAAGAATGTCATTCTGCGATTCAAAATTTGTTCCTAAAAAAATGTCATTTTAGAGCAATAATTGCTAGATTCCCCTCTCACCCCTATAAAGTACCTATAGATTCCCCTCTCATCACTATAAAGTACCTATATATTCTCCTCCTAACACTATAAAGTACTCTAGATTCATACCTATATATACTCTCCTTAATCTACTCAAAATTTTCGAGAACGATATTCTTTTAAGGACGGAGTAGTAGGTATTTTATAGTGGTGAGAGAGGAATCTATAGGTACTTTATAAGAGTAAGAAGGGAATCTAACAATTATTGTTCTAAAATAATATTTTTTTTAGATAAATTTTGAATCACAGAACGACAGACTACTAGGAACAGAGGGGCAGCTAGACGGACGACGTCAGTCACCTTCAGCTACCTAGGTTTTGCTCTCAGAAATAAAATATCTCCCGGATTAGACGACGACAGTTGAGTGACGGCCGCCGGTGTAGGCTATTGCTGGCACGATGCATGCAGTGCATGGCCGGCTTTTGCCAAAGTGGAATCAGCGCACGAGTGGCGCGAGCAAGTGACAGGCCTGAGCCTGATGAGACAGGGTCAGAAGTAAAAAAAGGTCGAGCCGAGTGACACAAACACACACCGACCGACCATCCAGTCAGCCTCACTGACATGTCTGATCGCCCACATCCATCCAAGAGAAACCAATCCAGCGTGCGACGCGCTATAGGAGTACCTTTTTATGTCTTCAGTGGTACATTACGAGAATACAGTATTTTATTATAGTATATTTAGATCTCATTGGACTGATCCATTACAGAAAGTATATGCTCTGCGATGATGAAATTATCCAATTATTTACTAACCTAAACTTTGGCCATTTTAAAACGTGGTTTCGAAAATCCGATATTTTTAATCTAAACCAGATTTAAGAATATTTATCTTCTGACTAAGACCACCCTCAACGGATTCCTGTCCCGGGCAAAAATCTCTTCGTGTCCTCCATTTGTCCAGGACGGGACTCGTGCGGCCGCTCCACGCGCGGCCGCTCCAATGGCTTCCCATCCGCGACGGGATTCGCGTGGGATTGGCTAGGAAATCCCAACCGAGCGGGATCGGGTCGGCGTTCTCATCCGCTCACATCCACGCACGGGGCAGCGCACGCAAAGCGGAAGGCGAGCTGGGGAGGCAGTCGGTGTCGCCCCAAAGGAGAAGTCGTCGCGAGCTGCGCCTGGAAGGTGCGAGCGGAGGCGGCGTCGGCGCAAGGGCAGCCTGGAGGCGGCGTCGGCCGCACGCTTTGTGGCCGGAAGCTCGGGGCACCCTGGTGGGAAGCCGAGGCCGCGTGTGCTGCATGTGAACTTTTGAAGCCACATGCACGGAGATGTTTTGCCTGTGATCTTTGCCTGGTAGTGAGGGCTGCTGTGTGGCATGTGAGCAAATGAAGCAGTCAGGGCTGTTGTGTTGCTTGTGATCGTTGCAACCTAGCTAGCTGATGCTATTTTGCTGTACTTACAAATTTAAATATTCTAAATTTAAATTTTTTCTGCGTCAGGGAATATTGAAATGCGTTATTTACATTAAAATATTCATTAATAATATTTTACTTATGTCTCGTTTTATTTCATGTACATTATTGTTTACTTAATTTAGAAATACAGCTTCGTACGTACGGCGTATGTGAAATGGCGGTTACGTATGAATGATTAAAATATTACGTTTGGGAAGGGAAGGGAATGCCTGGAAGGGATGCTGTTGGAGTGCATGGATGGAAAGGAAATGAAATCTGGGAAGGGATTCCCGTCAGGGGTTGGGAAGGGAATGGAAATGTGGGAAACGGTTGGAGATAGTCTAAGCTTCTCTTCAGCTTATCTTATTTACTTATCCTCTTATTTGCTTATAAACTAAACTTCGAGAGCTTTCCGAGTTAGTTTGAAAAGTCCAGTGAGTTTCATTTGATTTGTTTCTCAAAGCTCTGAGATGTGGTTTCGAGATAGGAGAAAAAGAACTGCAAAAGCCAAACCATCTGACTTTTCAATTCGAAGATAAGTAGATAAGATAAGAAGATAAGCTGAAGAGAAGGGGGGTCTAAGGGGTTGTTTTATTTAGCTTATCTTAGTTGGTTATAAATTTATAATTTGAATTTCAAGAGCTTCTCGAGGTAGACGAAAAGTCCAGTGCACTTCGTTTGACTTGTGACTGGTAGCTTTGGGACTCACCTTCGAGGAAAAAAAAAACGGACTGCAAAAGTTAAAGCGTTTGACTTTTCAATTTTGAGATAAGTAGATTAGATAAGAAGATAATCTGAAAAGATAAGTAAGATAAGTAGATAAGATGAAACCATGGTTGGCTGTGGACTTTGGTTGACCGTTTATCCTAAACTGATCAGATGGATCGAGCGGTTTTCTCGATTAATCATGGTTAGCCAAAAAAAACTGTTAAACCGTTGAACTCCAGTTTTTTAATTGTAAACACTGGTTGCCGTTGTTCGCACGTTCTCATCACCTCGGTTGGCCAAGCACACCTGATATATATATATATATGATATATTGTTCCATGCCAGTGATCAATTCATATGTAGGTCACATTTCTCCCTCTACATAGATTCTAGGGTTATTTTGTGCAGTATATACTGCAACTCTGTTTCTACCGTGTGTGATTCCGTGTGCGACGGTGAAGTACCACCACCAAAAAAAGACAAGAGCCGTGATAGCTTATGTCACCCATGCACTGGATGCAGGCGGATGTGCCAAGCTACGGAGAGAGGCGGAGAAGCAACTCGGCGAAGTGTTGCTGCGGAGCTAGCGCCTGCAGCATCGAGCTCCCCCTCCTTTTATACCTAGTCCTGCCCCTCTAATGGACCTCTTAAATCAAGGTTACGCGGCCTCTGATCATACTTACCTGCATTAATAAGATGCATGCAGGCATGCAGCCGAGGAGTGATTATATCCCACCAGCTCCTATCCCATCCATCCCTTCCTACCTCCCACGCCAACCTGCCTCCCTCATTGCGTCGACCGACACGGCGTAGTCGGTATGTGAAAAATCGACTACACCATAGTCGGTGTGTGATATGCCAACTACGGTATAGTCAGTTTCTCATATGCTGACTACACCATAGTCGGTGTCTCACGTGACGACTATGCCATAGTCAATTTGTGACACACCGACTACGGCATAGTTGGCGTACCACATACCGATTACGGGTATTCGGTATTTCATGTACCGTTTACGGGAGGTTTTTTGCAAATATAGGTAAGTGTTGTATTTTTCTATAATTTTAATTTTTTGGTATTTTTTTAAAAAAATTTGAAAGAAAAAAGACAAGAGCCGTGATAGCTTACGTCACCCATCCACTGGACGCAGGCGGTTGTGCCAAACTAGGGAGAGAGATGCGGGCACATATGCTGATGCCGATTTGCCGAGCAGAGCAGAGCACACATCCATCCAAAGCTATTCTGTATTCGTCTACCGTCTTTCTCGAAGCCTTTTCTTGCTTTACCCTGTCTTTAAAAAAATATGATGTAATCAGCCAATACATCACCCTACAGCATCATATTTTCCTGTATTTCCACGCTCTTCAACAACATCTCTTTAAAAAAAATGGTACAGAGAAATAATAGAGAATTTCTTCCTGAAAGGAACGAGGAGAAGATTTGCTTCAGAAGAGAACGGTGAAGAAAATTTGTTAGAGTGTTGAAGGGAATGAGATTCTCTGCGAAGCAAAAGAAGGAGGGAAGGGAATCCGCTGCGGATGGTCTTATTTATTTATGTATTATCTACTTATTTTCTTATCTCCTAAATTTCGAGAGCTTTTTGAGGTGGCCTTGAGAGTTGGGTTCAGTTCATTCGGCTGGTTTTTTTTAGAGATTTGAGATGCACCATCGAGATAAAAAAAAGAGTAAAAAACCAAAATGTTTGTATTTTAAAAACGGAGATAAGCAAATGAGTAATAAGATGTAAAGAACACCCCTCTTGTAGAAATCAAGATTTATAAAGAGCTAGAGCTGTTTAAAGAAGCTGTAAACGGCGAATCGTCAACAAGGGCGTTCTAGTGCATTGTAGATTTTTATCCAAGACTTGTATCATTTGATGATGCCATGTGCATCGCTAGAAACATGTGAAGTGCATGGCTAATCCAATAACGAGAGTTTTGTAAGGGGACTGGAGTGGGCTACCATGAGACAAAGGATCTTCTTTCTATAGAGATTTAATTCGGAACTCTTACATGTTCAAGGTCAATATGGAAATTCTTTCAGAGGTTTTCACTTACTTTGTCCGTGTCATAAAGAAATGTAACCAACGTTTATTGGAAAAAAGCAACACCAAATATTTGGGACCAAAAACAGTTAGTTAGCAGTGACCATTGAATAAGTTTCTTCAGCTTGAGTTGGGTTAAAAGCGCAGAAGGTATTTGCACCATCACCGTCCTCGAATAGAAAAAGAGAGCAAACCTAAGCTACACCAAGCACTATGATAGTTCAACTCAATTGGATTTACATTCACTCGCATCACCCTTCTCCTGCTTTGCACGTCATCTTATTAGCATCCGCGAACGAGAAGCTTATTTGCCCTGAGAATTCTTTTTTTTTTTTGAGAGAAGGGCAGGAGAGCTGCCGTCTATTAATTATCAAGGGCGAAAAAATAGGCAGGATAATTCCCGCCAGGTTACAAGGTACTAGTTAATTACAAAACGGGCCCCTGCAGCCACCCAGAGGCGCAGGTCATCCAACAGCAGGTTAATACAAACTGACAAGGGCCTCTCGCAAGAGCGAAAAACACGGTTGTTACGCTCTAGCCAGAGGTGCCAGAGAGTTCCTAGGATAACAGAGTTGGTCCCAGGAGCAACAACTGAGCTTGATCTCGTCGCATCATGAATCCACCAGTCGCGAATAGAGTCCTGGTGAGTCCAGCTGGCTGGGTTTAGGCTAGGTAAGCCGAGCAGAGAAGCGAGACGCGTCCACACTTGCGCACTATACCCACACTCGAGAAACAGGTGTTGGGGTGTTTCCAGGTAAAGGTAACAAAGGACGCGGTAGCCCTCGATGACGCAGAGCGTCGGCTGTCATGATGCGACCGTGCAAGAGCAGCCAAGCAAAGAACTTGCATTTGGAGGGTGTCCACTGGCGCCAAATGCAGGAACTGACAGACGAAAGGGTTCTGCCGACAAACTGTAGTTTGTAAGCAGACCTGACTGAGAAAATACCATCTCGCGAGAAGCGCCAAGTTACCTGGTCATCGTCTGCAACTAAAATGATGTGAGAGAGGAGTTGGCAGATCTGGACCAGCTCAGGGACCAAGGCTGGCGCGAAGTGGTTACGAAGGTCAGAAATCCAGTAGTTGTCGTGGAGTGCTTCAGCAACCGAACGGTTCTTTCTGATAGAAGCGGTGAAGAGCTGTGGTGCGGCGTCTTTAAACGGACGATCCCCAAGCCAACGGTCCTCCCAAAAAGATATGTTGCGCCCATTGCCTACCGTGAGCACGGTGGCTGCTTGAAAGAGTTGAATGTCCAGAGGGTCGACACGGCTGGTGAAGAGAAGACAGACGCATGGGTGCGTTCTTGCTAAGCCACAGCCACCGAACTCTCAGGACACGGGCAAACTTGGCGAGGTTGAGGACACCAAGTCCGTCATAATTTGTCGGAGAGCACACAAGATCCCAGTTGACTCTGCATTGCCCGGAGCCCGCCTCTGCAGTGCCTTTCCAAAGCCAAGCGCGACGAATCTTATCAATGCATTTGAGCACGAGGCGGCAACTTGACAACGGAGAGGGTGTATGTGGGAAGCGCGAGAGAGGCGACTTTGAGGAGGACGAGGCGACCTCCTTTAGACATGAGAGGGCCCTTCCAACCCGCGAGTCGACTAGAAATCTTATCAATTAGCGGCTGGAAATGGACATGGCGCAATTTCTTGATGGAGAGAGGCAGCCCAAGGTACTTCAGTGGGAAGGAAGCTCATTGTGTGGTGTGCAGTGAGGATGTCGTCAAGGTCAAGGTTTTCAGATCGATAGGAACCACGGCTCTTAGTAGGATTGGTGCGAAGGCGAGATCTCTCAAAAATTTGGAGTATCGAGCAAGAGCGAGATATCTTCCTTAACCGGCGCAACAAAGATGGCGACATCATCCGCATACAAGGAAATGCGAAGGTTGGATTGAACCCCCCCGGAGGGGGGAGAGGATGCCTGCGTTGGCAGCAAGCTCTAGGAGTTTATGGATAGGCTCAATGGCGAGGTTGAACAGGAATGGGGAGAGTGAGTCCCTCTGGCGGAGACCTCTGCGGTGCTAGATAGGTTGACCTAAGAAGCCATTGAGGAGAACCCTCGAAGAGGTGGATGCCAGGGACATTGCAATCCAATCGCACCAACGTTCTCCAAAGCCTCTGGCGCGAAGGGTGTCAAGCAGGTAGGGCCAACGGACAGAGTCGAAGGCTTTCTCTAGGTCAAGCTTAAACAGGAGAGTTGGCGTGTTAGAGGGGTGAAGTGTCTTAGATTTTCCTTGAACGAAAAGAAAATTGTCCTGAATGTGCCGCCGCTTAATGAAAGTGCTCTAGCAAGGAGAGATGAGAGCATCCATGAAGGGTGCCAGCCTGGTAGACAGGATTTTGGTGAAGAGCTTCCCTAAGCTATGAATGAGACTGATCGGCCTGTAATCCGATGCGGAGGCAGGCACGTCTTTTTTAGGAAGCAGGACGAGATGAGATCAGTTGAGAGCCTGCAGGACATTGGCGTCAAGATTGAACAGACAACGCAAGGCCACTAGAAGATCGTGGCTAACGATGTCCCAACAGGATTTAATGAAAGCCCATGTGAAACCGTCGGGACCGGGAGCTTTATCACTGGGAAGGGCGAAAACGACCTGACGTAGCTCATCAGCCTCGAGGGGCACCTCCAATGAGGAAAGATCGACGGAGGGTAGGTTCAAAAAATCCCAGTTAAAAGATCTTGCAGGGGTGTTGGGCTGCAATGAAGCAGCCGGGGAGTCGCCGAAGATAGAGCTGAAATGATTGTAGAGAATGCTAGCCTTGCCGACATGGTCGGTGTGCAGGGCACCCTCACACATCAGCGAGTGGATGAAGTTCTTCCGACGTCGAGCGTTAGACTTGAGATGAAAAAACTTGGTGTTGGCATCACCAAGCTTCAGCCAGGTTAATCGCGAGCGCTGCTTCCATTTGATTTTCTCGACGGCCGCGAGCCCAAGGATACAGGCTTTGACGGCCCTCCGGAGAAGGAGTTCAGAAATGGATAGGTCACGGAACTCCATGGCCACATCCAATAGGCGTATAACTTCCTTGGCAAGCGCTAATTGGAACTTGGTATCCCCAATTAACGTGCGACTCCACGCACTGAGTGCAGAGGCGGTTTTCCTCAGCTTGAAGTTGAGTCGGTGAAGTGGGTGGAGGGGGCCCGCCGTGTCACACCAGGCTTGTTGCACCACTTCTTGGAAGCCGAACGTGTTGATCCAAAAGTTCTCGAAACGGAACCGCTTGGGGGGTCTTTGGTCTTTGCTCAACGGTGAGGAGAAGCGGGCGATGGTCGATGATGAGGGCGAGAAGCGGGAGCAATGAGGAGCTTGGGAACAATAAGTCCCAAGAAGCATTGCAGAAGACCCGGTCCAGTCTGACCAGCATGGGCCTGGCTTGCTCATTGCTCCAAGTGAAACGCCGACCAGTGAGATTGAGTTCGAAGAGTTGGCAGTTGTCAAGCGTGGAGCGAAAGCGGGCCATGAGACGGCGGTTTAGGTGGAGGTTGTTCTTGTCTGAGGCCTTGTAGATGAGGTTGAAGTCACCCAATGTGGGCGACCAATTTCCAATACTTTTATATTGAAAAATTAATCACCCTAAAGTTACAAAACCTCAGAATTGATATAGTAATAACTTTATTACAATACCAAAACAAAGTAATTTACTGTTATATTTCTCCTATATTACAAACTTGTTTGAGTGTACAAGAAAACTTAATATTCTTGACCGAAGAGATCCATTTCTTCTTGAGAAAATTCAATATCTGCTGAGATAAGTAGGATCTGTTCATTTAAATGAACAGTTCCCAAGTAATGGGTAAGTATAAAAATTTTATACCAAAGAGGTTTCTTTAAGAAAATAATAATATTATATGTTGACATTATTCAAGGAATAGTTAAGGCTTTATGATGATCATGCAAATTTTAGATTTTTAAAAGTCTTATTTATTTCTAAAACAATTTTTCATAGTAATACAAATTCTATCAACTTTCTCCATCCTTATTCATTTACAATTCGCACAATATTTTCTATAGAATAAATTCATGGATTTTGATAAATAAGAGAGGCATCACCCATTTGACACAACTTCTTATACCCAAGTAAGGTCCATCGATGAATTGGTTATTAGCTCTGCAGAACCTACCGGCTTTACCCATATAGTGGCCTACTACATGGATGGGAGTAAAATTTGTGTCATTCTTATTTATTAAGCCCAAGTTTTTATAGAAGCAAATGATATCTAGATATTCTCATACCACGATCGAGCAAATATCTAGTGTCCTTGAGTGTCAATCAAACTCTTTGATTCCTCTAACCCAAGACGACAAAACACTGTTTCCGAATTTGCTTCTATAGTTTATAGAGTAACGATTTCAGGAGTTCACACTCTCTCCACAGTGTTATTGAGTGGTACTTCTTTGTACCTGCATGGCCCAAATAACAAAACACTGTTTCGAATTACTCTATATAAATACAATCAATCTTCCAGACATTTTCTACCACAAATAAGTTATCCAAAGTAACTTATTTGTATGCAGATAATCTTTCATCTTATCATGAGATAATCAAATTTTAATATTTTGCCTATACTAGGTTTTATCAGAGGTTGATTATTTTTAGGTGGCTTTTTAAGGTATTGGGGTTTGGATAAAAATTGTATTTGGAATGTATAAATAAATAGCTAGAAAATATATGCAATAAATAATAAGTAAAAGAAATGTAGGTATATTAAATTGCATCAAGGATAAGAAAACCTGCCTTCTTCGGTTGTCGGTTCAAGATCAAAAGATTCTTCCGTAAAATCCGACTGTAAGTTTCAAGTAGTCCTAAGTCATTTTCTATAAAAGCAAAAACATAATAAAGATTCAAAAGATATAAATTTAAATAAAATAGATAGAAAAATGATGATTTTATGTTTTAAAATCATTTTCTTTATAAAATGGGATATTAAGAAAATTTTGTGAGTTTAGGAAATTCCTCAGGATAGCAAGAAAATTTGTTATTTAAATTTTGGTTTTATATAAAAAATGGATCAATTGAGCTCTAGAGATCGAGATTGACAACATTTCTCATGTTGGAGTTAGAGATAGAGCCAATTGAGGTAAAAAGGAAATTTTTCAAAAGTTATTCTTTTACCACTTAAATAAATCATAGGAAGAGATTTTTGAAATTTTATTAATTAATTTATTATAAAAATGTCAGATTTAATAATTTAAATAAATTCTTTGTATTATTTTATATTTTTTAAAAATTTTGGCGAGAATTTTGGGAGGTAATTTGATGTGTAAATAAAATCAAAAGGATATTCGGAAAAGAAAAAGAAAAAGAAAATGAAATGAATAATTAACTGGGCTGAAGTGGGCTCGGCCGATTCAGGCACTGTGGGCACTGACAAAGTGGTCCCGCGTGAAGGAGCGAGAGGAGAGGCGGATCGGGCAACCATGCATGGCCGGCGAAGGAAGGTGGCCAAGAATCGACTGGGAAGGTAGAGGAGTTGCAGGCTACCTCTAGGTGTACTGGATGGGGTTGGGGTGAGCAGAGTGTGGCCGTGACGAGGTTTGGCGGCGGTGAAGCTACTGAGCTCCGTGAGGAGTGTTCGGCGAGGTATAGAGGTGGAAGAGTGATGGAGGTGGTGGCTTGAGTCATTACTGGCCGAGGATGCCCTTATATAGGTGTTCCGTGGCTTGGCGGCCACGAAATCACGAAGACGGCGGCGGCGGCTGGCGGCGTGTCGGCGAAAGCAATTATTGGCTGTGACGGCCGGATGAAGTCGGCGGCGTGGAGGATGAGGTTCGCGGCGTCGAGGAGTCCGGAGAGGTCGAGCAGCAGCGTGGCGAGCTCAACGGCGAAGGCGTCGTTTTCGAAACTCTTCATGGACGTGGCGGCGGCCGGAGTTGGAGACGGCGGTCCCGAAACGAGGCCGGGAAGGTGGCGTGGGCG
The DNA here is from genome assembly GCA_036346145.1 of Olyra latifolia. NCBI lineage: Eukaryota > Viridiplantae > Streptophyta > Magnoliopsida > Poales > Poaceae > Olyra > Olyra latifolia. The sequence continues at coordinate 52,867,867 of CM070529.1, read as the reverse complement.
TGTCTTGGCCATCGGATCAATTCGAGTGGCTAGGATTAAATCCTTGAAGTGGTATGGCTATCGGCCATTAGATCAAGATGATTTGATCGTGGCCGTTCGTGGCCACTTATGGTGTTGGTAGGCCGATTCGGGCCGAAACAGGAACAGGCCTTAGGCCCAAGTAGCGCTCCGGGCTGAGAAGGAAAGCGTATTCCCAAAAGGGAAAGCGTAATTTTGATTTTTCAGAAAAGGAATGGTGTTTAGAACTTTGTAGAAAATTATAGGAAAATCAGAAAAATATGAAATAAATTTCTAAATTCTTATAAAAATAAAGGGAATTTAATTATGCATTAATATTGGTTATTTATGTAATAAATATTTTTGAAAAATAATGGATGTAATTTTCTTTTAATAATAAATAGGTATTAATTTTGGAAATTTATCAAGAATTAGGAAAAATTAAAAGGAGTTTTAAATATGACTTTTATGGAAAAATTTTTATGCAAAATGGGAAAAATTTTGGTTATGTTACTGACTTACCCCTTAAAAGAATCTCGTCCCCGAGATTCACTCAGTGGAAGTAGGAAGGATATTTTCCGAATATCGACTCTTTTTCGTGTTGCTTCTTCCGCGTATGATGTTTCCATAGTATTTTATAGTATTTAATAGTCCGATTTGAAGTTTTCTTTGGTTTCTTCTAGTATAGTTTCTGGTTGTTCTTGATAGGTCATGTCTGTTCCTAATTTAATTTCATGTATTTGCATGTTTTCTGATGGTTTCTTAAGGCATTTTCTTAATTGAGATATATGGAATACTGGATGTACATCTTTTAATTCCTCAGGTAGCTTTAATTCATAAGCTACATTTCCTTTCTTAGTTTGTATCTGATATGGTCCAATATATCCGGGAGCTAATTTTCCTTTGATTTGAAATCTTTGTGTACCTTTTATCTTGGAGAAATTTTCAGATAAACCATGTCTCCAATTTCAAAACTTAGGTCCTTTCTTCTATTATCAAGATAACTCTTTTATGCGCTTTGGGCGCTTTTTAACTTTTCTTTAATAATTTTGACATGTTTTTGAGTCTTGTACTATTTGAGGGCCTAATACTTGTTTTTCTCCACTTGTCCAATTTAAAGGTGTTCTACACCTTTTTCCATATAGAGCTTCATATGGTGCTATTCCTAAACTAGACCTGAAAGCTATTGTTATAAGTAAATTCGCAAAGGGTAGCAGATGTCCCATGTTGATCCATAGATTAGAATACAAGCTCTCAAAGATATCTTCTAGAATTTGATTTACTCTTTCAACTTGTCCTCCGGTTTGAGGGTGATAAGTGAACTAAAGGTTAATTGAGTTCCCATAGCATGATGTAAATGTTTCCAAAATTTGATGTAAACCGAGTTCCTCTATCTGAAAATATCTTTTGGGTACTCCATGCAATGGTACTATTTTGGTGATATAAAGTTCAGCTAATTGATGTCCTTTATATGTAGTTTTTATGGGTAAATATCGAGCTACCTTAGTGAGTCGATCCACTATTACCCATATGGCATTATATCCAGATTGAGTTCTTGGGATTCTGTAATAAAATCCATACTAATTTCATCCCATTTCCATTCGGAATAGGTAAGGGTTGTAATAATCTGGTGGTTTTCCATGGTCGACTTTGACTTTTTGACAAGTGTCGCAGAGTTTACATGTGTTGCTATATCCTTTTTCATATTTTTCCACCAAAATATTTTTCTCAAATCTGGTACATCTTGGTACTTCGGGATGTATAGAAAAAGAGATTCATGTGCCTCTTGTAGAATTAAATCTCTTATTTCTTTGGAATTTGGCACACAAATACGGTTTTTGTATGTTATGATACCATTTTCTTTAATTTTAAAGTCTTTATTCTTAGGATTTTCGCTTCATTTATAAACTCAATTTCTTTCTTTTGAGCTTCTTTAATCTTCTTCAAGATCTGATTGAATTTCAAGGGTATTTAACATGCCGGGTTCTATAAATTCCAATTGTAGTTGTTGAATTTCTTTTTGGAGTTCGAATGGCATTCTTGTAGTATGGCTTTGTTACAATATATCCTTCTACTCGGGGCATCGGCAACAACATTTGCTTTACGGGATGATATTGTATATCTAAATCATAATCTTTTACCAATTCTAGCCATCTTCTTTGTCTTAAATTTAGATTTGGTTGTGTGAAGAAGTATTTCAGTGCTTTTGTGGTGCGAATAAATTTCATTTCTCTTACCCAAAAGATAATGTCTCCAAATTTTTAAGGCATGAACTACAGCTGCTAACTCTAAATCATGTGTTGGGTAGTTTACTTCATGGGTTTTGAGTTGTCTGGATGCATAGGATACTACTTTTCTATCTTGCATTAGAACACAACCTATTCCATTCTTTGAGGCATCACAAAAGATTTGAAATGGTTTACTTGTATCTGGAAGGATTAGAACAGTCACGAAGTTAATTTGTCCTTTAATGTTTCAAAAGCTTTTTCACATTTTTCATTCCAAACAAAAGGATATCTTTCTTGATAATTGGGTAAGTGGTGCGGCTATTTTTGAAAATCCTTCAATAAATCTCGATAGTAGCCACTAATCCAAGAAAGCTTCTTATTTCAGTTATAGTGGTTGGAGTTTTCCATTCCATTATTGCTTTAACTTTTCTCGGATCAACTTGAATTCCATCTAAAGTAATTATATGTCCAAGGAAAGATATTTCTTTCATCCAAAATTTGCATTTGCTAAACTTTGCATATAATTTATTTTTCTAAGCTTTTCCAATGTTAGAGATAAATGTTTTCGTGTTCTTCTTCATTCTTTGAATATATAAGAATATCATCGATAAATATTATGACGAATTCATCAAGATATTCCATATATATTTTATTCATGGTGCTCATGAAGAAAATTTGGAGCATTAGTTACTCCAAATGGCATTCTTGTAAATTGATATAATCCATATCTAGTGGTAAATGCCGTTTTTGGTCTGTCTTCTTTCTTGACTTTTATCGATGATATCCGGATCTAAGATCAATTTTAGAAAACACTTTTGCTCCTTTTAATTGGTCAAACAGATCATCAATTCAGGCAGAGGATATTTATTTTTGATAGTAGCTGCATTTAATGCTCGGTAATCAATACACATTCTGCGGCTACCATCTTTCTTGTCTACAAACACTACTGGAGAAGCCCAATCTGAGGAGCTAGGTTCAATAAAGCTTTTATCCTTTAGCTCATTTATTTGCTTCTTTAATTCTTCTAGATCTGGAGGTCCCATTTTGTATTGATGTTGTGCAATAGGTTCAGTTCCAGGTTTTAATTCAATGGAAAATTCATAACCCGGTCGGGAGGTTGTCTGTAATTCCTCAGGAAAGACATCAGGAAATAAATTAACTACAGATAAAGATTCTAATCCTTGAGTAGGCATATAATGGATGGAGTTATGAAATTGATTTTTATGACAAGGTTCTATTTGATAATTTATGATTTGATTTGAAGGTGTAGTGAGGGTCAAAGTTTTTGTGGCACAATCCAACTTTCCTTTGTTGGAAAATAACCAATCCATTCCTAAAATAAGGTCTAACCCTTTTAGTTCAATAATTAAAGGATTTGCTGAAAATTTTTCTTTTTGATTTCTATTTTAAGATTTTCACATTTAAATGAAACTAAGATTTTTCCTCCGGGAAAGGATGTAACAAGGGTTTTCTAATGGATAAGTCTTAATTTTATGTTGAGTTATAAAAGATTTAGATATAAAGGAATGAGATGCACGAATCAAATGAATAATTCTTTGGATGTAGTTGAACCGAAAAGTTACTGTTATGACGTCGATGCGATCTCAAAGACTATCACCGTGACATAGTTCACTTGACCTTGTGGATTTCTTGGAACTTTTCCTTTGTTCAATGGATTTCCTCCTTTCATTGTTCTTTGATTAAAGTTAGGTTTCTTTTCAAAATTTTGAATTTTTGGTTTAGCCTCGAGCCGCTTCCATAGGTAATGTTATCCAGGACATTGCGGTTTTATGTGTCCTTTCGATTGCAATGATAACAAGTTACTTGGCGGGATGTGGACAATCTTTCCTTAAGTGTGGTCCTCCACAATTAAAACATCCATTGGAAGGAGGTAATTGAATATTAGAAGAGGGAGGTGTTCTTCTTATGGGTGATTTACGGGTCTAAAGTTTGAATTTCTGGATTTAATATTTCGACTTTTGTTATAAAATCAGTCCTTTTTCTTTTGTAATTTTCTAAATTATTTCTCTTCTCTTCTATGTCTAAGATTTTATTAATCAAAGTTTTAAAGTTCGATATTCATGACCAGATAATTGATATTGTAAGGAAGGTTGTAGGCCATTTGCAAACTTTTTCATTTTTCTTTTCTCTTCCTTTATTTCATCGATTGCATATCGGCTAATTGATTAAACTGATGTAGATATTCCATAACAGTTTTATTATTTTGTTTAAGCATGTCAAATTCTCTTCTCTTGGCTTCTAGAAGTCCTTCAGGTAGATGGTGTCCTTTAAATTCATCTTCAAAATTTTTCCATGTGATGGCTTCTTTATCAGGATATGTTTCTTGAATTGTAAGCCACCATGCGCAGACTTGTCCGAGATAGTTGATGAGAGGCATATAGAACTTTTTCTTTATCCGTACATTGGATTGTATTCAATTTCCTCTCAATGTCTCTTATCCAATCGTCAGCTTGAAGTGGGTCGGTGGCAATAGAAAAGATAGGTGGTCTGGTCTTTTGGAAGTCATTCCATCTACTTCCAAGACCATTTATATCAGGAGTTCCATGATTTCTTTCTAAAATTTCTCTTAAAAGGTGGTTATGAAATTCTGCAGTTTCTTTAGTTTGTTTTTCGAAATTAGCTAAGATTTGAGTTAAAGTTGCTTCAAAATTTTGGCCTGAATTTCCCGCCATGAAGAAAATTCAAGACTCGCAAAGAAAATATTATAAAATATGAACAAGAATTATTGCACAAGATAAAGTACAAAAGTAGAAATTTATTTCTTAGGTCCAAGATTTCTATTACATTATTTATGGTACAATGGTATTACAAGAAAGGAAAATTACAAAGTTACTTTCTTTTGGAAAATGAAAGTAACTTATCCTTGAATGTTGCTTTCTCTTAGAAAATGAAAGTAACATTGAAATATTACAACAAGGTTATAATATTATTAGGATTATCCTATTAGTTATTTCCTAAGGAAAAATGGAAATAACTAAGGTTAGTTACAAAATATTTGTAGTGTTATCCTAGTCATCATCTCCGATTAAGTCTATGATTTCAGGTGAACTAGGATTTACTACTTCTTCTAAATTAGAGTCAGGATTAGAGTTATTATCAAAATTTTCTTGATTTTCTTCCTCTACTCCTTCTACTTCTTCTACTTCTTCTATTTCTTCTTCATTTTCTATTTGTCCAGAAAGTATTGCATGTTCATAATCTAATTCATGGTTTAAGTTACATGCAAAAATGAGGTCACTCCTAAGTTCTTTGTTTTCTTCTTGTAATGCCATAATTTGATGTTGTTGCATAAGACTTAGAAAACCTAAGTCTCTGGCATGTGGACAAGGGTTATTTGAAGTGTCTATAGCTTGTACTTCATAATTAGTGTCTCCTTCTTGAGGAAAATATCTATATTTGGTATAATAGAGTTGTGCTTGGTATTTTTTAGTAAGATAGAGGGTAGCTTTCATACATGCATCTTCTACGGCTTTTATCCTAATATTTCTTGTGGCTTCAAACCTAAGATGTCCATTATCATTCATATCTAATATGAGTATAGATCCTAAAAAGCTATGAGGAAGAGTCTGGGTTCTAATAAAGTGAGATGATAAAACAGGCTCCTGAGTGCAGTGCAGAATATGCATAATGTCTTGCAGACATGCGCCCCAAAGTTCAATTTCATCAGGAGTATGATAGGCAGTACCCATTCCTGCAAATATACATTCAAGGTTAGAACAGAATTTAAAATTGAGAATTTTCTTTTCTCAATTTTATTTTCGGTTTAACCAAAGGAATGTTTTTTTTTTTTTTAATTAAAAAGTTTTCCCTACAGTCAAACTAGGGCTCTGATACCAATTCTGTGGGCGACCAATTTCCAATACTTTTATATTGAAAAATTAATCACCCTAAAGTTACAAAACCTCAGAATTGATATAGTAATAACTTTATTACAATACCAAAACAAAGTAATTCTGAGTTATATTTCTCCTATATTACGCTTGTTTGAGTGTACAAGAAAACTTAATATTCTTGACCGAAGAGATCCATTTCTTCTTGAGAAAATTCAATATCTCTGAAGATAAGTAGGATCTGTTCATTTAAATGAACAGTTCCCAAGTAATGGGTAAGTATAAAAATTTTATACCAAAGAGGTTTCTTTAAGAAAATAATAATATTATATGTTGACATTATTCAAGGAATAGTTAAGGCTTTATGATGATCATGCAAATTTTAGATTTTTAAAAGTCTTATTTATTTCTAAAACAATTTTTCATAGTAATACAAATTCTATCAACTTTCTCCATCCTTATTCATTTACAATTCAGACAATATTTTCTATAGAATAAATTCATGGATTTTGATAAATAAGAGAGGCATCACCCATTTGACACAACTTCTTATACCCGAAGTAAGGTCCATCGATGAATTGGTTATTAGCTCTGCAGAACCTACCCAGCTTTACCCATATAGTGGCCTACTACATGGATGGGAGTAAAATTTGTGTCATTCTTATTTATTAAGCCCAAGTTTTTATAGAAGCAAATGATATCTAGATATTCTCATACCACAGATCGAGCAAATATCTAGTGTCCTTGAGTGTCAATCAAACTCTTTGATTCCTCTAACCCAAGACGACAAAACACTGCTTTCGAATTTGCTTCTATAGTTTATAGAGTAACGATTTCGGGGAGTTCACACTCTCTCCACTGGTGTTATTGAGTGGTACTTCTTTGTACTTGCGGGCCCAAATAACAAAACACTGTTTCCAATTACTCTATATAAATACAATCAATCTTCCAGACATAGTTTTTTACCACAAATAAGTTATCCAAAGTAACTTATTTGTATGCATAATCTTTCATCTTATCATGAGATAATCAAATTTTAATATTTTGCCTATACTAGGTTTTATCGAGGTTGATTATTTTTAGGTGGCTTTTTAAGGTATTGGGGTTTGGATAAAAATTGTATTTGGAATGTATAAATAAATAGCTAGAAAATATATGCAATAAATAATAAGTAAAAGAAATGTAGGTATATTAAATTGCATCAAGGATAAGAAAACTCGCCTTCTTTGGTTGTCGGTTCAAGATCAAAAGATTCTTCCGTAAAATCCGACTCGAAGTTTCAAGTAGTCCTAAGTCATTTTCTATAAAAGCAAAAACATAATAAAGATTCAAAAGATATAAATTTAAATAAAATAGATAGAAAAATGATGATTTTATGTTTTAAAATCATTTTCTTTATAAAATGGGATATTAAGAAAATTTTGTGAGTTTGGAAATTCCTCAGGATAGCAAGAAAATTTGTTATTTAAATTTTGGTTTTATATAAAAAATGGATCAATTGAGCTCTAGAGATCAGATTGACAACATTTCTCATGTTGGAGTTAGAGATAGAGCCAATTGAGGTAAAAAGGAAATTTTTCAAAAGTTATTCTTTTTACCACTTAAATAAATCATAGGAAGAGATTTTTGAAATTTTATTAATTAATTTATTATAAAATGTCAGATTTAATAATTTAAATAAATTCTTTGTATTATTTTATATTTTTTAAAAATTTTGGCGAGAATTTTGGGAGGTAATTTGATGTGTAAATAAAATCAAAAGGATATTCGGAAAAGAAAAAAAAAGAAAATGAAATGAATAATTAAGCTGGTGAAGTGGGCTCGGCCGATTCAGGCATTGTGGGCACTGACAGCGGGTCCGCGGCAATGAGTGAGAGGAGAGGCGGATCGGGCAAACCAGCCATGGCCATGAATGCCGGAGAGAGGTGATCGACCATTTGGGAAGGTAGAGGAGTTCTGAGCTACCTCTAGGTGTACTGGATGGGGTTGGGGTGAACTGAGTGTGGCCGTGACGAGGTTTGGCGGCGGTGAAGCTACGAACTCCATGAGGAGTGTTCGGCGAGGTATAGAGGTGGAAGAGTGATGGAGGTGGTGGCTTGAGTCATTACGGGCCGAGGATGCCCTTATATAGGTGTTCCGTGGCTTGGCGGCCACGAAATCACGAAGACGGCGGCGGCGGGCGGCGGCGGTTTGAGCACAATCATTGACGGCCGGATGAAGTCGGCGACGTGGAGGATGAGGTTCGCGCGTCGGGAGAGTCCGGAGAGGTCAGAAAGGACGACGGCGAGCTCCAACGGCGACAAGCGCTGCGTTTTCGGCTGAAAACTGGCGACGCGGCGGCGCCGGAGTTGGAGACAGCGGTCCCGTACGAGGCGGGAAGGTGACGTGGACGTGTCTTGGCCATCGGATCAATTCGAGTGGCTAGGATTAAATCCTTGAAGTGGTATGGCTATCGGCCATTAGATCAAGATGATTTGATCGTGGCCGTTCAGGCCACTTATGGTGTTGGTAGGCCGATTCGGCCGAAACAGAACGGCCTTAGGCCCAAGTAGCGCCCATTTGAGAAGGAAAGCGTATTCCCAAAAGGAAAGCGTAATTTTGATTTTTCGAAAAGGAATGGTGTTTAGAACTTTGTAGAAAATTATAGGAAAATCAGAAAAATATGAAATAAATTTCTAAATTCTTATAAAAATAAAGGAATTTAATTATGCATTAATATTGGTTATTTATGTAATAAATATTTTTGAAAAATAATGGATGTAATTTTCTTTTAATAATAAATAGGTATTAATTTTGGAAATTTATCAAGAATTAGGAAAAATTAAAAGGAGTTTTAAATATGACTTTTGCGGAAAAATTTTTATGCAAAAATGGGAAAAATTTTGGTTATGTTACACCCAACACGAGCCATGGGCCGACGAAGTGGGTGGAGATGGCGGATAGCTCATTGAGGAAAGCATCCTTCTCGGGGTCGGTGTGCGGACCATAAACATTTGAGATCACCCAACTTTCTTGCGAATGGAGGGAGGTGACTCGTGCGAAGATGGAGTGTGGGAGGATGAGGTGATCAGAAAGCTGGACTTGGCGATCATCCCAGTAGGGAAGTAGCCCACAGCGTGAACCGATGGCCGGTAATTGAAGAACGCCCTTGAGACGATGGCCGCAAACTTCCATGAGTGTCTGGTTGGAAGGGGAAGAGAGCTTCGATTCTTGCACAGTTAAGATAGTAGGGTTTGTCGAGCGGACAAGGTCAGCCAAAACATCACGCTTGGCAGCGGAATTTAGGCCGCGGACATTCCAACATAGAACCTTCATAATGGAACCCGGAAGTAGACACCAAGGGCCAGGGTGGCGGGTGCTCAAGCAGTGCCGAAAGGAACCTCCTCAACCGCTGCAGGGCCAACAGTGGCAAGGTCCAGGGCAGGCCTGCTTAGCCCACAGAGGTTGGCAATGGTAGCCACGGTCGCATCATCCAGCGGAGAGGAGAACAGCTGACCAAGCTGCACCGCCAGGCCGTTAGCTGATGTGTAGGTGGCGGTAGGAAGGCCAAGCTTGCGCGCTAGAACTTCCTGAGCCTTCCGGATGGCGGGAATCCGGGATGAGCCAGTGGGAGAGGGCCTCAAGCAGGCGAGCTCGAGGCGCGACGCACTTGGCAGCACCGAGCCCTTGGGCGAGTCTTGAAGTAAGGCGGGCGGGCGAAGGACACCTGGCGACCAGCCGATCAATCTCAATGGGTGGAGCCGATGGGTGGAGCGTGGCCTCCAGGATCATGGGATCCACACTGGAAGGACAAGGTGGTGGCTCCAGCGAGCGGAAGGGCAACTGCAAGCTGAGTTCAACCCCCGCAGGTTCTGCCACATTGGCCACTATAGGGGAAGCGCCTGGCCCAGCGACAAGAGGAGCGACCGCTGCAGGCCAAGAAGCAAACATGTCGCCCACTTCAGGCGTGGCGCCTGACGGCCCAGCCACCGCCAGAGGTCCAAAGAATACCGCGTGTGCGAGAGCGGCGGCGAGTGCACTGGCTCAAGTGACAGCCTTGCAGGAGAAGTTGGCATTGCAGGCCTAGGTGAAGGCAAGAGCATCAGCAACCCGCCTGGGCCCGACAACTGAGGAGAGGCCGAGGCCCACAACGACTGAGCAGATTGCGGTGAAGGGCTCCGAAGGAGAAGCGGTGGAGAGTTGCGGGCAAGGTGACATGGCGCTGCCTCCCATGCAGCAGGTGCGGCAACCTTAGCCTTGCCCAGCGACCATGCCGAACCGGGGTCAGTGGCAGCATCCTTGACCAGCGCCCCGCATGGACTGCCCGCCCGAGAAGGATAGGGCCGGCACCAAGGCAGCCACGGGCAGTGCAGCCGAGCTGTCCCCACCCTCGGGCGCGACCGAGTGAGCCACGTAGCAAGCCGGCGATCCGGCGAGCTGATAGCGCTCGAACGCGATGGCGATGGAATCGGCACGACGTGGCGGCGAGCGGATGCCGGAGCACCTAGGGTGGAGAGAGTCGCCAGGCGAGCGGTGCGGCGAGCCGACGGACTGCCAGTGCTCGGGGGTGATGGCGGAAACAGCATGGCGGCGTGGCGAGCGGGTGCGGGGGCACCTAGGCTGGGGAGAGCTGCTCGACGAGCGCTTACAGCGCTCAGAGGCGCGGCCATGCCATGGTGGTGAACGCGAGTGGTGCTGAGCCACGCGCCTACGACGCGTCGCGGCCCGGGAGGGGGAAGTGCGATGATGGCCGCCCGAGGAAGCCCCGCCGGCATCGGCCACATCATTGTGAACATCTTCATGTAGGGCACAAGGAGCGAAGGGGGCCCGGTAGGCATTGGGAGCTGGCGCGGTGCCCACGCCAGGGGCTGAGTCCGGGAACCCGAACCTCCACGGAGGGGAGGAGACCGCCGGTGTGCCACCGGGGAGACGGGCAAAAACCGCGGAGAAGTCCTCGATCTCGGCCACATGGACGTAGACAACGAAGTTGGAGGTCCTCGGAGGGAGCGGCCTGGGTGCTGCAGGGGCGCAGACGTGGCTAGGACCAGCGAATGCCTGCCGTAGGTCCATGAAGGAGGACGGGTCAACGACGGTAAGCTGAACCTCTAGTGGTACCACGCCCGGGTCGACGACCCAAGCCCAGACGCGGTAAGCCGTAGTGTCCAGGCGGAGCCGTGAAGCGTCCTCGACGACATCGACACGACCGCAGTTGACGAGGATGCGGTCAACAACGGATGGCGTCGAGGAGTGGAAGGGCAGGCCTTCGAGCACCAGCCGTACTCGGAAGCGCAGCGCGGCTGGGTTCTGGCCGGAATGCACTTCATCGGGGAAGGGGAGAACATGGAGGTCGCGGCCAGCGTAAGGGCCTGCACCGCGTGAACTGCTACCCAAAGGTTAACAAATTCATCCATCTCAGACTCTGTTGAAAGTGTCCTTAATGGTCGAAGCCAATGATTTCCTACTAGCTCTTCGCGAACTGACATGTTCGTTCTATGTACGTTCCGAAAACAGTGCGGGCGGGGGCAATGTCTTCTGGGCCTATGTAATATATATGCCGTTCAGCCGAAGTGAGGTCTAGAAGATGATCTTAGTACTTAGGAGTTGGTATCATAGCCAGCGCAGAAGAAGAAACCCTCCCTATTCTCTTTAAGTCTTTAATGCCAGGAATCATCCAATTTTTTTGGGCAATGTCGAAAACCATAGAGACGGTAGACAGGTGACAGCCAGAGAAGTGAGCACCGAGTTAACCAGGAACAATGTTGCATGCAGCTCGAGAAAGAAGCTTTCCTTTCCAGCCCGCTGATCTTAAACCAACTTAATCTGTCAGCTGCTTCACCTTCAGCACGAACGTACGTGATGCGTGATCATATAAATGTCTAGGGGCCGGCAGCGGCAGGTTCCTCACCGCGCGCGCGCGTCTGCAACGCTGCGTGCAGCCGTGCACGCTTTGCTTGCAGTGATCGGAAAAGGCACGTACACGTGAGGGGGACGTGATCGGTACGGGTGAATGAATCCAGCAGGATCGGGCGCGCCGGCGAGGTTCATGTGAAGATTAATCCAAGAAAGCGATCGATCGAGCGGTGCATGAAATCAGCCGGGTCCGTGTCGAAGCGATCGACGTACGGGCCAGACCACGCGAGCCGCGTGGATTGGAATATTGCGCAAGTACGACTCAGAGAGACAGAGATAGAAAAGATATATAATAAAATTCACCGTATTGCAGTATAAACAATATGATATATAATAAATATAAGGTAATTTTAGATTTAAATAACGTCAAACAATCAATATTATCATGAAATAAGCCTACTAATATGAATTCTTCCAACGCAGTTTTAGCAATATTACAATTCACATTCATCAGTAAAATAATTATGATAACAAGCTAAAATTCATAACATTTAAACAGCGATATAGCTCAATTTAATTGTGTTATAAATTGCTTTTAGTTTTATTGTGTTGGGTTGCTAAGAATAGCCATCCAACAACATATATCACATATGAAGCTATCACAGGTTCATTGACTAAACCATTGCTAGCAAAGTTGATTAACACTCCAATTTAAAGAGGATTACGCCAGAAATCACAAATTTATCTCATATTTCAGCAACAAAGCATATTCAAACTGCCAAATATATACAGCAACAATGCAGGGCTGCTCCCCAATTAGCAAATGAAATTACTAACCACAACAATCATGCTCTCAAATTTGACTGTCCAGATATGTCAAACAACACTGTAACTAAAATTTAGAAAGCTAAACAGCAGTACTAAGCAGCAATATAATTCTCACAATTAAATGGAATTAAAGCAACAATGCAGCATGTATATAATCAAAGAATTGTCTAGCCAATTTCAATATATTTATCATCATCGAGCTTTAACTCGATGCCACACACAGAATCAGCGCACAGTCTAAAAATTGAGACGATTAGCCACTCAACACAATTGTCAGGTCCCCAAAAGGCCTCAATTAGCCCTGTGCACATATCAGAGAAGGGAATTTGATGAACTTACAATGCACTGGATTCAAACCAGTGTGTACATAGATAAGGCACGTCTCAACGACGCTGTCCTAATATTGCCGTCGCTATAAAACAAGCAGCGGCAAATGTCCCGATCTCCCGGAGATACAATGCCATCGATCTCAGTGCAGCAGTCCAAGACCACTGCACCAAGACCCCAAAGCACAACACACACAACACAAGATCACAGCACACAAGCCCTTGGCCAAAGGACCAAGCTGATGCAAGCAACCCCAAAATCCACCACGGTTAGCCATCCAAACCCAAGAAATCAACCTAATACTTGTCAAATTGGGACCTCATGGCTCAAAAATCAGAGGCAGGATCACCTCAGAATGAGTCAAGAGCAAGATGAGAAAAGTTAGGGTTTTTCTAGTCGAACCAGCGGCGCAAGGGGCGAGACTTACCCGATTAATAGAGGAGAGAGGAGAATCGGCGAGCCGTTGCAACGACAAGCACAAAACCGACCGAGTCGACGCCACCCAGGCGTGCGACGTGCTCATCGCCGCCGCCGCTACGCTCTCGCATGCGCGTGCTCACACATGAGCCAACTCGGGCTAGCACCGAAGGCAGCAGCGGCTGTTGCCTTATTGTCTCCGCACGTGGGCCAAAGGCCCATGGGCCTTATCATCTGGGTCAGGCAAAAGCCCAGCAACAAAGAGGAAAGAAAGAAGCGGACCTCTATAAAGAAGCGGGTGATGAGACAAGGAGGAGGGAGAGGGAGTGGCTGTTCTTTGTAAAAGGGAGAGAGAGGAAAGTGGAGGGGTATGATTCTTCGTAAATGAAAAGAAACCATTAACGTTTGTTTTTCTGCTGTCATGCAATAGAAATAGGTGTCTTCTCCTTTTGAAAACAAGAGTTGCATGAATAGAAATCAGGCATATTCAGAACGTAATGCTGATGGCAGATAACTTGCAACCCTAGAATTGTATGTATTTGAATATTAATTAATGTCACGTCTCTTTTGAACATGGAACACACGATGACTCTAATCAGCAGACAAACTAACGTGAATCTCGCGCTACACAAGCATGAGCGGCATTTAACTCACTCATCTGAGCCGTACGCCCCACACTTGGAATAACCGGACGATCAAGGTAGGCAACTAGCAAGCAACAACTTGCCTTTGAAGAACCAGAATCATCACAAAATAACATATACTCCTCAGAAACCGAAACGAAAAACTACAAGATTCTCAAACATTTTCATGCCCCTCTCGATCCGTCCCTTTAATTCCTCCCGTTCAGTTCCACGATTGGAGCCTAGCTCGTGGAGCCTCTCGCCGCCTGCTCCAGAAACGAGCTAAGGAACAAGCGGTTCTCTTGTGCCTTTTGTGCTGATTTTTTCCCCGGTTTTTAGAGCATCGGGAGTCCTGTCCTCGTCGTGAAGAGAATCCTGTTCCCTTTAACTTAGAACAGATTTCCTTCACCTTTCTCTTTTAAAAGGAATTTTCTTTTCTATTTCTTTCAGAAAGGAATTGTCTCTTCTTTCTCTCTCTATCAATTCCTTCAAATGGATACTATTGAAGATGATGAAAAATAAATAGAAGGAATATAGGGAACGAAAATAGAAAGAAAACGAAATAAATAAAAATGGATGGAGCTGTCTTAGCACGGGGCGCAGTGCAGATCGCTGGCGTTTTGTGTGTGGCTGGATGCTCGATCGTGCCCTGCGGCGTGAAAAGGCCGTGTATAGCTACGAGACGAGATCGGCGACGACGGCGCGGAATACCGAATATGAGGCGGCTAGCTCTTATTCGAAAACTACGTCTCCGGCGCGCATACAAAAGCCATCGTCACAGGTGCTACGCGTCGTTTCGTATACCAGCCAAAGTGGGTTGGCAATGGCAAGTGCTCATTCCAGGAACTGTTGGCGATGGCAACTGCTTATTCCAGGAATTGTTGGCAATGGCAACTGCTTACAATCCTACAAAATACCACATCAATGCCAGTTCAGTGATAACCCAGGTTATCACTGCCGGCTTTGGAACCGATAATGATAGCCTTATCACTGTCGGTTCTCGAGTAAAAACCGGCAGTGATAGTTCCTGCCGAATTGTATAAAAAAATAGAAAAAAATTTTTATGTCCAGAATCTATACACTAATCATTTAGCACCTACTATAGGTTATTAGGCCACATTTCGCGTGAAATACAAATGTTGCGTTACCCAGGACTCGAACCTGCAACCTCTCCACTTTACCCTCACCGTTCTAACCATCCCACCCAATCTCACATTCTTACTTATAGAGGATATGCATACCTTTTAACCTTTACTTATCAGTGCCGTTTTTTAACAAGAACCGGCACTGATAATGAGTTATCACTGCCGGTTCTAGCAAAAAACCGGCAGTGATAATTTTTTTCACTGCCAGTTTAAAAATTGGGGGTGGGAACTCATTATCAGTGCCGGTTCTTGACAAGAACCGGCAGTGATAAGTTTTTTTCACTGCCAGTTTGAAAATTGGGGGCGGGAACTCATTATCAGTGATAAGTTCTTTCACTACCGGTTGAAAATTGGAGGCGGGAGGCCTAAAGAACCGGCAGTGATATTTTACTGTCGGTTTTGAGCAACGAACCTGTAATGATAAGTCTTATTACTGCCGGTTCTCAAGCGCACAAGCCTCTGAAGCTTACGAACCGGCAGTGATATCACTGCCGGTTTTGGTCTAACCGGCAATGATTGGGGGGCACGGGTGACCATTTTTGTAGTAGTGTTATTCCAGAAACTGTTGGCGAGAGCATCCACGGTGCAGTTTCTGACGAGGTCGATGACCAAAGTGTGTGCTGGTCAGCCTTGCCTCTGAGTTTATAGGTCACGTCCAAACATAAAATAGTTGCAAGACCCTATTTATGAGTGAAAATAGATGTGTGATGATTTTTTTACTTTATTTAATCACAGTTATGGATCCCATCTTAAAGATCGTAACAATCTGTAAGCACTACGATCGAGGAGTAACACAAGCAAAATTGACGCTAAACACATGCAGTGGATACCGTGATGTGCGTCTCATGCACATGAAACTCGAGGTGGCTCCTTTTTGTCCACAACTCATTATTTTCCCAATCTCCCTGTTTAAATGATGAGTTTTTCTACGTGGCATGGCACAGCTTAGTGTAATATGTGCCAAATTCCACCCGTAGATTTTAACAAGACTAGCTTTGTAATAATGAGCATATAAAACACACATATTTGCCTCTTAACTCTTCCCTTCATCTTTTTTTTTTTTCCCGTTCTTTAAGTAGTTGGCTCCACCGTTTTTTCCTATGTCGAACAGCTCTGTATAACCAAATTGGTAAAATTAGAAGCCTAAGAGCATTCTTAATGTAATGGTATCACATGTTTCTATAGCTAGCATGTAAAACGGATTGTTAAGGTGGTTGGTAATTAACGAGGAGATAGGACAATGTCTTTTTTTAAAGAATAATAGAATTTCCATCAGACCATTGACAAAAGGGTTACAACTATAGAAAAAACTATTACAACGCAACACTAACCGTAGAACCAACACCTACTACAAGCAGTATTAAGATCAACTTGCATTTGTTTTACCCGGATCAAACATTTGTAGCATGCGTAGTATAGTGCTTGCATTGATAATGACATAACAGAAATTTTATGCGTGTTCTGAAAGGTATGTTTTTCCCGCGCCAGAGATGATACACGAACAATACAATTCAGCTCCTCATCGTTCTTTTTCGATCTGCCTCCGTTGACTGTATCGGCAAAAGCATTTGAAGCCATCATGGAGAGTAACTTTGCATAGCAATTCGACACAAAACTCCTATCACAGGGTTAAACAAATCCCAATAGCCCACGAACAAATCAGGAATCACGGGTACCAACCCTATCAAATATGTTGTTGAGGAGGTCACTGAAGGCAAACATGACGCCAGAGAATCTTAGAAGGAAGGTTATTACCACACCAAACTGCTCAACCATCGACGCCACCATGAAGGACGGGATGAAGACCAAACCTTAATCGTAGAAAATTAGATCTGACTGAAGCTTTAAGATGAGAAGAGAGTCTCCATCGCCTCCCCAACTCCGACGTGATCGTTGGGGATAGGGAATGAGGGGGCCTAGTCTCCGCCCTCCTGATCTACTCTGCCACTGTGTGCCTTTCTTTTCTTCTTTCTTCTAGGATGCCTCTGCTCCTATGCTTAGTTGGTTCTAGTCTTTTTTTATGTAAGAGCAATATCTTAATTGTATAAAAAACGGTCTGTATCCTACAAACAATGTAGAGAAAGAAAAAATCCCCACTATGAGCATTAAGTTATTTTTATAAGACCCATAAATAAAAAAGAAAAGACAGAGAATAAATTAACTACTAATACGATGTATTAAGAGGGTTATATATATGTAGCTCTACATGACGTAGGAGAAACGACTGGTTGAAAGACTCTTATACCGCGATTGACAATAGATATTTTCTAGTCCGACACCTACCGCGGTCTTGCCGCGCGTGTCACGATCATCCAGACAGCTAATTTAAGCGAATGTCAAATACAGTATGAAAAAAAATTGTAACCAAGCAAATACACCGAAACCTCGTCCCATCATTCTCACTCTTGGAGTGGCAACGCAAGTGCCGAGTAGGCTAGTAAAAGCTGTTTGCACAAGCCACCAAAACCCAAACAAACTCGCCTCTAGTCGCATTTGAAAAAAAAAATTGAACGTAAAGTCGCATTTGAATTTCGAAACGTTCAATTCAATTCAATTCATCGTCTCCACCTCCTCTCTCCCCTTCCGATTCTTAAAACTCCCCTCTTGGAAAGCATCACGCAGTGCACGGTGCACGCACCCGACGCCCGAAACCCTAGCACGCACGCAGCCTTGGCGATGGGGTGCGCGCAGGGCAAGTGCTGCCTGCCGAGGGGCGGCTCCCGCGGCCGCGGCGGCGGCGGCGGGGGAGGAGTGCCTGGCGGCCGCGGCTGCGCCACCCTCGGCAGCGCCGCGGTGCCCGGCGCGGGGCTGGTGCTGGAGTACGCCACGCTGACGGTGGCCGGGCTCTACCCGGACTCGCCAGGGCGGGAGTCGCAGGACGCGTACCTCGTGGCCACGCGCTTCGCGGGGGACCCCGACCTCCACCTCTTCTCCGTCTTCGACGGGCACGGCGCCTGCGGCACCGCGTGCGCCGAGTTCGCGCGGGACGCGCTCCCGCGGCTGCTCGCGGGGGACGACGGGAGCCTCGTGGCGGACCCCGCCGGGGCGTTCCGGGAGGCGATGGTCGCGGCGAATGAGGAGATGCACGCGGCGGCAGGGGTGGACGACTCGATGAGCGGGACCACCGCCGTGGCGGCGCTGGTGGCCGGCGGCGTGCTCCACGTCGCGAACGTGGGGGACTCCCGCGCAGTGGCCGGAGTGTGGCGCGGGGGCCACGTCGTGGCGGAGGAGCTGTCGTGGGATCAGACGCCGTTCCGCGAGGACGAGCGCGCGCGTGTCAAGGCGTGCGGCGCGCGGGTGATGTCGGTCGAGCAGGTGGAGGGCGTGCGCGACCCGGACGCCGAGGGGTGGGTGCCCGACGAGGGGGACCCGCCTCGCGTGTGGGCACGCGACGGGCTCTACCCAGGCACGGCCTTCACGCGCAGTCTCGGCGACCTCGCTGCTGAGGGTGTTGGGGTCATCGCCGAGCCTGAGGTGAAGAGTGTGGAAATCACACCAGCCTACCTATTCTTCATCGTTGCCAGCGATGGCGTGTTCGAGTTCCTCTCCAATCAGGAAGTCGTTGACATGGTGGTGATTTCTTTCTCTGCCATAATTTCCTGCCCCATTTATGTTTGCTGAATCAATCCGGATTAAAGTTAGGAAGTGTTTTACTTGCTGCATATAGCATTATTGGAATATCAAACACTTGGGAGGATTGCAAACATGTAGTGTGGTGAGTCTAGTAACCAGTAATTAGCTTGCACATTTTGCCTAGATTTACAACCCCCCCCCCCACCCCCCCCCACCACCCCCCCCACCCCCACCCCAAAAAAAAAAGTTTCAAGAACTACACCAATTACACATGTTGTTCATTTGCGCGATAAAAATAATGCCTTCATATAAAGCTTTAAATTTTGGAAGTAGCCTAGAAATAATATTGAAACATCTGATTTAGCTGCTCACCCTGAATTCCATCACTAACACACAGACACACACAACCATTTTTTTGGTTATTCAACTGGAGCACTTCATTCGAGTGAGTGCCTGGTAATGTGCGAGTAGAAAAAAAATGGCACTTCCTTTCTTGCTCGTCTTATAGAATCAGCTGCAAGGAGTTTAACATGTCTGCTACTAGTTCGTACAAGCTATCCATCATTACCAAAACTCTACACTTTAAGTCAAGCTTTTGAATTGTTGGTTTGTGACAGTTCTTGCGGTGAGATTCATATGATCTTTGAGTTTATAGGTTTCATCAAGTTTCCCTAAACCATAAAGATATTTGAGGCAAATTCGAGGATGAGCTTATCATGCTTTCTTCATGAAAGGACGAAGATGCTCCCCTGATAAGTTTGACGCCTCTCATGAGCTTATTATTAACTTGTCAAAATTGGAAAGAGTGGGGCACATGATGTTAAGCATTTGTGTCTGCAGTTTAAATTGGTAGTTATAGAAGATAATATCATAAACATAATCATAGAATTCAAAGATAAGATGCAAACATGGTGGTAAGTGCAGAGGAATACGTTGAGTTGTGCATATTCTTATGGGATTTTGCTGAGCACTGTGATGTAGCTGAGATACCTAAAACTACTATGCATGAGAATGCTGACTTTCTGTGGAGCTCAGAATTATTTCAGCGTTTTACAGATTACATCAGTTGAAGACTATCTGTGGAGTCACTGTTATGACAAGAGATACGATTAATGAATGAGATATTAGGATTTAGGGTAAAGGTATATGTCAATTGTTACTGACAAGTAACATTGTAACTATTTGACATACTAGCTGCTCTGGGGGCATAATTAGTTAATTTTGACATGCAGCTTTGCCTCAAAAATTTTTGAAAAGAACCAGATACAGATGTTCCTGGTTTTCAGAAATTTACCCCATTTGTTTGTGGATGCTGAGAAAGAATTCCATCAGCCAAGTTGCTTTGTTCAAAAAGTTGGAACTGAGATGGTGCAATGATTATGAAATGGTGAAGATTTGAGGGTTGATTGATGCTGCCATTATGAAAGCTATCACTCTGAATAAAGTTCTGCATAAGTGGAGGTACCTTTTAATAGAGGAATAGTGACTAGCATTTGAGGTGTAATGGCATATTGACTAATCACGAGTGTGGCGAGAAAAAAGAGGGACAAGATAGGTAAATGACTGCAAGAACGTGATAAAATGGACTGGGTTGTCATGAGTTATTATAACACTTTCCTAGAGTATTGCTGATGAAAAAGGTACGTTGGCTATCCAGTTGGTCCAAAACTGACTAAGTCTTTTCAGAACTGATTGCTGATTGTTGAATTGCTAGACCTGTGTTTGCATGTTATCAATTGTGTTCTGATTACGTCCTAACATGGTCTGGAGTTCATAATGAGATGGTCCTCACAAACCTCTTTTCCTCCCACCACTTTCCATGACTAACAGACTTGAGTGTTGGAAGTAGTACAAAAACCAGGCTGGTAACAGCCATTCTGTTCTCCCAGGTTCTTTTATGTACATTGTTCTCTTCCTTCTTTTGGTGTATATCTAAATGATGTGCATCCTTGCGTGCGAGCCTGTTACATATGCCAATTTTGGAGTGTTAAAAATATTAATTGTATTTTAGATGTTGATCCTTTTATGACTATTCTGGCAATGCAATAATAGCCCTACTATTTTTTTGCTATATTAGGCACCCTTGGAAATAACAATGAAAATTCAAACAGATTATGTATATGCGATTTAAATAGACATATATCATATTAAATTGTATGTGGTTTTGCGTAATGTTAAACATTTTTTTTTCTGAATTCCTACAGGTGGCTTTGTATCAAGATCCTCGAGATGCCTGCTCAGCAATCGCTGCAGAGTCATACAGACTATGGCTGGAGCATGAAAACAGGACAGATGACATAACGATAATCATTGTGCACATCCGGGATGCAGGAAATGTAGGTTCACAATTTCTTAAATTACGTAAGCATAATACCACAAATATTCAGTGGCCTGCAGAAATTCATTTCTCTTTCCAAAATTTACTCAGTCAGGTCCTGCAGGGAGCGACAAAGTGAACTGCAGCAGCACCGGAGCGGCAATAGCTTTGCACACACTGCAGTCCGAGATACCTGTATTTGTACCATCAGTAAACAGAGGTGCTGCCACTGAACTGCAGTCATCCTCTCCTGGCTCTCCAACTGAACAAAGCCTCTCCTGTGTTGCTCCTTCTCCTACGCATCCTTTGTTTGGGAGCAGTAAAACACCAGAAGCTCCCAAGCGAGTGCAAAGTGATAGAGCCGCATTGCAACAAGTGGAAGCTTGGCGTCAAAGGGAGGGTGGTGCCAAACTTGAGCGGCCAATGCAGAAAAGCATCCCTCCAGTCTCTTGCTGAAAGTGGTGGAGGTAATGCTGCAAAACTACTGAAATTGTAATTGGTGATTGAACGCAACGCATGATCTGCTTAGCTCACATTAGCTCGCCCCTTTCATTCCAGTATTTAAGCTTAAATGACACAAGGAAAGCTGCAGCACGTCCCCCATTGTCGTCCTCCGTAAGATCTTAACCTTAATCTTCCTTTTCAATTTTCATTTTGTCGAACTTCCAGAGCAATTCTTATACAGAGGCTTTTGTCTTCCGCAGGGAGCTAAGACTCGTGCCGTGGATGTGATGCTGCTTGCAAATGTTTATCCCGCGCCGGTGGCAAACATCGGTGCTACTGCTCGTGTTTTCGTAGAGCACCTGCTGACTGACAACGCAAATCTACTAGGGATCGACTTCGGCGCGTGGCGATGAGCGCCACCAAGCGTTGCCTGCCGGGATGGAGTTTATCTCCGTTAATCTGTAATTGTTAACTACTTAATTGTCACAGAATGTTAAGTACATGCCTCTCGAAGAAGCATTGACTTGGCGCATGTGCAGCTGCCGCAACGCCTGGCACTCGAGAATCTGAAAATATCATGCATGTGATTGTGAATCGCGACCTTCCTTTTGAGGGAAAAAAACAAAGTACAATCTACGCTTCTTTTCTACGCATAGGAGCCGGGTCATTTGAGTTGAAATCTAGCAAGAAATGTTGCTTGCCAAAATAAACACGCTGTCAGTGCTTTAATTCCATCCTTAATGATGGTTGCCAGGTGCTGCTCCGAAAATGCCGAAGAGTGATCGTTAGGCTGAACTGAAATCCATAGCGTCTCCCTTCAGCAGCGAAAGTCAATTCTTGCACGGTGGATGTAATGTAATTCGTGGTGACAGCCGAAGTTTGGTGTCATGGAGAGCACCAGATCGATGGATTGACCTAATGGAGAGGTGACGATATTATGATATGCAAAAACTGGCATTCACGTAAAACAATGCCATGACTCACATAACGAGAAATACAATGTTACAACAGGCGTGGAAGAAGGCAAGGTGTAACTAAATTAACTCTTGCAGCCTTCCACAAGGCTTCAAAGCTCAAAAATAGATGTAGAGTCTCTCGTCGATCCCATCTTGCAGCTTTGTGCACTGCGCCAGTAGCCGAGCGAGCTTATCGTCACTCTCAAGTGGCGCCAACGCTCCCATATCTGCTCTTCTTGGTCTGTGCATGTCATCGGCAACTCTATGCACCCCGTTTACCTCACCATTCATGTCGGCAGAAGGTTGAGGTTCTTCGGGCGCTGTGGGAAGCCGTGGTGGTGCAGGTTTCACCGGAGGCTTGACGGCATCGAGATCACAATTGATCTCGATCATCTCGTCTAGTGAGAGGCCGGTCGAAACACCAGGCGTCATGCTGTGGCCATCCGAATTAGGCACCTCATCCGTAGTCTTGATGTTGGAAGTGAGCCCTTGTCGAGCCGCACCATTAGAATGAGCTGCAGAAGCCTGGTAGAGATGCTGGCTCAGGACATAAGCTTCTGAGAATTCTCCTGTAGAAAGCTTCGCTAGCCGCCAGTTGTAGATTCGTCGAAAGATAGCCACCCATCTTGGCACAAGGCGGTAATATGAATCACGGAGCTCAAGACCAACACCCTTCTGCACCATAATCTTCACTTCAATAGCTGCCTGGGTTTCATTTAGTAGCTGGGCTGATTGGGTCAGATAATTCATCAAGCACTCCTCAAGAAATAGCTTCTGATCTTGGATCTGCCTACCCATGTAAGAGCCCTGGCTTAGCCAGGACAAATCATAACTGAACTCTGGGAGGTTGCAACTCTTGACGGTTGCAAGCAATGACTGAATTCTCGATGGCAATGACCATCCAATGCTAGGTAGGAACATTTCTGCAAAAATCCTCTCACTGCTCGATCTCTCCAGAAGATCAATCTCAAGAGCTGGCCATTGGTTAGGTTTTGTGAATGCTGCAGCCAAAATCTCTTCTGCGGTCTGGTTGACAGCATCGTTGAATACTGAAATGCAATGCTCCGGACCAACTTCTGGTGCAACATGGCTGTTAAGCAGCTCAAGTGACGTGTCCAAGTAGTTCAGAAGCAGTTCACGAGTCTTCACAAGAGTGACATCTGGCTGTAGAGGCAAATTGTATGTCAGCCACTTGAGGCCCTCACACAACTTGTCATCATCCAAGAAACCATTGGCATAATCCTCTGTATCATTTCCAGCTAGGAAAATAACCAAGGATGATGAGATCTTTCCTTCACTTAGACCACTGAGGCCAAGCCTGTCAATCACATTTTGCGACGCATAGTCATACCCTTCATCATTACATGTGTTACCACTCAAAATCAGAAGAGGGAGATTGGATTGAGCAGGTATAGAGGTTAACAGACTGCTAAATCTTTCCTTCTGTATCTCCCATGGAATGCTTTCAGATACCACAAAAATTATGCAGCTTGTGCTGTTGGCAATGCCATTACCAATGGCTTGCTGGTCGCTGGCCCTAACAACGGATAAACAGCACGCATTTGAAGAACTGATCCACTTTGTCCAAATTGATAGATCTCCTGAAGAAAAAAGCATTCCAGTATCTTCCATTCCAGAACCCATGAGTTTTTTTAGCAACCATTTTGAGGCAAAGTTGGTCGTCTGGGATTCCATGGCACCTGGTGGGACAAGTACAAGCGATTTCCAGCAGATGCATCTAGCATCAGGGTTCCTTTCAATTAAAATGGGACCAGCCAACTCTGAGACATTTAGGTGTGACCAGGATCTTTGCTGTCTTGCATGTCTCTTTTTGAAGGCATGACCAATGTCTAGCTCTTGGACTGCATGCTTTGGCACCTTCATTGTATGCAGGTCAACATAATTATCATAATGTTCTCACAATACATAGAAAAAAGACACAAAACATCATCTTCCATAAATCTTAGAATTAAGGTGCTCTTTCTTCTTGGAACCAAAGCTAAAAAAATTCCATTACCAGAGGAGAAATAACACTAGAGAGAGAACAATGAAAGACAAACAGTTTCATCCTGTTAAATTTTCATCTTGCAAAAACTGATATTCATCAAAATTTGAAACAGGTACTCAAAAGCAAGATCTCTGCACTCAAAACACATCTGAAGTTAACAGGTACTGAAATAAATATGATATGCGTAAGGTAGACTCACCACTGCAGTTTGGTGAACTGGCGGGCCAAGCGACAGAGAATTCAATGCTGCAACCGCAAGAGCGCTTTTCTGCTCTCTCAGAAATCTCTTGTCTGTAGCACGCTGACTCCATTTCCTGGAAAGTCACAGTAAGGGTCAAACGTCAGTAGCTAACCACCAAAGCATCACCACTTGGAATATCAATAGATCAAGGATAAAAGAACTAACCTCAGTATTATCTTCAGCCTTTCATTGGTAATTTTTCTCTTGGGGGACACAACAGCTGGTAACGAGTCATCTGCTGTCTTGTTACTAATATCGTGACCTGTAGGAAACCCAAGTTGCATTACATTGACTCCATAGTCTAGTGGACTTCCCACATTCATATCTAAGTCGATGCCAGAACCATGTTCCCTGAACTCATCCTCCTCTCCATGCATTTCGGAGTAATCCAAGGATAAGCTATCTGCCAAAGGATGTGAAACGATGGTTTCTGCCGAAGTATCAACATGTTGAGTGTTAGCCTGTGACCATAATACATCTGATTTCCATGGAGGAAACCCTGAAAGACCACCATCTTGGTCTTCAGGCATGAAATCATCAACCACCTTCTTGGTCTTGCTTTCTGCTTTCGGTGAAGCTACTGCCTGTTCATCCATCCATACCGTGCGCGAGAATATCTCCTGCTTGCCAGCACGTGGAGAAGCAGTACCAGGAAAAACTGGAACACACTCCTTTCTGCCAGCAGTTGAGGAAATAGGACTTAGATATGGTGAGCTAAATTGTTTGTTGCCAACTTTCGGAGAGACAGGACCAGAATATGGTGGTGTGATCTGTCTGCCAGAAGAGGGAGAGACAGGTCCAGAAAACGGCAGACCAAATTCCCTTCTGGCAATAGCAGGAATCACAAGATCAGACTGCAGTGGAAACAGCTCTCTTTTGCTAGCTGGGGAAGCAAACCAACCAGTACATGGTGCTGCGGTATCTTTTTTGCTAGTAGGAGCACAAACTGGACCAGAAGAAACATCATCGATGACTCTCTCTGATTTTTTTGAGTGCACAAGTCGAGAACAGCCAGATGGGAAATCGATTTCACTGTTAAGAAAAGGGCCTTCTTTCACGAGATACATTTCTTCATACTGCCTCAACCCGAAACCATGGAAATCTAAGAGACTTTCAATGTCCTCATCCTGAAAAAAGAAAGCGCAAGACGGTAAGAGGATTATCAAATTTTCCATATTGAATTAGTCCAAATAAGACAACACTTACCTCCATTGCAAGCCACTCAACAACATGTGAAATAGGTATGCCTTGGCTGTTCTGAAGACCACTGTGCAAGGAAGCCAATGCTTGCCTTCTTAGCTGGGTAGAGGAAAAAATTAGTTAAGCGTATTAAAAGTGTGAAGACAAATAGCCTAATACATGAAACCTAAAAGCACAACAAGCAGTAACTAGTGAAAAACGGTACTACATACAAATATCCTACATGCAGAAACATAAAGTATATCAAACAATGGGCACTCATTGAGTCGCAATACACGAGCAGAAGCAGTGTGGTGAAACAGACATAGCCATGATGCCTAAAGGACCAAATAGTTTACCATTGTTTCCATTATAATTAATTAGTAAGCGTGTCAAAACATAAAAGGAATGCTTCAACAAAAACAAAACAGCCTAACTCTGTAGAGAAGCGTAATGCTGTGCAGGGAGATCCAGTCACAAACTCACAATCAGCTTACAATATAATGGTACTATAAGACAATTAAAATGAATCAACTTCATGTTACCAAGCACCTTTTGCCTTGTGAAAATAACAGAAGGTCCTACCAACTGCAATGACAGTTTTGATACCATGGTCCACAAGCAAAATATTGTAGTTATGACTTTATTAATTATTATAACAAGGCTACTTCTAGCACATCCTTTCCAGCACAATGGAGAACTATGAAATGCATGAGCATTCTTTGGGACGATAATTTTCACAAATGGTACACAAATGAACAGCCTTTAAGTTTAACAGAGCTACCTTTGCAAAATGAGCATGCATCAGACAAGCCTGCAAATAAGTAGCTTTCCTTGCAAGCCGAAAGAACGCAATATAGTTCCCCATTCTGCACGCTCTGAATTGCATAACAAAAGTTTGTGTTAAATTAAATTAAAGCTAGTACAAACATGATCAGTACAAATGATGCTAGGTCGCATGACTACCTTGCAACTTCTCTTGCAAACAAGATCTCTGGAGTCCCTCTAATTTCACGAGACATTTTAGCAAGGTCCAGAGATAACTCAGCAGGTTCGACCTAATTCAGATGTATGTGCAGGTCAGCAAATTATCATAATGCAACTAGAGCCACCCAATTTACCTCACCTTGTAACCAGGATGCTTGTCTAACTTGAGCAATGCGTAATAAACCCGAAACTCCCTTTCTGTTGAGAAGAATACACCATTTCTCCTGTGGTCATCATACATTTGAAATAGCTCAACTGATGTTTTGTTCATTTGCTCAATGTTGAGGTGTGCATCAAAACCCTCTGAAAAACCTTCTCCCTTGTTGTACTCATATAACTCATGCATCGCTACAATATGGAGCCTTATCTGTTCATAAAAGAAAAGATGGCTTCAAGATCATAATTTCTGTAAACTAATAATTTCTAAAGAATTGAACACGCAAGGACAGAGACATAAATGCAACTACCATTTGCTCAAGCATAGAAATCGACTCCCGGTTGAAGAAATGTTGCATTCTAAGATCCATTCTTATTGCTCGCATTCTGTCCCACAAGAAGTTGTATAAGCCCAAGAAACTGTCATCATATGTGTGATCCAACAAACTAAGAAGATATTCCATGGTCTTCTGCAGAACTGGCATAGGCCTTATCAAGTCTGCATCTCTCTCAGCAGTCCTATTATACTGTATATCAATCAGATAAGAATTTCCATCACGTTTCCTGTTATAAGTGATCAGAGATAATTTCAGATAGAATCCTATCATCTATCGTATTGCCAGGTGATAAAGAAAACATTATGTACCTTTTTGACAGCAAGTAACTCAGTAGTTTGGTTTCTGTCTCCACCTAATCTCTCATACTTATCAAGATCTCCTTTTCTCTCACGCTCCGCCCTTTCAGGTTCTAAGAAAAAGTGAAAACAATGAATGCATGACATTTATTAGCATGCTTAAGAAACATATGGAAGGGAGATGAGAATAGCCAAAATGATATTGCATGAAAACAAGTTGTATTGTCCAGAGAAGGAAACACCTGGGCACATATCAGGACAAAGCCCAACCATTGCAGCTAACTCTGGGGAGTCCATGTCAGCCAAAGTTCTTTCATCGGTATCATCATTTGATTCAATCGGAATTAAGCCCATTGATGAGGCTTGTTTCTGCTTGTCTGCAGATCCCTTGTGCAATTTCGCTAAATCATTAATAACTTCTACTGGCCTGCTTAACTCAACACTGAAACGAGCCAAACGCTTGGCTTTTGCTTGTTTTTCTCTACAGTAAATGTTGCATGCGTCAACACCAACATGTAGAGTACTCGATAGAAACATTTTTTTTCAAGGAGAGGAAAGGATGTCATATGCTGAACCATAAGTACCTTTCAGCTTCAGTTGAAGGGGTAACATGATCATCATGACTAACGTCCAAAGTAGGGGTCCCAGTTCTTTTGCTAGCACTAAATATAGGAGGCATTGATGGAGAAGTAGAGGGTGTGTTATATTCATTAGCATGAGAATCTGGACGACGAAACATCTGATATGGTGCTGACTGAGCATCACCAATGAGAGATTTTGTTTGATTTCCAACTTTGGGAAGAGATGCATTAGACCTGTAATGATAGCAACAAAGCCAACTACTAAATGACAAATGTTAAGAATCAGCAGGCACGGTAATGGAACAGTTTATTTACTAACTACTACTTGGAACAAATATGACAGATGTAGCAGAATATACTCTAATTATAATTCTTTTTCCCCTTGCTATTGAAAGTTTGAAACCACTTAACTGAACCAACATAATGACTGAAATAGGCATAAAACATATCAAGCTCAGAGGAAAAGTATTTACTTTTGGACTTCAGAATTTGATCGAAGATTCTGGGCTGGATTGTTGCTGCCAAAACCTGCAGGTGGTAGAACATTCATGCTTGTGAATTCTGATGAAGGCGATCTCATCCTTTTTAAAGTCTCAACATTTCCATCATCAATCAAGGTATCTGTATAGTCTATCAGTCTGTAAAGAAAGCAGGAGAAAATGCTTTCGATTAGCTCTAAGTACATAGTGCATCAGTAACAAAACTGAGTGAAACAGTCATGTCAGGTTTCAGACTACTAGAACATACTTAAGTCTCCTTTAGCATTTCTTGGAAACCATGTGATAAACATTATTATAATAATCACTATCTTACTATAACCAATAAGATTAGTTAGCAAATAGAGTAACAAGAATTTCACGTTTCCCTTCTTTTTTTGTCATTCTGAGAATGTGAGGGGAAAAAATAACATAAAATTTAGTTCTTATTGGGAACTTGAGTAAGGGCTTTCTGCATTTAGAAACTTAAATAAACCACATGTTTTCTGAATATTCTTTTGGCAAGAGTAAAAGTAACAAGTAAAATAAATTTTCTGAAAAGCATGTACAGAAATATTTTGCCATGTAAATGTGCTCTTGGTTTGATTTGGTAACACATCCTACCCAGTAGAGGATACGCTTGTGCAGAAGGCATTAGTGTTGCCTTGGTAACCCACATCCAAGATGATGATACAAAGCATTTCCCTCATTTCCAATAAACAGGAAAACCAAGCAAAGTTGTTTCTAATAGATGCTCACAATTATCTGGTCTCCTGAATCTTTATACAAAATCAAGGTGGCAAATAGAATGATTTATATACAAAAAAGATATTAAGACGAGTGATGTTGCAAGGTGTCTAAGTACTTGTTAAGACTTACACAGTATGCCACAATTAAAAAAAATGGGCATTTGTAGTACCTTCTAGCATTTGCACCAGCATCATGACGAACTTTGGCACCATCAACATCCTGATAGGATAAGGTAGGTGACCTAGACCTTTTTGAAATGGTATTATCCAACGATCGACTTTCAAATGGAGCAGATAATCTACAAAGAAAATAACAAGAAAACACATTACAACGGCATTAACATAACACACCCAAACGCAAGCATCTGCGCTACGAGATAGCATCAGAGAACGATATACAGTGACCTGGATAATAAATGTTGTCACAATGGCTACTCTTACTATTCAATGAGTATAAATTACAGAGTGAAAATTGCCTTCATCATTCATTGATGTTCGTTTGAACAGAAAGGTTGTCTTGGCAGGAAAAAGGTGGGCAAGGAAAGGTAACATGCTTTCTAATAAAATTTCAACAGAGATCATTCTCCTGTGTGCATATACAGGGTTCCCCGCGTGATACCCAACAGTATATATCTAGAAGAAACTTCAATACAACTCACAAGACACCGTAAGAATTTTTAAATTTATAAAAGATTTTTCTCAACTGTCTTATATCTCTCTTTTGAATCAAAATAAGATATGAAAGACTGCTATTGGATCAAGGAAAATGTAGAATTACAAATAGAAGGATGTTCAGATCAACAATGTGGCTATTTCTTTGTTCTAACAGTTCTGATTCACGGCACCTTTGAGGGGGTCGAATATGTTCGCTCATCTCTTGTTCAGCCATAACTGATTGTGTTGAATTACCGTAGTAAGTCGCATCACCAAGCTCTGATGGAAATGCACCACTCCGCAAGGCAGGACGGGGCCTGCCACTTCCTGGAACTAAACGATTGCTATTCAAAAGAGGAGATGAAGTTGTTCGTGTGTCATGCAAAGGAGACTGATTCTGGTTTCCAGATTTGGAAGGTGTTACATTATGCCTGAAATATCAGCAGCAACAGGGATATAAGCAACAGTGTGACCAGCAACATTTAGTACTGAAAATTCTAGTTGCTAGCTAAGTAGCTAGTGTTAAACTTTTTATTGTAATAGTTTGTACTGAGACATTGATACAGGCTAAAAGGCAACCTAAAAAATAATTAAGAAAACAGTATCAAAGAACTCACTTGTACACATAATCACGGGGATCAGCAATCTGCGCTGGAGGATAATTTTGAAGGCTTGATGGAGGTCTAAACTTGTTGGTAATGTTTGGTGGTGATCTTGCTCTTTTTCCAAACTCTGGAGATCGTGTCCTACTTTGCTCTGAAGGTTGGATATTTCCATTTTCAAACAATGGGTCTGCATAATTTACCAACCTATAGATGGAAAAAAAAAAAAGGTTTTGAATCCCTAATGTACAGTGCCCAAAAGTCTACAGTAGAGCTCCAGGAAGAACTCAACTCATGCATAACAATGAGATTTTTTCCAGACCTATACGATCATACAAATAATCATCATGCAGGGTGCTACAGACAAAGACCAGCACATCAAACATGTTTGGGCTAACATCAACTATACACCAGCAGCATATTTAAACAAAAAAGATCATGACCCCTCTAGTTTTCCACCTAAGAACTATCAGTGAATAGAATAAGTTGTACTTCTGACAACAACAATATTGAACATTGTGGAGAATAACTGCTAATAGCATCATTAAAGTTCAGCAGTAAGCTGAAAATATTTTGTTCATTGCACTCTTTTCTCAAGAGGTATGTGTATTACTGATCAATTGTTCATACCCAGATTGTCCCATGGCATATTTTCTTTGAACTACAGGCCTATAGCATGCACAATGATACTAGAACATGTAGCAAAGAGGCACGACCAATAAGCTCCAAAGGAGGAATATGATTGTTACATTTCCACCTATATCTTCACATGAAACCATTATGTAGTACTAGTCATTCATACCATGGATACAATTACATATAAGAAAAATTTATAAATACATCAAGAAGTAGCTTTACCTTCTTTGTCCCATACCATTATTATGATCTGCAGGAGAATCTACATGTTGATTTGATAGGGGTGATTGGGATCTGCTACTTGAGGAAACAACAGGATCTACAGGCCTGCTGATCGACGGTGCAGCTAGCCTACAAAGAATACAAACATGAAAAATCCATCAACAATAGTTATTACAACAATCAGAAGAAATGGGATTTGGTGATAAGCCATAAAAAATCAGATCCTAGTTCGGCATCCTACTCTCATCAGACACCTCAACATAAATGTTATGACATTGTATTCACTGTTCACCTGAATCACGTGCAAGTATAGTAGCACCCTGCTCTATATCGGTCTCTTAGTACAAAAAGCACCAGCGTGCATAAGGCATGGGAATCAGCTAGAAGGTTGCTATGTATGGATTGCAACATTTCTCTATGACAACACAGCAGATCATGCCACAATTTCTAATGCTTTGCTTAGAAGAGGGCACATTGGAGAAACAATAGGATGACCTGCCACTAGTCGTACACTGACATACATCCCACCATACAAAATTTCTCATACGCACATCTAGCCAT
The DNA here is from genome assembly GCA_036346145.1 of Olyra latifolia. Lineage (NCBI taxonomy): Eukaryota > Viridiplantae > Streptophyta > Magnoliopsida > Poales > Poaceae > Olyra > Olyra latifolia. Next base: position 52,835,646 of record CM070529.1, on the reverse strand, counting down.
CTCCAATGTGGACATTGTTAATCTGTGCTATCACCATATATGAGAACTAGTGTGGGTCAGTGTGTGGAATATAGCTCTGTACAACGCAAACAGATGCATCAGGTTCTGCAGTACTCCATGCCTATTGCTAAATGTTACTCTTCAGCTATCTACAACTATATAGATGCAACAGCAGTCAGCAGGTACAGAAACCTAATCACTAGTCAGTCAGCTCGATCGCAAGACTCAACAGCACAAACCAAAGCAACCCATCACTGAAGGGGCGCGCAGAAAACGTCACCTCGGAAGATGCCGAGCGAAGTTGCGATTAGTGGCGGCGGCCGCGCCTGGATCGAGGGCGGGTCGAGAGATCGGGAAGCGCACGGGACCGGAGGCGCTGGGAGCAGTGGCCGGGCGTGCGACTGCGGGGGATGACAGTACGGGAACGGGAGCGGTGACACTAGGGCGATAGCTGGGGGCTTGCTGGGCGCGCGGGCTCGGGAAGCGCGAGACGGGAGTCGCGAGAGGGTTGGGCGGTCGAGCGGAGGGAAAGGGAGCGGCGACGGGCGAGGCGGCGGGAGAAGGGGAGGGGGCAGCGCCGGCGCCGAAGGCGAGGGCTGCAGAGCCCGGGCCGCGGTTGGCGGGGCCGGCGTCGCGGCCGAAGCCGGATGCCATGGGCACTGCCTTGTGGAACGCAAAACCCTAGCCGGCGGCGCTCGTCGCCGGCCTGTGGGTAGACAAGGGGTTTAAATTCGACAGATCGGAGGCGAGGGAGAAGGAGAGCCGCCGAGTAGGGGGCTCGGAGTCGGAGCTGCTGATAGCTGCGTAGGTAGCCCTGTCAATGTTCAGCCCGGGCATGACCAAAATATTATTAAAATTAGCGTATTTCGATCGAATCCAATGTATGACCAAAATTTGACAAAATATTATTGGCTATCATTTGGTTAGAACCTAAATTTTGTAGCCGAACTTTGGTAATTATATGTGGGCATTAGTTAAATAAATACCATAGAATTAAATAAATTCAAATTTTGAATTCCCATCTTCATAAGACGTGGGATTGCTTGTGTCTATCAAAGTGAACCAGTAATAAATCATGATATATGGAAATTTTAAAGAGTGTCAGATTGTGAAATCTCCTCAGGGCCACTCACTCGTTAGATCCTTCTGCCAACAGGCAGTTTTATTGTGGTCTCTCTTCGGCGGTGATATTAAAACCGTTTATGGTAAAACCAACGGGCTAAATCATTCCCAAGGTGTATTGCAGATTGTCGTGAGTAAATCCTTGCAATCTATTTTATAGCGAATGATCAATGCTACTTTTTTTAGAAAACCCTCTAATTTACATTAATGATTTAAAAATACACAAGTACTTACTATCTATACACTACTAAAAAACTTCTAATGGTGATGAGTGATGGCCTCAATATCATATATTACATTTTGCTTCCTTGGGTTTTCTGGTTTTATGCCTCTCATAGTGATGGGTTGATCTTATATTTTACATTTCGTCCCGCGAGTTGCCCTAGTCTTTAAGCATTTCGACCTTAAGCTTCTCGATTTCTTCCACATAGCCCTATATTTTTTATATTTTGCCAAGTCGAGTTTCCTGATTTCACTTTTTTTTAGCAAAGCACGTGCATCTCAATAGTTACATCAAAAATTTAAAACTAACAATAAGCCACCAATCCTTGTAACGACAAGCATGTTGGACTTCTTTTAACTTCCTCGTCATCAACTCTGTGACTTGCAATGATGTGGCAGTACACGACAATAGGAAATAAAAATACAATGATCTCAATAAAAGTGTATGATCTATGCCTCAGTAGCAATGCTATTTTGTCAAAACAAAACTAGAAAAAATATATTCATAACCAACTCTATCCGATGTTATTGCTAGCTACAAGCTTGAGCTAGCAACAGCTTCACGACCTCTCCTTCCGCCTTTCTCCACTTAATACAGGAGAGAGGAGGCGGCCGGGAAGGCGATTTGCTGGCTAGCGCAGATCCGGTCGGATCCCTCGTTACCGATGGCCTTCGGGTCGTCAATGGGGGGCTCCGGCCAGGCATCCGCGTCGGGCGCTTGCATAGTATTGCTACTAGTAGGTCTAGGGCTTGGTTGCACGGGGGTTTGTAGATCCACTGATATTGGGTTCCCCAATGATGTGCGGCAGTAATGGCGCATCCTACCGAGTCAGTGGTCGGAGGTGTGTCTTCCTCTTCACTAGCGTCGGTGACGAATCTATGCCGTGGAGGTGGATGTTTTGCTAGGAGAGGAATCGAGGCTCCCTAACTGTAAGCATCAAGCTCCCATGGCTTAATTGAAGTTTTGGCGATTGATGAACTTTCTTGAATCTCAAATGGGGCTTTATTGGTATTCTTGAAACCCCAATGATTTGCTCGGATTGTCTCACCAAGACTAAGTTTTTTTTTTATTTTGCTAGTTTCTTTTATTGTCTTGTGTGTGTGAGGCTTACTAATGATTTTAATTTGGAATTGATGTTGATCTTTGGTTGCAGGGGATCTCGAGAGCACATTTGTTGTTCCTAGTATTTAGTAGAGCTAGTTTTGAGCCTCAGGTAAATTTTCTAGAGTTAGAACTAGTCTTAGGAGTGTGCGAGGAAGTTTTTGAGTTTGAGCAGTGAGGATCGAATCAAGGCTAGGACAGATCCGGATCAAAATCCAGAGATCCGGATTTAGTTCGATCAGATCGACCAGACTAGACGATCCGGATCAAAATCCAGATCGTCCGGATGCGCTTGTCTCCTCGCGGTTTGTGTTTGAGGGCTATTTGTGCATGGGAGCAAGGGGCCTGACCGTCCGGTTGAGGCCGGACCGTCCGGATTGCTAAGGGTCTTCGGCCTTGTTTTTGTTCTCTTCTCCTTGGGGCGAAGGGGACTTAATCCGGATCGTCGGTTTGACATCGAACATCCTACCGCAGATTGAGTTGTCTCGGTCTTGGTTTCCTTCTCCGGTGGTGTTCAGATCTAAAATCCGGATTGTCTGGATGTGTTGTTTCTGACCGTCTGCATCGTTTCACTGAGTCGTGCGTTAGGGTTTTCTGCCTGTCCTTGTGTGGAGACTATAAATAGCCACCCAACCCGAGGGGAACGGGTTGAGGGTCTCATTTGCTAGGTTAGCCACACCTTCATCCTAGAGCTAGGTTGAGAGCTCTCCCATGGTGATTTAGGGTTTCCTAGGCCTCCATGAGTTGGATTTGGTGAGGGATTGATTCTCCGGTTGTGCTCCTCTTGATCCCCTCGCTAAGGTGACGTTCTTCTCCAAGTTCTCTTCGTTCTTGAGGCTCCGTGTGTTGGAGGGGTGAAATCCGCCGTGTGTCGGCGGTCGGTGCCGTGTGTCGGTACCGTGGAGTGGGGTGCTTGTTGCGTGTGGGAGCACTCGCCACCTTGTGAGAGGTTTGGAGCTCACCTCGCCGTTTGTCGGTGCAAGGGCTACCACGAGTGGATTGAGGCATAGGCTCGAGAGGGAGCCGGCTCTCGTTCGTCGAGGGTTTGCCTCAACGGGGAGTAGGAGTTCGTCTCCAAACCTCGGGAAAAATTGTATTGTTCCCTTTTGCTCTCACTTTTAATTTCAGCAATTTGCTTTCTTTACACTCTAGCTCATGAATTACAACTAGTGCTTTGCTAGATAACTTGGATCCCTAATTTGACTAATTAAGAAAAGAACAAAAAAAAAATTAAAAGTAGGCCAATTCACCCCCCTCTTGGCCATAAGGTTCCTTCACTAACCCGTGCTCCATTACGTGCTACCTCTTCAACCGGCAAAGGTGGTGGTGCTTGCCTCGGCGACGTCATCATCAACAACCTCGGCAGCAACGGTTCCTCCTCGGTTCCTTCACTGTTAACCCCGGTGGCGCTCCTCCTTCACCACAGTTCGCACAAAATGTCCGTCATGGGTGGATGGTACGCCGTACTGAGCAACTCCTCGGTTTAAATCCCATGTGAATGAAGGCATGGTGATCAGCTTCGATGGCGGCGCTTGATGGCTCCTGTTATTTCATCCTTGCTGGTGAGCTTTGGTGTGGACCGGAAGCTTTGTTTTCTTATACTTTAGCCCTTGTAGGACTTTGATGTAATTTTCCTTCTATTCAGAGGCTAGTGTCTAAAAGGGTTGAGCTTAGTCTCTCAGAGTAATGGAATCATGTGTTCCTTTTTTTGAAAAAAAAATCTATCCAATGTTGATGGGTGAAGGCACCACCATCATCAACTCATCACGCGAGGAAGGTAATCAAAAAAGAAAGAAGACGAGTTTTTCTTTCTTTTATCACTTAGAAGCCGTGCGAGATAAAAGTCTCGTGCACGGTTTTGTATGAGAGAAAGAAGCGAGAAATCTTTTTTTCGACTTTGACTCACCTACTCCAGTGTTGCTTTTCATTTTACTTCGAAAGTAGCTGCTTCAACTGCAGCCAGGCGTCCGAAGCGGCTGGTAAGAAAAGCCCCAGCAGATTAATAACAGGCCTGCTACTCTCGCTCCACGGGCCATCTAAAACTGGGCCGTGCAGGCCCTAGAGAGCCACGCCCAGATGGGTCGGGCCATCTGTGTAGCTGGTATCAGCAGTCTGCTATTCTCAGGCCGGCCCTGTGTAGTGTGTACATGCCTCACAAGACCTGGCACCAGGATGCTATCATGCTACTGTCTACTGCCTTCCCTTAAAAAAAGAGTAGTAGCAACAAGTACTCCACAAATTGTTTCAAAAAAAAAAAAACTACTCCACAATACATACATACACACATGCCAGAATTAGCATCTTACTACGAGTCTCAAACAAAGAATTAGTAGCATCTTTGGTTACCGTTGCTTTGCCATAAAAGCTATTTACAAATGTTTTAAGTAGACCTGATCCACAAAATAATGGCAAAGGTTAGGCTACCCTGATTTGACAGAGGACAGCACCGGCCGGCTGCATTGCATGCATATGTCAACCATCTGTTGTGATGCCAAAATGATTAATGAATGGTTCAGGTAATCAGGTCGGCAATAATTCAGCGAAAAAAAAGCATCACTCTGTGCCAGTAGGGACTGAATTGTGCTCGTTTCAAGACGTTTATGACCAGCAAGCACAATGATCACAGAAATGATCCCTTGTGAAAGAAAGTACAGGTGCACTTGCTGCTGGTGGATCAATTATATCATATATATGCACCCATCTATCACATCAGGGATATGATCCTCATTTTCTCTGATCAGTTCCCACTGGAAGTCACCTCACCTCTACTGATTGCCCAGGAATCATCAACCAAGAACCACATCTTGTGATTGATCAATGATCAGCTGCTGCCATCGTCTGAAGCTTGTCTGAAACTCTCTTTCCATCCAAACCGATATGGTTGAGCCAAGTCAGAAGCTCTCGTGCAGTGCTCCAATTTTTTTCAACGTCTCAGAGATTACAGCACGGATTCTGAATCTCCGATCAGGTCTCCGGGCGCATGGTTGTTGCGTTGCCTTTGCTGGTGTCGCGACGACGTCGACGTCGGTGGCGGAGTGGGGCTGCTGCTGCCGGCGCCGTGGTGGTGACTGGTGGAGGAGGGACAGGGCCACGGGGGGGAGCTGTGCGCGCGCGCGAGCGCTAAAGCGTGTGTAAATTGCTCGGCTTTTAGGTGCGTGCCCCGAGCTTTCTCTGACGCACTCGCGGCCTCTTCACATGTTCGTCGTCCATGCATGCGTCATGTCGCCACGGCGATCTCAAGGCTAGGGGCGTCAACGGATTGAATGACAGATCGAATTCTTCTCTAGCTCGTATATGTATTTATATAAAATGGGTATGGATATATATTCAGATATCCTGAATCACGAATAGAGACATGTATGATATTTTGTACTTATACATAGCGTATGTAATCATTTTAATATGTTATTTCACATAAAGAAATATGACACACTAAATTATAATGGAAAAATGCAATCCTATGGGTGGCTCTAGTTCTAAGCACATTGGTTGTCGTCTGATCTCGCTCTAAAATCCATGTGCTGCTCCCACTCACTCTCTCGCATGTTTTTGTTAAAAAAAAAGACATCAAACTCTTCGACCCAGTCTTACCTTTCCTTCCCATCAGTCCACTCCGGTGGTCAAGACGCCACATGGCGTTCCCGACCTACCTTGCCGAGTATCCCTCCTCATATGTCCTCCCTCTCCTTCGGTGCTAGGGACCACCTCGTTGATGGGCCCAAGCGTCACAACCCACCATGCTCAAGTTAGGAGCTCGACCATGGCGAGGTTTGGCGGCACGATTTTCAAGGTTGGCGGGGGGCAGCGCAGCGGCGTGGTGGCAAAGCACCGAAGGAGTAGGAGGAGAGACAAGAGGGAAGAAGAGAATGGAAGGACTTCTTTTAGAATTTGGCAAAACTCGAGAACTTTTTGCAAAATTGGGTGAGAGAAGGAAGGACAATGCACGGATCTAATGGCAATATTGGATAGCAACCACCATGCATGGAAATGTATGTAGCATTGGGCCGGGGAATCCGCTCTCAAGCTATAAATATATGCCCAACTAATTAGCCATAGTGGGATAAAATATTTAAATTGTTCAATCGATTTGAAGACACATACAAATATGATAGGAACTGTTAATTATTGTTTTTTGAACTGGAATAAAAACTGTTAATTAGATGTAGTATTTTAGTTTTCCATTTTCAATACCAACTGTATTCGGATATCGAATAATTTAGATAATGCAAACGTGATCCACACCCTTATGGACAATAGAGAGAGAGAGGAGCGACTCTTGTTTCGTTTGCCTCTTTTCTCCGATCGAGCCCGTGAGGCGTGAGCTTTCCCTAAAGTCGAGACGGCCGGAAGTGGCCCGTTTCGTCGATAGTTTCTTGTCGGGTGATCTTGATGAATCTTGCACGGATAGTCGCATCCTAATCAGCATCATTCAAGGTTAGTGCATGCTACCATGATTGGCGCTGATGAACTTTGATCTTTCGTTTGTGATTGCGTCTGAAAAGGGAGCAGTATCTCTACACGCTTTTGCCTTTGTTCGGGAGTCCAGACCAAAGCGAGGGCTCATCTTGGTAAAGTAAGAATGGCTTCTATACTTTTTGCGTAGTTCAGGTTTCAGGAATGGATGACAACGAGGTCGCTATGGGCTATAAACTTCCGGGTGCTCGGGGAAAGATCAGTCATGCAAAGTTGCAGACAAGAAACATCCGTACTTTGCGATTACTTCCAGCAGAAGTTGGAGGTAGGTGAGGTCAACCCTTAAAGACAGGAGAGCACTTCTAGGAAATTAGATCACCAATTAACTCATTACTGCTTGAGTAAAACTATATACAGTTTTTGAGCATAGAGTGGTAGAAATGTAGAATTAAGACTATACACAGCTTTGATTTGTTTCTTTTCATAAACATGTGGTTATGTATCTTTCTTCCATATACTCTTTTGGTACCGATATAGGGAGGGTACTAGATGCTGGTTTTGGTCCATAAACTTAAGGCAAGTTCAACGCTAGCCGTATACGAGGACCATCCCATCACTGTGCAACGAAATGGGGCTGGCTTCGGCGTGGCCGCCTCGCAATGCCGGCCTCAAATCGTGCTACAGGGATAGGGTCGGTAAGGCTCGGCCCTAAATACATCCCCGTCCATGAGGAAAGGAAGAAGCCCTGTGTCACACTCTCTTTATGCAGCAAACATCGCAGTCGAGCGCACACATGAGAAAGGAGGCGAGCAGCAAGCCTTGACTGCATGCACTGGGAGTGGAAGAACTATCCCACCGTGTGGCCAGTGCGTTCACAGGACGGTGTTACGACCTCTGGATATGGCATGCGTTCTTTAGCTTGCTCGATTCAATGAACGACAACAATGTCCTCCACCAGTCCAACCTGTTCCGGCGGTTAGCGGATGGACGAGCCCCGAAGGTAAACTACATAATAAACGGTCGTCAGTACCACATAGGTTATTCATGTGGTATTACCTTGCAGATGGAATCTACCATGCAATGGGCTATTCTGGTGAAGACCATCCCAGAGCCCCTAGGCGAGAAGAGACAACACTTCACGACCGTCCACGAGTCCACCAGGAAGGATGTGGAGTGCGCGTTCGGCGCCCTGCAGGCCCGCCCAGCCATCGTGTGTGGGAGGGTGTTGGCTTGGAGCCACAAGAACCTAAAGAACATAATGATGACATACATCATCCTGCACAATATGATTGTTGAGGATGAGCGCCCGTACAACCTATGGTACGTTGTGGACTACGAAGCAACAGGTGAGCATGCAAATACTAACCGTGCGTGCACCGACGAGCTCGACGAGTTCTTAACTTGCCATCTAGCAATACGGAGCAAGCAGGGACACTGGCAGCTGCAGGAGGGCCTCGTGGAGCACTACTGGCAGCTGCGAGGTGGCCTCTAGTCCTGCTCGCTCGCCTTTCGAACAAACCACATGTTAGGACACATTCCTCCTTGTTTGTCATTGATATCCCCGCAATTGTATTCGCCACAAGTCGTTGCTGTTGAAACATTTCTTCACGGCTACTATGAATAAAGTCTTCGCCTCTGTTCATATTGCTCTCAAAATATTTCATATCTTCCAAATTGCAATATAGAATTACATTTTGACGGTTAAGATTTACTACTAAAATATATCGGTGGCAACACTGGTAATTGCAAATAGGGTTCACAAATAGGGCCAGCATTATGTGTTGGTTCCAAATAGAACTATGAATAGCGATACTTAGGAATAGGGCTAGCCCATGAATAGTAAAATAGGGCTAAGAAATGGGACTAGCATTGCACATGGGTTTAGCTTCTCCTTGAAATTCTAGCTATTTTTATTTACTGGAATCAATCATATTGGTTGATTTTTAATCGTTGTCGTCGCACTGGTCATGTTAAATATAGGACCCCTTCAGTAACAGTAAACACCACAGCGTTTGCTGTGAAGTGAACAGCAATAACCAGCTGGTGCATAGTACAAACGTCACATTAAGGGTGGGTTCTCTTGAGCTTATCTTATCTACTTATTCTTGTAGCACATCACTTGAATTTTTAGAGGTAGCCTCGATTACTTTTGGCCTTCAATTTTGGGATTTAGAGGCGGTTATAAGCCTCTAAATCCCAAAAAAGGCCAACTCAAAAAGCTAATAAAAAATTGAGATAAGTCAAATAAGAAGAGATAAGTACTATATCTCAAGAGAACCCACCCTAACACATTCAGTAAAGCCCTCGTAATTGTCGCCATTCTTGAACCTCATAAAGATCAGTTAAGAGAACTGTCGTCCGTACTAAACATACCAGGACTGAGTGAAATCATATGCTTTAAAAAAACTAGAATGTTTGATTTGATCAAGCTTAAGAGCATCCGTAGCAGAAACCCTACAGTAATATAGAAATAGAGTTTTAGAGATAGAGTTTGTGGTGGAGGGAAAAGAATCTTTTAGGGTGTAGTGTAACGTGTGAAGGAATTTTAGAGTAATGGAGAGAAAATAGAGTAGAAGAGAGAGAAAATAAGAATAGAGCTTCTGGTGTAGATGTTCTAAAGAGCTTTTAAAAACAGCTTTAGAAAAAAAAAACATAGCGTCTAGCCGTCTAGGTCAAGTAACGGTCATAATCCATAAACCATACCCCCAAGGCTGTAGGCCGAAACCTCTATACTTTGTAGCATGGACGTCAAGGCGCTAACTGTCTCCACTACACAAATTGCGGAAATTACGAAAAGGTTTCCTTGGGCGGTCCACGTCAGCGATGAACTCACGCACAGCTTGAATTCGTGCTGTCATGGACAGAAAAAGGGCACAGGCTGCGATCACATTCGCCAGTGGGCAGTGGCTACAGGGATCCGTCCAGATGTTCTGAAGGAAACCAGGAGCAGCAGCGGCAACGAACGCATGGATGAATGGACCGATTAGGTTCATACCTTTATTAGACCATTTCCAATCATTTTTCCTTTATTTTTTTATTTTATTCTTTATTTTATTTTTTTTCTTATATTCGTTTCCTTTATTTTCCATTATCTTCGATAACATCTATTCGAAGGGAATGATATAGATAAATAAGAGAGAATTCCGTTCTGAAGGGAATAAAAAAGAGAATCCGTTTTGAAAAAGAACGGTAAAGAAAATCTGTTAGAGCATTAAAAAGAACGAGATTTCCTTCGTGACAGAAACGGGAGCGACGGTCCCTTGAGATGGTCTTATACCTGAGCTTGGTGGAGTGGTTGGAGGAGCCAGTTGTGTCTACTTGTCTCTGGTTCTTGCGTCTCCGGAAAGAGCAGGGGTGGTGGTTGAGAGCATTATCAGCAGCTAGCTGCGTCACTGCTCACACTGTAGTGCCATGGTGCCTTCCAGCGCCAAATTTGTTTTTTGATAGGGTTTTTTTTTTTTCCAGAATGTGTTTCATGTGGTGCATTCTACATTGGATGCATGCTAGCACCTCCTAACTGCGGCAACAGTGGCGAGAACATTTCGGCTATATAGTGCGTACTGTGCAAGTGATGCAGAGGTTGGCTGAGGCGAGGCTGTTCAACCCAGCCACCAGCGTTATCGTTTCCTGCTAAGATTTAATTCCTGAGCTTGCAATGAGTACATACTGTGTATGTTCAGTGGGACAGTGTGTGCATGCACTAGGGAGGTATTTGAGTCTCTTGCTAGATTTAAGAGTGTGTAGAGGGCACGGTCGTGTGTACATGTAGTGTGTACTGGAGTGTGAGTGTGTGAATGTGTAGGTTGTAACCTTTAAGAAAAGTGATACAGGGGTTGGCTAGCTGGATTAAACCAAATATTGGTATTGTCGATAAAATTTGATTGTTGTTTGGTTTGCTATCAAAATTCGCGTGCGGCTGTACTATGGCAAATGTCACCGTTTAGAATGCTTGGATGTCATCCTTGCTATCAAAATTCGCGTGCGGCTGTACTGTGGCAAATGTCACCGTTTAGAATGCTTGGATGTCATCCTTTCGGGGCCCTCTTAATCCTTGACCCCTAGTTGAACTTTTCTTGTTGTGGAACAAACTACAGTCTGTCACCCTCACGCTGGATTTCCCAGACAACATCGCCTAGATGTGCACCGGCAATGGGTTATACTCCTCTAGAATGGCCTACATCGCCCAATTCATTGGCAGCATTGCTTGGCCAGTGACAAACTTCATCTAGGTTGTGGAAATTGAGCACAAGTGTCGTTTCTTTGCCCGGAACCACCGACGAATCAACACCGTGGATGTCCTCGCCAAGAAGGGTTGGCCACACAACACAATCTGCGTCCTTTGTGACGTAGCGTCAGAAAGTGCAGAGCACATTTGCACCCAGTGCCGCTTCACTAAGCAAGTTTGGTCCCTAGCCCGCACCAACCCCTTTGCCCCTGCACGCTCCCCTTAACGATTGGTGGGAACTCTAGGATAGCTGCCTAACAACCCCACACAAACGCCGCTTCAATGGCACAATCATCTCAGTGATTTGGAGCATATGAAAAGAGCGGAATCGACGCCTCTTCCGCAATCATAGATCCCCGATTGCCTCGATGGTCGCACATGTCAACGAGGATAGGGCTTTACAGGAGTCAGCCTTGGGCTTGTTTCGCCCCTAGAGGGCCATCCTTAGGCCTTAGCGAGTAGTCTAGGGGTGGATCTTCTTGCCCTATACATAGCATGTACCTATTGTGTATACTTTCCCTTGTTTAATGAAATGGCAATGCTGCTGCCCTATTAATTGCTTAAAAAAATTGACCACCTCCATGAAAATTTCGTAGCTCCAGCTCCACTGAAATCCAATATCACACAGGTAATTTGAGTGGCGACGCTAAAATTTGACCTAGTAACGGTCCAAAAAATGTTAAAACTTTTTAAAAACCAATATTTGGTTTTGCCCAAACCAGGTTTCTTACATTATTAAATTATATGCTGAAATTATTTGTTTATTTGCTGAGGCTATACTTCAAGGCTTTGAAAAGTGGGTTTAAGAAGCCAGGACATTTAGGAGGTGTTTGGTAGGGCTCTAACTCCAATTTGCTCCACAACTCCACTGTGAAGCAGATATACAATTCTACGGAGCACCCTTCAAGCTGCTCTACAAAAGTGAACTGCGAGGGAGGCTGCTCTATGGAGTTGCTTGCTCTAGAGTTACATGGAGTTAGGGTGTTTGGCACTGTTTTGGGACGGAGTTGAGAGTTGGAGTTCTGCCAAACACCCTCCTTAGTTCGACTTGGATTTAAGAGTTTTTATCGTGTAAATTTGATATTTTCGAAAAAATGGCTTTGAAAAGTCAAATATAGGTCACAGTAAAAATCTCAGACACGTTTCTTAACTAGTTGAGCCCTTAATAGTAAAATTATTTGCTTAACTATAGGTTTGGTCTCTTACCTCTTACTACAGGTGGTCTTTGAACCTCTTGCTTGACTCTTCTATCGTGCGTACAGGGCACACATGCATGTGTGTGGTGTGCATTCGTGAGAGGTGTGAGTGTGTGGACCCGTGTGGTTGTACACAAAAGGTAATACAAAGGCTAGCTAGCTGAACCAAAATAAATATTGGTACCATCAACGAAATTTAATTGTTGTTTGGTTTGCTACCAAAATTTGATCACCTTCATGTAAACTTTGTAGCTCCAATGAAATCCAATGTCACACACAGGTAATTTGAGTGGTGACGCTAAAATTTGACCTAGTCACGATCCAAATATTGTTAATAATTCTTTTTAAAACCAATATTTGGCTTTGCCCAAACCAGGAGGGGTGTTTGGCAGGCTCCAGCCCATTTTTGATTCGCTTCCACAACGCCTTGTGGAAGCAGATCCACTATAAAGCAGATTCTGACAGTGGAGCACCCTTCGTTCGCTCCATAAAATGAATTGTGAGAGAGGCTGCTCCATGGAGTTGCCTGCTCCAGAGTTACGTGGAGTTAGGGTGTTTGGCACTGCTCTAAGGCGGAGTTGAGAGTTGGAGCTCTGCCAAACAATCCTAGGTAGCTTATATTATTAAATCGGGCCTCTATTAAATTATATGCTGAAATTATTTGATTATTTGCTGAGGTTAAACTTGAAGCCTTCGAAAAGTAGATTCGAGAAACCGGACATTTAGTTCGACTTGGTTCTAAGAGTTTTTATCGTGTGAATTCAACATTTCGAGAAACAGCTCTCAGAAGTCAAATTCAGGTGACAGTAGAAATCTCGAACCCGTTTCTCAACTACTTAATAGAAAAATTACTTGCTTAACGACAGGCGGTCCGTTACCTGCATCTGTAGTAGATATTGTCACGCGGTGCGAGTATCTCTGTTCCTCCTGTGACCTATTCCGACCATGAGCTTTGTCGCCTCGCCGCTCCGTTACCTGTATCCCGTACCGCTGTACGTACTGTCACACGATGCCACCGGCAGGTAGGCATGGACATGAGAGGGAAAAAAAGATACCATGCGTCGAGATGAGGTAGGTAGGTGTACATAGGTACAGGAAACGACAATGCCGCAGGAAGCAACAAATCTCAGTTGCGAATTGCGATCGACCAGACGCCGACGCCGACGCCGACGTACACGCAGATCTACGAATACCGGAGCCATCCCCCGTGCAAACTACCTGTAATCCGCGGCCGAAGCAACGCGCGCCGTGTCACTCACTGCGCGGTATATACGTTGCGCTAAGCCCCTCGGCGCGAAGCGCACACGCGACGCGACTACGCGAGCGGGGGCGAGACGAGCGCGTGGGCGCACGCTTCTTGCACCGCGGCGCGCGTCGGCGTGGAGGTGGAGGCAGATGCTGCGCCGCGTCTTCGACGCGCTGCACCCGCAGCCCCGCCGGCGGCGGCACGGTGGTGGCGTGGAGTCGCCGACCAAGACGCGCGTTACGGTTCGGCGGTTCAGCGGGAGCAACAAGGCCACCCCGTGCAGCAGCAGTAGCAGCAGCGGCAGCGGCAGCGAGGGGGAGGTGGCGGGAGAGAGCCAGGCGGTGACCATCCGCGTGGCGACGTTCAACGCGGCGATGTTCTCTATGGCGCCGGCGGCGGGAGGAGAGCGCGACGCCGCCGCGCTCCGGGGCGCCGGCGCTGCCGGCGCGCGGCGGCCGAAGGGGATCCTGAAGGCGCAGACGAGCCCGGCGCGGTCGCCGAGAAAGGCGCGCGTGTCCATCAACCTGCAGGACAACGAGATCTCCCGGGAGAGGAGCAAGCTCGGGACGGCGAGCGGCGCCGGGAGCTGCAAAGGCAAGAAGCAGCTGCAGCGGCAGAAGTCGGAGGCGGAGGCGCGGCGTCGGAGCGTGGAGGAGGTGCTGCGGGAGGTGGGCGCCGACATCATCGGCCTCCAGAACGTGCGCGCGGAGGAGGAGCGCGGGATGCGGCCGCTGTCGGAGCTCGCCGAGGGGCTTGGCATGCGCTACGTCTTCGCCGAGAGCTGGGCGCCGGAGTACGGCAACGCCGTCCTCTCCCGCTGGCCCATCAAGCGCTGGAAGATACACCGCGTCGCCGACCAGTCCGACTTCCGGTCAGTCTCCCTGCCTCCCCAGTGCATGCTCGCTCTCTCCACCAACGTACAGATTCTGCATCAAAACCAGCGCAAAAACTTCTATTTTTCTACAAATTTTGCGTTCTTGGAGCCAGTATCCCTAGTGGGTCTTCCCCCATGGACGATAGCGAGAGTGCCAGTAGTATCACCATGGGATTCAGCGCCTGCCTTGTCATGTCGCTGGTCTGATCGTCTTTGTCATGTCGCTGGTCTGATCGTCTGAATGTTCCATCCTCTGTACCAGCAACACCGGTACAGCAGTACACAGTACACGCCACGGCACTTTGCCCGACCGCGGCTCGTGACATGTCACATGCAGAGCTGAGCTCGCACGCCAGTGCCTGCGTGTCTCGAGCTGATCGGCGTTGCTCGCTCGCCACCGGCTACCGCCATTGTTGCTGCCAGCAGGGATTTTGTTTTTCGGTTCAGAGAAAAAAAAAAAAGCTGGGACTGAGTCAACCGATTTCTCCGATTTTCGGAAAATTTTGGTTATTTTTTGTCTGATTTTTTGAATTCAAATTTGAATTTATCAAGATAAAATTGCAACAACCGCGTTTCAGGGACTCGAACCCCCGACCAACAGTATAGAAACAGAACTTGAGGGTAGAAACGCAAAGACAAACCACCGTACTAGAGCACACTTCTTACCTTAGAAAGATGTCAATATTGTTTTATACATAACTTAAAATTTATGCAAAATTTATTAAATCTAAAAAATTTTAGCCGATTCATCTAAAAATCGGGGGTGCCCGAGAAACCCGATTTTTCACCGATTTCAATTTTTTTGCCCCAAAAACAAATCCCTGCCTGCCAGTGCCGCAACTGTTACCGGCCAGTAGCTCGCCACTGCAGCTGTTTGCTGCAGTTTCGTGTTCCCAGATGCTAGCTGCTCGTTCGTCCTGGTTACATGTACAGTGGTTGGTGCGCGCGCCAGATGCGCCAGCCATCACGCCGCCTTGTCCGGTCTCGCCGTGCGCCGGAACGAATCGATTATTGGGCACGAGCCGTCGCCACCGCCCGTGGATGGAGACAAACCAGCGTCCTGTCCTCGCCCCCCTCGCGAGCACGGGCACGCCATTGCCGGCCGTTAGATTTCGTCCATCTCAGTGCACCCGTCGACGGCGCATGCTGTTAATTACTCTCTGATGTCACAAATACGTATTGTTTTGAAGATATATATGGTCAGTAAAATACTTTTTTTCCCTTTGTTATTATTACAGTTTATTTGTAAAACCCAACAAAATTATTTATATTATAAAATATTTTTTGAGGCAGATCTACATGCATGATTTTCACATGTCCAATCTAAATATTTGTAAATGTTTCGTAACTAAGGTTTCAAAACTTGGTCTGTACTCATCCTAAACTGACATGTATTTAACACAGGAGGTTTCTCCTCTGTGCGTCTGGGGTTTTTCCTTAGCACCCATTTGACAACCACGAATTGAATTGGAAAGGAAGAATTTAATTAATTCCAATACCATTTCCACTCCATTTGGAATCATCTCCAATTGGATTCCAATTCCAATAAAGGAATTTCTACGCAAATTTTGCGTCTTCTATTCATCTATTTGCAACATGCTTCAACGATTAGGTAGCTGATACCAAGGTCTTTGTGAAACGGCCATTCTCCCGGTTCGCCCATGTTTCGAGCAAAAGAACAACGTACGGTAGTAGCTAGCCAAGCGGATCATGGCGTGTCACACGCATATCCGACAAGGAGCAAGATTCTAAATGGAGTAAGTAAGGAAGGCCGGCACACATCTGATGCGTGATTTAGGTACTAATTAACCACTAATTAATTTTTATAATAAGGGATTAGGTGAGCCGCTCCATTGGCAGGCCGGCCTTGCATGCAGCCTCCATAATCCAAAGGCAAACGCTAGTTTCAGAGGTCCCCATGTTTAGTTTAGTCAGTGTAGCTTTGCGGTGCTTTAGGGCTTTTGATTAGGATGGTTATTAAGGTTACGTTATTAAGGTTACATTAGTGGAAAGGATCACATGCGATTGGTGCAGAAGGTTAGGTGCTTATTAGTGGCTGCGGTTGAAGGGCAGGGGAACCTGGGGCTCCCTAAAGCTCTCCTAATCACGCTGAGTCTTGTCATCTTGGGGAAGATAAAATCAGAAATGGACTCTGCGTCCGAGCAGTCGCCGTCGAGAGACTGTAGTAGCTAGGCAGGCCCTTTCTAGGCAAGACAACTCTCTGGGCAATGCTTCAATACGGACAGCAACCTCTGGCCACGCGAGGGAAGGGAGCCAGGAGATGCTAACTACTGCAGAGCGATTGTTTCAATGTGGTAAGCCCTAAAATAAGCCCATCGAAAAAACAAAGAACAACACTGGCAGATATTTACTAAGAGCAATTTTATCATCCTCAGACCTTGAGGCCACGTACAATGCGAGATGCTTACGAACAGGTGCTTAAAGGGTTACGTACAATGCGAGATGCTTATGGACATGTGCTTAAAGAGAGAGCGTAGCCACGTCACTAAGCACCTATGTACAAACCATTTTCTCCAATACAAAGAAGATTGTATGGATGCTTAAAATTCTGCAACTATCCAGCATTGCTATGCCATTAAACGTCTAAGTAAAAAGTCTCTTCTTCAATACAAGGAAGCTTATCTAGGTGCCTAGATATTGTAAAAAGTGAAGAAAATAGGTGTAAGCATTATCCAAGCATCGGTGCTAGTTTAAGCATCTTCCCTTTTCTCTAAGCATCTGCGGAAGCACCTGTGAATCATATGTGGCAAAATAAACCCTTTTTTCACCTAAGCAACTTTCCAAGCATCATGCATGGTACATGAAGGTGCCTGAATTTGCTCCTGGTGTGACCCGATGCTTAGAGGAGAGAGAGACTCTGACATGGGTGCTAAGGAGGTAGTTGCAGAATTAAGTATCTATACAAACTTCTTTGCATTGGAGGAAATGGTTTATATGTAGGTGTTTAATGACATGGCTAAGCTCTGTCTTTAAGCACCTATTCGTAAGCATCTCGTATTGTATATGGCCTTAGAGGGGGGGAGAGATGCTTAAGTTAGCACCAGTGCTTTGATGGTGTTTATGCTTATTTTTTCACTCATTGTAATATCTAACCATCTTCTAAGTACATGTATAACCTTCTTTGCATTAGATAAGAGTTATTTTAGCTAGACATTTAATGATGTGATAATGTTCTTTCTCCTTAATAAGCATCTACATACAAGCATTTTCCATGAATGCAGAGAAACAGAACCATTTTTAAAGAACTTGTGCCACAATCTTTTTAGTTGTACTAGCATGCGCTGGCTTGTCAGCTATCAAATCTGTGAAGATGAGACACGACATGAAAGCACAGCAATACAGCGTCATGAAAGCAAAACATATATATACATGTCGTCCACTCGCTATCTCAATATAATTCCATGTCTCCCCACGTTTTCCCCTGAGCAAACGCACCGTGCACGCTCTGCTGCAGGAACGTGCTGAGAGCCACGATTGAGGTGCCCCACGCAGGCGAGGTCCACTTCCACTGCACCCACCTCGACCACCTCGACGAAAGCTGGAGGATGAAGCAGATCAACTCGATCCTCCGCTCAGCCGACGGCCCCCACATCCTCGCCGGCGGCCTCAACGCCCTCGACCAGACCGACTATTCCGCCGAGCGATGGGCTGACATCGTCAAGGTAGACACTCCTTTCTGTTTAATCAAATTGTATACATCTTTACCGTACAAAATATGTATTAATTTGTATTTCAAATTGTTTTTGACATAACATTATTTTATAGAAATCGACAATATATAATAAGAGAAATTTGATGGTCAAAATGTGCCTTTAAATACTTTCTCAAATCCAAATAAGTCCTATAAAAATAAATGGAGGGAGTAGCTGACACTAGATGTAATGGTCAATAAATGTTTTGGTTGTTTTCGTTAACTGAACTTATTTTCCGATTTGCTTATTCGTTAAAAATCTGAACTTCAATAAACGACTTGGATCGTTCCCAATCAACTTGGTTCGACTTGTTTTTAGAGTTTTAGTTAGAGATTTTTAAGTTTTCGAGAAACTGGCTCAAGAAGCTAAAGTCTTATGATGCGCAATTCTGGTTGTTTTGCAGTACTATGAAGAGATCGGCAAGCCGACGCCGAAGGTGGAGGTGATGAAGCACCTCAAGGGGATGCAGTACGTGGACGCCAAGGATTTCGCAGGGGAGTGCGAGGCCGTGGTGGTCGTGGCCAAAGGGCAAGGTGACACGTCGCATTTCTCAGATAGTTATCAGCTACATTATGATCACACAGGCACACGAGCTTTCAGCTCAGTCGCTACCATTTTGGTGTGTGTTTCTGAAGCACTCTGAACCTGTCACACTGACGAACTGCAGATGTGCAAGGGACGTGCAAGTACGGCACAAGGGTGGACTACATACTGGCGTCGCCAAACTCCCCCTACAAGTTCGCGCCGGGGTCCTACACGGTGGCCTCTTCCAAAGGAACCTCGGATCATCACATTGTCAGGGTCGATGTAACGATGATACCAGACGTCAGGGAAGCTGATGAGCAAGGCGCAAATCCGAAACAGAGAGTAGTCAAGATGAGCAAGAAGGGTTCAGGCAGAGGGATCTGGGCAGCAAAATGATTTTTTGGTTGAGTTCTTCTTCTTCTTTTTTTTTTTACATTCTTCTTTATTTTTTTTCGTTGTTGGTAAAGGTGATGAGGGCTGCTTTTTTAATCGCGTATACAGCTAGTGGTTGGAGTGGGATTGAAGAGTGTATGTATAACCAAGAAGAGGAAGCAATGTATTTTGGTCTGGCTTCCATTCTGCTGGTTGCAGCATGCCTTGCGTCTGTGTTTCACCTTCAGAATGACTTGGGGTGGAAGGACTCTTACCTAGATTGTTGCAGCAAACCTGATTGCCGTAAAAGAGAAGTGATATGGATTGGCAGCAGTAGTAAAGATGAAATTTTCACAAATTATATTCTCATATAAAACATAAAGTTTTCTATTTTAATGGTCATTTGACTTTTTAGGGATATGGAAACTGCTGGGAGAACAAATGTTTTAAAGAATATAGTGTAAAGTGTGAAAAATAAAAGGGTCTCAGACAAAGATGACTGCTTCAGATTCAGGGAAATCAAGAGTGTGTGAAGGAAAACTACCAGTCTACCACTGTTATTGAAGCTCAACTTGTTTCAAGGGAACATGGCCAGGCTAACTTCTTGAGCTGAACAGCTTTTAGACATCTTCTGGGTAGTCGACAAGTCACTCTGCATCCTTGTTTAACTAGCTCAAATTTTGAAAAGAGACAAAACAAATAAAATCCAATCGGCAAGCTATACTATTCTTAAATATTATGTCCGACGCTGACAAGTACTGGATACGGTGAACTGTACCATCTGATGGGTATGCGTACAGTACTACAAACACACGGTCCAGATGATATATGTTGATATCCCAACCACCATGAAATGTCCAAATATCCAATGGTGGATCAAGAACATGCATGGCTGGGCATAGGGCCCTTGCATCCGAAGGGACCAGATCACCAATATGCCATTCAGATAATTTAGGCTCATTAGATGCAGACGTTAGACCTAGATGTGGACATAATTCAACCACTTAACCCAGATTCTGGGTAAATAAAGCCCAAAGCATAATTTTAATATTATACTAGAGACTCAAGCAGGCTCATGTAACATATAAGATTTACTTCATTTCATTTCTACTTCAAAGGTTCCACTAGTCCAAAATTCACCAGCTGCTTGAGTGCATCAAATAAACATCCACATATAGGTTTAAACAAATCAGGAAAGCTGCATCTCCATGTACAGAAATGAGCTCCATCAGTTTGCATTATTTCTGTGAAAGAAATCAGGAAACTAGTACAAGCACGACGGTGGCTTATGCAGAAGCTGCTGCCAGTAGCTCCCTATCAGCTCGCTCACGGATCCTCCTTTCCAACTCAGGCCTGAAATGCCTGATAAGTCCCTGCACAGGCCATGCTGCAGCATCCCCAAGGGCACAGATTGTATGACCCTCAATCTGCTTTGTGACCTCCTGAAGCATATCAATCTCCTCTAGCTTTGCATTACCTACCTTGAGCCTCTCCATGATCATCCAGAGCCACCCTGTGCCCTCACGACAAGGTGTGCACTGACCACAGCTCTCATGCTTGTAAAAGTATGATAGTCTAGCAATTGCATCAACTACATCTGTGGATTTGTCCATCACAATTACTGCTGCAGTACCCAATCCAGACTGCACAGCCTTCAGTGCATCATAGTCCATCAACACATCATCACAAATGTGCTTTGGTAATAGGGGAACAGATGAACCACCAGGGATAACTGCAAGCAGGTTGTCCCATCCTCCTCTCACACCTCCACAGTGCTTCTCGATCAGTTCCTTAAGAGGTATGCTCATTTCCTCCTCCACAGTGCAAGGTTTGTTCACATGACCTGAGACACAGAAGAGTTTTGTTCCTGAGTTGTTCTTGCGTCCGAAGCTTGCAAACCATTCTGGACCACGCCTAAGAATCGTTGGGGATACAGCCACGGTTTCAACGTTCGTGACAGTTGTGGGGCAACCATACAGCCCAGCATTGGCAGGAAAAGGTGGCTTCAACCTAGGTTTACCCTGCTTGCCTTCAAGACTCTCTAGTAGGGCAGTCTCCTCACCACAGATGTAGGCACCAGCACCGAAATGTATATGCACATCGAAATCATAACCAGATCCACAAGCATTCTTACCAAGAAGTCCAGCTGCGTATGCTTCCTGCCGAGCTTTCTCAAGGTTGAGACGCTCATTCACATATTCACCTCGAATATAGATGTAAGCAGCTGATGCCCTCATTCCAACTCCAGCAATCAAGCACCCTTCCAGAAGCTTGTGGGGGTCATGACGCATGATTTCTCTGTCTTTACAAGTTCCTGGCTCACTCTCATCAGCATTAACAACGAGATAAGAAGGGCGTCCATCAGAGACCTTAGGCATGAAGGACCATTTGAGGCCAGAAGGGAAGCCTGCACCTCCACGACCTCGGAGACCTGATTTCTTCACTTCATTAACTATCCAGTCTGCCCCTTTAAGCACCAAATCCTTGGTTCTATACCAGTCACCCCTCTTCATTGCCCCTTTCAGAAAAGGGTCATGAAGACCATACAGGTTGGTAAAAATGCGGTCCTCATCTTTGAGGCCACCAAAGTGAGTCTTCTCTGGAGGTGGAGGTGGTGGTGGAGGTTGTGGTGTGGTTGATGTAGTAGCAGCCTGTGTGCTGAATGATCTGCCAGCAGAATAGAGACCAGCACCTGTGAGAGTATGAGTAGGTCGTGCCCTTGATAGAGAATGCATGTATTCAAGTGCAACCTGAAAATGAACAAAAACATCACAAAATGAGGGACATGCCAATATCATAGCTTAAGCCATGGGATGTGATAAAAAAAGATCCATACTTATTTTACTTCATTAGCTGTCAGAAGCAAAAGGAAGAAGTAATTTTCATTTGAAAACTGACTTAAACAATCCAAATATTGAATGAAACAAGATTAAAAAATACCATGAATATCAAGAGGTGGCATTTTTTCTTTACAAAAGTCTAACGCCCTTGCATTCAATTTCTAGTGAACAAACATTGAGTAAATTGAAAGAAAAAAAAATTAGCTCAAAAAAAGACAAAAAGAATCAAAATGAGGTTAAAATGGAGCACATGGACAAATATTTCTACTTTTCAATTTCATCTTGTACTACCACACAAATTACCCAATGAAATGAACAAAATTCTGCACAATTGAAGAGAAAAAAAAATACAGGAAAACTGGAGAACACATTGTGAAATTTCAAGTTTGCTGGTCAGTTCCTAATTTCCCAATACAAATGAAGGTTCCATGGTGCCACATGATATCAGCTTGTAAAATAAGATCGTTTATATCAGCCTAGCATGTTGCAAAAAGGCCAGAGCACTGATTGAGTACTCCCTCTGGTCACAAAAGGAATCGCTTTGGATATCGACAAGGTCCCCAAAATGTAACTTTGACCAAATATTTCTATGTAATAAATATATAAAACTTAATTAAAATATAAGTATGAAAGTATTTTTCTGAGACAAAACTAAACAGATCATTTCCATGTGACCAATCTAAATATTCAAAAAGATATTGATAACCAAAGTTTATAATGTTTCACTGCAGTCACATAACCCAAACAACTTCCTATTGTAAGTAGAGGGAGATCTAAGTTAACACTGGTAAAACCCAAATGCTTGGTTGATAGAAAATTAGCAATTTAGATGAACATATCACAGCATATCTGTCCTGGTAAATGCAAACATCTATATCTGCTAAGAACTATGAAAAAAAATCAATAGCAATAAAGAGATGATGTAATTACAACAGTTAAATTATGTGCAACAAAAACCAAAGTGGGCAACCTAAGGGCATACAAGAGATAACCGTCAAGTAACATAGGAAGTTAACACTTCTGCATTCTCAATTAGAGCCTTAACCACAAAAATATCAATATTAAGCTCATATTTTCCCTACTATATGTAAGATATAGTTAAATGCATGCCCCACGATGGCCTGATTGAAATAAGAAAGCTAACAATCAATAGTTGAATTCTGGTCAGATGCACATAGGGTAACACTATAGTCCAAAGAGCCCAGCAACATCAGAGACAAACGATAGAAGCAGGTTCAGCTAAAGTTCAGAGTTGAACTTTACATGCAGCAGTCCAGTTCAAGCAACTTAGCATATGCCCCAACTAACTACGAACTAGCGAAAAAAACTATACCGTCAAAGTTCTAAGGCCCTGTTTGGCACAGCTCCAGCTCCACCAAATTGGTGGAGTTGGTGGAGCACCCTATTCCTAGCTCTAGAAATTCATGGAGCTGGAGTTGTGGATAAATTGAGGATGCTTAGGTGAGTCATCTTATTTACATTTTAAACTAAAAATATAAACTTAAGTCACTTTATTTTAACCTACAAACTCTAGCTCTGAGGTGGAGCCGGGAGTTGGAGCCGTGCCAAACGGGTCCTAAATTTAAGCTTTTCTAGGGCTCAAGGGTGGGAAAAAAAAATAGCATAAGCGATGTCCGGCAATGCGGACCTTCCTAAGTGAGATTTGAGAAGCCAGTGATCAGGTAAACTCATGGAGACAATGCCTCATGGACTTCGTGTAGGAAATTCCTAGAGCATGTAGGCACAGGGAGCCCCTATCTGGCCATCGCCATTACATTGTCTACCTCCATCCATGCCCCATGCCCTCTCATCGACTGATTCCAATTTCTCAAAAGAGAATCGTCGCCATGAGCGCCGGCAGCGGCGATTGTACCCCAATAATTACTCCACGGCTCAAATCCACCACCCTCTACGACCACAACGATGAACAGCACCGCCAGGTTCCAATTCTCGCGCTAGATTTCAGAGGATCCGGATGGACGGGAAAGGAGGGTAGTGGGAGATCGCGAGGGGACGGACCTTGCGATCGGGGGAGATCTCGGCGGATCTGAGGAGCGCCCGTCGCAGCGCCATCGCCGCCTCCGCCTCCGCCTCCGCCTCCGGCTCGGGTCGAGTCGAGCTCGCGCTGGTCTGGTCGGATTGGGGAGGCCGCAGAGGAGAGGGGATAGACGGGCACGGCCGCACGGGCGTGGTGGTTTGGGGAGAGAGAGCTGCGTGGGCGAGCTCCGGGCCAGGAGGACAAGCAGCGGCCGTGCTCTGCACACGCCGCCGCGGCCTGCTCCGGTCCGGTGGGCGGCTGGGCCTCGGCGTAGGAATTTTGTCTCTTAGGCCTGGGCTATATGAGCCCCAATGGGCCATACTATTACAGCTTTAAAATTGAGGGCTTTACCGATCTCGACTATTCATTTGCCAGTTTTGAGATATTCACTAAAAAGGTGGATGCCAAGTCGCAAAGTTTTAAAGGATGGACTTAAGAGTTGGACGCCAGATCCCAGTCTAAAAATCGGACGCTTCTTTTGAAACATAGACAAAGTACTACTGAAATATGAACGATGTATTATGAAATATAGACGAAACACTGATGAAACATGATCGAGCAGTGACCAAACATTATGAAATATGGACGAAGAATTGATGAAACATACCAAAAGAACTGATAAAACATCATATTTCACGGTTATTCAAAAGATTTTTCACTCTATACAAGTAAAATGTTTCGTAGGAGCAAACATTATGTTTCACAAGGACAAAACAATGTTTCAGCAAGCAAACCCAACTGTTTCACAAGAAACAAAAACACGCTAATGTTTTGTAAGAGTAAATCAAATGTTCCATACATTTACTAGCGGTGTTTTATACGTACATGGATGATATTTCATGATAAAAAAGGAGGATGCATCTCCTCTTGGTCATCATTTTCTCCAAATCCGGCAAACCCTTACGTCGTGCTCGCCGGATCTGACTGCCAAGCTCACCAAACACGCTCATCATCCGTCGAGCTTGACCACATCATCATCAGGCTGTGGTGCAGGCTGTGGTGCCTCGTTCTACCTAGCCTCCAGTGACGAGCTGCGTCACTAGAGCTCTTTCCGTAGAGCTTCGGAGCTCTTCCTGCCAGCCACCAAGCCCGATCCGTCGTCGTCACAGGAGGATAGGGAGAAGAAGGGGAGAGTAGGAGGTGGAGCAAGGGGAGAGAAGCAGGAAGAGCAGGACTGCAGGAGGAAGGGAGGGCATGTGCTTCGTGCTTGAAGGCCGCCACCCACAGTTCGCCGCCGCCCATCGGCCGTCAACCAGCCCATCTCAGCTCGGTCTCTCTCGTTCCTCTCTCTTTCTCCGGTTCTGTTAAAGAAGAAAAGGGGCGAGAGAAACTAAAGAATGGTGAGAGTGAGTGAAAAGGATAGGAAAGGAATGGACAGAAGTGCGTTGAGCTGGCGGACGCCCGAGGCGTAGCAATTTCAAAGTTTTAAAGAGTGATAAGAACATTTACTGCTAGAAAGGCTATTAGGGCATGTACAATGGTTGAGACAGCTGCTGTCTCTAATCATTGCCATGTCACATAGAGATAGCATTAGAGACAACCCATACAATGGTTTGTCTATAAGCTGTCTACACAATTATTTAATGTTCGTATGAAGATTAAAAAAATATGGTGACTGTGTGTGCATCTCATCTTTGTAGCCTATATATTGCATCTGATAAGGTTTAGAATGGACTGTTGAAAATTAACACACTGCTACTTGGCGGCGCATTGGGGCGAATCGTCTTGGGGCTTGCATGCATGCGCCTTGGCCATGTTCCGCCGAACAGTAGCACCTCAGCCAGATGAGCACCCGGGAGAATCGCCGGATCGATATCACAAGCTCAAACATGGCTGAATCGAGCGGTTATCCCGCTTTTCCTCCTCTCGACGCTTCTACGACGTGCAAAAACTGAAACACGCACACGACGTGCTAGAAACGATGAGCACGGAACCTGACGACGGGCGGAGTAGTGTAGCTTCTGGGAGCAGTTCAGCTATCACATGAGTGGCTAAGGCTGACGCTTTGGGAACGAACTGACGTATGGGCATGATAAGAGCTGTTATGAAAAAATCATCAATTTGATACATTTCAAAGGGCTACAGATTCCCATCTGCATCATGCAAGATAAAATCAATAAGTTTCCGACAAGGTGGTGGATCCCCTGGTCCTAGTTTTGTCATCTTAACAACATATATTTCCTCCTCTTCCATCTGGTGTTTCTTGATCATGACAACAGAGGTTTTCCCAGATAAGCGCAATGATTTCTCTTCGAAATCAGAACACTATCAGAACATTCATTCACAAGAATTGACCATGCAAAACAATTTATAACTAAACAAAGTACTGACTAGGCATTCACAAACAATTTATAATTGACCATTCATTCACAAAATCTGACCATGCAACATAGAAATCAGTCACAAAGAACATGTAGCAGTCCTGAAATCAGTTCTTCAGCTCATTTAGCAGCCCTAAAATCAGTCACAAATAACATGTAGTACTTCTGAAATCATGTAGCAGCCCTGAAATCAGTCACAAAGAACATGTAGCAGCCCTGAAATCATGTACAGCCCTGAAATCAGTCACAAAGAACAAAAAGTCCATCAAAGGTAGTAAACATACATGCTTAAGGTTTATGTACCCAAATTATATTATAATTGATAGCAAAAGATTTACCTATGAACCATCGCCGAACAACTTCTTACTCAAATATTTTATTGCCTTTATGTGCTCAAATCGGATATCATCAACAAAGTTGCTTGTGTCTCGGGCCATGAGAGACATGTAAGTTTCTAGCATTTTTGACTCCTTCTCGATCAATTTGGCCTCCTTGTTTTGTCTGTGAGGCTAAATGATTCTGGCCACGATTCAAGCTTTTTCGATTTAAACACGTTGTTGTACTTCCATCAAATCACTACGACTCTTATTGGTTTGGGCCTGGACATGTATAAATTTATCAAGCTCTTCTAAATCAGATTTGGCCTCTTTATCCTCCTTAAGTTTGTTTTTCTTGGCATAACGTTGGGCCTTAGCTGCTTTAGTCCCTATCGGACGTGGGATGTCATCAACATCTACATTGGATAGTATATCAACTGCTTCACCCCCCTCTGAAACTTTTCTTTTTCTATCATCGCCAAGATTATTATTATAAGCCTGCCATTTGGGTTCATTTCTCACAGCCTTCCAAGTACTTATTTGAATAAACCGTCCCCCATAGTCTTTAGCAAAGAAATCTTGGGCCTTGTCCATCAATTGATCATCGGATTGGCCACTTGGCCATATACGGTAGGCCTTCATCCAAGATGAGTGAAATTGATTGACCAATTTGTTTAGTCTATGCCAATGGTCCTTCGCTTGCTTCCACTGTCTATGTCGATTTTTTGGGGTGGTGATGTTGTATGTAGCAACAACATCCTTCCAATATTGATCATTTTTCTTGTTATTACCCATTATCGGATCATTTGAATTGTTCAACCATGCACTCATCTACATTAGTAAGGAAGGTTGTTAGTAACATGTGCATAATATATACCGATAAAATATAAATACAACAAAAGATGGCATACCAATCTTTCATCCTCCTCTACTGTCCAATTTAAGCGCTTTTCAGTCCTTGCATCATCGTCTAAGTTGTCAACAAAGATTGGATTCTGCTGTTGTAGTGATGGACTGCCCAAATTTTGTAGTGATGGACTGCTCAAATTTGGGTGTGACTGCACACTGGATGTGGTTGGTGGTGGTGTAGGCAACGGAGTGTAATTCAAAGTGTCATCAACAAAGTAAAAATTTTGGGGGTGGGGCAGACCAGGACCATCTTGTGACCGTTGATTCATGAAATTTACAAAACCACCCGGGGGTCGATAATCCTTCCCCCTAAAAAAAAGTGTGGTTCAACATATTAGCATATGATCTACAAATATCGCATTAGTGTGCTATACATGCTATGGCAGGGAGAAGAAAAAATATCACCAGTTCTTTGGATCCATTGGAGACGAGTGCTCAGCCATCACTAGTAGAGGAGGCTCCAATGTGACAATTTCTGCAATATAATGTTTTACTGAAATTTATAAATATTATGTAAGTATATTCCAAAGCAGAGCACAACAACGATATAGTGCTCCGTAGTCCATAATCGCAGCTTTTGATCAAAAAAGTCCAAATATTGTAAAATCAAGAGATTAATTTTGCATGTGTTTCTCCAAGTCGTGACTAAGAAATATCATCAAGCATTACATCGCACATAGCCGATGCCTAGATACACTACTAGCAAGGCATATAAAAATCATGTTATGTGACAAGAGAACTATTTTCCAAGTTAAAATCCTTTATTACGCTACGATGTAGAACAAATACTAATTGTTATCATTCATATCAAATAGTTTTTAGAGCAATAAGTCTAAATTCTCCAAGATTATGACCAGTATCGTTTGTCAATGATCGGCACAAGTGTTCTTGGTCATGTTGATCAACTAGGAGATTTGCTTATAGTACAATAATGTATGATTGACACTACTATAATCGAAAGAAAACAAGAGAGCACGACATTTAACAAGAGAGCACGATAGTACAATAATGATGGATTCTCGACGAGGGTTAGTGGCATCTCAAGAATTACTCGAAGCCCGACCCCAATAATATTGATACCCCAAAGAGTTACTCGGGACGCATAAGTACCGAAGTGTTCCTCGACCAAAGAACATGACCAAAACATACCGCATTGCGTCCGTCCGCAAGGGTAGGAAGTCATCATTTACCCGCCCATCACATCTTCTCGATCGGTGTCACGCACGCCACGCCGTCTTACGCCGCTCGCTTCGACCAGGAAGACACCGCACGATCACCGGATCTTTGACAAGATCACTCAAGAAATTAATAGCTCTTGTACATATATAAATAGGTATCCTCGCACACATCTTTGGGGATCTCCATCTCTCTCTCTTTCTAGTCGTTCTTTGGCAAGCTCGAAGCGTGGTCTGCCTAGGGCTTGCTCGCGATCCTTGTAATACTCTTGATTCATCATATATTGAGATCGCTGGACGTAGGGTCATTACCTCGCCGAGAGGGCTCGAACCAGGTAAAAACCCGTGCTCGTTGTTTGACAGAAGCGCTATCTCGAATGCCCCTAGTCATGGAAAGGGCCCGTTGATCCCGCTCAACAAGTAAGTTTCGGCACTGGGGCCCCAGATTTCAACCGCCGACGGTGGCGCCGTCGTGGGGATCGTCTAGAGTCTCTGCAAAGAAAGGTCCTTGAGGTGGCGACTTCAAGACGACTACGACATTCGCCGACGGCTTGGACGACCTCGACAAGCATCTTGGACCGACCGAGGTCTCCGGAATCTCGGTCCGGAAGGGCATGCCATGGAGTCCGGTTCCTCATGGATGTCCCGCCTTGAGCGATGGCGAAGGCGAGGAGTACGCCTCGAGCTCCTCACCCCGAGATTCCGGATGGGAGATGACCGACGGTCTAACGAGGACATCGACGTCCCCGACGATCTGTGCAAGTTTTGACATATTTCGCCCTGGGCACATCCCTCCCCAGGCGCACGTACCTCCCCGAGCTTGCTCAAGCTCGGGCCGCTTCGCTGGCACGCCCCTTCCCAGCAAGATATACCCCCGAGCTTGCTCAAGCTCGGTCGCTTCGCCTGGCACGCCCTTCCCCAGCAAGACGTGCCTCCCCGAGCTTGCTCAAGCTCGGTCGCTTCGCCTGGCACGCCCTTCCCCAAGACGATTCCTCGAGCTTGCTCAAGCTCGGGTCGCTTCTTCGCTGAAAGCACGCCCTTCCCAGCAAGACGTACCTCCACGAGCTTGCTCAAGCTCGGATCGCTTTCGCTTGAGCATGCCCTTCGCTCAAGACACATTCACGGTTCGCCCGAGCATGCTCTCCGCCGGGCGATGTTCTATTCTCCGGTTCGCCCGAAAGCATGCTCTCCGCCGGGCGATGTTCTTTAACCCTTGAGCAAGCCCTTCGCTCAAGACGTGTTTCGCCGGTTCGCCCGAAAGCATGCTCTCCGCTTCGGCGCATGTTCTATTCTCCGATTCGCCCGAGCATGCTCTCACGGTGCATGTTCTGTTCGCGGTTCGCCCGAAAGCATGCTCTCTTCGGCGATGTTCTATTCTCGATTCGCCCGAGCATGCTCTCGCTCGGCGATGTTCTGTTTCACGGTTCGCCCGAAAGCATGCTCTCACTTCGGCGATGTTCTATCCTCCGGTTACCGAAAGCATGCTCTCGCTTCGGCGCATGTTCTTTAACCCTTGAGCAAGCCCTTCGCTCAAGACGTGCTCGCCGGTTCGCCCGAGCATGCTCTCGGCTTCAAGATGTTCTATTCTCCTGTTCGCCCGAGCATGCTCTCCGCCGCGGCGCATGTTCAGCTTCGCCGGTTCGCCCGAGCTCACGGACGATGTTCTATTCTCCGGTTCGCCCGAGCATGCTCTCCTTCGGCGCATGTTCTTCGCGGTTCGCCCGAGCTCTCTCGGCTTCGGACGATGTTCTATTCTCCGGTTCGCCCGAGCATGCTCTCCGCCGGGCGATGTTCTATTCACGGTTCGCCCGAAAGCATGCTCTCCTTCGGGCGATGTTCTATTCTCCTGTTCGCCCGAGCATGCTCTCCACTCGGCGCATGTTCTTTAAACCCTTGAGCATGCCCTTGGCTCAAGACGTGCTCTCCGGTTCGCCCGAGCATGCTCTCCGCTCTGGCGCTGTTTTATTTTCCGGTTTGCCCCGAAACACGCTCTCGCCGGCGCGTGTCCTATTCTATGGTTCGCCCGAGCATGCTCTCCGCCGGCGCATGTTTTAAACCTTGAGCGTGCCTTCGCTCAAGACGTGATTCTCTGGTTCGCCCGAGCATGCTCTCCGCTCTGGCGCTGTTCTATTTTCCGGTTTGCCCGAAACACGCTCTCGCTTCGGCGCGTGTCCTATTCTATGGTTCGCCCGAGCATGCTCTCCGCCGGGCGCATGTTTTTAAACCTTGAGCGTGCCCCTTCGCCGAGACGTGATTCTCTCGGTTCGCCCGAGCATGCTCTCCGCCTGGCGCCTGTTCTATTTTCCGGTTTGCCCCGAAAGACGCTCTCGCCGGGCGCGGTCCTATTCTATGGTTCGCCCGAGCATGCTCTCCGCCGGGCGCATGTTTTTAAACCTTGAGCGTGCCCTTCGCCAAGACGCGGATTCTCTGGTTTGCCTCGAGCATGCTTTTCGCCGAGCGCATGTTCTTTATTTCGTTGAGCATGATCTTCGCCAAGATGTCGATTCTCCGGTTCGCCTAAGCGTGCTCTCGCCGAGCGATGTTCCTTTTTCCTTGGGCATGCCCTTCGCCGAGGTGTCGGTTCTCCGATCCCCACGGTGATTTTTTCGCTCGTGCGAACGGTTCTTTGCCCGTGCACGCGCTCCATTTATTTTTCCCGTTCTTTCGATTTTGTCCTCGGCGCCTCATCACCGCCGAGAAGTGGGGTGCGACTCGGCTCGCACCTACCAGTTACCCGGCGTGTGATCCACGCGCCGATGCGCACGCCGACTATGCCCGTCGCAGACCTCGGCGCCTCATCACCGCCGAGAAGGGAAGTGCGACTCGGCTCGCACCCTACCAGTTACCCGGCGTGTGATCCACGCCGATGCGCACGCCGACTATGCCCGTCTGCCGATCCCTCGGCGCCTCATCACCGCCGAGAAGTGGGTGCGACTCGCTCGCGACCGCATTCAGTTACCCGGCGTGTGATCCACGCCCGATGCGCACGCCGACTATGCCCGCCCGCCATCCCTCGGCGCCTCATCACCGCCGAGAAGTAGGGTGCGACTCGGCTCGCACCTACCAGTTACCCGGCGTGTGATCCACGCCGATGCGCACGCCGACTATGCCCGTCCGCGATCCCTCGGCGCCTCATCACCGCCGAGAAGTGGGGTGCGACTCGCTCGCACCCTACCAGTTACCCGGCGTGTGATCCACGCCGATGCGCACGCCGACTATGCCCGTCCGCCATCCCTCGGCGCCATCACCGCCGAGAAGTGGGGTGCGACTCGCTCGCACCCTACCAGTTACCCGGCGTGATCCACGCTCGACGCGCACGCCGACTATGCCCGTCCGCCCGATCCCTCGGCGCCTCATCACCGCCGAGAAGTAGAGGCGCGACTCGGCTCATGCCCTACCAGTTACCCTGCATGTGATTCACGCCCCGATGCGGCAGGTGGGCCGAATTCGCCCCACGTAACCTAAGCTACCATGTCGGTGCTAAAAGCCCAACCTCTATGGATTCGCTTTAAAAGCCTCGAAGGGCATTCCGCCCCATCGAGCCTCGGGACTAGCCGACGAGGGTTAGTGGCATCTCAAGAATTACTCGAAACCACCGACCCCAATAATATTGATACCCCAAAGAGTTACTCGGGACGCACAAGTACCCGAAAGTGTTCCTCGGGACCAAAGAACATGACCAAAACATACCGCTGCATTCCGTCGCAAGGGTAGGAAGTCATCATTTACCCGCCCATCACATCTTATCGATCATCACACGCCCACGCCGTCTTACGCCGTTCGCTTCGGACCAGGAAGACACCGCACGGACCACTGGATCTTTGACAAGATTACTCAAGAAATTAATAGCTCTTGTACATATATAAATAGGTATCCTCGCACACATCTTTGGGGATCTCCATCTCTCTCTCTTTTTCTAGTTGTTCTTTGGCAAGCTCGGCGTGGTCTGCCTAGGCTTGTTTCGCGCATCCTTGTAATACTCTTGATTCATCATATATTGAGATCATTTGGACGTAGGGTCATTACCTCGGCCGAGAGGGCTCGAACCAGGGTAAAAACACGTGCTCGTTGTTTGACAGAAGCGCTATCTCGAATGCCCCTAGTCATGAAAGGGCCCGTTGATCCCAGTTCAACAAGTAAGCTTCGGCACTGGGGCCCCGTGACTCCCAACCGCCGACAGATTCAGTAATGCACATTACTGTGAAGAGGCGGCGGCGGTGGCGCCTGCTTCCGTTGGAGGAGGAAGAGGCGGCGGCGGTGGCGGCTCCCTTGGAGGAGGAAGAGGCGGCGCGGCTGCCCGTTGGAGGAGGAAGAGGCGGCGGCGGCGCCGCCTGGACGAGGAAGAGGCGGCGGCGGCGGCCCCCTGGAGGAGGAAGAGGCGGCAATGGGCGCTGTTCGCTGGAGGAGGAAGAGGCGGCAGCGGCGACGGCTCCCCTTGGAGGAGGAAACGGCGGCGGCGGTGGCTCCCCTTGAAGGAGGAAACGGCGGCGGCGGCGGCGTTCCGATGGCGATTACCACCCAGAAGAAGGCAGGGAAGGCGCCGCCCGTGAGAAGGCAAACGCGGAGAAGGATTTTTGGCGCGTGATGTGGGAAATGGGATGGATTTTTGGCGCGTGATGTGGGAACTGGATGGGAAGGTCACACTGGATCGAAGAGACGATTGGAGTAGAGACGACAAAGATACAACGGGGATTCACGTCGTCGCTAACGTCAGGTGAGCCCCTTCCGTCGACTCTTCGGCAAGCGACGGCTCTCTTCTCTCTCCCCTTTCTCTCTCATCCAGCTCATCATTAAGCTGACATGGTATTTCTTACAGATGGCTTAGAGCCTGCTGAAGTGTACTGTTGTACATGCTCTTAGTGACGTAACCACCTCCCACTGGAAGTCCCCTCAGTTTTAATTGTTGTTATCCTTTTTTGTTTCGTATGCAAGTCCCGTTCTTAACGTTTTTCTCTCTAAGCTTCCTTATGTCAGGCACAGGACTGCATTTTTTTTTCTTTTGCCTCGTCAAGTTTTTTGGTTTTGCTTTTTTTTTTTGGGAAGCACATGCAATTGGCTAGTATTACAATATTTTTTTTAGCCCATTTGGCTTTATACTTAATTTCTTTATTACGTCAGGCTCCCCAGACAAAAGATATTTGATAGACCTACGTTACATCTGGTGCGCCATCTAAGGTTGATTTTTGCTTCCTATTCTACATATGAAATGTTGACCGGTGTTTGATCAGGAACATCTACCTAGCTTACTTGCGTGTTTGCTACCGTGATGCAGCCGGAGCCGGGACGGGTTGGGCTCGTTGACCCAGCCAAGTAAGTAAGTAACCAACCCATCTCAAATCCCAATTCTTTAATTTGATTTACCACTGATGCCAATGGCTACATATATACGTTCTTCATTTTTCACTAATGAAGCAAAGGACTGAAAATCAATGCACAGGTTCGATAGAAAGTTTCTTACTGATTTTTCAGTTTTCACTGGGACTGAAGCCCACTGAAATTAGCAGTCAATTTCAGTCGATCACCCCACCATCCGATTCCCACATATAAGCGCCAGCGAATAGTGTTAGTTTGTCAAAATACCCGGTTCACACACGTATTTGCTTTGACACATGTAAGCACGCACATGCTCATGACTCATCATTTCCATGTAAGTTGTCATCGACAACAATGATCAAGCAGATGGGCAACGAC
Organism: Olyra latifolia; assembly: GCA_036346145.1. Classification (NCBI taxonomy): domain Eukaryota; kingdom Viridiplantae; phylum Streptophyta; class Magnoliopsida; order Poales; family Poaceae; genus Olyra; species Olyra latifolia. Next base: position 52,801,345 of record CM070529.1, on the reverse strand, counting down.
CTGAAATAATTCGTAAGTTTTGCATGCAACCTGGGTACTAGCATGGAAAAAATAAAGAAAATACCAAAAAAATATTTTAGAAAAAAGATCTAACTTTGGTAAACCCAAAAAATACAAAAAAATATATAACTTACACTAAACACTTAACTAATTACAAATACAAAAACATATACAAAATAATTATTTAGTAAAGATAAAAATAAAATCAAGTTTGGAGAACCCCGTAAAATCAAGAAATAATTTCTTTTCTAACACTACAGGAATCAGCCTTTTTTTCATCGGCCAAATCTATTTTCGTCGGCTGAAAGCTAGCAGATGAAAAACATGGGTATTTTCGTCGGCAGAGCAAAAACCGACGAAAAAATAGGTGTTTTCGTCGGCCAAAGAGAAAGCCGACGAAAGCAAATGTACATCCTCCACGCGCTCCAGGAAATTGAAATTTGAAAAAAAAAATTCGTCAGCCAGTGAAAAAAAGCCGACGAAAACACACCAAAACCCGACGTGGGTCTTGAAATTTGAATTTTTGGGCGGATTTTCTCACGCTTTCGTCGACCTAACTTAGACATGTGTCTAAGCATGAGTGGGCAGCAGTTATTTTCATCGGCTTTTTAAGCCGACGAAAATAGTCCGACCGATAATGCTTTCCACGTGTCTAACTGTGAGTGGGTGGCAGCTATTTTCATCGGCTTTTTAAGCTGACGAAAATAGTCCGACCGATAATGCTTTCCACGTGTCTAACTGTGAGTGGGTGGCAGTTATTTTCATCGGCTTTTTAAGCCGACGAAAATAGTCCGACCGATCATGCTTTCCACGTGTCTAGCGGAGTGGGTGGCGATTATTTTAAATGGCTATTATGGCGCATTTAAAATAGTCTCGAGTGAAGTGCTTTCCATGTGTTTAGTCGTGAGTGGGCGGCGGTATTATCGTCGGTTTCAAAGGCCGACGAAACAACTTCCTAACATAACTTTTCACGCGCAGACCATCCAATCTCTCCAAGGGTTGCCTCCTTGCTGCTCATTCCGCCGCCTCACCGACTGCCAGCCTCACAGAGCGCCGTCCCTGCCCTACCACCTCTAGGCGACGCCGCCTTGGCTCGACCTTCCCGAGCTTGGCCCGACCACTCTGCCCATTGGTCCGACCGCCCCATCGCCTCGCCTCGTCTCGTCCTCGCAATGCCAGTCCCCAACCGCCGCCATCGCCTCGTCGCTCATTGCCCCGACCGCCAGAGTGGCAGCGGATGGAGCGCTGACCCTCGACCACTCGACGACAACGCCAATGTCTTCTTCTTGGAGATAGGGTTTTCTTATTTTCGTTCATACCTATCATTGACTGTAAATGCATTTATTTCAATTCTTTGTAGAACAGATTTTACTCAAGTGAGATTTGATCTAAGAACTTGATTTCATGGTAACTAGATTTGGCATAAATCCAAGATCGTAGAGATGGTTGTTCTAACATGATAGTTTCTCCCAAAAAAAAAAAGGAACCGATGGTAACTAGATTTGGCATAAATCCAAGATCGTAGAGATGGTTGTTCTAACATAGTTTATTTTAATAGCTTCTCTGCTGGGATATGAGTATATTTTTTAGATAAGTGTATAGTTTTGTTTTGATATGAGTATATTCATTTTCATATAGCAGAATCATAAACAAATAGGTGAATACTAATTTTAGTTACAGCCTAGAACTTACACACATATAGTTCCTGTCAATCTCTCTTTACCTGAATTGAAAATTTTCATTCTATGTCAAGTCTCTTCATTTCCATAAGTTAATTCCTTATATTTTTATTCTTGCCACTTTATTTTTGTGTGAAGATATGTTGATGTAGAACTTTCTGTGATTTTTTGAATTTTCTGTAATTTATGTGAATTTTCTACAAATTGTGGGATTTTCTGTGATTTTTTATTTTTTAAAAAAATTTGTATTTTCGTTGGCTTATTTGGCCGACGAAAATAAATGGCCACGTGGTGATGATGTGGCGTCGGTTTTGGTATGGTGCCCGTCGGGTTTGAACTACTTTCGTCGGCCGAATAAAGCTGACGAAAAAAGTCATTTTCGACGGCAACCGACGAAAATGACCTTTTTTCGTCTCTTTTGCGTCGTCGGCCCATTTTTTTTTGTCAGAGGTCGAAAAAAGTTTTTTCGTCGGTTTTTCCCTATTTTTAAATCGGTTTTTGGCCCATTTAAAAAACCTAATTCTTGTAGTGTAACACATTTCAACCCTACAAATATAAAAATAAAATAGAGCTAAAAGTTGCAGTTTAATTGTACTAAAATTGCATGTTGGTTTACAGTGCAATTTTAGGTTTACTTGTGTGCAATCTTAATATTAGTAAACCCTTACAAAATAACAGAGGCAATTATAGTCTAGACAAAATAAAGGTTTAACGTTGGTGAACCCTGATAAATATAGAAAAAAAATAGTAAACCCACAAAAATACAAAAATAAATAGGGAAACAAAAGGTTTTGTTTTAGCTCCAATTAATACAAAATTTGAAATTTACAGTATAATTGTACTAAAATTGCACATTGTTCATGTGGCAATTTTATGTTTAATAGTTTGCAATTTTAGTTAGTTGGTCTGAAAGTAAAAAAAATAAATTTAGGTGACTAGGAACTAACAAAAAAATGTTTTTTTGTGGAAATAATTCATTTTTGCTATTAATACCAGTATAAGATTCTGAAAAAAAAGAAAATATATAATGGATGTCAGTATAGCGGTATAGCCAAGTTCACTCCTGTAAAGTTAGCTCACTCCTGTACGCTCCCCTTCTCCTCCTCTAACGGCATGAGCGGAAACGCCTCATATGAATAGGAAGTGAAACGTAGTAGACTCACAGCACAAACCTCAGAGGCACGAACTGATGATCGCCGAATCGACTGAAGCAGGATCATTTTGCAGTCGACTGACGGCTAGCAAATGTATTTTCACTGATGTTAAAAGGACTCCAAATTAATATTTAAGCTTGTAAAAACTTTCAGAACAACTAAATCACAAGATCATCAAACTAGTCACCTCTAGACCTTTGGCGACAGCAATCAACAGGTGCATTAATCCAGAAGCGTCAAACAGCTATAAACAACACATGTACACGTATATATAGTATAGGCGCGCGTACAAAACACAAACACGTACGTGAATACATGGCATGACAGGCAGCGTCATGGCCTCACATGGGCGTGCAAATCGATGGAGCGCACAGGGGAAGCCTACTGCGACGCCAGCGACTCCGTGGCAGGCTTCGCCGGCGGGTAGCCGATCCCGTGGCGCGTGGAGGGGAACACGAGGAAGACGACGCTAGAGACGGCGCCGACCACGATGGGCAGCGCCATGACCAGCTGCTTCTGCTGCTCCTTGAGCGCCGGGTAGAAGCAGGCCACCGTGTTGGCGTCCGCCAGGAGCGCCACCGCCGCGAACACGGCCACCGAGAAGGCGGCGTGCACGAAGTCCGCCAGCTGCAGCCGGTACTTGGAGAAGTCCCTCCCCTGGGCGTCGCCGCCGCCGGCGAACGGCAGGAGGCCCCTGGCCGTCACCAGGCCGTACTTGACCTTGCCGTCGGCGCCGACGTAACTGTCGGTGAAGGCCGAGAAGGCGCAGAAGAAGGCGAGGACCACGAGGAGGATCGGGGTGACCACCTTGTTCGCCACGCCGCACTTGCCGCCGTTGGTCACGATCGGGGTGAGCACCTCGTACACGATCACCGTCGCCGTCGGCAGCAGCTTGAGCACGTCGCCAATGCTCTTGAACGTCGTGTCCGCCGCCATGTCGCCCACGGTGGTGGTGGTGGTGCTCGCGGTCGTCGTCGCCTGGCTCGTGGTCGCTGCTGCTTTCTTCTGCTCCTCTTTGATGCCGTCTTCCATTTGGTACCTCCCCTTCTCTTATATAAGCTTTCTTCTGCTCCTCTTCGTGCATTCATTGTGTATTTATAGAGATTTTTTATAGTCTTTAAGAAGGTACTAAAAGATATTATAATTTCTAGTGTTAATTTATGATACCTCCTGATATCTTAACATTGAAGAGATATCGGGAGGCACCACAATTTACACCTGTACCTTCTTAAGAACTGTAAAAAAGCTCATATTTATAGGGCACTTGGGTGTAAATAAATCCATTTGGATTTGGAACTTAGTTGCTTTAGGAGAAAGAGTAGCTTGTTTGAGTTGCCATGCGATCACGATCAAAGATTCAAAGTTGATGTGCGTGCCTAGCTAGCTAACGTGGAGGTACACTTGTTGGAAAAATTATCAGTTTTGTTCATACGATAAGCATGCAAATTTATTAAGATCTTGATGGGGATATGGCCATATGGGCATGGATATATAGGTTCATGTGGATAAAATTTATTGTTGAGTGGTCTGCTTGTTCATGACTCAATTTGTTTATGTCAACCTCTGAGCTCACTCAGGCAGTTTGGCTCCGACAATTTCTTGCAAGTATGGGAGAGAAATGGTCTTCCTAATTTTATCATCGTGCTGGTCACCGTAATGTTGATTGTCCAATTGCTTCTCTAGACGCCCCCTCGTGCCACTTGACTCGGTAATATCGCCAGTAGTCTACCAGGGTGGTTGCTGCTGCTAGATAGTAGTAATCTCCATGATTGAGACCAAAAGATCGTCATATATACATGATCGAAGGTTTCCACTTCAAAGTTTAAACGCACACTGCAAGAATCACATTTTTTTCTTGTTCAATTCAAGATTTTGATGGCAGGGGCAGCAAATGATCAGTGAGGACCCTGGGAAGGATTATGGGCACGTTTGGATTGCGTCCTGGGGTCGCCGCGCCGAAGCTCAGCGCGCCCTCGCCCACGGGCGCGGCGTCGGCGCGATGGCGAGCGACGGCGCCGATTTCCGCGCCCGCGCTTGCTTGCGCGTGGAAAAGCCAGGGCGCGCCGTCGCGCGTGCGTTGGCGAGCCGGGCGTCAGTTGCGCTCCAAACGTCGATCGAAATCGACGGCACGCCGGCCGTTGGCAAGGAGAGCTGGGGACGCGATCCAAACGTGCCCTCTGTAACAAGCAACCAAGTTGGCAATCTTGTAAGGAACCTCTGAGACTGACTTGAGTGACCCAAAACATCAAGCACTGTACCTATCACAAGAACGTCCCAGGACGCGGAGATAGCTAACGAACCATCACCACGTACGTCGATCGATCATGTCCGAATTAGCTACAGAGCATTGCGCTCATTTGGCGCGTCGCCGGTGTATAGTTACCGATGCCGCCGAGTGCGGTTGGCGCCCAAGGGTGAGGGGCGTGGAGCTGTATCAGCTCTGAAGTAGCAACTGTTACACAACCTCGCTACCGGGTGTAGTTCGAGGTTGCCTAACAGATCTAAAAACTCAGGAACAAGGAGACACAGTGTAGGAGGAACGGCGGCTATTCTTTATTCTCTTCTCATGTCTGTACAATGGGGAAAACCCTCTTCCTTTTATAGTGTAGTTCTAGGGTTTCGGCATGGGCCAATACCGAGCCTTCGTGGGCCGGTTTCTCAACACTCCCCCTTTGGCCTTTGCCGCGAGATGCATATGCCTCATTAAAACTCCATAAAAAACCAGTGGGAAAAATTTGGAGAAAGAGTACATAGCATACGCCTTGTGCTGCACGAATTGCCTCGTTAAAAAACTTATGTGAGAAATTTCTGTGAAAACTCACTAAGGGAAAAGGAGTACAATTCACCCAATTTTTAAATCGTCTTCATGACATTCCCTTGGGTACTCAGACTACATGTCTAAGATTTACTTTGGAGTATGTGAATATTCTCCCCCTGAAATCTGCACTTCTCTAAATCTTTTCATCCCAATTCCCTTTACGCACCTTTCGAAAGTAGATGCTGGGAGAGACTTAGTGAATAAATCCGCTAAATTCTCGCATGACTTAGTGTGCAATATCTTGATCTCGTTCATCTTATGCATTTCATAAGCATAGAAGAACTTGGGGTTAAAATGCTTCGTAAGGTTGCTTTTCACATAGCCCATTTGCATTTAAGCAACACAAGCTGCATTATTTTCATAGATTATTGTGGGGGTTTGCTCAATATTCAGTCCACATGACTTCTGGATGTGGTGAGCCATTCTTCGAAGCCATGCACATTCCCGATAGGCTTCATACAGGGCAATTATTTCCGAGTGGTTTGTAGAAGTTGACACAAGTGTCTACTTAGATTACCTCCATGAAATGGCCGTCCCACCACAAAGTAAAACATATCTAGTTTGTGACTTGCCAGTATGCGGGTCAGACAGGTATCGTGCATCTGCATAGCCAACTAGATTCAATTCTTGATTCCTTCCATAAAACAAGCCAAGATCCTTACTTCCTTGAAGGTATCGAAAGATGTCCTTGATCCCCTTCCAATGTCTATTGGTTGGCTCTGACTGCATCGAGCCAAGAATTCACAATAACATAATGTCCGCCTAGTCTTTGTCAAGCGTGGTACATGAGCACACCAATTGCACTTAAGTATGGGGTTTCAGATCCCAGGACTTCCTCCCCCTCTTCTCTAGGCCTGTATAGGTCTTGGTCTGCTTACAGTGACCTTCCGACCATTGGGGTTTCAATTACACATTCTTAAAGCCAAACCTTTCCAACACATTCCGAGTGTAGGCTGACTAGTGTACCAAAATTCCTTCGTGGATATGCTCAAGCTACAAGCCTAAGCTATAATACACAAAATTTTCACTTCTAAGTCATACTTCAAGTATAAATTTGCTTCTTCTATTTCTTTACTTCAATCCATACAGTGACTCATCGAGTTTCACACTATACGGATTTCTATTTGCTCTGCCATGGTTCGGGACGGTGATTCTTCATGTATCTTCATATATAAGTCCGGATCCAAGTCTCTATACATATATTCAGTGACAACATCCTTCAATTCATTTTTTATCCTCAACTTCATGTTGAGTACTGCCAATGAGCTTAAATGTCTAAAGGTAATTTATCCCATGACCAGAGAGTGAGCCATCAGCCTTTCTTGTACCATACCATTTCCTCATTCATTTCTCTTGTTTCACGGAAATTGCCATCTTCCATTCCTTTCAATCCAGCCTTTCTCGCACTCTTCCGAGAGATGCAGACTTGGGATCAAATTCAATAATGGTGACAATTCTGTTTTATTTTCTTTGTATCGACAATGGCTGTTGCTCAATTCAAACACTCTCTTGCTAATTCAAAATTCATAGCTATTTCATCACGGGACGCTTCATGCACTTCTACTTGCTCTTCACTGCTATTTCCCATCACGGGAGCAAGTTCCTTTAGTTTATTATTGCCGATGTGTGTACTCACATTTACTTCGGCTTCTTCTTCTTCTGTTATTACCGGTATATTCAGATCTGGGAGCACCTCGCTAGCGAGCTTCTCACCGAGTTGCCGGGACTCAATGGCTCCCCTTCTTTTCTTGTGGCATTTTCGTGATTGGTTGTGGCAAGCTCTCTTATCCATTTTTCTCTAGGCGTCCCCGGATAATTAGGATTCGAGTGACCAGATTTCCTGTCCTTTTCTCTGAGACCTCGGAACAGGATGAGGGATACGTTCTGTGGTATTTCAACCCTCTCTGGTGCATTACTCCAAGTAATGCGACTTGATCACATCCTTCAAATCACAAAAATGATTAGGCAGATTTCATTGCTTTAAATGTCTTCTAGACTTCATCATTTGCTTTACTAGTGCGGGTCATGCACGAGGATCTATGTGGCTTTCCACGTGATTTTCCGGCATTCTACTATCAGGGGTTCTATTCCTCCCCCTAATGACGGAAAAGATCCTCATCAAATATGCAATTCATTTCTGTGTATGGTATAGATACATATACATTCAAAATTTTAAAGTGGGAAATTTCAGACCCTTTCATGCACTAGTTGGATGTTGTGGGACTGCTTGTCCCCTTACACTAATTAATGAGGGCTACTGGTTGTAGTTTCTTTCGATTACAACTCGCAAGAAGCGACACGGCAATTAATTTGATTCATAAAATTAATGTCGTTTCTAGTCCATTCTTCGTGTGGACATAAGGTACTGAGTGCTCTTCTTTATTTTCCAATGCTGTGAATTCTTTAGTGTTGTTCATTCTTCTTGATGAACTTCACACGACAACAAAGAAATATATTCTTAGTTCTTATGATCTGCAAGATCAGTTTCACAAATGCATGATTCCTTGTAGAGAGTATGCATTTGGCCACTTCAAAAGAAACATTAATGAGCACCAAAGGTACTTAATTGCCCTAATACGGGCTGCATTAGGCCGCACATAACCCCTAGTTCAATCTAGGGTAGGAGCCCATGTATTAGTTTCCCGGTGGCATTGAGAGTGCGCACGAAAATCTTCATGATTCAGGAAATTCTAAAATTAATACTATGGCCTTATGAGTTGTTTATTTTTCTCCTTATCATCTTAAAGTTTAGGATGGCAAATTTACTATGCCATAGATAGAAGAGATCAGAGCTTCTAAATTCAGCATTCAGGAAAGTGTACACTTCAGGTGCACAGATTCTAAATATAGTATAGCCCATATTCAAATGAAAGAGGTTTTTCTAAGATTATATTCTTGTATCCGTCATGTTTCAAAATGCATAAGTATTCTTTTCATTCTCTTCATTGGTTTCTACGTGAAACTCTTTTGTACGGATGTCCTAAGAGAGCCAGAGTGAATTCCAGGTACGACAATGCTTCCCTAAGTGCTAGTGTAGTACCAATAGATAATATTCTTATGACTCTTCTTGAGTCTGATATGTATAAATCGCTACCTGCGATAATTCTAATACTACCAGTGTTCTTCATAATCTACTGGAGTATTTGGTCTCTCTTCAATTTTATTTGTTGTTCCACTATCAATAATGCATACCTCCCACATAGGGCACTACCAAATTCTATATTGCAATCAGGCAATGGAAAAATTCATAGTTCATATAATTCAAACAAAGATTGCAACTTCAAACATACTGGAATAAAGTTAAAATCAATCATGAGAATAAGGTTTGCTCTACTAGAGCTTCAATTCTTTGTTGAGATAGTTTGCTCTTCGGGAGCTTCAATTCATATACTTCACTCTTTTGGAGCTTCATATTCATTATTCAATGTCTTCTAGCAACCACAATCTAAAAGGTATACTGCTTCGTGCAGGCGCACTGAGGTGGCGATGGTCGCTGCATTTGACGCATCGGAGGTTCACAAAAATCCATTGGATGCTACTATTTTAGCTTCAATTTTATATGTCGGTATCTTCTTTCTTTATCCACTTCATGTGTGGCTATAATGAAATCAAGGGGGCGAGTTAGAGGTGTTTCTACATGAGTGTCCTCTTCCATGAGGTCATGCCTGCCTACCATGGCAAGGTGGACCTCTAAAGCTGCCTTTTTCTTTCCTATTGGTCTGATAAGTCATGATTACATACTCAATGTCATAACAAATCTTTGACCATTGCCCCTAAATGCCATACTTAGCACGTATGATCCTACTGACCATATGGCTTTCTTTTGTGGCTTCTCCTTGTTTCTTTTCTTCTTTTGAGCAGTGGACTTTTCTTAGGCTGACTTCTTATTTCCCCTTATAGCCCTTCTTTAAATGGGTGGGTTTTCTCTCTCTGGTAGCTGCCATTGAACCGAGAAAAGAAAAAAATAGGGAATATTATCTCCTTGCTTGTGATCTTCTTGTCACGGAGAGAGGGATTAGTGCAAGACCTATGCAAGATGGAATTCTATTAGACCATGGTTCTATAGTTTGCAAGTCTCATGTACACCGGTTTCTCTTGTGCTAGTCGAGAATCTTGTGCTCGAGCTTTTAAACCGCTTGCACATGCGACCCCATGCTCTAGCGCACACCCCTCGACCATATATTTATTCTTTAAAATAGCAGAGGTGGTGACAGAGAAAGTGCAATACTTGATTGTTCTGCTCATCGATAGGCTTCCCATCCTTCGAGGATCTAATCCCAATGGTAACCTGAAGCTTCGTGCTTCCGAGTATGATTTTTAGCATCCAATGCCCAAGTGAGGTTGCTCTAGCATTCAGTGCCAGTTCCTCAGATTCATAGTTAGCGATACCTGACAATTACATATTTTAAAGTTCATTCACATGATTACTACATGTAATCTAGTAGATGGTGGTGCATGACATAATTCTTCCAAATTCTCATGAATTCCAGTATACAAATAAGCCATTTACCAATTCATAGCATAGACACAATAAATAGGCATAAAATGTTAATTACCGCAATAATTCAATGTATAATTGCATAAAGGTAATTAACAGGTGTAAAATAGTGCTTCAAATTCAAAGACATATTCAAAATTCATAGTTTCGATGCACTTTTATGCCTAAATATGTCTTTTCTATAATTTCCAAAAAAAATCTAAGGATCTTTCTGCAAAATTCAATGGCCTGAAAAAACTTCGTGTAATTTCTAGGAAATCCCTAGACCCTGTTATGCTAGAATATAAATTCTCAGCAAATTTTGCAATTTCCATGGGGATTATACAATTTTCAGTATTTCAGATAATTACTTCGTGTAATTTTCTCAATCTTGACAAAATTCATAAAATGAGCATGAAAGCAGTAAAAGAGGGCTTCAAATTCAAAAACGGGACAAAAATTCGAAATCCCGATGCCCTTTTATGCTAGGAAATATGTTTTATGTAGTTTTCAACACTTCCAGGGGGTTTTCTATAATCTTTAGCATTACAGAAAATTTTTCTATGCAATTCTTATATTTTATGAGGGCCTAAGTGCAAAATCTATCGGCCCACGACTTTCTTCTTATTTTCGGCCCAGCCCGTCATGCACCCGCGCCTTTTTTTTCTCTCTTTTCTTTCCCTTTCAACAGCCCATGCTGGCCTTCATGGCCCAGCCCACCACGGCCTCTAAATGGGGAACAGGCAGGGCAGTAGGGTTTCCCTACCACCCTGCTTGCTCAAGTGGCGGCGACGGGTCAGGCCGTCGGCCGGGCGGCTGTCTTGGCGACGGCGTTCGAGGCTAGCGGCGGCGACCTGAGGGGCGGCAATCCAAGGCGGGCATGGCGGCGTTCAAAACTGCAAGAAGCGGCGACGAGGCCATCGCGGTGGCGGCGGCAGTAGCCGCTTGAAGCGGCGGGGCGGCGCATGCATGGGACGGCGGCGCCGCGGCGTCGTCTTGTCGCCAGCAGCGGGAAAGCAGCGGTGGCACGGTGGCCGCCGGGCGGGCGGCGCGTGCGAGAAGCGGCGGCGGCTTCGTGCGGCAGCGGTGGCGCTGCTGCGTGTGGGATGGCGGTGCGGGTCGGTAAGCGACGCCGATCGGCGAGACTTTGCTGGCGTGAGAGCGCGCAGTGCTATTGCTCGTCGTGGATGTAACGTACGTGTAGGATGGCAAACACCCACACTGCATGTGCATGGTATGAACTGCATGTATGCACCACGTACATACTACGTACATGTGATGCGATTCTAGGGAAATATAGTCCCAATTCAATTCAAAATTTCATTGATGCGATTCAGTTCATCGAATCCAAATCCATTCACGAATGTAATTTATGTAGATTCAGTCTATTCGCAAATCCAGAGATGGGATTGATGATTTGTTACCGATCTAGTACCTTCTGAGTGTTTGTAGCTTCATGCCACGTGATTCAAAGCCTGTCGCGTAGGACAGTTCGGCTAGGCCGTAGGACCTGCCGGCGTGATGACGGATCGATGCCGAAAACGAGGTCATCCGGTTTCGATCTTCCGCGGTTCACGCTTCAACTTCGCGTTCCTGACCTTGCGATTGTCTCCGGTGTTCGTAGAGCTTCGTGCTGATAATGTGTTACGCAACCTCGCTACCGGGTGTAGTCCGGGGTTGCCTAACAGATCTAAAAACTCAGGAACAAGGAGACACAGTGTAGGAGGAATGGTGGCTATTCTTTATTCTCTTCTCATGTCTGTACAATGGGGAAAAACCCTCCTCCTTTTATAGTGTAGTTCTAGGGTTTCGACATGGGCCAATACCGGGCCTTCGTGGGCCGGTTTCTCAACAGCAGCATGCGGACAAGCCCAGGGTGCCAAAAAAGACAGCCAAAGAAGTCGATCGAATCCGTGGCCTGTTCACGGTGGCAAGAGCCGGTTTCTTCCGAAGATTACGGACAGTATCATCTATCTTTGTCTTTGTGAAGCAGGGAAACCTTTTATCCATGTCTATCGAAATCGAATGCTGGCACTACACCGAAATAGATTGTATACACTAGACATGCACGTATAAGAATAAAGGTGCATGTTTTCAAGTGGAGAGGGAGCTTATATGTGTCGGTTTTTATACAAAACTGGCACAAATGTTTTAATTATCTGTGTCGGTTCATAAATAGAACAAGCACAGATGTATATGTATCCGCTTGTAATGGGAGTTATGTTTCATCTCCCAATGTAATTTGTGCGCCTATAAACTCCGATCCACACCTCCTCCAATTCAACTCCTCCCTGGTTTCACCTCTTGGCCACTCGCCTCATGGCCAGGGTTCACAAAACCACCGGAAATCAAGAAAATCTGGCGGTTTTCGCCAAACCGCCATGGTCCGGCCTGAAACCGCCGGTTTTGTCCGTAGAACTCACAAATTCAAATTTGAATTTGTAAATATGAGAAAATTCAAAAAAAATTGTAAAAAACTAGGACTTTTTTAGAACAACTTGTACAAAGCAAAATTTCAAATTTACATCATTTTCATGCTTAAATTTCAAATCAAAGATCTTGATGAAACTTTTATGTGTTTAAAAATATGAATGGTCCAAAATCTGCAAATGGGTAGGATCCAGGGGCTTTGCAAGCATTTTTTATGTGTTTAAAAATATTTGGATGGAAATATGATGTGTTCATGTATAATATATGTGTTTGATGGAAACATTGTCTAATTTCTAAATATTTGTATTGCAATATATGTATGTATGAATCATACCGGGTTTTCTACGTATATTTGTATGTCTAATGTCTAAATATTTGTATTGCAATATATGTATGTATAATATGTCATATGTACATGTGTTCCAAACATCAATTTTTAGCATAGGTCATGCTAAAATTTTTTTCTACATTTATACAAATTACCATGACATATATCCTAGGCATATATGATTTTTTCAAATTTTTTGAAGATTCTTTGGTGCATCTTTTCAATTTTTCCAATTTATAGTTTTTCTCTTGGTTTCTCGCTAAAACCGTCTCGAGAACCGTAAAACTGTTTGCAAACCGCCGTAGCCCCAGATGATTCAAATTCAAATTCGCTCGGTTTTCTGGGTTTCCAAGTTTTACTGGGATTAATCGCCGATGGCAAGGGCTAGGATGACAACACCGCCACTCATTGTAACATCCATAAATTTTGAGCATAAATTTTTTTCGCAAAACCAAAATACAAAGTGCATTTATGAAATGATAAGAACCCTAATGGATGTCCTATAGAATAATAGCTGTATTCACTAGTGTATCCTTAGATCTTTAAGCACAACGATGATTCACTTACCAAAGTGTTAGGTATCCTTCCCTTCGCTAAGTAACCAAACCATATAACCTAGACACAACTGACAGACCCCAATCCTCTATATTTTCTTAAACCAGTTTAGAGAATCTAGACCTAAATATTGTCTTAGAACTAGAGCTAGGAAAGATAGTCTACTTGTACCTTAGTCCCTTTAGAGATATCTAGAGGTCATATCTAGTTGAACCCTAGAAAGGAAATTGGAAAGGCATCATAAGATAGGAGATAAAAACCGAGCTAAACTAAATAAGCAAGATGCATGCCTATTCCCTTGCATAAAGTTTTTACCATATTTTTACCAAGACATTAAAAAGATTAATCTAAATACCAAGATATGAAGCATTTAAAAACTAAATGACAAATCCCAAAAAATATAATTTCATCAAAATATTAAATAAATGATATACATATTATTCCTATAGTTTTGTTTAACCCAAATATATTTTATTATATTTTTTGATAATTCTAAGCATTATAAACAATAAAAAGGGCATTAAAGAACATTTAAAATACCATAAAATAAAAATATTTCAAATATTAAAATAAATTGAAGAAATAGGATATTCATATTTTTCTGAACCTAGGAATATTTTTATTATATTTTTCAATAATTAAATCATTTATCACTAATAAAGGTATCAAAGAAATAATTTAGAAATTCCATAAAATAAATATTTATCAAATACCAAAAAAAGAGCATATTTAGAATCCTCATAAATTTATAGACTCATAGGTATTTTTATTTTATTTTTCTGAGCCACCCATATTTTTCTAGCACTTAATTGCATTTTTCAGCTAATGGAAAAATCCCTTTTCCTATTATCTTGGATTTACCCGTTTTGGGAGCTTCCCGATGCAGCAATGTTTTTCAAAATGGAAAGTACGCCTTCCTTTTCAGCTTCCCGCCTTCGAAGTCGCTCGCTTGCACACGCGCTTGCAGCGTTAGTGCCGCCAGGAAATCTGAGCAAGTCTGCAGACGCCCTCCCGCCGAGTAGCTGCATGGCCCCTAAGCCTATCCGCGCACCATATCTGGCCAGCCTCCGCCACTGTTGCGCCCAGTTCCAACCGCAGCGACCGCCACCCACGGTGAACGTGGAGCCACTCAATTTCTTCACCACTCCTCGCATTGGCTATAGTCCAGAGCTTGGCCTACATCAAGTGACCCTCTCCGAGCCCTCGCCGTCGCCGAATTGCCACTGGTGAGCTCCAATCCCAATTTCTCCCTTTTCTGCTACTGCGACCAATTCTTCAAAATTGATCATTCTCTTTGTGAATTAATACAATTGTGTGTGCCCGTGTAAGGAATCGGATGCCTAAGAGGGGAGTGAATTGGGCTAATCAAATTCTTATTTCTAATCCAATTTTACGCCTGTGTCCAAAACTAGATATAATACGGAAGCTAAAAACCGATTCTTGAACACAAGGTATTATCCTAGTTGATGGCAAGCAAGATAAGCACCCTAGAACAAGAATTACCTAAATCTCGATTTGCAATCCACTCTCAAGCAACAAGAGTAACAAGCCCGAAGCTCCTCTGATCACACCAGATCAAACTCAAGAGAGATGCACACAAGACTCACTTGATCACACACTAATCTCACTTAGGATTCTCTTAATCGCTCACGAAGATTAGTGCTCTTGGACACTCCTAACACATAGGAGCTCCTCTCACACACTTTCAGCTCAAAGATGATGAATGGGTTGCCAAGAAGTTGGTTCTCAACCGTTTGGAGGAGGTATAAATACCCAACACCCTAAAAAACTAGCCGTTGGAACCTAAAACTAGCCGTTGGGGGCAGCACCAGTGAGTTTTACATTCACCACGGACCGAGCTGCTCCCAGGAACTCTCTTGCGCTGGACCGAGAAATTCGGGCCGTCGCTACTTTGAGCAGTCTCAACTAAAACAACGATTTCTCCCTCGTCCGAACTCGGAACTGGGTGATCTTGGGCTCTATGAAAGATAAGAACAAGGGCTATCCATCTAGCAAGGTCTTAGCACCCAAATCCCAAAGGATGAGTGCAGAACTCATAAGGAATCAAAGTACATCCAAATCCTCACTCTTCCAGGCACCACCAACTCTTCTCTTTTGCTAAACACCTCCAACACCCCAAGACACCTCACAGGGCTCACTTAGGGAAAGGAGACTCAATGTGCATCACTCAAGAGCTTGGAAACGGTCTGATCAATATTGATCCGGACCCAATACCGTAACAATCTGGTCTTTCCACCAATTCCAAGACCGGCAAAAGACGAAGAAACATCCATAGTCCTATACTAGCCATACCTTGGCCTTAAGCATCTTTATGTTCACTTTAAAGTTCCATGCATTTTCACTTGATGCATTATGCATGATGACCGTCACAACGTAATTTTTGAAGCTTTCGTCTTGTTAACCTTGAATTGATCATCTCATGAGGCTCTTCCATCCTATCGACTTTGACTTGATCATCTGCCCGATGATCCTCTCATCAAATCAATCTTGACTCGTCCTCAACTCTTAGTGAATCCCCGTCTTGTTGGCCTCGACTTGACAATCAATCCTTTATCACCCATTGGTCATCACACTCGCTCTCGGGACCTAATTCTCTTCAAAACATCTCAAAAAAGATATTAGTCCCAAATGCTCAATAGATATGCATGGATATAATTGATAATCATTAAAGTTTAAGCTCAACAAGTGTTTGACAATGAAACTCAATGAATATAAAACACTTGACATATGAAAAATCTCTACTAAGTGCAACATGATAAGATATGCTTTGATTCATGCACCTAGAGCCAAAAGATATTTAAATTAAATTGAAAGGCAAATAAATTTAATTTGTTTAAATAATCTATAACTTCTCAAGAATGTGCACATGAATAGATATGTATGGAAAATACATGTGCATTGCAAAATATTTGCAATTCCAATACCAAATCACATAAAAACCTTCTTCTCAACACAGCTGCCAAATTCAGGAATTTTTATGATTTTTTTCGTTGCTCAAATGAGAAAGTTGTCAACATGAAAAGATGCTTCTTGAAATTCTCTACAACTTTCATATATAAAATTAATTTTTCTGAGTACGGAAAGACCTTCCAAAAATACAAAATACTGAGACATTGTCAAGAGCCTGTGCACCCCGGACCATGGTCCGGCGCAAAAGTAAAGCTTCAGTACACGTTCCGAATTTTTATGATTTTTTCGGTTACTCAAATAAAAAAGTTGTCAACATGAAAAAATGTATCTTGAAATTCTCTACAACTTTCATGTAGACACTTTATTTTTTTCGAGTACGGGAAGGCCTCCAAAAATGTAAAATATTGAGACACTGTCCGGAGGGAAAGAGCGGCCCGAAGTGAATGGAATTTGACAAGACCGCGGTCCGCAGCAAATGGGCAACTCACTGTTTGTTTGAGTGAGTATTACAAGGCACTCCCGAAGCACTATATCCGGTCCGATACCCATAAAAAGACCTCCGAAAATGTGTCAAACTTGCAAAACCAAATCGATTGCAACTTAAAATCAATCTACAAGATGAAAGATCAAATACCCATTGAAATGCCCATCATGAGGTCTTTCAAAAACCAAGATTCATGAAGATGTATTGATCCACTCAAGAGAAACAAGTTAAGACATGGATCAATAGAGAGATAGGCCAATTCACAAAATTAGACTCTATCAAGATTGTGCATAGAGGTAATTTTCAAAGATTGCAAATATGCACATATATGATCAAAAACGGTGAAGTCTAGGTAGAAGCAAATGAAGAATCATCAATATACATCAAATAGGATTAAAGATCCAAATACAAACAAAACATGTTCATGCCGGACCGATATTTGAAATTTATCTCCGGGTGATCAACTGCGCCGAACCGAGTAAGGTTCGATCGCGTTCTGTTGGACCGAACCAAAGTCGGTTAAATGCGTACATAGGATTTGAACACACCTCGGTCCGTCGTAGATGGGAACCAGCGCCGTACTGAAAAATAGTTGGTCCGTCGTGAACGGGATTTGCTCTATTTGAGTGAAGGCTTTTTCTAGTGGACGCCGCACTGAAAATATAAAACCAAAAACCGGTCCAGCGTAGAAGAGAATTTGGCTGGGATTTTTCTAAGTGTGCAAGCGGCGGTCCGGCGCACATGCAAAAACCATTGTTTTAAAACCAACTTGGGAATCACTAGAAAACCAAATAAGAAGATGATCCCAAGAGCAATATATGAATAATGTAATAATGTTTATGCCCAAATGAATTAGACATGATATGAATAGCATACACTCAATAAGCTACTAGCATGTGCTAGTAAATAAGATATGCACTAAAGAATATAAGTGGAAAGCTGAATTGCGTGAATATCTTATCCAAAAGAGATTTTCTCTAAATAAGATGAGGCTAAAACAATCTTGACAATAAACATATTAGTGTTATAGCAATAAGCACATTAGAGATTTGTCAATAAGTACTACCTAAAATAAGCATTGTTATTAACTATGTTTGTCATTAATCATCAAAATCATACATAGGCTACCTAGACCTTCTCTGTGCCTTCCCCAAGTACTGCACTGGCTAATTTTGGCTCAGGCCATTGCCACCATTGATGCCGCTGCCATGCACTCCTATGATCACGTGGCTAGCTCGCCACGAACCTTTCCCACCAAAACCCTTGCCACCAACAGCTTGCCCATGCTCTAGGATGCTTTTACGCACATGCGACCGAACCTAAGTTCGCCGAAGCGCCGTCACGCCTTGGCCGAGCTCCGCCCGAGGCTTCGCCATGCGGCTAGCTCGCTACGAGCTTACCCTTGGCAAATTGATAGCACCATCACGCTCCTCATGTCTCTTGGATGCTCCATGACCCGCCAATTAGGCCGGAACATCACTAGAGTGCGCCGCTCCTCTTTGCTCTGCTCTCGAGCTCTGATGAGCAATTGCCGTCGCTATGAACCACCCCGAGCCATGCCATGTCCACCGATAGGTCACTGGCAACCTTGCGGCCACTACCATGCCATCCCTTAGCCGAGATCGACCCCGCATCATCGAATTCATATCACCCAGCCACCTACCTCCGCCCTGTGCTTGTTTCTGACCGAGCTAAACCTTCTCGATCATGAACAAGGATAGAATGTCCAGCGTCATGGTCCCCTAAACCCGAGGAGCTCAAGAACATCGTTGGAGATGGACCACAGTAGCCGCAATCTGTCGCTGAAGCCTCACCGGAGAAGAAGAACAGAGGAAGAAGAACAAGATGCAGTGAACCGTCCGGTTCTCACAGGTTTTTTCGGTTTTCCTATTTAAGCTCGATTCACCCTATTTTAGGCCGGTTTTGTAAATAGTATCCAAATAGGAAATGTTCAAAATAATAAATTACACCTAAATATGAATTTTAAAACTATATGCATTATTAGTAATATTTGAAAGCTATAGATTAAATGAAAAGAGCTTTTAATTAAAAAAGGGGATAATATTAGAACAAGATTTTTAGTAACATAAGGACTAAGTAAAAAGTTTTTTTAATGCATTTAAAATATTTTGAAGTGCATATAAAATTTATGCAATGCATTATCATGTTCTTAAAATCATATAATCATGTATGTTTATAAACTACCTTTAACCTAGACAAATAAATATATTAAATATTTAACCCTTTTTACCATAAAACTTGTTAACAATAAAGCTAAATAAATAAAATATTTAAACTAAAAACTACAT
The DNA here is from genome assembly GCA_036346145.1 of Olyra latifolia. Taxonomy (NCBI): domain Eukaryota; kingdom Viridiplantae; phylum Streptophyta; class Magnoliopsida; order Poales; family Poaceae; genus Olyra; species Olyra latifolia. The sequence continues at coordinate 52,782,180 of CM070529.1, read as the reverse complement.
ATTTCTTTCAAATGCATTAACATCACCACCTTTTATATTTAAAATTAACAATACACATTAGTATTTTTAAAGTACCTTTTTCAACAGAATGGCCATACCTATGCACACCAATGTGCATATGATTAGTGCATATTTTCCTAGACTATTTAAGGCATCTAAATTCACATTATATATATGCATGCCATAGCACTTCGGGGATTATTTTAAAATATAAAAATAAACCTTAAGGCTTTATAAATATCATGCTGGTGTTGAATTGGTTCTTATAAATGCACATGGTAGAACAGATAAAATAGCTGAACCCTCCGAGAAAGGAGTCCAAGGAGTTCAAGCCGGAAAGAGAAGAGTTAAGAAAACTACCCAAAGGATCAAAAGAAGTCGAAGCCAAAGCAACATCCGGAGAACCCAAATTGAAAGGTAAGTCACATTTGTTTCAATCATCTCGATCAAACCCTTGTGCTATGGATTTGGGTAAAACTTGCTTCACCTAAAAACTTTAGACTTAAAATAAACTAGTCAACTAGGATGGCTATAATCTGATTAGCGATAAATGAAATCCTGAATAGGATGATAGGATTCCCTTGTCAAATGTAGGCCATATTAATATTGACAAGGTCTAATTAAAACTTGAGTTGGCGATAGCTCAATTTGGTTTATACCGGTAGCATGACTGATTCCTGATAGGCCATGTTCACCTGGATGCACCTTTACGAACAATCCTGTTTAAAATTCATAAACTAGAAAAAGCTTAACATAAGCACTCTACCTAAAGAAAAGTTAACACTTGGCAAGATATTAATTTTAATCTGATTACTATTAGTAAGCATCTGTTGTGGAATAAGTTGTTACTAACGTGCGATCAGATTATTTGTTGGGATTATGAAGTATTATCTCTAGCTCAGGGTAGAGGAGGGAAAAAGTTATTGGCCTGTGAGCAGTAGTGTGATGATAGTTGTTCCCTAGTTGGAACCATTGATGATGTTAAGAATTCCCTCTTGTGGAATAGTGTTGTTGTGGAGTTCCTGCCCGAAGCGTATAAGGAAACTATTCTTTTGCCACTTCAACATAACACAATCTTGCTCAACCATGCTACCGAGAAATTGGACTTGGATGTGCTCCATACCGTTACTACAATGTTTCTACAGGAGGAGGTGTGCAGTCACTAAGTAGTCCTATGCGGGTTATACCCCGGGTAACTGTCAGTTAGCTAGATGAACAGTAGATCCCCTTTATAGCATTGTGGCCAATCGGCTTGCTATTATGGGCAAGTTCCATGGTGGTAGAGGGGCTAAGAGTCTACTGGGCGGAAGCTAGTGTAGCAGTGTAGTGTCGCATCCTTGGTGCATCTGCACTGATCATGTTGAGGCATCATGTGGGTAAAACTGGGTAAGTTCTGCAGAACTCAATCAAATAAAACATCGATAGACTATGCTTCCGGTATATGAAGCTGTGTTAATAGGTGATTCCTGACAACGGAGCTTAAGTAGACTCTCTTCCTCTCCCTCACCTTTTCTCATCTTATTCATCTCTGATTTATTTGTTACCTCTTCTTTATACCGTTGCAATTGTTACCTTGCCATGTATTAATTAAAATCATAAATTGTTTAGAATTGCTTTTCTTGTTATAAATAATCTTGCTTACTAGTCATAACCTTAATCCATTGAAATTAAAAAACTGCAATCAAATAAAATATTGGGTTTTAGCAACCAGTGATCAACCAATTAGGAATCCTGGTTCATGATTTTGAAGGGATGATTGTCTTTGTCATTTGCTGAGTACTTGCGTACTCACCCGCCTTTCATGTGGGCTGCCTATTCAATGGGCAGTTTTAAGTCAGGGAACCATATCGAAGGAGGTACTAGAGAGCAGTAAGGATGAGTGAAGAAGGTGCAGAAGGAAGGAGTGTTGTCTAGGTCATCCCTACGCTCAGGCCTTGCCTGTGGTAATGGGCTGCAAACTCTGGTTGTAATATAAATAAATGTAGCTCCTGTAAAGCAAAGCCTGTAAAACTTGGCCAGCAGGCCCTACTTTCAATGTAAAAGTATTTCTGTTGTGTAATTTTAACGTTGCAGGATGATGCTACACCAGTGCACAACTAAAATCCTAAACAGTTGTGTATTGTGGATCACCGACATCTTATGTCCAAAACTAATCCCCCACACCTAGATACTCCATTACTCGCCAATTCGGCTGCAAAGCCACCGGAACAAGCTGCCCCTTTTTGCCCTGTCTCCCGGCTCCGTCGAGCAATTGTTGATGCTATCGTCATCCCCGAGTCGTCCCATGTCCACCCCTAGTTTTCTGACACCCTCGCGACCACCGCTTTGTCCTCCCTTGGCCAGGACCATTTCCGTAGCACCATATCCATATGGCACCACCGTCCAGCTCTGCTTCAAGCTCGTCGCCAGCCAACCTATAGCCCTTTGACCATGGTTCCAAGGAACACGTCCTGTGTCCTGATCCTAGAAACCCAACGAGCCCAAGAATAGTGCCGGAGATGCACCGTAGTGGTCGCAATCCACCGCCGAAGCCTCGACGGAGAGGAATAACGGAGGAAGAAGAAGAAGATGCAGTAAACTGTCCGGTTCTCCCCGGTTTTATTGGTTTTTCCTTTTTAGAGAATGGCTCACCTATTTCTAAGCAGGTTCACCCTATTTTAAACCGGTTTTGTGAGGAGTGCCCCAATGGAAAAGTTCAAAATAATAAATTACACCAAGATATGAATTTTAAAATTATATATACTGTTAATAATATTTGAAAGCTATAGATTAAATGAAAAGAATTTTTAATTAAATAAAGGGATGATATAAAAATCAGATTGTCAATAATATAAAGGCTAAATAAAAATTTTATTTAATGCATTTTAGAATATTTTGAAGTGCATATAAAATTATTACAATGCATTGTCTTGTCCTTAAAATCATATATCTATATATGTTTATAAATTACATTAAACCTAGGCAAATAAATGACTAAATAGTAAACCCACTCTACCATAAAACTTGCTGTCAACAAAGTTAAATAAATAAATTATTTAAGTTCATGAAAACCATATGTTGCTTTCAAATGCATTAGCATCACCACCTTTTATATTTAAAATCAATAATACACATTAGTATTTTTAAGTACCTTTTTCAACAAAACACTTAAACATATATATATATACCCTTTGTGGGTTTTGGGGGTTAATGACAAAAAAATTAAGGGACTAATGAGATTTATAAGTGTTATCTTCAGATTTTAGTTCTTGACAGTGAATTAAGGAACAAAGACGGACCCTCAACTCAAATGAAGCAAAAGACGGTACTTAGACTTGTAATATGTAATTTTATTTTAAAATTTAAGTCTAAGGATAGCCGTACCATAAAGAGGGATTTGACGGGAAATAGTGTTTGGATATTCTAGGTGCTCATGATGGGAAATAGTTAGCAAAAGTACAAATTTATAAACCCATGTCACCTAATCCCAAATCCAAGTCAAAATGTTATATTCTATTCGGACTATCCGAACCTTTATTCGGACTGTCCGAGCTAGCCCCCTCTGTCTCTAGGAAGAAAATTGTCCCTGCTACCAAGTCCTATTCGGGCTGTCCGAAGTTTCATTCGGAGTCGAACTAAGACTTTCCGCAGTCGGACGTTCCGTACCACAGGATCCAAGATGAGTGGATATCTTCCTGGACGTGGGATGTGAATAGGATGATCCGAGCGATCAAACTTGATCAGGACTTCAGACCATCGAAGGTATTCGGCGGTCACCGAAACAGCTGCGTTGACTTTCCGAATAGTAAGCTTTTGCTTACGTTTGGACTCGTATGCATCCGATCCCCATATATGTTGTTGAGCTCGCGCTCGGTTTCATGGTAAGCGTCACCCTGAGGAGGATCACACTTATCATCTTGCTTGGCATCCTTCAGAGTGTCCTTGTTGTGTTCCTGAGCGAACCTCTTCAGGACATTGCAGTTCTTTGCTGCATGCTTTCCATTCGGATGGAAAGGACACGACGCCTTCATTATTTTATTGTAGTCATTGGACCGAGGCGGCCTCTGCCGACCATGATCTGCGGCTGCCACCAATTCTACACCCTTCCGCTTATTGTCCTTCTTGGAAGATGACTCGGGCTTGTTTTTCTTGCCTTCATTTTTACTCGGGCGATCCTCCTGGCACTCGACGAGAGTATCAGAGGCGGTGGCATACCGGTCCGCCAGAGCGAACATCTCTTTGACAGTAGTCGGGGGCTTCCGAGACATCTTTTTGATTAAGTCGGGGTCACGAACTCCCTTTTGAAAAGCTGCGACAACAAATTGGTCGCAAAGCTCTCCCCAGGAACCAATTGAGTTATTTGGGAGGCCTGCAAGGCAACCCTGAGCCGGGGGAGTTAACATGATGGGCAGATAATTTGCCATCACATCATAGCCTCCACCCGCGGCTTTGATTGCCAGAGAGTAAATCTGCAACCAAGTTTCTGGGTCCTGCTCCCCGTTAAATTTCACTATTCCCTTGGGGTTAAACCCCTCGGGCCAGTTGACCTGACGAAGTCGGGGTGTGAATGCTTTGATCCCATCAATCATTCCGTCCCTAGGGAGGAGGCGACGGGAGGTATTGACACGCGGAGTCTTGCGCCGGTCTTCTCGGTGATGATCACCACGACGCTCAGCGTGATCGTCGCGATGATCGTTTTCTGTTGTGGTTTCGACCGAAACCATCTCTATCGTCATCTCGGTGACGTCTCTCGTCTTCTTCTCGCTCCCTCCGCTGAGCTTTGATGTCGAGGCGAAGGTCGCGCTTACTGTTTTGGCGAGCGTCTTGCCCACGAGTTGGTGTGCGCCGACTGCACCAAGTGTTGCTCGTGGCAGTCTGGCTTATGGCCGAGTCGGCCTGTTGATCCCGAGTACCCTGGACAGTCGCTGCCGTCACCATGGCTTTAGTCTGCTCCATGATCGGCGTTGCGGGACTGTTTTCCCCGAGTAACGGTCCAACATTATCCAAGTGGGTTTTGAATGCAAGGATATTCTGTTGTGGCGTATGGAAGACCAGGTGATCTCCCATACGGATTTGGAGTAATTCCTCCTGAACTTCACGCCCACGACCGCGCAATCTATCACGCAGATCTTCTCCATCTCTGCGGGTATGCTCGGCTCCTGCTTCATCTGTTCGGCGCAGGGCCGACTCGGAAGGTTGTCCATCCACCACGTAAACGCCGCGAAAGTCAGGAAACCTATTGATGCTCTCCTCCGATTCGGATCCCGAGTAAGAGAGGCTTAACTGATCTCGACTTGTTGGTTCATCAACGGGGGTGATTATAACTCCCACTGCCCGTGATGAATTGTTTGGCGGAAGGAAACCCGACTGAGATTTGGCAGAACAGATCCGTTGAAACCTAGCAGCCGAATTGGTTAATCCAAGTGGCATCCTAGTGTCCACTCGAGAAGTAGATCCAGTTAGAGTTATCCCCGAGCCGGGACTCGGGAAGCTCGTCCCAGTAAGTGTACGTTGGGCTCAATCCCTTAGCCCAGACCGAAAAGGGTGGCGTGTTATCTCATGGAAAACAGTGGCCGAGTTTTTCAATCCGGACGGGGTGTTGCACAATCGAGAAGTTGCAATTCCCGATTGGATCTGATCGCGATGCAGGTCAGGAATAGCATCGCCGATTGGTTCTTCATCAGCGGAAGAAGCTGGCAGAACCAAAGGCTCATAATCCCGACTGAAACCGAAGGGAATCCCTACGACGGGCCAGTCGGAATTGTCGTTATCAGATTGGATCTCTCCTGGATCGAAATCCGAAAGAGGCATCCTGAGGTGGCGCAGTTCGGCTGGAGTCGCGTACAGCCTCCCCCGGTAGCGTGTGGACCGAACGTCACTCGGCTCACATAACCGAAGTTCCCCGAAGTCGTTGGCGTGGAAGCCGAGATCTCCGAAGACAAAACCTTGGGCGGGAGCATAGGTGAAGACGAGTCCGCCGATTGAAGCCATCGAAGTTGATGAAACTAATCGTGACGCTAGCCCCTACCTGGCGCGCCAACTGTCGACGAATTATGTCGGCAATATATTTTATAGGGCTATGCAAAAGACCACAACTCGATGGTACCACAGGGGGCAGGATTTATACAGGTTCAGGCCCTCTAAAAGAGGTAATACCCTACTCCTGTGCTCGTGGATTTGTATTTTGGGGTGTCGATTACAATGAACAGGGGATAATCACGATGATCGTTTGTTCTCGCCTAAGAGAGCACGAGATTGGATGTTATTGAAGATGATGATCAAGATGATCCAAGATGTCTAACTAAGGACCCCGACCCCTTTATATTGTGTAAGGGGTAGGGTTACAGATTGGTTTCCTAGTCGGTATTAGGGAAATAAGGGATATGGCCGAGCTGGCTTCCCTTATCTCCACGTATTCGGGTAGGATTAGGATTCTACTTCTTGCAGAACAAGTCGGGCCACGCCGTCCACCAATCCCGCCTTCTAGAAGTTCCATGCGACTTGGCCCAAGTAGGTGGTGCGTCCAATCGTCTGTCTCCAAATACCCGGGGCCCATGTTATCCACAGCCGCCGCTGCGCGCTTGGCTCCGCCCCACCCCTACCACGCCGCCATGCCGCCTCGGTCGACCAGCCCCGCCGCCCCACCCCGAGCATCCTCACCCTCTTCTTCCTTGACGACACTGCTACCCCTAACGCGCCGTTTGTCGTCGTCGCCGTCTTGCCGCCTTGAACGCCGTCGCCTCGCCGCCGTCCTCCTCCTCCGGCCGACCCTCCCGGGACCGCCACGTCTCCCTCTCTCTTTCCCCTCCCCCCCGGCGTGCCGCTTCTGGTTCGCCGCCGAGCCACCTCCTAGCCTCCTCTCTTTGGGTCACCGACAGGCGGGCCCCTTTGTCGATCGGCCCGAGCCGTCGGCAGTGAGCCCGCCTACTGGGCCCCCCCCTCTCTCGCCTGGCCGTGGGCGAGAAGCCAATGGTGGCGCTTCACGCGGCTTGTTGAGCAAGCCGCCTCGGCCGAGCCGCCTCCCACGCGTTTCACGCCAGACTGTCTGTTGTCTTTGAAATTCTGCTAAGCGCCTCTCTGGTAGAGCAGATCCAACCCACCACGTTGCCTTCCTCCCTCTGGGCCGCCGCCAAAGGTAGTCTTTGGCGTCGTGCAGCCGGTCAGGCATAGCCCATCGGCGAACCCCAACTCCCTTCTTTTTTCTTAAATGGAAAACGCTATTATTTTCATATCTTTTATTGCATAAGTCCAAAAATTCAAAAATAAAATTTAAAATGATCCTAAAAATATGTCCTACCATTCAGTAAATTATCATAAATTATTGAGCATGTTTAATTTTCACTTAACTTATATATTAATGACAAATGCCCTTAATATTGTTATGTAGACAGTTTTGTTTTAATACATTGTAACAAATATTATTTAACCAGAAACTCACATGTACCTGTTGGAGATGATTTTTCATGAGCATGAGCATGAGCATGCATATCATTTCATATTTATTTTTGCCATTGAGTTTATTTTGATTATTTTATTATTATGTTTTAACGACGATAGTTTCGCAACCAATCCCCTGGAGGATCATCAAGATTTTGCTGAGCAAGGCAAGTGCTGAACCTTGTGTCCTATGATTTTAAAACACAATTTCTAGAAATTTACAAAATGCATGTTATATTAAAACTAAAACTGCTAATCACCTAGTAAATTAGATAATACCCAATCAATAATTTATTCTACTAAAATATTCCTTGCTGCCCTAGGATTATTAAAATTGCTAATACTGGACATCACCCTCGAATTAGGTTTTGCACAATGCTTAGAGATGCTTAGTATTGAATTGTTGTCCAATCTTAATGGTTGTAATTACGAAATGCTTTGTTTAAATGATGTGTTTTAAAAGGACAGTTGGTGCTGTCATGTTTGCAAATGGGAATAGTTGGGATAGTGGGTGCTATCGGGTAAAAATATTTTGCAAAACCTGATCGGGGTGGATGGTTGCAAGGTGGGTGCAGTAAGCACGAGATGTGGGCCCAGTGTGGGAACCACCCTGGTCCCTATGGACCAATTCCTTGAGGTGGTCGAACTAAGTACAACAGTGCGACCATTGAGTGTCTGTATGGGCAGGCCCTGGTTGAGTACCCTTCGGACTCTTAGTCAGGCATTCTTGGTGGAATAGGGAGTAGGCATCTGGATACGTCTATAGAACAGAACCTTCCTTGGTGGTTGGGAGTGGGTATCCAGGTGTGTCCATAGAACAGAACCTATGGGCATAAGAGGGGCATTGGTGTGGAAACCTTAGTGGGAATGCCGGGCTAAGGGAAGGTCGTGGTGGAAGACCTCGTGGTGTCCACTTCCTTTGGGTGATTCCTAGGAAGCTACCTACTCGTGGGTAAAGCGTACAACTTCTGCAAAGTGTAAAACTATCATGATAGCCGTGTCCACGGTCAAGGATGGACGACGGGAAGCTGCCTCAATGGTACTTCTTACCTATTTGTTTTCAAAATGGTATTTCGAAGGAAAACCACGATTGCAGTCATGTGTTTTGATTTTTCTCCTCACAATTGGTGTTGTGAGCGATGAGGTTATCTGCATGGTGGGTGCCGTGAGTAGCCAGGTTGGGCAAAAACCGATTGGTGCCGGAATTCAAAAGAAACTGATTCACACATTCATTTTTCTCAACACATTTTAAATCATTTTATAAAACCTTAAGTAAAATTTTACAAAAGTGGCTTTATGCAAACAGACCCTTACCTTTGCTTTGTTGAGCCTTAGATGCATATTAGTCAGCCTTGCTTGTTGAGTAGTATACTCACCCTCGCCTTTTATGCCGAGCTGCTCATTCCAACGAGCAGGTTATGAACAGCAGTGATACCCTGAGGAGGAGATGTACCACGATGAAGGTTTCGCCGCCGGGATCCAAGACGAAGATCACTTCGATGCCTAGGATTGCGCTCCTCTAGCTCTGCCTGTGGGGATTTGTTTTGATTTAATCCTTTTGGAGTTACAGTTGTAAGATAAAGACTTCTTTTTTTGTAAGGCCGTCGAGCCGAACTTATGTAACCACGCTATGTGGCACACTCTGATGTAAATTATGTAAATTAATTGTCATGGTTGTGATCCAAGTTCTGTATCTATGTGTACTAGCTACTGATTCAGGGACTAGTACAGGTAAATCACAGGCGGGACCCACCTCCGCCAGGGGATCCCGACACTGGGTATCTCTGTCTGTTATTTTTTTCAGATCTTCACCTCGACTTGTGCTATTCGAAGTATCCGTGTATTTACTCGGACTATCCGAACTTACACAGATCTGAGTCAAAAACGGCTAGTTTTGGGCCTCGTATATATAGCCTATTTCACTCCCACCTAACTCACTACACTATTCATTCACACATTTATTGCCCCTGTTCTTCCTCCTTGAGCCCTAGCTTTCTCTCTCCCCTTGAGCTTGTTGATTGGATTCACTAGAGGGAAAAGAGAAGGGAGATTTGAAAGGTTTGAGCTTGCTAAGTTCCATCTTGAGTACCGGGTTTTTCATCCTCTTGTGGATTTCTCGCCGATCTATTACTCTTGGGGGTTAAGGACTCCTAGACGTCTAGGAGTCGCCGGTGAGCTCTCAAGCTTCCTGTGGTGAGCCTCCGGAAGTTTGTGAAGGTTAAATCCACCTCCGAAAGGAAAGGATTCAAGATAGTGAAGCCGGTGAGTGTTTCGTGCAACGCCGCGAGGATTAGGGTTGAAAGAGACCCGGGCTTTGTGCCGTCTCAACGGAGACGTAGAATCCCCTCAAGGATCCGAACTTCGGGTAAAATCTTTGAGTCTCCGCCTTCATCTCTTGGATTTTATCTTTATCATAGTTGTGTTCAAATTCAAATCTTGGTGTTTCAAGCGGTGATCCTGCTCGTGAAGAAGATATTGTTGGCTACACATCACCCTCAGGTACTCTAGGCTAACTAACACTATTTGGTGCAGGTGATCTGTCTTGAAGAGCTTAGAATTACTTTTGTACATTTTCTACTCTGTATCATTCGGACTATCCGAAGTACTCGGACAGTCCAAGGTAGAATTCGGACAGTCCAAACTTATTGTTTCCGCTGTGTTTAATTTAGTGCAAAATTTTATTACGCCTATTTACCCCCTCTAGGCGACATCCCGATTCTTCATATATATATATATGCACACACACACACACACACACATATATATATATATATATCTTTATACTCTCTAAAATTCAAATCCTCCAACTATTTACAAAACCATATCTTATAAAATAAAAGGGATGTGTATGTATATGTATGAGGTGTTAATGCTTTTATTGCATAAAGGAATCATGTTGAATTTAAATTCAAATTCTTATATGTTTTGAAATAGAAATCGAAGAAGAGGGATCGTCAAAGGGAATAAAAGTTAAAGAGAGAGCTCATCGAAGCACCCCAAGGATCAAGAAGGTTGGACAACCTAGAAGAAGACAACGGCAAGGGAATCTCTAAAGGATCCTGACCTAAAAGGCAAGTCTTGTGCCTTTAAGTCATGTAGGATAGCTCTATGTATTATCAAGTAAGCATTTGGGTGCATTCTATATATATTTTGTATATGAAATTTTAGAATAAACAACACTAATAAAACTTGATTGGTGATAGTGAAACTATGTCTAGGACGTTAGCAAGTTTTATTTATTTGTAAGCCATATTCATCTTGACAAATATATGAGCTATGATATTGTATCACTAAAGCCACTAAATTAAAGAAAAAGTCTAGAGTAGAATCAAATCGATAAGCGTATATAAAACATAACCAATAAAGAAGGACATGTTAACTGATAATAAAGCTGGTGGGGAATTTCTAAATGCAACGATCATATTATTATTGTTTATTCATGAATTGTGGATATAACCGGCATGTGACCGGGTTATAAAGTGCCATTTTTATGCTAAGGGCAGACGAGGGAGAAGGTACTGGCATGTGACCAATTATTGGTTCCCGTGTGAGAAACAGTTCCCATGTGAGGAACGAAGATGATAAAGTACCCATATGAGAGATGGGGCTTTTTGTTGAGAAGTTCCTACCCGATACATATAAGGATACTACTCTTTTGCCACTGTAATGTAACACATTTGCGCCCAACCATGCGACCGAGAAATCGGACTTGGATGAGTCCTACCCCATTATTATGAAGTTTCCGCAGGAGTTGAGAAGTACCGTCGCTGAGCAGTCAACTGTCAGGTTGTTAGTCAGCTGGATGAATGGTAGATGCCCTTCATGACACTGCGGACCGTGGTCTTAGCCGTCTAAGCAAGCACCGTAGTAGTGAAGGGACTGACATCTACTAGGCGGACTCTAAGTGTAATGGCGTAGTGTCATGTCCCTGGTGTTTCGACACTGATCATGTCGGGGCATCGTCTGGGTAAAGTTGGGCAGGTTTTGCAGAACTAAAATAAACAAATCATCAATGGACCGTGCTTCCGGAATATGAAGCTGTGTTAATGAGTGATATCAGAAAACAGGGCTAAAGTAGTTTTTTCTTCTTACCTCAGTTGTTCACATTTACATTATGTTTTACTATTCTCTTGCGATTTATATTACCAGCTACGGGTGAGTGGAAAGTATATTTGAGTTAAGTCCATTAGGAACATAAGGGTCCTAGATAGATGACTGGTGAGATAATTAATTCAATCCCAACTTAACCATGTTGCGAAGAGGAAAAGAAATAGGTGGAATGCTTTCCAAAACTCAGTCATGGGTGACACAAAGTCTAATGGTGAGTAAATGGTCAGAGAATTAAGTTGAAACCTAGTTCCCTAGTAATTCAATTTACATGTTAGTTAATGGTGAAGGCTTGCGAGTATTTGCGTACTCACCCGCCTTTTATGCGAGCTGCTCATTCCAACGAGTAGTCCTAAGTCAGGAACCTGCAGCAATCTCTAGGACAACGATAGTAAAGAAAAAGTTTGTAGAGGGAAGAAATGTCGCCTAGGTCATCCCTACACTCAGACTTGCCTGTGGTAATAGGTTGTATTTTTGGTTATAATGTGAATAAATAACATGTCTGTAAGACAAGTGCCTGTAAAAACTTGGCCAGCAGGTCTTACTTTCACTGTAACTGTACTACTGTTAACTATTTTGACGTTGCAGGATGATATTGTACTTGTGCGCTACTGAATCCTGGGCTATAGTGCAGTGAAGTGATCCTGACATTTTAAGTCATAGGAACGGGTCCCCACACTCATGGGCAGATCTAGGCGTGCACCACCCTCCAAAATTTTTGGAAACTCCAAAAGATCAACGTTGTAGTAGCTCAGTTAGTTTATTGCATTTGAATAAGCAATGGCTGCATGTTTTATTCCTGCTCAATTGGTTTGAGCCCCAGTTGAATAGTCCAAGGTTGTGGGTTTTTTCCTCTTGGCTTTTCTTCACGTTCTCGGTCCTTATTTCGTTGTCTCTTTTTTCTTTTTTGATTTGCCATTTTGTACTTCCATTCATCTTTGCCTAGTGACTACTGACTAGTGAGGGAAGGCACAAGGCTTGCCATTTTTTTCCTGATTTCTACCTTTGCAACTAGTTAATCTCTCTGTGCTTTCATTCATCTTTGCAACCAAACAATTCCTAGCGAGGGATGGTACCGGGGAAAACATTTTCAGTTAGTAGTTACAAAAACGAAAATAGGTGACTCACATTTTTTAGAAAATAAAATAAATAAAAATTGAATTTCCTGTAACACCAAGAATTGTTTTCCATGTATGGCACACGGTATGTCGCCCTAGAGACTGACAGGTATGACAGTGCGGCCAGCAAATCAATGGGCACCCCTAAAGTTGAAATCCTGGATCCGCCACTGTAGCCACTCACAATCACGAGGATGATGACAACTTGGAGGACAAGTTGGTGGGATAGGTGCGCTCCTCCGACAACTCCAACGAGGAGGATCAGATTCCCCAAGCTTGTCCAACTCCGACGATGACTTCGATGACTCTGGCAATTTTTCATTGAAGATTCTCTGGACGACGACAAGGATGATGACTTCTATACATAGCTTCTAGATTAGTGCATTGGTGTTATGCTAGCAAATGATTTTTTTGTAAAATATATGTACTGGTTGTAACCATGAATCGACACGTATGACTGATTCATCTACGTCGATTCTCACAACATCACAGATGACTGGCACATCGGTGCCTGCTATTCTATGCTGGTTTAGAAACTGACACTTATGATCAATTTAGAACCGACACAAATTTGCTTTTTATGCAGTAGTGTAATCTGCCGCTTTTGATCAAAAGAGGAAAACAATCATTTTTTTCTTCGCAACGTGGGGCAAAACAAAGATGAGAACATTGGATTTTCGTTAGATGGAAGATGATGAGCTACAAAGGCAGATGATATTGTTTGCCCACATCTGGGCCGAGATTAACCATTCTCAAACATGTCCTAATGGCATGTGTTGGAAAGGGTAGGGTTGGAGAAAGGGAATGAAAAGAATATGAGAGATAATTTGCTTAGCCCCTTAGGGAATTGATTCTCTTCATTTAAGGTAAAAATTCTCTATCCACTTCTCCACATCCTTCAGACAAATAAAAGAATTTATTTCCTGTATTTCTCAATTCTCGTTCTCTCTTTCTAATTTTCTCAACCAAATGAACCCGAAGGTTTAGTGTTGCCTAGGACTCAGGGACAGGTCACCACCCACTCCTCACCAGAGTCTAGAAACTCTTGATCTGGTTCATTTAAAAGTTAAAAAACACATGGGCCAAGCTCAATTCTCATTCTCTCTTTCTAATTTTCTCAACCAAATGCACCCGAAGGTTTAGTGTTGCCTAGGACTTAGGGACAGGTCACCACCCACTCCTCACCAGAGTCTAGAAACTCTTGATCTGGTTCATTTAAAAGTTAAAAAACACATGGGCCGACATCAACAATTACAGTGTTAGTGTCATTGCAAGTGAGCCCCTGAGATAAAAAAAAAATGTAGACAAGTCCATGCGTAGCCTACATCTGGACAACCCACTCATATGGCCCATTTCAATTCTTATCTGTTAGTCCTGAGATAACCCATGTGTAGCCTTACCACTAGTTTTGTAGTTGTTTCCCATGACAATGGAAGCAATCGTGAGGAAGCAGCCTTGTATGTTGTAGTGATGTGGTATTTGTTTGAGGAGATGTGTCCAATTTGGTTAGAGCAATTTGGTTTGTGCCTATAGATGAGAGGTAGATGGTGCAAACACAGGATTCACGTCGAGCTCCTTCTTCGCGCGGGATTCACGTTACCCCGCGCAGTTTGTCTTCAAATGGTCGCCACGGTCACATCCGAACTCGGTTTTTGATGATCTTAGACTCGATGGAAAGATAACGAGATAAGCTTTCCAATGCATCCAAAACCACCTCGAAATTTCTTCCGAGTCAATGGAAAATCGTGACACAAGTTCTATCCAGATTCTGGACGCGAACAGATCGCATCTTCTTCCCGCGTTCGCTTCGCGGTTGAAGTTGTCTTCCGATCGGATCTAATCCGATTCTTCGAGGGCAAGTTTGCCGAGATTGTTGATGACGAAATCCAAGCCTCCAAAACAGGAAGCTTGGCCGAAGGTGAATTCAACGGCGCTGCCGCCGAGAGATACCATCGAGCTTGATGAAGATGATCTTAACGCTGCCCCTACCTGGCGCGCCAACTGTCGACGAATTATGTCGGCAATATACTTTATGGGGCTATGCGTAATACCGGAACCCGATGGTAACACAGGAGACAGATTTATACAGGTTCGGACCCTCGAGGTGAGGTAATACCCTACTCCTGTGCTCGTGAATTGTATTGGGGTTGATCTCGACGGATCAATGTTGAGGATGGCTATGGATCGATGTGATCCCTCCTACCGATGTGATCCCGGATCTCTAACTAGGGGCCCCTGCCTCCCTTTATATAGTGGAAGGAGGTAGGGTTACAGATAAGTACATATTCTAGTTGGTTATGGAAATTGTGGATAGAGATAGGAAGTCTATCTCTATCCTTTCTTACCGGGTACGTAATGTACCGGATTACAACTGTGCCTTTCTTGTGATATAAGTCGGGTCTTCATGCGGGGCAGGCCCGCCTTCTAGATGGTAGACGTGACCCTGCTCCATGAGGTGGTCCGCCTAATTTGTCTCCATGAGATACCCAGGGACCATGTTATCCACAGTAGCCCCCAAGTGCTTTATAGCCAAGTTGATGCCGAGTGCTCCGACTGGAACCTTCTCTATGCCGAGTGCTCCATTGGCATGCAAGGAGGCTGTGAAGGGCTCAAGAGAGCTTTGCAGGTTAAAATCTCCAAGTGACTCCCAGCCCAATTTCTTGGAGTCCTGGAAGTCGGCGCGATGGTTGACGTCGCGGCATGAGTAGAATGTCGACGCAACTGTCCTTAGCGCAGTGTGAGAAGCTGGCGTAGTAAATCGGCGCGGCTGTCCTCGGAGCAATGTGCGAGAAGCCAGCGTAGTAAGTCGACGCGGTTGTCCTCAGCGCAGTATGCGAGAAGCCGCAAGTTGGGTGGCCGTCCTCGTCGTTCTTCGGGAGCGAAGTCGGCGTAAGGAGTCGGCGTGGTCGTCCTCGGCGTAGTCTTGCGAGAAGCCGAGCCGTAGTTTGCACTCGGGGCATCTGGCGTAGGCATGCTTGGTAGAGCCATATAATGCACTCGAGTCTTTGGCGTGGGCGCAACCGCATCGAAGTTGGCGAGGCATGCGACCATCTTAGTAGATTGCGCTCGGGACGCGGGTGTTGACACGTAATTGTGTCATGGTCGGTGCTTGTAGTGTAAACACTTCCTTGAACCCCTGTAACATGTACATGTAGGATTTAGGCAGTATCTGAATATTTGGTCGGTTATAAAATCCGACTATCTTTATGTGCGAAATAGCTATTTTTTATTTTTCTTACTTGATGATTTTTGTTAGTCCGAGTGGTTTTTCTTCCTTTGATTATGCACTCTGCCCGACTAGTCTAGCCCCCGAGTGTAGGGAGTTGGCACATGCCTTTTTATCCCAGGCACTCGTTTGGGTGACGTAGAGTTCGCCATGTTATGGGTACAGAGCTTCACTACTCAGAATTATAGCGCACTTGGATTTCACTTAAATCACTAAATAACAAAAGCAAAAAATAATTATGAAAAAGATGGGTGCACGCAAGTGCACACAATTATGTGTAGCCCCCGACTTACTGCTTAGTTGAAATTCAACTAAGTAGCAGGTCAAGAAACAACTATGAAAAAGATGGGTGCGCGCAAGCGCACACAATTATGTGTAGCCCCCGACTTACTGCTTAATTGGAATTCAACTAAGTAGCAAGTCAAGAAACAACACGAGTTTATATGTGAAAAGATTATGATGATGAAAAACTTAGCTGCTTTGCTGACGATGATGTCGTCCTTACTTTTGAGCTTTTAGCCTCCGGGCGTACCACCTTATAGGCTTGAAGCGCAGACGCGGGCTTGTAGCCGTCGTCAAGTTTGTGCTCGGTATTTGGCGTTAGCGTGAAGCCGTCCGAGTTAGCGAGGCATGCAATGAGCCGTATAATACACTCGAGTCTTTGGCGTGGCGTCTTGGTATGCCAAGGGTTGCGCCGACGACTGGCGTTGGCGTGAAGCCGTCCGAGTTGACGAGACATGCACCGAAGTCGTATGATGCGCGCGGTCTTTGGCGTAGGCGTCTTGTTGTGTTAAGGGTTGCGCTTCGGTATTTGGCGTTGAGGTGAAGCCGTCTTAGAGTTGACGAGGCATGCGGTGAAGCCGTATGATGCACGCTGGTCTTTGGCGTGCGAGGCTTGCGTACCATGCTATAAAAATCACCTCGCATTATCCTGCATTGTGCCATGTGGAGACAATGAAAAATACGTGTAGGAGAGAAATAACTGGATTGTAAAGCAATATGCATGATGTCCAATTATGTATTTTTATTATGTCAAATTGTCGTCCTTTTATCTTTCCCGTATTGATTTACGCTTCTCCGAGTATGTTTAATTCCTTTTGTTAAGCACTCCGCCTAGCTCATCAAGTCCCTTAGCGTTAGGAGTTGGCGCGGAGCTCTGTCTCTGAACACGCGTCAGGAGACCTAAATTTTGCATAGGAATCAGAGTTTCACTACTCAGAACGTGTGACACTCGGAATCGGTAAAAGTCAACATGGAAAAGAACAAAAGAAACTCGAAAAAAGATGTTATCTTTCTGTGATTGAATCTATATTTTGCCCGAGTAGATTAGATCCTTTTACTAAGCACTCTGCCAAGCGCATCAAGTTCCTTAGCGTTAGGAGTTGGCGCGGAACTCTGTCTCCAAGAACGCAATCGGGAAGTATGAGTGTTGCATGGAGACAAGAGTATCGTTACTCGGAACAACCAATACTTAGGCTCAACAAAAATTCAAAAAGAAAGATAACGATTGGGTGCAGATTGCACCTAATTAGGTGTAGCCCCCGACTTACTGGCTAGTCGGAATCCGACTAGGGAGTAAGTCAAATCAATCTCAATAAAAGAGAAGTAAGGGGTGCGCTACTGCGGACCTAATTAGGTATAGCCCCTGACTTACTACTTAATTCAAACACAAATAAGTAGCAAGTCAGAAACTGAATTGCACAAGCGTAAAGACAATGTGAATTATAATGATGTAGTTGAGTATAAAAATAGACAACTTAGCTGTTGATCGTGTCGACCTCATGCCCGAGTGAACGAGCCCCCGGGCATGTCACCTTGTCGGCGCGGCTGTCCTCGTCGTCGTGCGTGAAAAGCCGCCAGAAGGAAGTCGGCGTGGCTGTCCCCAAAGATCGAGCACGAAAACCTGGCCGTATGATAAGTCGTATGGTTGTCCTCAGTCTGATCTTGTAGAAACCGCCTAGGAAGTCGTATGGCGATCCTCGGCGTCGTCTTGCGCGAAGCCGACCCTAAGGAAGTCGGCGCTGGTGTCCTCGGCGTCGTCTTGAAATCGGCCTAGAAAGTCGGCGTGGTTGTCCTCGACGTCGTGCGCGAGGAAAGCCTGCTTAGGAAGTCGGCGCCGTTGTCCTCGGCGTCGTGCGCTAGAGAAGCCGGTCTAAGGAGTCGGCACGGTGTCCTCGGCGAGAAGCCGCCTAGGAAGTCGGTGGCCGCCCTCGGCGTCGTCTTGAAGCCGACCCTAAGGAAGTCGGCGCTGGCTGCCCTCGGCGTCGTCTTGTGGCCGACCTAGGAAGTCGGCGAGGCGCCCTCGGCGTCGTCTCTTGGCGAAGCCGCCTAGGAAGTCGGCGTGGTCGTCCTCGGCGTCGTCTTGCGCGAGGAAAGCTCGTCTAGGAAGTCGTGGCTGTTGTCCTCGGCGTCGTCTTGTGAAGCCGACCCTAAGTAAGTCGGCGTGGTGTCCTCGACGTCGTCTTGAGAACCGACCTAGAAAGTCGGCGTGGTTGTCCTCGACGTTGTGCGCGAGGAAAGCCTACTTAGGAAGTCGGCACGGCTGTCCTCAGCGTCGTGCGCGAGAGAAGCCGGTCTAAGGAGTCGGCGCGGCTGTCCTCGGCGAGAAGCCGGCCTAAGGAAGTCGGTGCGGTTGTCCTCGACGTCGTGCGCGAGAGCCGGCCTAGGAAGTCGGCGCGGCTGCCCTCGGCGTAGTGCGCGCGAGAGCCGGCCTAGGAAGTCGGCGCGGCTGTCCTCGGCGTCGTGCGCGAGAAGCCGGCCACCGAAACCTCTTCTATCATCACCATGGTGACGCCTCCCATCTTCTTCTCGCTCCCGTCGCCGAGCTTCAATGTCTTGGCGAAGGTCGTGGTTTGTCGTTGTTGCCGGAGCAACGAGTGGGCGCGGCGGTAGTCGTTGTCGTCGTCGCCGTAAGTTGGGGGTGTAGGAGCCGCAAGTCGGGACGGCGTAGGAGCCTCACCGTGATCTCCGGGATGAGATCCGCTTTGTCGTCGAGGTCCGCCATGCCCTTGCTAAGGTGCACCAAGAATCGCCGAGGTGCCGAGCGAAATTCACGTCGAGCTCATTCTTCGCGCGGGATTCACGTCACCCCGCGCAGTCTGTTTTCAAACGGTCGCCACGGTCACATCCGAACTCGGTTTTCGATGATCTTGGACTCGTTGGAAAGATAACGAGATAAGCTTTCTAACGCATCCAAAACCACCTCGAAATTCCTTTCGAGTCAACAGAAAATCATGACGCAATTTCTATCCAGATTCTGGACGCGAACAGATCGCATCTTCTTCCCGCGTTCGCTTCGCGGTTGAAGTTGTCTTCCGATCGAATCTGATCCGATTTTTCAAGGGCAAGTTTGCCGAGATTGTTGATGGCGAAATCCAAGCCTCCAAAACAGGAAGCTTGGCCGAAGGTGAATTCGACGGCGCTGCCGCCGAGAGATGCCATCGAGCTTGATGAAGATGATCTTAACGCCGCTTTACCGGGCGCGCTAACCGTCGATTTAATTATGTCGGCAATATACTTTATGGGGCTATGCGTAAAACCGAAACCCGATGGTAACACAGGAGACAGATTTATATAGGTTCGGGCCCTCGAGGTGAGGTAATACCCTACTCCTGTGCTCTTGAATTGTATTGGGTTTGATCTCGACGGATCAATGTTGAGGATGACTATGGATCGATGTGATCCCTCCTACCGATGTGATCCGGGATCTCTAACTAGGGGCCCCTGCCTCCCTTTATATAGTGGAAGGAGGTAGAGTTACAGATAAGTACGTATTGTAGTTGGTTATGGAAACTGTGGATAGAGATAGAAAGTCTATCTCTATCCTTTCTTGCCAGGTACGTAATGTACCGGATTACAATTGTGCCTTCCTTGTGATATAAGTCGGGTCTTCATGCGGGACAGGCTCGTCTTCTAGATGGTAGGCGTGACCCTGCTCCATGAGGTGGTCCGCCTAATTTGTCTCCATGAGATACCCGGGGACCATGTTATCCACAGTAGCCCCCGAGTGCTTTATAGCCGAGTTGATGCCGAGTGCTCCGACTGGAACCTTCTTTATGCCGAGTGCTCCATTGACATGCAAGGAGACTGTGAAGGGCTCAAGAGAACTTTGCAGGTTGAAATCTCCAAGTGACTCCCAGCCCAATTTCTTGGAGTCCTGGAAATCGACACGATGGTGACGTAGCGGCATGAGTAGAATGTCGACGAATCGCCCTCGCCAGATGTGAGAAGTCGGGCGTAGTAAATCGGCGCATTGTCCTCGGCGCAATGTCGAGAAGCCAAGATAGTAAGTCGACGCGGTTGTCCTCGGCCAGATCTTGAGAAGCCGCAAGTTAGGTGGCCGATCCTCGTCGTTCGAGCAAGCGAAGTCGGCGGCGAGGAGTCGGCGTGGCTGTTCTCGGCGTAGTGCGCGAGAAGCCGAGCCGTAGTTTGCACTCGGGGTGCTGGCGTAGGCATGCAGCCGAGCCATATAATGCACTCATGTGGTCCTTGGATCCTTTTGCATGTGGCCTTGCCACCGGTGAGGTGCTGGAGGAGGAGAATGATGACGATGACAACGATGAGCCTACCCCGTGTTGGAAGAGGAGGAGGTAGTCGGATAGGCTTGAGGGTTCGACAATGGGGACACCCTCCGATCCTCTAGACAGCCCCGTCCAGCCTGGCTACAGGAGGAGGAGGCGGTCGATGGGCCCGAGGGTTCGACGATGGTGGCACCCCGCGATCCCTCGGACAGCCTTGTCTGGCGACTACTATGATGTCGGTGACTCCTCCAACCCTATGGCGGCGGGCGACGATGACGGCGGCGGCGACTTATGGATGTAGATAGCTAGGGTAGTGTAGGCGTCGCTAGTAGCTATGCTAGCTAATTTTAAAAATGTTTTAAAATATATCACACCGGTTCTAGCCATAAACTGGCAAAAGAATGGGTCATCTGTGTGACCGGGCACATCAGTGCCTATTATACTGTGCCGGTTCAAAAACCACCGATGATGTGTTGTGTAGTAGTGAAGGATAATGCTATTGTACTCAACGTAGCTTTAGCTCGGTCCGATTGCACCGGTTGGAGCCTAATCCGATCGTGCCGATCGAAGCTTGGTTCAATCATGCGTTTGTCGGGGCTAGATCGAGCCTGAGGGCCTAGATCTGGTTTGCACCCCATGCTCGGAGGGTATAGGAGGGTACAACATATATATATATATGCACACACATACATATACATATATATCTATATTCAAAATATATAAATTCATAAATATATTGCTATAACCACCTTTAAAGAGGTGACAACCACTCAACTATTCAACCACGAGTCTATCTGCACTCGACAACCATTTATGTATCACCGATTGACTGTATCAAGCCTATCCGGAAATCATAAGAACACCTTCCTCTATTAGATTCACCATTGAATAATATCCAAACTCTTCACCTTGAAGCGTATTCTCCATATGCAAATGTAGAGAGCTACAATACCATGCACTAGGTGAAATCTAAATTGGTGCATCAGAATTGTAACGCAGTAAAGACAAGATTCCTCGTCCTCCGTCTTATTACATGTTTTAAACACAAAATCATGAAAATACACTCGTAGCTGTAGGTATAAATCTTCACAACTACAGAGCTGTAGACAAATCTACATAGTTGACAACCAGTCAACCATCCGGTTTCGAGACCAAGACGGTTCGTGCCTGACTTCCAATCCACCGGATATGGCAGGATGTGGATCCATGTGTCCCTGTGAGGATGGAAGGAGAGAGGAGAGAGAAGAAGTAGAAGAGGTTCTTTAGATGAAAAATGGATGGTTACATGGGAGTAAGGCATAGAATTCTAAAGACACATGGTCTTAATCCACGTGTTGAGATTCCCAAAACACCCTCCTATCGAGGGCTCCTCCTATAGGTGGCCAAATGGGCGGCTGGCCGCCCGCCCGAGCCCGCTTAAGCACGGCCAGCGTAAAGCGGGCCAAGACGCAAGACGCAACACGATAGACCTATCGTCAGCAGTAAGTCTTAACCACCACGGCTCGAGGTCGTGCCTGCACGCACGAGTAGGATATAAAGTCTTGGCGGCCTAACAGAGCCGTGAGCTCAGTAGTGCCGTCTTGGGCACAAGTGCCCAAAGACATAGAGCACACAACTACACAAGAGCACATGAGCACATGAGCAGTTCAGCACACAAGTACACAAGCACAACATTTCAAAAGTTGAATTTTATTTTGAGCTGTTTTTGGTGTCTGCCTCATTAAAAACCTTTCTAGGTAAAACTCACACCTCGTGAGATAAAACCCTAGAAAGGAAAAGAGTACAGCCTCGTCAGCTCGGGGCCCAGCTGCTCCGGTAACTCGACGGCCACGCTTCGGCATCGCCAAGATACCTACGACAAGACAAGGCACGGGTTAGATCTATACAAGCAAGAGGCCAAGAGTAAGAATAGAACAGATCAACAGAGGCGGAACCGCGGAAGAACAAATACCTGCGTAACCGGAGCCCAGGAAGAGCTGATCCACCTAAGCCAAGATGGGACGACGACGAGAAACCACGACACGGGAATTAAGGGAAGCCAGATCTAGACGCGAAGAAGCCATCAGGAGTGAGGCGGAGAACCGAGGAGAACGGCGCGGCGGCGAGCCGCTAGGGTTCTGGCGGCAGGATCGCGAGAGAGAGAGAGAGAGAGAGAGAGAAATGGAGAACCGGAGAGACACGCGTGGGCGCCTTGGCGCCAGCACGGCAAGGCAATCTTTGGATGGGGTCGGCCGTCTACGAGTGGTGGGACCGTGGAGAAGCAGGAGAGACACGCGATGGCGCGCTTGGCGGCCGCCACCGGCGGGCAGCGATCTTTGGATGCTGGATGGGGTCGATCGTCTTACGTGGTGGGGCCGTGGGAGTTGGAGTCTCGGAGAGCCGCCGCCGCCGCCGCATGAAATGGCTACATGGGAGTGGGGGACAGGGAAGTGGGCTGGGAACGGGGAACTAGGGAAGGCCGAAGACCGGAGCTCGGAACCGGAAGGGGTTTATACTGGGAAGTGGGAAGTGGAAACCGGGAAGGCCGAAGACCGACCCATGGGGCCGTGTGCCGTGTCTGGGCCAGACCAAAATCGTGCCGTTCCCGTGCCGCCCATTGGACCCGGCCCAGTTGGCCACCTATAGCTCCTCCCACTAATACCACTCGACCCTTCACCTTCTGCCTCTCTTCGTCTCCCTCCCCCTCCAAACCCTCGTCTCGCTCGCGAGCGCGAGGAGCTCGCTCCCCGACGAGAGACGCGATCTCCTTCGCGTGGGGGAATTCAAACGCGCGCCTCCTCCCCCTCTGCTCCTCGCGCCCTCCCGGCCTCGTCCTCGCTGCCGCCGCCGCCGATCTCCAAAACCCCTAAGCCCT
The DNA here is from genome assembly GCA_036346145.1 of Olyra latifolia. Classification (NCBI taxonomy): domain Eukaryota; kingdom Viridiplantae; phylum Streptophyta; class Magnoliopsida; order Poales; family Poaceae; genus Olyra; species Olyra latifolia. The sequence continues at coordinate 52,758,939 of CM070529.1, read as the reverse complement.
GGCGCGGTAGGGTTCGGGCCGTCCGAGCGGCGCGGGGTGGTGGTGGGGGACCCGCCCGCCATGGCGCCCATAAACAGCTCCAACATGGAGCAACACTCGCAGCGGCTCCTCGAGCCCGACCTACGTACGGCCCCGATTCCTCCTCCCACCATTTCCTTTTTTTAATGTAAAATATTTTGTTCTTTTTGTCTGCGTTAAATTTCTCACTTAGACTGTGAGGGTACCGTGCGGGTGTGTCCTGACATCCTGATTTTGTAAGTGTGTGCGATATGGATTTTTTACTATGTTCTGTATGCATCATGTTCGTTTTTGTTTGTGTTGAATTTCTCACTTAGCTTTACTGTTGTATTTACCTTCCTGAATTTGTATCTGCATTTCTCGTGGAATCTATTTAAATTTCCGTAATTTTATATCTGTACATCCAATTTTGCATTTTTAGCTCATATTTCCGCCTCTCTTCCATGCCTGGACATACTATCGAGCTTTCCTACCTTTCCTACATGCATTAAACACATAATCTTTCCCGTGGAGCCGCTTGTTTTGGCTCAGTGGTCTCATACATTGTTCTACTACTATGCAGCTGTGCAAGTCCGGCTACAGCTTGCCACGGATGTTAGGGACAGCTTGGAGATGACGCACACGCCAGACTACCTTAACTTCCTTCGGTTCTACTTCAGAGCCTTCTCAGCCATCCTCAGCAGCTACACCACGCCACAGGGCACCGAGAATGCTGAGCACAAGCTGCGGAATGTTGTGATTGAGATCCTCAACCGGCTCCCACACAGTGAGGTGCTCCGGCCTTTTGTTCAGGATCTGCTCAAGCTCTCTCTCCGTGTGCTAACACAGGACAATGAGGACAATGCCCTTCTCGCTATTCGAATTGTATTTGACCTCCTCCGCAACTTCCGCCCTACTGTTGAGGCGGAGGTCCAGCCGTTTCTTGATTTTGTTGTTGCCATATACCGGAACTTTCCCACTACTGTCACCCACTTCTTCGAAAACCCCAATGCCAGTGCCAATGTTGCTGCTGCCATGTCCAACCAGCATTTGGACCCCACTGCTGATGCCCCAGGCACAGTGGCAGTGCCAGGCGGTGGACAACTCAACCCAAGCGCTCGGTCATTCAAGATAGTCACTGAGAGCCCTCTTGTGGTGATGTTCCTCTTCCAGCTGTATGCGAAGCTTGTTCAGACAAATATCCCATCCTTGCTGCCACTCATGGTGTCTGCCATCTCTATCAAGGGACCAGACAAGGTGCCATTGCACCTTAAGACACCCTTTGTTGAATTAAAGGGTGCACAGGTCAAGGTAGGTCAGAGTCCACTGAATTTTCTTACTTTTTCTGTGGGGGTCTTGATTGATTGATGTTTTGTGTTGCAGACGTTGTCTTTTCTGACGTACCTGCTGAAGAGCAACGCAGATTACATAAAGTCATATGAGGAAAGCATATGCAAGAGCATTGTGAACTTGCTTGTTACATGCCCCCCGGACTCTGTTTCCATAAGAAAGGCAAGATATCATCTATAGCTTTCATAAACTCCTGCTATTAGTTAGTAGGTGCTGAATTATGCATTGTTTTGAAATGTTTTTTTCTTTAACTGTGTGCATGGAATTTCAGGAGCTGCTAGTTGGCCTGAAGCAAGTTCTCAACACTGAATACAGGCGTGGACTGTTTCCCTTGATTGACACGCTTCTTGATGAAAGGTACAGAAAAACCTTTTCTGGGGTCTGCTTCAGGGTTGATCTTTTTAGTACTTGACATCTTGAATGCTCACTATTGATTAGTCACCACCATGTTCTTGTTCCTTGGTTTGTAATTACAGGGACAAGATAGTTTACTTTGCAGAGTGCTTGATGTGGACCTAATGTTATAACTTGTTACTACATGTAATTTTCTAAGTATCTTTTTCCATAAGGGGATCCCTTGATTTCCATTTCATAAAACAGAAAGAAACAAAAGAATTCTTACAAGTAGCATAGATTAAATGGCACATGATGCCCAGAACCAATACCTAGCCAAGTCATCAACCAAATTTTCCACCCAGAGACTATTACAGATACAAAACAAACGCAGATAGCAAAGAAAGCACCACAAAACAAGCTCCTGCAGACATCACCCTATCTGCTAAATGTTAAGATATTTTCCACAAAGTTTGCCCCATCTAAAGTATTTGAAGCTCTGCCATGTTGAATTATCAGTAAACCACCTTTCTGTTTGTTGCTTCAGTAGTTTTGTGAAGTTGCTTCTGGAAGGCTGTATGTTTCTTGAATTTTAAAAAATCAGCCCCTCCCTTGATTTGGATTGGTCTGAACAAATTTTGGTTTTCACTGTAAAACTATTTCAAAGGGAAAGACTATATACATCAGAAGGCACACTGTTTCCTCCGCTAGAAAGTAGTCAAGTAGATGATAAGTGTATCTTAAGCTCCTTCTTACCTCATCTGATTATGATAGTTATGGTACACAAGTCCACTGGGCAAGGTATTTTTGTCCTTTTCTGCCAAATCATCCTATTTACCTTCTGTAGTACATACTAAATGCTCTTGCTATTAGCTCCAGGCCATTTTTAACACTTCGATTGCTTGTTTGTCAGGGTTTTGATTGGCACGGGCCGTGTTTGCATCGAGACACTAAGGCCCCTTGCTTATACCCTTCTTGCAGAGCTGGTGCATTATGTTCGAGGAGACCTTTCTCTTCCGCAGGTTGATCTTGTTTCTTTTATAGCTTTTTGACAGGTCATCGTGTCAACATATTCTTTTTTTTGGGATTACAAATTTGTGCCAGTGCAGTGTTCCTCTGAGGATTTATGCACTAGAAGGAAAGCAATTATTTGATTTGTCTGTTGTTATGACCATCAATATAATGAAGACATGGCTTACACAATAAATTTATTAGTTTGGATCAGTACTTTGTCAGTTTGTTTTTTGGCTAGTTCAGATGCAGATGCTGTATTTTTTCTGGATTCAGCAAGCTTATGAAGCTAACTATTAGAGTACAAACTTCTGTTTTGGAGGCGTGTATAGTTTCATTTGATCTGCTATATTCATGTATTGGTTTTGATGACATCGATACTAAAGTGGAGACTTCACTTTTTGTGCAGTTGTCACGGATCATCTATTTGTTCTCTCGAAATATGCACGATTCTTCATTAACCCTTGTAATTCATACGACGTCTGCTCGTTTAATGCTGAATCTGGTATGCTTACTGTTCTGTCTTTCTTCAGTAGTACTCCCTCCGTTCAAGAATATAAGGCGTATTTTGATTTAAAAAAGTCTTTAAAGGTAGACTTTGACCGTAAGTTTCTCTTATTATATATTGTCAATTGCTATAAAGTAATAATGTATCAAAAACTATTCGAAATAAAAATCTATTGATACAACTTTTGTACACTAAAGATTTATATAATTTGACTAATTGTTGGTCAAAGTCTTTAAAGGTAGACTTTGACCGTAAGTTTCTCTTATTATATATTGTCAATTGCTATAAAGTAATAATGTATCAAAAACTATTCGAAATAAAAATCTATTGATACAACTTTTGTACACTAAAGATTTATATAATTTGACTAATTGTTGGTCAAAACTTACAAAGCTTGACTTTTTGGAATCAAAATACGCCTTATATTCTTGAACGGAGGGAGTAAAAAAAGGGTTTCTTTTGGTATATTCTGTAGTTGAGTTTTTCCTTTTCTACTTCTATATCTATGAGCATAAAGAATTTCATACATAACCATAAAATTAAACAGTATTTTAGCTAGGCCAGTATTTGTAAACTGCTAGTTTTCTTGGTGCCTTTTAGGTTGAGCCCATATATGAAAAAGGTGTTGATCAGCAAAGCATGGATGAAGCACGGATATTGCTGGCAAGTGTTTTTTGGTTCACAATGTTACATCAGTCGCTTCTTTTTAAAATTAACTATACTCATTAGCTTAAATGATCAGGGGCGCATATTGGATGCATTTGTTGGGAAATTTAGGACACTGAAGCACACAATTCCTCAGGTATATAGCATGTTGTGTATTGCCTTTTTGTAGTCCAGGGTATGGTAGAAGGTAAACTTTTGTTCAATCGTTGACAAAAACCCTGAAGCTATAGGATGCAGAGAAGTATAAGGAATAAAATGGATGCTACTATAGTCTATTCTAGCCACTACTATTATTTTCGAAAACAGTGGGAGACAGCTATGCACAGCTGAATTATGCAGTATCTACATATGTTATAGATTATGAGCCAGTCATTTTTTACATGATATGCTAATGAAAATATGTGTGGTATCTTGTTGAGTAGTCCTTTTTCTTTAATTTAATATTGTGCAAATTTATCATGTCTAAGTAAAGTATATTAATTGCAAAGCTGAAAAATCAGATTATTGAAATTACAATTTTGTCCTTTAAAAAACAGAGCACATAACTGGAAATGTACTGTTGTCTTGAAACTTGCAAGACCCAAAACTCTCTAAGGTCTAAGGAAAGCAAAATAAAATAAATAATAGCGATGCTTGGTGCATGGAGTTCTTTCCCAATTATCCTTTGATAACCTTCTCAGGTTCTTAGCATCTTTCCCTGGGTGCTAATCACTTGCATGCTATATTCTCCCTTGTCACTGACGATCAGTGTTATATAGGTCTCCATGCATAGTCGGCTGTTGTGCATGTCATGCTGCACATCATAGCATTGCTACTTGCTGACATGATTGATTTTCTTGTACATGGCTAGATCCTGACAAATATCTTCCAAGGCAGATGATGAGCTAAGAAAGGCATGGGAGAAATAGAGTCTATTAATTGTCAAGCCCCAATTCTCAACCGGAAGGGGCACTGATGGGCTCTGTTCTCCCTTGCTGATGAGAACAAGGTTTTTTTTTTTTTTTTTGGGTGGGCCTGTAGCTTTGTGTATGTACAACTGTACATGTTTGTTTTTGGGTGAGGTGGGGTGGGCTCTCTTGTGTGTGTCCTAAAGCTTGGCACATTCGCCTGTTTTTGTATGATAGTAGCATATCAGTTTTTTTCCGCAATGTTTATTTCGTGAACAAACATAAAAACTGGCTACCATGTTTTTTTTTGTAAAAACCGTGGGTCGATTCAGCTTATTTATATCTGTTGGAAATGTGATGGCAAGTTTTATTGCTGTGTGCTAACTGCTGACAATATGTATGTCTCATGATCAACTAGAGCCAAAGTTGTTTTTAACAAACTCCCAATCACTACCATGTTTGTTGCACTGACATTTTAGACAGAAAGGACAATATTTTTTACCTTCCGTTCTGTTGCTCTATGTGATCAGCTTACACTCTTTTCTCTCTAGTTGCTTGAAGAAGGTGAGGAAGGGAAAGAACACCCAAATTTGAGGATGAAGCTTGAAGTCCCGTTACAGGTATGTGTTATGAGGGATTTTATTGGGTTACTTATAAAATTCTGTAATCAACATTGATGGCAAAAAGTTATGCATGCTCTCTTTTTTGAGGCTATACACAAAATTATGCTTCATCTTGATTGAATTGAGTTTTTAACCGAGTTGTCTAACTGAAATTTCTCTAACAAAAAGGCATTCATTAATCAATTTATTTGCTTACTGCACTTCACACATTTAGTGAACTATTTACTGAATAAAAGAGTCATAAATAAGATGTCAGATAAAGTTAATATTCAAACATGAGACTGAGAGCACATGATTTAACAAATGCACTCAAGTTTCAACAGGCATCATAGAGGTGCATATTTGTTACTATCCATTTTCCTGCAATTTACTTGCTCCCCTATGAGTGGATATCCTTATGGGTAATCTGAAGTTATGTCCTGGTCCAATCTCTGTACTATGAATGGTCAGCTCTGGTTCTTGACAAAGGTAAATTTTATGTACAAAAGTTGCACAGAAAAAATACCACTTATTGATGAAAGTTTCCCTTAAATAAACTGTCCTGAAAGCTTTTTTTTCTCTTCATCTAGTTTCTTTATTCGTGACATGAGTAATGAGTTGGTTGACTAGATGATACACTAGAGCTTGAAAATTTGATATCTGCAAAGTAATAATCCCCCCTCAAAGTGTTGATTTATGCTAAAATTCATGCATGGCAAGTGTTGTGTTCTAAAGATTTCTTCTCCTCTGTCCTCACTGCACAAATGATGGCAATTTCTGTGTCTTATTCAGGTAGATGCATTGTTGTAATCTTTGAGTTGTTAACATATAAGTTGAATCTCACTTTATAAACAGAAAATCATGGAACAAAACTAGGGACCTGTGGTGAAATCTGATACAAACTGATGTTGTTGTTTCTAATGATGGATCATCTAACCATTTGACGCCTTTTTACAGACTGTGCTGAATTTGCAACCACCCTTGGAGTATACAAAAGAGATTAATGATTACAAAAGTCTGATAAGGACACTCGTGATGGGTATGCATTATTTTTTTATGAAGCATTTGCACCATTCAACATGTTTTAAGTGTTTAATTACATTTAGTGGCTCTCTGAATTATTATTTCATTTTGAACACACATCAGGGATGAAGACAATAATCTGGAGCATTACCCATGCTCATTGGCCACGCCCACAGGTATTATGACATTCCAAATTTGTGCATGGGAACTTTGACATTGTTATCATCCTAGGGCTATATTCCTTTAGCTCTTACAATCTTGTTGTGTGTTGCGCAGCAACAAAATCAACAATCTTCTAATTTATCAGTTCAACCCTTCAGGGGATTGCGGGAGGATGAGGTACCTCACTCTGAACCTTTCTTCCTCTTGGTTTGACCGTTGTTAACCAATTTTTATAATCTTTTCTAGGTGCAGAAGACTTCGGGTGTTCTAAAATCTGGGGTTCACTGTTTAGCTCTTTTTAAGGAAAAAGACGAGGAGAGAGACATTCTGCAATGTTTTTCACAAATGTTAGCTATAATGGAAGCCCGTGATATAATGGACATGTTTTCCTTTTGCATGCCGGACCTCTTTGAGTGCATGATAACCAATAACCAGCTCTTACACATATTTTCCACCCTTCTGCAAGCTCCCAAGGTTCTTCGGCCCTTCACAGATGTGTTGATCAATTTCCTTGTTAGCTCGAAGCTTGATACCCTTAAGCAGCCAGATTCACCTGCAGCAAAGCTTGTATTGCAACTTTTCCGCTTCTTGTTTATTGCTGCAGCAAAAGCTCCGGAAAGCTGTGAACGTGCCCTTCAGCCCCATGTCCCAGTAATAATGGAAGTGTGCATGAAGAGTGCAACAGAAGTTGAGAAACCTCTTGGTTATATGCATCTCCTCCGTAGCATGTTCCGTGCATTGAACAGTGCCAAATTTGATTCATTGATGCGTGATCTTATACCATCTCTACAACCTTGCCTTAACATGTTGCTCTCCATGCTTGATGGACCAACTAGTGAAGATATGCGAGACTTGATTTTGGAGCTTTGCCTGATATTGCCCGCCCGTTTGAGTTCTTTGCTACCTCACATTCCTCGTTTGATGAAACCTCTTGTTCTTGCTCTGAAAGGGATTGATGACCTTGTGGGCTTAGCACTTCGTACACTAGAATTTTGGATTGATAGTCTCAACCCTGATTTTTTGGAACCTAGCATGGCCAATTTAATGTCTGAGGTCATTCTTGCCTTATGGTCTCACTTGAGGCCCCCTCCCTACACGTGGGGTGCAAAGTCCTTGGAACTTTTAGGTAAGCTAGGCGGTCGAAACAGGCGATTTCTGAAGGAGCCCCTCGCACTTGAATGCAAGGAAAATCCAGAACATGGACTTCGTTTAGTTCTCACTTTTGAGCCTGCAACACCATTTTTAGTTCCTCTGGACAGGTGCATACACTTTGCTGTTGGTGCAGTTATGCAAGGCAGTGGAATGGAAGCTTTCTACAGGAAACAGGCTCTTGAATTTATTCGAGTATGCTTGGATTCTTTGTTAAATCTGAGGGAAAATGTACCTAGTGAAGGCGTGAGCCCTGGAGTTCTTGGGACACTACTAATTTCTTCATTGGATCCTTCAAGACGTTGTAATGATGCTGCAGATATGAAGGTTGGTAGGAATGTATACTATTGACATTAACATTGGTAATACTTAATTGTTAATATACTTATTAGTTTAATCAGGCTGCTGTTATCTTGTGACATTTTACATCCTTGATTTACATTTTTCCCGCAGTTATGTTTTGTTACTGAAATTGTTACCCAGGTTAATTTCATAGCATTCAATTAAAGTAACCAGATTCACACTGTAACTTATCGTATCGTTGATATATCTCACCATACAGATAATTGTAAGCTCTTAAAATAGTGCATGACTTCAATTTACTATGCCATGCTAAATTCTTTCGTAACTAAAGCCAACATGGCAAATATAGTTGATTATCATGTTCATTTGATATGTTTTTACCAAACTGACCTAAATGTGGAACCATGCTCACTCTAGCCTTGAGGCTGTTTGGTTGTCTCGTTGACTTAGAAAAGGACCACTGTATTGTTACTAACTACTAAGTAGGGACAGCCTATTCTTGAATTTGATGCAATCTCTGGATGTCTGATTGTAACCAACAGCATCTAGTCTCTGGATGTCTGATTGTAACCAACAGCATCTAGGCAGCAAATCAGGTGTTACCACTGCAGCAATTGTAAACTCCCCCATTATTATGTAATTATTGTGATCTGCCTTTTTTTTTGAATATTAACTTGTAACTCCCTTTGGATATTTTATCATTTTATAACTGCTGTGCCTTACCTCTTTAGGTTCTACTGATTCTTGATCAGATCAAAATGATTTCATATATTCGTTTTTATTGATTTTGGAGTTGGAGCTATAGTTCCTTTCTGGCCTTTATACTGTAGCCATTTTTTGCTTGTGGTATTGATTTTTTATTTGTTTTATAGGGAGATTTAGGTGTGAAGACAAAGACACAACTGTTGGCAGAAAAATCTGTTTTCAAGGTTCTACTTGTAGCCATCATTGCAGCAAATGCTGACACCAATCTTCAAGATGAGAGAGATGACTTTGTTGTTGATATATGTCGGCATTTTGCTATGCTTTTCCATGTGGATTCTTCATCCTCCAGTCAATCGGGATTTGTGCAGCCTATTGGTTCGTCCCTCTCATCCAGCATCACACTGGGATCTAGATCAAGAAGCAACACTTCATCCAATCTCCGTGAATTGGATCCGTTAATATTTCTGGATTCATTGGTTGAGGTGTTATCCAGTGAGAACCGTCAATATGCAAAAGCTGCTCTTTCTGCTTTGAATACTTTTGCTGAGACACTAATCTTTCTTGCACGTACGAAGCACACTGGTATGCTAAGGGGAGGTCCTAGTACCCCTATGCTAGTTTCTAGTCCCTCTTTAAATCCAGTGTATTCGCCTCCCCCAAGTGTCCGGGTTGCTGTATTTGAGGAACTATTGCCTCGTTTATTGCATTGCTGTTACGGTAGCACGTGGCAAGCTCAGATGGGTGGTGTAATGGGGCTTGGAGCGTTGGTTGGTAAAGTGTCTGTGGAAACCCTATGCATCTTTCAGGTCAGAATTGTACGAGGGCTTACATATGTTCTTAAGAGGCTCCCAATGCATGCAAACAAAGAGCAGGAGGAGACAAACCATGTCCTAACACAAGTTCTACGGGTTGTAAACAATGCGGATGAAGCAAACAGTGAACCTCGACGGCAAAGTTTTCAGGGAGTTGTGGAGTTTCTTGCTCTGGAGCTGTTTAACCCAAATGCTTCAATTGTTGTGAGAAAGAATGTGCAGGCATGCTTATCACTGCTTGCAAGTAGAACTGGCAGTGAAGTGTCTGAATTGCTCGAGCCTCTGTATCTTCCATTGCTTCAGCCTTTGATTTCGCGACCTCTGCGGTCGAAGAACATTGAGCAACAGGTACTAAGTTTTTGAGTCATTCAAACTTCATGTTTATCATATGACGATGCATTTTTTTCCTTATTTTTTGTCACAGGTTGGTACTGTTACAGCTCTGAACTTCTGTCTGGCACTGAGACCACCACTTCTGAAGTTGTCCCCTGAGCTTGTCAATTTTTTGCAAGAAGCACTGCAAATTGCTGAGGCTGATGAAACAGTTTGGGTCACCAAGATGATGAATGCAAAAATAGTTATGACATGGAACAAACTAAGAACTGCATGCATTGAACTGCTTTGTACTGCAATGGCATGGGGAGATCTGAAAGCTACAAGTCACAGTGACTTGCGAGCAAAGATTATCTCAATGTTTTTCAAGTCTCTAACATGTAGGACGACAGAGATTGTCAATGTTGCCAAGGAGGGACTTCGTCAGGTGGTGTTTAGCTGCACTTATGCTTTCTTATAGGACAAGTTTACTATTTTCTTGTTTGTTAGTTACTTTTTCTTTACTATCTCTGTTCAAAATTGTTGCATCTATTATGTTCTGAGTTCTCACAGGTAATTGCATTTTATAGGTTGTTCAACAGCAAAGGATGCCAAAGGATCTTCTACAGAGTAGCTTAAGGCCCATCTTGGTTAATTTAGCGCACACAAAGAGTCTTACGATGCCATTGCTGCAAGGATTGGCTCGTCTTCTTGAATTACTGTCTAACTGGTTTAATGTCACTTTGGGTGCTAAGCTATTGGATCACTTGAAAAGATGGTTGGAGCCAGAAAAGCTTGCCCAGTGTCAAAAATCATGGAAAGCTGGAGATGAGCCGAAAATAGCTGCAGGTGTGACTCCTATCAGCCTCCATTTTGTGTGTGTTTCAAAATAGTATATCAAATGTCAAAAGAAATGCTCACTACTCCACTACATATTTAGAAAATGCAATTTATCACTCTGAGATTTCACTGGACCTGTGAGCTAGAAGGATTTGAATCATTGCATGAACCTTGTTGGACATAGATAATTCTAAGCTGCATTGAGAAATGCAAAAATAACCAACTTTTGACTTGTCTGAAAACTAGTTGGTAAACAATTACTGTCTTGTCTGCAACTTCCCTTTCCATCTCTGATTTTGTGTCCTTTGCTTGGGAGTTAATAATATCTTATGTCTGACTTCTCCTTTTCCTTTGCTTGGGCAGCTATGATTGAGCTTTTTCACCTCCTTCCCCCGGCAGCAAGCAAGTTCTTGAATGACCTTGTCACCTTGGTGATAGATTTAGAAAGGGCACTTCCTGAAGATCAATTTTATAGTGAAATCAACAGCCCGTACCGTGCTCCACTCGCAAAATTTTTGAACCGCTATGCTGTGGAGGCAGTGGACTATTTTCTTTCTCGATTAAGCCATCCAAAGTACTTCAGAAGGTAGACCCTTCACCAAAAATAAGTGTTTCTTGATGGTGCATGATATTCCTGTCATTTTTCTATTCACAGTTAACTGTAAGCAAAACAAACTAATTTTGAATTAATGGGATCAAAAGCTTCACTTAGGACACATGCTGTTTGTTTACATCAGTATACTTTTCCTTTATGCTATGCTAGATCATTATCACCATACCAAACTTGCAATGTGACTAGCTTCAAAGAGTTGAGCTTGCAGAATTCAAAAGTGATTTTTTAGTTATATTACTATACCTTATTGATGTTCCTTTTCACTTATGGATCTGTACTCACCTTTTGTATTTATCTCAGATCAACGACGTCTATTTTAATGAAGCTAATTGCCAAATAGCATTTAAATGCCTTTCGTAGGAGTAAATTATCTATTCAATTGCTGTTATGCTCTCTACTCATTTTCATTCTTTTGCTTCAACACCATAGCAGTACGCGGACTTGCTATTATGGTTCTTAAGTCATATTTTAAATAAATATGTAGATGACTTCTGGCTCCTTGGTTTTAGCATAGGGGTCATGACAGGTTAGCATGCACAAGAATTGATTATTCTTTTTGAAAATTCAGGTTTATGTACATAATCTGCTCTGATACTGGGGAATTAAGGGAGGAACTTGCCAAGTCACCTCAAAAAATACTTGCCAGTGCCTTCTCACAGTTTTATCCTCAGACTGAAGCAGCTGTTAGTCAACTGCCTTCCTCGGGACCTGTTAATCAATTATCTTCCTCGGTGAAGGATGAAGGTCTTGCTGGGGCCATAAATGAGAATTTTAACGGGCAATCTTCATCAAACATGATTACTGGTTCTGATAGTTATTTTAATGGATTAGAACTTATCTCGACCCTTGTGAAATTGATGCCTGAGTGGCTCCATAACAACCGGGTTGTCTTTGACACACTGTTACTCGCGTGGAAATCACCTGCAAGAATCACTCGCCTGCAGAACGAACAGGAATTGAGTCTACCCCAGGTAGCCTTGGAATTCATACATGTGTTTCATTTTCCATTTACTCCGTGGGTGCCATTGTACAATGTTTGTGTAAATTTCATATATATATATATATATATGTGTGTGTGTGTGTGTGTGTGTGTGTATATGTATGTAGCCTATATCTGTTATTGATTTCTTTTCTAATTTTTACCCTTCTTTTCTAACCTTTTTTTTTGTGCATTATCTTTTATTTTGTCTCTGTTGTTCTCGTGTCTAGCGCTGTCAAGCTGGACATTTTTTTGGACTCACTGATCTTTGAGAGCTTGATTCCTGTTTTTTCATTTCCAAACATTTGTTGCTATAGTCTTTAGCCTCTCTTGCGCTACGTAATTATCTTGTTCAATTCATGGTGGATGATTTTCTCTAAAATTTTTATCGACAGGTATTTTTTATAGTGCTATCCCTTTTAAATACTACTTTAGCGCTTCAGAATCTTAATCAACTTGTTTACCATCATATGGAATGTAATGGTGTCTTCATTAGTTAAGACCCCGTTGACAAGATGCATACCCTATATATATCCTTTACTCCTTTATAATTCATTAATATGCAGTTTAGATAGTTTTGAATTGCTTTGAATACTGAGCATGCTTGTAAATCTTCCACATTGTGCATGTCTAGTTGTCTACTACTATTTCCCATCTTTTGAGTTTAATAATCTTGCTGCTCTGAACAGGTGATGGAAAGCAAGCGGCTCATAAAATGCTTCCTAAATTATCTTAGACATGATCATACTGAAGTTGGCGCACTCTTTGATATGCTATCGATATTCTTGTATCGTAGCCGCATAGATTATAGTTTTCTTAAGGAATTTTATGTCATAGAGGTAACACCATTTCTGGTTTCTAATTCATGAATGTTGTTTTTCATGCATTTCTTGTGTGCTTTCTGTTTCTTATGATCTGTACATGTTGTATTTAGGTTGCTGAACGGTATGCTCCAAATTTGAAGAAGACTATTCTGAACCACTTTTTGAACATATTCCAATCAAAACATTATGGGCAAGATCATCTAGTCGTCGCAATGCAGATACTTATCCTTCCAATGCTAGCTCATTCCTTCCAAAATGGACAAAGTTGGGAAGTTGTTGATCCTTCTATAATTAAAACTATTGTCGACAAACTTCTTGATCCTCCAGAAGAGGTGAACAATTCTACCTTAACACCTGTGAAGTTTGTATTCTTGTTGCTTCTCTTACGTCGATTATGAATTTTTTCTTCATTTCTTAGGTTAGTGCTGAATATGATGAACCTTTGAGAATAGAACTCCTTCAGCTTGCCACATTACTTCTGAAGTATCTACAGAATGATCTTGTTCACCATCGAAAGGAACTTATAAAGTTTGGCTGGAACCATCTCAAACGTGAGGATAATTCTAGCAAGCAATGGGCTTTTGTAAACGTTTGTCATTTCTTAGAGGCCTATCAAGCTCCAGAGAAGATTATTTTACAGGTAGCTCAACATTAAATTTCAACTGTAGTAATATTATATTATTTATATCCAGCTACCCGACCTGATCATTTCTTTTGCTTAGGTTTTTATTGCTCTATTACGAACTTGCCAACCAGAAAACAAGTTGCTGGTGAAGCAAGCTCTTGATATCCTCATGCCTGCCCTTCCTAGAAGACTCCCACCTGGGGATACCCGCATGCCAATATGGATCAGATACACCAAGAAAATCCTTGTTGAGGAAGGCCATTCAATCCCCAACATGATTCACATATTCCAGCTTATTGTTCGCCATGCAGACCTTTTTTATAGCTGCAGAGCCCATTTTGTTCCTCAGATGGTCAACTCTCTTAGTCGACTTGGATTACCATACAACACAACTGCAGAAAACAGACGGCTTGCAATTGAACTTGCTGGATTGGTAGTGGCATGGGAAAGACAGAGACAGAGCGAGATGAAAGTTGTGCAGGAGAGTGAGGGCCAGAATCAAATTGGGGATATGCTTAGTCCTTCTGTTATTGGTGGTGATCCAAAACGCTCGTCAGATGTACCCACGTTTGCTGATGACTTGAGTAAGAGAGTGAAAGTTGAACCAGGCTTACAACCTCTCTGTGTGATGTCACCTGGTGGAGGATCTATACCTAATATTGAGACACCAGGATCTTCTGGCCAAACAGACGAGGAGTATAAACCTAATGCTGCAATGGAGGAGATGATTATTACCTTCCTTATAAGGGTGATTATGCTTTTTAAACCTTTTATCCTTATAATTGAACACCCAGCTGCATCAGTAGATTGTCTGTGTGTTACAGTGCTAATTTTTTTTCTTTTTTTATGCCTTACGTTCTGAGGTATACATCTCATTTTCTGATATATCTGTATTTGCCTTTGAGGCATAGGTCACATCCCACTAGACAACTTGTGCCTTTTCCTTTAAAAGAAACAAATCAAAATGTCTCATTTCATTGCATTGGTGGAGCAATAAGATATTTGTGTTAGCTGGTTCATTATTTTTGTGTGAATCTTGGTCTTATAATACATATTTGTGAAAATTACATTTGTTTTTATTATTATGAGGTGGCACATACTCATGTGAATTCGTTGATTTTGAGAACAGGTGTCACTGGTGATTGAACCTAAGGATAAGGAATCTAGTTCAATGTACAAGCAAGCTCTTGATCTACTGACTCAAGCTCTGGAAGTCTGGCCAAATGCCAATGTTAAATTCAATTATCTTGAGAAATTGCTCGGGAATTTGACACCCTCACAATCCAAGGACCCTGCAACAGCCCTTGCACAGGGTCTTGATGTTATGAACAAAGTATTGGAGAAACAACCCCGTCTCTTCATCCGGAATAACATCAACCATATTTCTCAAGTAAGCCTTTTCAGAATTACTGTATTTCTCTTGATAAGTTGTTTGTTAGATTTGGGTCTTGATGGGATCAAGACAGATATTTCCTATGTTTGATATGTTTTGGGACTTCTTTTGTTTAGATACTGGAACCTTGCTTCAATAACAAAATGCTGGATGCTGGAAAGTCTCTTTGTTCCTTGCTAAAGATGGTATTCAGTGCTTTTCCTCTTGAAGCGGCAACAACACCGCAAGATATAAAAGTATTGTATCAAAGAGTTCAAGATCTCATTCACAAGCATCTTGCTGCTGTAACAACTCCACAGATATCACTTGAACTAAGCAATGCTAACTCTATCATAAGCTTTGCACTTTTTGTCCTCAATGCACTTGCAGAAGTACAAAAGAATTTCATTGATCCATTCATTGGCTTGCTTCTTCGAGTCCTGCAACGCCTTGCACGTGACATGGGATCTTCTGCTGGCAGCCATGTTCGACAAGTATGTAAAATATTTGTCATGTTTCTTTAACTTATGTTGATGCATTAACAAGTTGACATATGTAGCTGCAAGCAGTCTACATTTGTGATCTTGTATATGTCACTTATTATTATTGTTGTTGTTGTTTATGACTTCAGCATATCTCAGTATTATTGATTAAATTTACTTGGTGAAAAGGAATGACAGTCATACTTATCTTGGATGAAACATAGTTCACTTCAACTTTGTTGTCTGAAAATATCTGTCGCATTGTGTACATAGGCAGACATAATTGACTAATAGTTAATTCTGCTAATGAAAATTAATTCGTAGTCATTCTCAGCTTCTTCTCATGTCATCTAGGATATATTTTTTTATTGGCGTTTAACTATGTGATTCCCAACTCCATGCATAACTCTCCTGGCAAGACTTAATTAAGTTCCCATGGTCAATTACACCTCAGTATTGACACTACAATATTTTCAGGGACAGAGGCCTGAACTGGACTCATCAGTTAGCTTGCGATCTACTGTAGATTCTACCGTCATATCTAACATGAAGGCTGTCTTAAAACTCATAAGTGAGAGGGTGATGGGCTCTTCTGAGTACAGACGATCTATGGGCCAAATACTTCAAGCGCTTCTTTCAGAGAAAAGTACTGATCCCAGTGTTCTTCTATGCATACTAGATATGATAAAAGCTTGGATTGAGGATGATTACAGACTTGCTTCGACCGCTAGCTCTGTCGGTTCGCTTAACTCAAAGGAAATAATAACTTACCTTCAGAAGTTATCATTAGTTGACAGAAAAAGCTTCCCCTCCTCTGTACAAGAAGAATGGGATGCAAAATATTTGCAACTTCTTTATTCACTCTGTGGAGATTCAACCAAGTAAGTACATTCTTTACACTGAGTTCTTGATAGTATCTTGTTCTCTTTCTAATATTTTCTGTTCTGCAGATATCCATTGGCTTTGAGGCAAGAGTATTTTCATAAGGTTGAGAGACTATATATGCTTGGCCTTAGAGCTAAAGATCCAGAAATGAGGAAGAGATTTTTCAAGCTTTACCATGACTATGTGGGGAAAACATTATTTGCTAGACTGCAATTTATAATACAGACACAGGACTGGGAAGCAGTGAGTGATGTTTTCTGGTTGAAGCAAGGCCTGGATCTCATTTTGGCTATATTAGTTGAAAATGAGCCAATTACACTTGCTGCAAATTCTGCTCGAGTGCCAGCGCTTATGATAGCAGGGCCAGTTCAAGATCGCGTTATCATGCCACAACAGGTTCTTGATGCTCAGGAAAACCTGGATGGCACATCTCTGTCATTCGATTCTCTTACGTCAAGGCATGCTCAGTTCTTAAATGAAGCAAGCAAGCTTGTGGTAAATATCTGCATTAGGCATGCCATATGTATTTTACTTTCCTTCTTTTGCTATTGCACACAGATATTATTACAGTTTTGTTCATGAGTTCTCTTTTTGCCAGTTCTGCTGGTATTAAGAAATCTTTGACCTGAATGTAACACATGTATAACTAGATTCTTTGTTGCTCAATTATGTAGGTGGCAGATGTCATGGCTCCGTTGAGGGAACTTGCATTTGCTGATCCCAATGTTGCATATCATTTGTGGGTTCTTGTCTTCCCAATTGTTTGGGTCACCTTGCACAAAGAGGAACAAGTTGCACTAGCTAAACCGATTATTGCACTTTTATCAAAAGACTACCATAAGCGGCAGCAGGGATGCAGACCTAATGTAGCCCAAGCACTTCTTGAAGGTCTTCATTTGAGCCATCCTCAACCACGCATGCCCAGCGAGCTTATCAAATATATTGGGAAAACTTGCAATGCGTGGCATACTTCACTTGCTTTACTAGAGAGCCATATGATGCTTATGAATGAGGCTAAATGCTCGGAATCATTGGCTGAGTTATACAGGCTTCTTAATGAAGATGACATGAGGTGTGGATTATGGAAGAGAAGATCAATCACTGCAGAAACTAGAGCTGGGCTATCACTTGTCCAGCATGGTTATTGGCAACAGGCACAAAATCTCTTTTACCAGGCAATGATTAAAGCAACTCAGGGCACATACAATAACAATGTTCCAAAGGCTGAAATGTGCCTTTGGGAAGAACAGTGGTTGTCTTGCGCGACTCAATTAGGTCAGTGGGAAGTATTGGCTGATTTTGGAAAAGGTGTGGAGAATTACGAGATCCTTCTAGACTGCCTTTGGAAGGCGCCTGACTGGGCATATATGAAGGAGAATGTAATCCCCAAAGCTCAGGTAGAAGAGACACCGAAATTACGCTTGATTCAGGCATTTTTCACCCTCCATGACAAAGGTACTAATGGTGTTGGAGAGGCTGAGAACCTTGTAAGCAAAGGTGTTGAACTTGCACTAGAACAGTGGTGGCAATTACCTGAAATGTCCGTGCAGTCCCGAATGCCTCTCCTGCAGCAGTTTCAGCAGTTAGTTGAAGTGAAAGAATCCTCTAAAATACTGCTTGACATTGCAAATGGAAACAAACCAGCCTCAGGGAATTCAGGTGCCAACTCCAATAACCATAATTCATTTGCTGACCTCAAGGATATTCTTGAAACGTGGAGATTTCGGACTCCTAATGAATGGGATAATATGACTGTTTGGTATGATCTGCTCCAATGGAGGAATGAAATGTACAATTCAGTAATAGATGCATTCAAGGATTTTGGCCAAACAAATCCTCAACTGCATCATCTTGGTTACCGAGACAAGGCTTGGAACGTGAACAAGCTTGCTCACATAGCTCGCAAGCAAGGTCTTCCTGATGTTTGTGTAACTATACTCGATAAGATGTATGGCCATGCTACCATGGAAGTCCAGGTGAGTGCCTCTACCAAGACCAATTTATATTACTGCATACTGTCCATTCAGTATTTCTTATTTCACTAATTTGCATTCTGATATGGTTGCAGGAAGCTTTTGTGAAGATATGTGAACAAGCTAAAGCATACTTAGAGATGAAAGGTGAACTAGTCAGTGGTCTTAACTTAATCAATAATACAAATTTGGAATTTTTCCCTGTGAAGAACAAAGCAGAAATATTTCGTCTCAGAGGTGACTTCCTGCTAAAAATGAATGACTGCGAGAATGCAAATCATGCTTATTCAAATGCAATAACTCTTTTTAAGCATTTGCCAAAAGGGTGGATCAGCTGGGGAAATTACTGTGATATGGTATGGCTATGATCCTCTTATGTTAATAATATCCCTTCAGTTTTCAGGTGTAGTCAGCAAGTTATCAATGTGCTTTTTTGCAGATTTTCAAAGAAACAGATGAAAAGGTTTGGCTTGAGTATGCTGTAAGTTGTTTTTTCCAAGGCATCAAATATGGAGTTTCAAATGCAAGGAGTCATCTAGCTAGGATTCTCTACCTTCTCAGCTTTGATACACAAAATGAACATGTTGGAAGGACTTTAGATAAATATCTCGAGCAGCTGCCTCATTGGGTTTGGCTTTCATGGATACCTCAGCTATTGCTATCATTACAGAGAAGTGAAGCTCAACACTGCAAATTGGTCTTACTAAAGATTGCTCAAGTTTATCCACAGGTAAAAGCCATATTGAAATAGAAAGTGCATATTCTTATCGAGGGATGTGCATATCTGAAAGTTGTTGTTGCAGGCCTTGTATTATTGGCTTCGTACATACTTGATGGAGCGGCGCGATGTTGCTACTAAAACTGAAATGGGAAGAAACATGTTGGTTCAGCAGCGTATGCAGCAAGCTATGTTGGCAAACAATGCTGCCAATAACTTATCTGAAGGGAATGCAAGGGCATCTAATCAGGCGGGTGGTAACTTGACTTCTGACAACCAGGTTCATCAAGCCACCCAATCAGGTGGTGCTACCGTTTCTCATGAGGGGGGCAACCTGCAAGGACAAGAATCAGACAGATCTATTGTTGAAGGCGGTACAAGTGCTGGCCATGATCAAGGTCAACAGAGTTCAACAGGTGCAGAAGGTTCGCAAATTGCACTAAGACGAAATAATGGACTTGGTTGGGTAACGTCTGCGGCAAGTGCATTTGATGCTGCGAAGGACATAATGGAAGCTCTTAGGAGCAAGCATACAAATCTAGCCAATGAACTTGAGGTAATAAATAACACAGTATTTTATATTGTTGTTGTCAACTGTAGTGATTGGAATGACCATTATATTCAGTTTAAAGTCTGCATTCTCAAATGTGAGGTTTTAATTGGTGTACATATTTCAAAAATGTTGAGGGTGGATAAGACTGGTATAGAATAACAGAAAGCCATTCTGTACGAGTTATAGGATAGTAGTTGCATACCTATGAAATTTGTTTAGCGATGCTAGGATTTTAAGGGGACAGAAACTGGTGCATACTTTAAGTTACTACGATATTTATGGATTATTATGATGATAGAAACTTGAGGGAATCAGCACAGGGTTCACTTCTAAGCTTGCGTAGTGTTCAAAAATTTGATGTTGTACATACTACTTTATGGTCTAATGTTATTTCATCCCTGGGTTCAGGTTTTACTGTCTGAAATTGGATCGAGATTTGTTACTCTTCCTGAGGAAAGACTTCTTGCTGTGGTTAATGCACTGCTTCATCGCTGCTACAAATATCCAACTGCAACCACAGGCGAGGTTCCACAATCTCTCAAGAAGGAACTTTCTGGTGTATGTAGAGCTTGCTTTTCACAAGACGCTGTTAACAAGCATGTTGATTTTGTCAAGGAGTACAAGCTAGATTTTGAGCGTGACCTTGACCCAGAGAGTGCTACTACTTTTCCGGCAACCCTTGCGGAGCTTACTGAGAGACTGAAGCACTGGAAGAATGTTCTTCAGAGTAATGTTGAGGATCGGTTCCCTGCAGTATTGAAACTAGAGGAAGAAAGTAAAATACTACGGGATTTCCATGTTGTTGATGTAGAACTCCCAGGGCAGTACTTCACAGATCAGGTTGGTAAATATTATCACTTTTAGTTCTCTATATGAAACTCAATTTATCTCTCACCATTGTAATTTCATCAAATGGACAGTGCCATATAACCTTCAAAAGTATTGTGCTGTTCCCCTTGTTCTTATCTGTACTGGTCACTACATTAGTTATGCTTTCTATTGTCTAAATTTTGCATTTCTTTTGCAGGAAGTTGCGCCTGACCACACTGTCAAGTTGGACAGAGTTGGACCTGACATACCAATTGTACGAAGACATGGTAGTAGCTTTCGACGCCTGACGCTTATTGGTTCTGATGGTTCACAACGCCATTTCATTGTTCAGACATCGTTAACTCCTAATGCTCGGAGTGATGAAAGAATGCTGCAGCTATTCCGTGTACTAAACAAAATGTTTGACAAGCACAAGGAGTCTAGGCGGCGTCATCTTGCTATCCATACCCCAATAATTATTCCTGTTTGGTCACAGGTGAAGTACCTTTTCTCTTAATTCTTTTTCTTTTGTCTTCCATGTTCGAAGGTGTTATATAGTGTCCTCTTGACATAGCATTTTTTTTATTCAGGTTCGGATGGTAGAGGACGATTTGATGTACAGCACTTTTCTTGAGGTGTATGAAATAAACTGTGCACGGCATAATAGGGAAGCTGACTTACCTATTACAATTTTCAAAGAGCAGCTAAATCAAGCCATCTCAGGGCAGGTCTCTCCTGAAGCAGTGGTGGAACTACGTTTGCAAGCATACAATGAAATTACTAAAAATATTGTTAATGATAATATCTTCTCCCAATACATGCACAAGATTCTGCCAACTGGCAACCACCTCTGGACTTTCAAGAAACAGTTTGCAATTCAAGTGGCTTTGTCCTGCTTCATGTCATACATGTTGCAGATTGGTGGCAGGGCTCCTAACAAAATCCTGTTTGCTAAAAATACTGGGAAGGTCTTCCAAACTGACTTCCATCCAGGTATTTACTTGATATCAATCTTCCTGAATAAGGCCTGTGCAGTTTTTATGATTACTCACATTTTTTCCTTTGTAGCTTATGACCAAAATGGAATGATTGAGTTCAACGAGCTAGTTCCATTTAGGCTCACACGGAACATGCAAGCTTTCTTCTCAAATTTTGGTGTTGAAGGTCTCATCGTTTCCGCCATGTGTTCTGCTGCCCAGTCTGTGGTTTCACCTAAAGTGAGTATTCCCACCCATCATGCTTGTACATTTCAACAGCAATGATTAGGTGAATTATGGTACGGTATGCTAAGAGAGTGAGTAGGAGATTTTTATCACTGATTTATTGTGGTACCAATTGAGCTCGCATATTCCTCATCAGATATGGTTTACCAATGCATGTACCTAATTTACTTGCCTGCAACGTAATTAGATTGTTGTTTTTGTGATTGTCAGCAAACCCAGCACATATGGCATCATTTGGCTATGTTTTTCCGTGATGAACTGTTATCATGGTCATGGAGAAGACCACTTGGCATTCCTTCTGTTCCAGTTGCTGCTGGAATGACCAACCCATTGGATTTTCAAGAGAAGGTGAAAAATAATGTGAAGCATGTCATCGATCGTATCACATCAATATCACCACATTATCTTGCTGATGAGGTACGCTGTTTCTTTTTGTGTTGATTTGTGTCTTTTTTTTCCTTTTGAGGAAACATACGTTGGTTTTTTTAATCTGTATTGATTTGCCTAGCCAGCCACTTTTGCAATGATGATGCCATTACTGTAAATGAGTGAGGCTGATTGCACTTGTTATCGCAGGAGGAGAACTCAACTGAACCGCCTCAGTCAGTCCAAAGAGGAGTCACAGATCTGGTGGAAGCGGCATTATCTTCAAGGAACCTGTGCATGATGGATCCGACATGGCACCCGTGGTTTTGAGATATGCTCACCCCTCGTTGTTGCCTGACGAGCAACTAGTGTTTTAGTTATCCTAATTGGCTGTAAATATAGCCTTATTTAGCAACACCGGTAAACCGGTAAACTTGTATTATCTGTAGATGGTAAAGTGTCTTATTAGACTAGGGAGATCATGTGACAACTCTCTCCCCGTTGCTTCTTGAATGTCTATAATTTGTGTGTCTTCTCCGTTGTTTCTTGAATGTCTAAATAACTTGTCTCTTGATATATATATGTACATAGGGCATTTTGCTTGGTACCTCCATCCTATTTCCACTTTCATCGCCACGAACGAAGTGAAGGCCTGTCTTTTCAATCATTGGACCTGTTGAACAGACAAAAGAATGATGACATCAATTTGCAGAGTTTAGCAACTAAAATTCATGGGATACCCCATATCTACCGAATCATTCAACCTATGCTCCAGATTATATCCGAATCAGATTTACTACCGAATAACAAAACAGACTAATGATTCGGCCGTATGACCAAGAGTGGAAAATTGGATTAAAAAAAAGAGGGAAAAATTCTCACATTTCCGTTAGGAAAATCAGCGCGATATTTGTTCCCAAAGCTCAAGCTGGTAAAAAAACAGACTGTTGCCATCAAACGGTGTCCGGCAATGGCTCCATTTCGAATCAAATCAACGGGGGAAGAGAAACAGACGCATAGATCACCATGGCGCCATACAACGACATAGGACCGTGCGAGGTGCACTGTGCACACCACCATTGTGCCACAACGACATAGATATGCACTTGCGCGCCAAAGCGGTTGGAAGCTTGGCTCAGCCTCGGCGAACGCGCACACGCCATGCATTGGCCCGACCCCTGTGCTTTCCCGCTCTCCCGCTCAAGCACGCGTTGACATGGCCACCAGAGACACGCTCCTCCGTTCAAAATTTGAAGTTTAAAGTTCTACATCGGACTGGACCTAACGGGCCGATTCGGTTCGTATAGTAATGATTCGAGATGCTACTATATGAACCGAACTAGGCTGGTCTAACAGGGCTGACCCAATCTGATCAGCAATATCGTGCCACTCGGTTTGGTCTGACCCATTTAGCTAGCTCTAGGCCCACGGTCAAAATAAAAACTTGTCCTTTCTATCCAAGCTTTGTTTTCTCTCTCTCTCTCCCATGAGTTCATGCCGCCTCCACTAGATCCATTACCGATTCATAGAAAATGGTGGATGAACCTCCTAACATAGAACCCTCATGCAGACCACGCTACACTGGTTCTATATATCACATTTCCTCCTTGGATTAAGCACTCTATTGTGGCAAATCGAAGACGGGTGCTTGTTATGGTGCAGATTTGAGAGGTGCTTCCTTGTGACGACAATAAGGCTTGTGAGCTACCACAACTATCATGTTTCGGATCCGATGACCACGATATGGACAAGTTCTTTCGGGTGCTCCCGAGCCACGATGCCAATAAGACCCTAGTGGTCGTGTCAATGAGCTCCTATGTTGCTTCCGACACTGACAAGCTCCTTTATGGCAAGGAAATTGTCCTACAGAATTTTCTAAAATAACTCACTTATATAAGCTGATCGTGGGGTCGCGGTCTATGAGATTTCAAGGGTATACTCTTTAGTGAGCTTATGAAAAGATATAATGATATGATCGTAACATCCTGCCCTGCTAGAGACGCAGTTTACAGCCTAGTACTGTGTCTTATTTGAATAAAAGCCCACACACTAAGGCATTGGATCAAGACGTAGTTCTCCATTACGTGTGCAGGGTCATAGTTCTTGTAACTAAACAGTGGTTCAAACCGTATGGTACCACAGTTGAATAACAGTATATTAAACAAGATTACACGGGATCATTACCTTTGTCGATGTTGAGGCAAAAGGGTGTGGATTGTTGGGCTTTTGCCCGAGCGAGCGGAAGCAAAGGCCCATGGGCCTTTGGCCCACGCTAAGCGATAAAGCGGCGGCTGACTCTTGAAAGCAATGGCTTCGCTTTGGCGTTGGCGAGCAGTACCACGACGAGCACGCAAAGAAGCGGTGGCGGCTGACCTAGGGTGGTGACGTGCTCGTCGCGCTCCTCAGTGGTGGTGGCCAGGCCGGTTTTCACTTTGGTCATTGCAACGGCTCACCTGTTCCCCTCTCCTCTTATCTGGTTCATCCCTCTTCTTGCTCCCCACTGTTTTTGACACGAGAAAAACCCTAGCTTATCTGATCTCGATTTTGGCTCAATCCGAGGTGATCTTTCTCTGATTCTTGAGTTCTGAGGTCGCTGAGGTCCTAAGTTAGCGAAGATTATGTTGATTAATTTAGTGGGTTTGGATGGCTCACCATGGTGGATTTGGGGCTGTGCCTGTCAGCTTGGTCCCTTTGGCCGAGGGTCTGGGTGCTGTGGTCTTTTGCTGTGTGTTGTGCTTCGGGGTCTTAGTGCCATGGTCTTGGACTGCAGCATTGAGATCGACGGCATTGTTTTCTAGGACAACGTCATATAGACATGCCTTGTCAATCTACATACTGGTTTAAATCCAGTGCTGAGTAAGTTAATCAAATTCTCGACGTTTGTACTGTGTACAGGACTAATTGAGATAATTTGGGGACCTAACACTATGTTAAGGGTCTAATTGTCTCAATTTTGGGGCTATGCACTAATTTCTATTTGTGGCGTCGAGTTAAAGCTCGATGATGATAACTATATTGATATTAGCTATAACAGTTTATTGGTCATATACCAGCTGCATTGTTGCATTAATTCCATTTAAGTTTGAGAATTAATCTACTGATTAGTACTACTATATAGTTGCTTAAATTCCTGTTTAATTGATATATGACATTTTTGGACAGTCGAATCTGAGAGCATATTTGCTGTGTTTAGTAACTCTATACACTGAATTTGAAAGCAATATTGTACTGCCGTTGCATTTGACTATCTGGTTATGTTTTATTGCTGGAATTTGAGATAAATTTGTGATTTTAGCAGTAATTCTCTGTGAAATTGGACTATTAATTAGCTTTTCAAGTATTGGTTTAGTCAATGAATCTGTTATACATTTTTCTGTGATATATATGCGAAATGTGTTGTTGGATGGCTATTCTTAGCAACCCAACACATTAAAAACTGAAAGCAATTTATAACATAATAAACTGAGCTATGTTGCTGTTTAAATGTTATGAATTTCAGCTTATTATCATGTTTATTTTACTACTGTCTATGAATTTTTATGCTGCTGAAACTGCATTGGAAGAATTCATATTAACATATTTATTTCATGATAATATTCAATGCTTGCTGTTATTTAAATTTGAAATTATCTTATACTTATTATATATCATATTATATCATGTTGCTTATACTCCAATACTCTCAACACGATCATCACACACCTTGTAAATACCTTTTTACTCCTTACTTTTGAATACAACCAAGCAGGTTTGGAAAAAAAAAAAGAAAATCTATTTTCAGATGATTGAGCTGCCTAGCGGATATATATGGAACAAGTAACAGGTAACAGCACAGCAGCCTCAACAAAAAAGAGCATTCTCTGAAACGACTCCTTCCACACGTACTGTCCAACATCTCTTCTCCTCTTCTCAACTTGGATTAATGAGGATGATGTGTGCTTAGCAGCGACGTGGAGCTTAATTTAGCGGCAGCGAGAGCAACCACGTTGCTACTCATCCACATTCCACGTACGTTGGACACCCATCGGTGGCCTCTACTTTTTCCTTTCGCTTTCGGCTTTCAGCTACGAGCTAGCTAGCTAAGGCACGGGCACAGCAGGGGACAGGAGAGGAGAAGCGTTCGTGGCCGTCGGAGATGAAGACGGGGAAGGCGAACGGCGGCGGCGGTCGGGTGGTGGTGGCGCACGTCCTGGCGGTTGCGGCCACCACGCTGGTGCTGGTCTGGTGCATCCGCTTCCGCGGGGGGCTCGCCCTCCACTCCATCCAAAAGCAGCTCATCTTCAACGTCCACCCGGTGCTGATGGTGATCGGAGTCATCGTCGTCGGCGGCGAAGCGATCATGAGCTACCGGTCCCTGCCGGTGAGCCTGGCGGCGCGGAAGAAGGCACACCTGACGCTGCACGCGGCGGGGCTCGCCCTGGGCGTCATCGGCGTCTATGCGGTCTTCAAGTTCCACGTGGAGAGCGGCATCCCCAACCTGTACTCGCTGCACTCGTGGGTCGGCGCCACCACCATCGTGCTCTACGCGCTCCAGTGGCTCGTCGGCTTCCTCGCCTTCTTCTTCCCCGGCGCCTCTGCCGCCGCCAGGCGCTCCGTGGTGCCGTGGCACGCCGTCCTGGGCCTGCTGGTGTGGGTGCTCGCCGTGGGCAACGCGCAGTTGGGGTTCCTGGAGAAGCTCACCTTCCTGCAGGGCCCGCCGGCGCGGATCGACAGGTACGGCACGGAGGCGCTGCTCGTCAACTTCACGGCCGTCGTCGTGCTCCTGCTCGGCGTCGCCGTCGTGCTGGCCACCGTCACCATCGACGCCACCAGGTACACCGCCATGTGAACAAGTATATATGCATGCCATGGAATCAGCGTGTGTAATTAATGTATAGATATATATATGGACTCCAACTCCACTGTACACATTATATAAATATGCATGCGTGGGTAGTGTACTGTACAAGTTGATCATCTCATCTCTTGTATTGCACTGTGTGTATTATATATGAATTGATGAAGGTTGTTTTTATTAAGTTGTATACATCGATCAATTCATCGAAAAGTCTAATTTGACAGGGAAATATAGACAATCTACTTATACTTCGAACACTCTCCCTCACGTGGAGACTCTCTTAGCAGGCCCGACTCAAAGGAGGAGGGTGGGGGAGGGGAGCAGCCAGTGCGACCGCCAGGGGCCTCAATTTTGGGGTCCCCGGTCCATATAGTGTGTAGTAGGTATTAATAGTATTAGGATTTTTATCCATGTAGAAAAAAGAAAGTCCAATATGTAGCGTTCTATGTTCTTCCACTGTGGGCTGGCCCGCGTAGCGGCGCCGCGCGTTACGCACGTATAACGCGTTAGCAAACCCTTCGCCCATTCGTTTTCCAACGCCATGCCGGCACGTGTTACGTGCGTATTAACGCGTTAGCAAACTGCAGCCCGTTCATTTTCCAGTTTCCAACGCGGGTTACGCGGCAACGCCTGCGAGCCGAGGCAACTTCCCTTCCGCTGGTTTACTCGCACCACGCGTGACGTGTCCACGGTCCACGAGACCGCGCCGCGCTGGCATGCTGCCCTGCTGCCCCAGTGCCCCCTCGGCGAATCGATTCGGCGTCGGCGACTGAGCGCCGAGCGCCTCAGCGCCTGAATGCCTGAGCGGCTTGGGCCCGCCCTGCTTTGCCCCTTTGCCGGCGCGGCGGCACCAGGGCGCCTGCGGCCTGCCTCGCTACCTGAGTGCCCTTTGAGTTTATTACTTTACTTCGCTACTCGCTTGCAATGAGGAGGATCGAGGACACTAGATTTAGCGATGATTGAATTGTATGGGTCAGTAATACTAATATATGAGGTTAACTTTAATTAACTATGTTTTGGTAACGACCTATTCTCTCTATCAATTTTATGATACAAGAACATATTTTCATTTTTATTTGTAGTAACTATGCTAGTAAATGAAAGGGCCTCATGTTTTTTCTCGCCCCGGGCCCCCGAAAACTTTGGACCAGGCCTGTCTCTTAGTCTCCCTCATTTCCCAATTCACTTATACTTCTGACACTCCCTCTCACGTGGAGGCTCCCTTAGTCTCCCCCTCACGTAGAGGCTCTCTTAGTCTCAGACGTGGAATAGGAGATGGGAAAAGGTACTTCTAATACTCCCCCACACGTGAAAGCTCCCTTAGGTCTTAGATGTGGAATAGGAGTGGACATCAATTATTTATTTTAATTGCGTCTACCAGTCGCTTATACTTCCAATATTCCCCCTCACGTGCATGGAGGAGACCCTCTCAAATTTACACTTCCAATACTCCCCTCACGTGGAGGCTCCCTTCGTCTCCCCCTTACGTAGAGACTCCCTTAGGTCTCATACGTGTAATAGGAGATGGGAAAAGGTGGACAATTCACTTATATTTCTAACACTCTCCCTCACGTGGAAGTTCCCTTAGGTCTCCGACGTGGAATAGGAGCGGGCATCAATTATTTATTTTAATTGCGTCTACCAGTCGCTTATACTTCCAATACTCCCCACGTGGAGGCTCCCTTAGGCCTCAGACGTGGAATAGGAGATGGGGAAAGATGGACAATTCACTTATATTTCTAACACCCTCCTCACGTGGAAGCTCCCTTAGGTCTCAGACGTGGAATAGGAGCGAATGTCAATTATTTATTTTAATTGCATCTACCAATCGCTTATACTTCCAATACTCCCCCTCACGTGGAGGAGACCCCCTCAAGTTTATACTTCTCGCACTTCCCCTCATGTGAAGGCTTTCTTAGGTTTCAAACGTGGAATAGGAGTAGTTTATACTTCCAATACTTCCCTTACGTGAAGGTTCCCTTAGGTCTGAGACATGGAATAGGAGCAAATGCCAATTATTTATTTTAATTGCGTCTACCAGTCGCTTATGTGAAGGAGACCCCCTCAAGTTTATACTTCAAACACTCCCCCTTGGCTCCCTTAGGTCTCAGACGTGCAATAGGAGCAGACGCCAATTATTTATTTTCATTACGTCTACCAGTCGCTTATGTGGAGGAGACCGCCTCAAGTTTATACTTCCAACACACCCCTCATGTGGAGGCTCCCTTAGGTCTTAGACGTAGTTTATACTTCCAACACTCTCCCTCACGTGGAGGCTCACTTAGGTCTTAGGCAGATGTTAATTATTTATTTTAATTGCGTCTACCAATCGCTTATGTGGAGGAGACCCCCTCAAGTTTATACTTTCAACACTCTTTCTCAGCTCCCTTATGCCTCTGACGTGGAATAGGAGTAGACGTCAATTATTTATTTTAATTGCGTCTACCAGTAGCTTATGTGGAGGAGACCCCCTTAAGTTTATACTCAAGTTTATATTTCCAACACTCCTCCTCAACTCCCTTAGGTCTCAACGTGGAATATAAGCAAACTCTCCCTCACATGAAGGCTTCCTTAGGTCTCAGACGTGGACAATAGGAGCTTTATACTTCCAGCACTCTCCCTCGGCTCCCTTAGGTCTCAACGTAGAATAGGAGCAGACTCCCTTTCACGTGGAGGCTCCCTTAGGTCTCAGACGTGGACAATAGGAGCAGATGCCAATTATTTATTTTAATTGCTTCTACTAGTCGCTTATGTGGAGGAGACCCTCTCAATTTTATACTTCCAACACTTCCCCTCACGTGAAGGCTCCCTCAAGTCTTAGACGTGGACATGGAATAGGAGCGGAGGAGACCCCCCTCAAGTTTATACTTCCAACACTCTCCACGTCTCAAACGTGGACGTGGAATAGGAGTAAAGGAGACCCCCTCAAGTTTATACTTCCAACACTCTCCATGTGAACACTTTCCCTCACGTGGAGGCTCCCTTAGATCTCAGAAGGAGACTTCTCCTCACGTGGAGGCTTCCTTAGATCTCATACGTGGAATAGACCCTCTCAAGTTTATACTTCCAATACTTTCCCTCACGTGGAGGCTCTCTTAGGTCTTAGACGTGGACATGGAATAGGAGCAGGTATCAATAATTTATTTTAATTGCGTCTATCAGGACTCGAACTCAAGATCTCTGACTCTAATACCATATTAAGTTGCATGCGTCGACCAATTTATCTAAAAGTCTAAGATGATAAAAAAATGATAGACAATTCAATTATACTTCCAATAGTTTTTGTTTTCAAAGATGGAATGCAACTGCAGCACCTAGCTAGCTAGGAGTGTTACGCATTTACGCTTAGGCTTACGAGGAGTGAGTGCCATATGTTTACGTCTTCGGAGCCTGGAGGCGCATAGCCATCTCCCGAAGTCGCCTCCATTTTATTTTGTTGAGACAGGCAGTAGCTAACTGGTCTGGACTCCGGAGCAGTGAGAATCTGAAAGCCGCAGGCCGCGGCAAGCGCAGAAATCCAGCAACAAATCCCGACCACCACAAGTAACCCTTGCTGTCATCGTCGTCTTCCCCGACGCCGGCCGGCATTGCTTGGCGGCAATGGTTGATCAAGAATATCTAGAAAATCATTGACTTATGCAAAGAGAAGCTCCTGCTCCAGCACCTCTAGTCTGTTCTAGATTTCAACCTTTTTCTATTGTATTTTATATGTACACTTTCTATTGGTCTAAACAATTACAACTTTTTATTGTACTTTGCATTGGGTTCTTTTAGTGGAAACTATGGATGCTAAGCACGCACGCGACGGATCCTACAGATTGGCCCAATGAAGCCCATAGGCCATAGCGGCCCGTCAAAAAAGAGACTGATGAAAGTTGAACTGTGCCGCATCTCACCAGCAAATCATCAGTATGGTTCATGTCGTTCTACGTTAAGCGGTAGAATTCGCGTGAAATAATTGGCTCTCCCCCTCTAAACCGTTCATTATTTAGTCGAACAGCTCATGAGATCTTAATTATCTTCGAAGCGGTATTAAAGCATAAGTGCCTGATTTCTTATAAGGTAAACTTAGAGGGCCTTTTAAAGTGGCTGGAAAATATCAACATGTTTCATTTGGCTTGCTTTTTTTACAACTTTGACAAACGGTTTCAAGATAAAAAAGACTAAAAAAGCCAAAGTGTTTGACTTTACAAAAATAAGGCATAAGCAAATCTTTATTATTTTTAAGAAAAAATCTCTACTATTAAAAAGTCTCCATGGCAGTGGTGGCGGTAGTGATGGTGGCAACCATCTATATACACCCTGTAACTTTCAAATGGTTAGGATTTAAGGTATCGTAAGGGTACTTTCTATATATTAGGCTTGCTTTCTTATTTTATTGTATTTAATTTTCGGAAGTCTCGATCACCTCAAGTTATATCAAATTATTCTATTTATTTAACTTTCTTATTTTATCGCGTTGTATTTTATAAAAAAAACTTTCGCTTAACTTAAGATACACCAAATTAGAGAATGCGGGAGTATGAACCATTCAAACGCAAAAGCGAAGGTGAGGGTGCGAAAGCTTGATGCAGTTCAGTGTGAAAAGACTGAAAGCGAAGCTAATGATGAGGGTGCGAAAGCTTGATGTAGTTTAGTGTGAAAGACTGAAAGCGAAGCTATGTCGAGGGTTTCTACTGTCCTTGGTACCTCTTGATACCTTTAATCAAATATGTCCATCAAATTTGATCTAATGGTTACAATTAGATGGTACCTTCTACTAGCTCTGGTACCTCCTCAAATTTTTGAGGTACTATTGTGTAGAATGACATTTTCGTATTTCCTCCACTCCCCTTCTCTCTGCCGGTCACGCCTCTTGCCAATAGGCTCAGTCAAGCCTAGTCGACCAGTTGTGTGCCGCCCCCACCCAACCGTGCATCGCCTCCTGTGGCCCGCCAGCTTGCCGCCACTTGTGTGCCCGTACTCCTCCTTCGCTCACCCTAGCGTCGTCGCCTGCCTCCTCCTCCGTCTGTCCTGACACCATCGAGTTGCCACCTCACGTGCCACACATGTCCTAGTGATGTCACGCTCCTCTATTGCCTGACCCAAGCATCGACCGAGCATCCTTATGGTAAAAGGAGAGAGGTGGAGAAAAAAATAGTTTTTTTTCCCTAATCTTACCTCTCTTAGATGAATGGTTAGATTTGTCTATACCTCTTGGTACCAGTCTAAGGACCATAAAAAAAATTGTTGTTAGTACGTTTAACTAGTAAGATTAAAAAAGTGATTAACCACTGAACGTCGAAGTAAGGCCGCCAAGGGTGGTTGGTTTTGACATCAAGGTGAAAAGTGTGTTTGGTTAGAGGGAATTTGAAGAAGAGAAAGAGAACTGAGAAGCAAGGAAAATGAACTTCCTTGTTTGTTTGAAGAATATAGGAAAGGGATAAGAAATTTATAACTTAAATCAAGGAAATTTAACTCCTTAGGAGACCCTAGGTAATTGAATTTCCACCATTTTTCCCTTTCGCTTTTCCCAACTCCAACTTTGTCAAACACGCTCCGACATAGTAAGCTGTCCCCGATGTTCATTGCAATCCGACATCGTCATTATTTATCTTCTGAACCTATTTCCTGCCAAGTAATACTGACCCTATTTTTTTAATCTCTATATTTCTCTCTTTTATATTTTACTCTCAGTTCTATTTTCATTATTTGCAATTCTATTTCTATATTAATAGAAGCAGCTATAGTAGAGAAATAAGCTCACTCTTAGACGTGCAACGCAAGAGAGACATGCATCAAGCTCGCGAAAATAAAAAAAAAAAGAATATCTTTCCCTTTGATTTTCTTTTCACTTTAATTAATACCAGCACTGCACGCTGGCCATAGCTTAGTTGTAGCCTCTTATTATTAGTGTGACGCATTGACCACAGGAAACACCGACAGTTCTTAGGAATTATGGAGGATAAAAATAACCGGAAAATGACAGGGGAACTGTCTAAAGATCCGAAAAGATCACAGAATCACGAATCCTCGTGCATTTCCTTGAAAAACTTCCAAAATATTTTCTGAGGACCTTCATATTTCTTTTGAATTTTCCTACTCTTAATCTTCTTTTTTTCTTTGCCGTAGTCCAAAATATATTAAGATGATGTGGTCCAATGGTAATGCAGGCCATCTGTTGCCTTATTTATTTCTGTCCTATCACTATTTATCTACATTGGTCAGATATTGTCCTAACGTTATTCACTGCTCCATCACTATTTACCTCTCAACAATATTCACCTCTTAATAGCGCGCCCTAAATTTCGCTGTTACAGTGATAGGGTAATCACTTGAAATGCCGGTAATTTGGATCTCTATATCCTTTCTCTAAACCATTATTCATTTTCTATATTTTCATTCCATCCAGCAGAGTATCTATTCTCGAAAAAAATACAGAGACAAGAGAGAGAATCTCTAAATATAGAGATTTAGAGAGAGAATCTCTAAATTTAGAAACTGACATAGAGAAACTAACCATTTTAATGGCTTTGCCTTTTTCTTGTGTAAATATGCAAAAAGGATCCCGGTAAAGCAATTATCGCCACTTTTAGGACAGACAGCAAGGAAGAGTTAAGAGCAAGGAACGGCACTCCGGCAGACGGCAGTGGTTGGTGACAGCAACCCGCCTCCTTCCTCCTCGCTCCTCCTATACCTACCTGTTGCCTCCTGCCTCGCTCTTCCGGAGGGGCCGGAGCTGCAGCGAACAATTGGGTAAATGGATTCCAGGATCTCCCTCCTCTGCTTCCTGGTCCTGGCCTCTTCCCTCCTGCATTGCGCCAGATCTGATGGTAAGACAGCTTCTTGAATCTTTTGAGATTCTGCTCTTCTTGTGTTCTGATTTTTGCTTCAGTGGTTGGGCTTGCTGGTTAGAATTGATGTGCTCTAATTGGTTGTTTGTGCTTACAATGAGTCGGATCTGATGAACAGCAATGCCTTTTTCTTGGCTGCTGTAGTGCTGTGATTTGATTCACCCGTGGTAATTTAGCTGGTTCATGGCGATCTGGAGATATGTACAAGTGATTTGGACATGGGCTAGTTACTTATTATGGTCGTAGTGTAACAATAGGATCCAAGATCTGCTGTTGAATTGCTGTAGCCTGTAGTACATACTAGTTTGTGCACTATTACCCGTGTATAATGTGCCCAAGTGTTTGGATAGCGCTCGTGTGATTGTAACGTGCTCGTGAATGGTGAGAGATCCGGTCTCCCAAGATCTCACTTTTTCAAGACCTTTCAAGTAATGGATCTCTTAGTCCTGACTCCTGAATTGAGTTAATTTGGAGGTTTTGTTAGGTCCTACATTTGATTTGAGGTCTTAATCGTTAAGTTGTTTTTCTCACAAAGGCATTCATGTTTCGTAGATGAACGATTAGAGTTTTTGTCTATTGAGTTGATGCACATGTTCCATTGCAGACTCAGTGGTAGCGAGAAATTGTTCAGTAACCGTTGCTAGTTGGTGTGTAGTGTCCTGGGTATGGGTGTAGTTTGTGCATTTAGCTGCAATTCGTCTGCATAAGAAAAATGAGCAAGTTATTGTTTTGATGCATGGGTTTAAATCTATCAAGGTCTTTCGAATGGTACAAGCTGTTGATATATGGAGTAGTTTATATTGAAATGCGTCCAATTGAAGTTTTTTAGTGCTACTTGCTATGGTCATCATGTGCTGGACATTGAATGTTTTCAAAAACTACCTTTTGCTTATAAAGAACCAATATCTGACTCGTACATAATATTGCACTGTTCAGGCAGGAAATTCAGGGAGCTACGTGCAACTGTGCAAAATATTTTGATGTGGTGGCCATTATATTTTTTATATTATTCTCTTGACATACCAATTCCACTTTCCAGGAAGTGATTCTCAGCTTCTCAAGGGCATCAACAGCTACAGAGCTTCTCTCAAAGTCCCTGCATTGACTGAGAATAAGAATGCTGCCTGCTTGGCTGAACAACTAGCTAAGCAATTCAAAGGTCAGCAGTGCACCAACACCACTGGATCAAACACTGTCCCTGGAACAGAGCCGCAGTTCCCTGACTACCCAAAGTACCTCGATCATTGCCATCTCAACGCCTCAGTGACTGGTGATGGCCAGGTGATGCCGGCCTGCGTGCCTGGCCTTGTTCCTGATGTGGTGCTGACAAACTACACCAAGTCCCAGTACAACCAGTATCTGAATAGCACCAAATTCTCTGGTGCTGGAATTGCCAACGAGGGTGACTGGGTAGTAGTCGTCCT
This sequence comes from Olyra latifolia, assembly GCA_036346145.1. Classification (NCBI taxonomy): domain Eukaryota; kingdom Viridiplantae; phylum Streptophyta; class Magnoliopsida; order Poales; family Poaceae; genus Olyra; species Olyra latifolia. The sequence continues at coordinate 52,723,762 of CM070529.1, read as the reverse complement.
CAGCACAAGCACAGGCTCAGGTGACTACTCTCCTGCTCCCCCTGGTTCGAACTGGGCCTCTTCAGTTCAACCATTCCACCAGCTGATTCTTTTGTTCGTAGGATTTGTAATTTTGCTGCTGAAGTGAGTGGTTGATCATACTGTCACACTGCAAAGAGTGTATTTTACCTTTTGTGTCATTCGTTTATGTATCATCCAGATTTGAATTGAACCTGATCATATTGACAACACGCTAGTATTTGTTCCGAGGGTTTGGATTAAAACATATTCCTAAAATTCCTTTGATTTACTTCTTGCCTTCGTCAATTCTATGTTTAAATAGAGAATTGTATGCTCATGCTATACAGGCCAACTCTTGTATAATGTTTACCACTTGGGAAAGGACTATATTACCCAAGGCAAAACAAATCTACAACTATAAGTGAAATATTAAAAAACAGCAAACATGCTTAAAAAAAATGATTTCCTTATGATGACCTAAGCAGATTGTGGTATCAAAATAATTTGTTCTCATGACCAGGGTTCAAAAACCCGTTTCAGGACCTGAAACCGCTATATGGGCGAGGCGGTTTTTGGGCAAAAACCGCTAAAACCGTTCAAATTCAAATTCAAACGGTCAGACAGCAGCAAGCGAGTCCACCGGTTTTTGCAGCAGTTTTTATCGAGAAACCGGCGGTTTTTAGCGGTTTTTACCAAGATACCACTCCAAAAAACAGGGAAAACGTGGAAAATGGGAAAAAAATGAAACGAGGTCTGAAAAAATTTTAAAAAAATTGGAAAAAATCATAGATGGGTGAGAAATATATGTGTTGGTAATTTGTTAATTATGGAAAAAAATTCGGAAAAATCTTTGATAAATATATGACATCTTGAACATATCAATATGAAGTTAATAATTTGAACAATGTAGTTTCCAACAAAAATATCAATATGAGGTCAATTTGAACATATCAATATGAAGTCAATAATGTGATATGCATGGTAGTTTCTAACAAAAACATATATTCGAATTAGGAAAAAAATTTGGCATGACCTTTGATAAATATTTGAGAGTTGGAACATATCAATACTAAGTCATATGATAGACATATCAAGGTTTTGAAAACTGTTTGGTGACCCGAAACCCGTGATTCACGGTAGCAAAACGTGCATCAATCATTGAGTTCGGTGTGGTGGTAGTGAAAAAAGAAAAAACAAACAGAGCAATCAATTAGCAAGTGTACAGACCAGACCTTCTAGAAACCAATCCAACTTTTGATAAAACGGTTTTTCACTTTTACACAACTTTCTTCGCATAAAATACCATGATAATAATCTCAATTTCAAATTTTGCTTTGTACAGAATGTTCTAAAAGACTTCTAGTTTTTTATAAGATTTTTTTTGAATTTTTTTAAAATGTTAAATTCAAATTTAAAATTTCAAAACCGGCGTTTCTCAAACCGCCCCCCAGCGGTTTGGCAAGAAACCGCCGGTTTTTTGAACCCTTCTCATGACTTATCTTTCCCCAATTATTTATGTGAAATCAACAAATAATTCCAAAAGCTTTAATTCAAATATTTAGAAAAGCAAACATACTTTAGAAAACATGATATTTTTTAGGATTACACAATAGTTATTTCATGGTTTTTGCAGTTGCTTTGCTATTTGTATTATTTAAATCATTGTTTTTAGATTTATTTGTTGCTTTATATAAGTAATTGCTAACTAGATAATACATGTAAATAATTTATTTGGACACACAACATGCTCGAGTCATCCTACAGAAGTTTTAGAATTTGTTTAGCATGTTTGCTATTTTTAATATTTGCATTATTTTTTTGAAACTATTTGTTGATATTATATAAATAAGTGGAAAATAGATAATAAATGAGAATGATTTATTTAGAACCAAAATATGCTCAACTCGTCGTACAGAAAAATTCAGAGCATGTTGCTATTTGAATATTTAAATTATAGTTTTTAGAATTTCTTTTGCGAGTAAAATCGCTTTTGAACAATTGTGAGCAATTTGTCCGGTTTTGCAAGACCAAAGATGTCAAATATACGGTTTTAGAGTTGAGGGTTGATTTTCAGGCTTTACTAAAAGTTTGGAAGGAGGGTAAATACTTTTCCATTACCACTCAGCGGTCAGCACTATGGCCCCGTTTCTTTTTTGCAAACCGCCGGCGGTCGGCGGCCGGCAGTTTGCTACAGTAAAAAAAATTTAATATTATATTTTTTGAATTATTTAAAAATTTTTCAAAAACTTATAAATTTGCTACAGTAAAACCACCAACCGCTAGAAACCGCCAAAAGAAACAGAGCCTATATCTAGACACATAAAAAAAAACAGCGTGTATCAGAACAACAGAGATTTTGATCATGTCAATGGTTTGGGCTCTTTTAGATCCTCTGCCTTTAGGGCATCTTCAGCAGACGCTCCATTTTGAGGTGTCCCATCCCTATTCACGTGCTACCTCAGCAAATGGGGCTACCCTATCCCTATTCACCTTCCCAACAACTGCCCCATCACTATTCATACACTCTACTTTTCCTATTCATGCCCTCATCATTGCTACAGTGATGGGTTTGGGCATGGACCATCCACTGCTGGAGATGGCCTTACAACATAAAACACAAGATGCCTTTCATTTATGCTGATCATTTGTTTAAGTGGCGACGCGCAGAACTGTGGTAAGTCCACCAACACAGCGTGGTAGTTGGAAGAATGCTGATGAGAGAGTTGATCATCAATGTCAAGTAATGGGATGGCTCAATATCCCTTCAGAAACAAAGCAGAATTATTTGTTTGTTGATTTGATTAGTAGATAACAGCATCAGTGTTGACCATCGTTTGTAACGACTAGTTCACGAAATGGCAATTTCTCCTGATCTCTCCGGCGTTGCCGGTGAGCGCGCCGATGGCGCCCATCCTGCCGATGGACGCGGCGAGGAACTTGCCCTGGTCGGAACTAACTGACGGTCCGGTAGTAGCTGGCGTCGAACTTGGCCTCGCTGCCGGGGTCCATCACGACGGAGCCCTGCGGCGGCGCGCCACCCGCCGGGCACTGCTGCTTGAGCGTCTCCGCGTAGCCGCGGTCGATGAGCGGGTCCAGGCGCCGTTGCCGTTGAAGGTGTACAGCCTCGGCGCGACGAAGTCGCAGCTCGTCCTCCCCAGCGTGTGCGCGCCTGCACCACGCGCTACGCAGAGCAGCCATGAGCATGTCAGAACAGCCACGCTGTGACCGTTGATTCAGTTATCCATGTGCACCTGAGAGGGCGACGAGGTCGGCGACGGCGAGACCGCGGTCGGCAAAGGCCTTCTTGAGGAGAGGGAAGACGAACTCCGGGCTGGGGAGGTTCACGTCGCCGGCGCGGGACACCCTCGAGTCGCGCCGCGCGGTCTCCACCTGCCACAGCAGCCGCTTGAACTGCAACGCGCGCGCGCATTAGCCTATGACCGCGCGCGCGCGGTGTTAACACGGCAGCGAGTAGTGCTAGGTAGTACCTGGAAGGAGACGGCGTCGCGGGCGGCGAGGGCGACGACGTCGGCGCAGGAGACGGTGCCGGGACACGCCCTCTCGACGGCCGCCTTGGCCTGGTCGACCACGTCGTAGCCGCCGATCGACAGGTTGGGCCCGGCCATCTTCTCGCTCTCCGCGCCGTCAAGCAGCACCGACGCGTCGCGTCCCTTCACAAATCCACAGCCGAATCATGCGCTTGTGTTGTGTGCGTGCATGCGCGCCGCCGGCGTGTATGGCGAGCTAGAGCTTCTTTACCTGCACGAAGCAGTCGTGGAAGAAGAGCCGGAGCAGCTTCGCTGGCGTGCCGGCGTCGGCGACCGTGCGCTTCCAGGTGACGTTCCTCACGATGGCCTCCGCATTGGGGCAGCTGCTGCTCTGCCGGTAGAAGCCCACCTGGAGGCCAGCACCGGCAACTCCATTGCTCGCAAGCAGCACCAGGGCACCGAGCAAGCAAAGCAACCACTTAGCCACAGGCATTATCATGCTCATTGATGCTTATGGTCTGATTAATGCTGATTCAGATTCAGTGTTCCGAGCAAAGTCAGTAGCTGCTAGTTAGTGAAACTATGCAGTACTTACTGCTTAGTACGTAGCTAAATATGTACAAACACTGATCAGTACCCATGAGTGGAACTGAACTGAGTGTTTTGGGTGCTTAATTTCGTGGATTGAGAGCCGCGTACTCGAGCATTTCCAACTTGTCTATGCGTTTGGAAAGGACACCGTGCCTCGTTTTTAATAGCCCTTGCTCAAACAACACTACCATCAACGGTGTGTGGCTTGTATTTCTGCGAGTACCAGTCGCAGGGTGAAATTGTCTCGGGTCATGTTCCAATACACATGCCCGGATGACAGTCTCCCTGGGTGCAACGCAACTGCAAGCAGCAGCTTTCGGCATGCATCATGTCTCAGCGTCACAGATAGAAGATTTGCTAAGCAATACTCAGTATTGACAAATGATGAACCAATAGCGTACATTCCCATCAATCTTCTTCAAGAAAACTTGACCGTTAAGCGTAATGTCGCTGGAAACTTCACAATGATGACAGAAGAAACAAGACCATAAAATATAGGGTGATTTAGATTCATGCCGCTTTAAAATTCGTATTTCAAAATATGTTACTCGATGTGTCAATAACATGTAGGTCCTAGGTCTACATGTAATTGATATGAAGTGACATTTTTAAATACCACACTTTATAATGACATGTATTAAATTTTTCTAAAATTTATATGGTATAGCCACGCTTGTGGGTAGGATACAACATACACGACACCATGATACATTGGGCATTACATTCCTCCAGAGGGAGGAGAAAATTTCAGCTTAAAAAAAAAGGGGAACTATAGGTTTATACACATCAGGGTACACCTCCTGTGATTCAACAGCCCACGAGTGCCTCAAAACGCTAATACAAACTAAGTCTAATAAAGCACACCGGGGTTGTCAAAAATCTGGAGGAAAAATCCTTCCACGTCGCAAAGTAGGAGTAGCACCTTTCCAAGCTTCAGCATGGTTCAACGACGGTAGGAAATCAAACTATAGATCATATCCTGGTGTAACACCAGTCAAAAAAAAGAGAGAAGAAAACAAAGAAGAAGGCATCAAACTTTATTTATCAAACTCTTGCTTCAGATCCTTCTTTTTGTGATGATAATATTTGGGTTTGGAAGATGTTGAAGATTGCTGCTGTGAACTCCTGAATCCATTTCTTTGGATAAAACTGGATGAGGCTGTACCTGTAGATTTTGAGTTTCAAGCACTATTAGAAGTTGCAGCTAACACTACAAATGGAATAAATAAACCTCATATAACATAAACCAAGAAGGCAATGATTTCATCTAACACTACGAATGATTTCAGCTAACACTACGAATGGAATAAATAAAGCACATCCCACAAGAAGATATAAGCATAACAATGATTTCATCTAACCTCGTACTTGCGAAGCAGAGAGGCAATCAACATTGAGATCCCAAGGATGGCAAACCTCTGCCCAGCGCACGCTCGACTCCCAGAACCAAATGTAAGGAATGATTCACTCTTATCACACTCGATAAAAAACTTGATCCCATTTGAGCCTTTATGCGCTGCTAATATTTCTACAGTAAAATAAGAAAATGTGAGTGACAAAAGATTTAGGAAGAGGCTACTCCTTCACCATGAATAAACAAAATGGAACCAATATAGAAGAAATAGTTTCCCCAAAAGATATTGCAGAGGTTTATATATGTCTAACGAACATGTGACATATACAGATATAGACCAACAAAATGAACTTAATGATGCAGTCTTTAGAAGATTAATGTGCCATGCTACTTCAAATATAAAATCATAGTACTGTTGATCAGTTACTTATTGCAGTAATATAGTTGCTTCACATACGAGCAATCCACTCTTCAATAGCATGAATTGTAATACCCACATATCCATCAATGCATAAGTTTTGCCTAATTGCGCTATAGCATAAGAAAGTTCAACCTTGGACACAAAAAGAAAGTGAGTAAAATGAGGGAGGGAGGGAGAGACCTCCAAGATTAATGTCCTTTTGGAGGAAACGACTAGGATTGAACTGGCAGGCATCATTTCCCCACATAGAAATATCCATTTGCACAAGATGCAAAGGAACAACTAATATCGCTCCGGCAGGTATGGTGATATTGGACTTGAGAGTCAAATCTGCAATCAAGGAAAATGAAATCAAAAGGAGATCAATGACGTATAACAAATGGTAATCCAAAAGTCCAATGACTAGCACATGATAGAAATAAATGCCATCACATTACACCTCATATCTCTTCCAGATAGATGCACAATGGAATCTCAGGATCAAAACATAATTCCAGTACAACAAGACAAGGATGAAACAAACGAGATTCCGTTTTAAAAAAAATATCATAGTAGATCAGAAATGTTTCCAAAGTAACATAATGACAAGGTAAGCAGTTTCATACATTCATATATATGTCCCCATAATTCAACTAAACAAGCTCTGAGGCTCAGCGTTGTTGAAATATACTCTCAGTATGTTAAGTCGCATGTATTATTACTCTCCTTTATGTAAAAAAAATGCATACCATGTTGCAAAGAACATCGCTGGAGAAGAGGTCCAGGAGGCAAAAGGCGAGCAGATTCACATACAGTGGCAAGTAGGAATTGCATCCTATGCAGATCATCCACCTCCAGCTCAGATGAATCATTGCAAACTGCAGCAATCTCTGCATGTAGCTGTAAAGAAAAAAAATAGCAAGCGTAGGTCAGAGAAACAGTATAAACACAATTAAAAATACTACCAAAAAAAAGTTCTCCGTGTCAATGAGCATCAGATGATAAATGGAGTAGAAGTCACTCCACCCAAGTCAAACTAATTAGGGGGAGATATTATTTAACATGAATAAAAATATTATAACTTCATCCTATCAAGATGCTACAAAAGAGGGCCAGTGTGTTGCATAAGCAAATGAATGAGAAGTACCGGAGGGTATGCAACATATGTCACTGTGAGAGCTATTCGAATAAATCTACTCATTTGAACAAGAAAGCAGTAGCAAACATTCATCAATTTTAACATCAGACAAAGAGAAACCAGGACAGTTTGCAACAGAGAGAAATCAAAAAAATAATGTGTACCTGGCCTTGCAACTTTGGGTACAAGACAAGCCTCGTCAAAATGCTGCCAATAAGGTTAGCAGATGTGGAAATTCCATGCAACATCAATCCCATGATGTTCCCACATATTTCCTCCTCTGAACCAAGAGACCCCTCAACAGCCCCTTGGAGGCAACGACCTGACATCATGCCATCTAGCAGAGAAACACGTCTATCTGGATCTTTCATCACGACTTCACTGTTCTGACAGGATGTCAGATCAATATGGCTAAATAGACTACTTTGTTCTCTGGACTTTCTGATAATGTCTTGCGTTAAGATCTTGAGCTGAGCACATAGGGTCCGGTACCTCCTATAACCAGGTTTCCAAAATGGGGGAACTACATAAGAAGCCCAGAAGCAACCATCCTTTGCAACCATCATCAGAAGCTCCTCATACTCAGCAGCATCAGACCAATTAAAGAAGACGTTACCAAAAAGAGCTGCACCAATGATGTTAAATGCCATATGTTGGGAAAAAGATCTGCAGTCCAAAAAATCCTTGGCCATGATAGTTTCAATTCTGTCAAGGGCAAATTCAATGATCTTGAAAGAACTTCCTCCAGAGTCAATGCTAAGTTTTTCATTCAAGAATACGTTCAGTGATTCCCTCCTACTTTTGACCTGAAAAAACAGAAGAAAAGCATTAAAGGCAGTAAAAGAATCAAAGCAACGATTGTATGCACCATTTGCCAATTATAACTAGCATGAAAAACACATAAGTCAAGACAAACATGAAACAAGAGGAAATTGTTAAGGATATATATCCAGGCCCATAGAGGCCCATATTTAGTGTATATATACACATGAAGGCTGCAGTACGGCAGATTCAATCCTCCACAAATCTTCTCCAAAGGTAACAGAAATAACACTATAGACTCCACATGGTTTTCTTTTACATGGTAACATACTTTTCTATCATGTGGTAACTGTTAAGCGGTGACACATACCTTCTCGAATGAGGAAATGAATAGACTAAGTTTTCCACAAGCTAAGTTATATGTCCTCCCAGTCAATGGTAACTTATCTTCAGCCTTTGTTAGCATCTCTTTAATTAGGCTCGCATCTTTAACTGAGACAAGTAGTTGAGAGGGGCCTAGCCACAGTCGAACAACTGGACCATAACTACCATGTAACTTTGACAGATAACCTTCAAAATAAAGCAGTTCAAAGCAATATATGATCAGAAATCACTATACAAAATTGTTTCAAAAAGTCTCTTAGTTGCACTTAACAAGGTTCAAAATTCAGAAAATGTCTTCCATTTTTACAGTAATGAAGCATAAATGGAAATTCAGTACTTCACACTAACAAGCCTGATATGCATTAGATCAATTTCCTAGGTTGCTCTACATAATGATTTACAAGAAGATATTTATCTATCCGACTATGCATGGTATTTGATGAACCATGTGCTTGAGCCTAGAATTTGGGCCCTGTATGGTTGAGCTGGGCCAGCCTATGCCCATGCTCATTTGACGAACCATGAAAAATACAAGACAATGACATAAATACAGGATCCCAAGGGACCAAAAGTTATTTGTCAACAAAACAATGTGATAAGCTATAGCTACCCATCTATTTCTAGTATTTCAAACACAAATAACTCAATCTTATCTTATGCATGGTAAATACTAAGTTCAGCAAAATGTGCCCATTTCCAGGAAAATATAATACATGGCATGAAGTATATTTACTTAACCGGTATCCTGTTGCTGAAAAAAAAAAAGATTGTATTTTCATCAATAGAAGGCAATTTATACCAAAGTAAATCAAATTCATATTATGTCAAAAATTGCAATAAAAAGTATTGATTATACAAGGGGTACATTTTTTTCATCCAGGCAGGTTAAACACTAGGTATGTCAGCGATGCCAAAATTTCTCCAATGTTTTCCAGAATCCTAACAGGGGGAAGCTTGAGTTTTACCAAGATTAGGACTAAACAGGTAATGAAGGAGCAGACAATTATGTCAAGACAATTACTTAACTGAAAGACTAAAATCAAAAATTCAAAATTGATTTGACTCACAACTGAGAAGTGATTTAACTATTTAGATTTGTAGAGTATTAAATTATATGATTATTACATAAATGTTTTGAAATTCTGATGAAAATCATTCAGCAAAGCGATGCTTAGCAAATCACCATATCATAAGAAAAACCTAGGAAATATATAGTGATCTAAGGTCAACTGAACTCATCATTCAGTGCCGTTGCTGTGTTGACAAAACATCAAAATTCAGCAAAACAATCGCAACACCAGTCTAACAGCATTTTTTTATGCACAATCTCATGTCAATCACACAGATCACATCGAGATACTGGAAAACAGAGCTGCCCGTAACAGCTTTACACCTTGATGCGACAATGCCTAATTCAATAGTTTACAAGAGAAGTAGCTACGAATTTTGCCATAAAATTGCCATGTAATCGGATTGATGCACATCAAATCAACTGAATTGACACGCCAATTCGAATTCCACCCAGATCAGCACCCGAATAAAGCAAACACTACATTAATTATTGGAAATTAGATCAATTTCCCAACTGGCCAGTACTCAAGTTGATAGCTTGCAACTTAATATTCTCCATCTCAAGTAGGCGTCACAGTGCCACAATCGAACAGTACCCACGAGGACACCGGACACCTAGCATCTCAACAGGACCATACCCAAAATTCTAGCCTGTGGAGGGGGCGAGCTCGCGCCAAATGCAATCAAGCACCTAGCAGAACCACCATCAAACCAACCAAACCCAAATAGCAGAACCGAATCCTAGTTAAATGAACGGAAGGAGGGGAGGAGGGACGGCGGCGACCAACCGGTGATGTCGCCGCCGTCGCGGCAGACGGTGGCGAGGCCGGGATCGGTGAGGAGTGCAGAGGGGCCGGGAAGGCGGGAGCCGACAGCCCAGAGGCGGAGCAGCGCGGCAAGGCGGCTAACGAGGACCCAGGTGACTGCGAGGAGGCCGACCCAGAGCAGCGCGTTGGTGCCCCGCTCGGCGTAGTCGCGGAGGAAGGCGCGGCCACCGCCGCACGACGCCTGCTGCGCGGGCCCGTCGCCGCTGAGGAGCGCGCCCAGGAGGGTGTACGGCACGGCGGCGTCGCAGGAGGAGGAGGCCATGGCCGGAGGGTGAGGTGCGGTGGGGCGCGGTTGGTAGTAGCTGGCGGAGTGGTGGCGAAAGCAGAGCCGGAGCTCTCCCTGTCCCACCCTCGGCAGGAAGAAGAGGGGAGGAGATCAGAGGTGGAACGTTCGCCGACGGCTCTTCTGAAAAAGATCTACAGGCCACACACAGTGACACAGATTGGGTGACTTTCGTTTCGGTCCAAGTACAGGTGACAATTTACAAATCTAGTCCTTGGCAACTGCTTTGGATTTTGGAATGATCACGTCAAGATAGGTAACTACAACTATAAAAAAAATGAGATTACCATTTAGAAACAAATGAAATTTAGTTTACAGATGTTTTTGTCTTATGCTAACCACTTCTACTGTATGCGCAACATATATATCTAGTTAGATCACACAAAAATGAATAACCAATCATAACTAAGGTACTCACGACCGAATGTCCACTTGTACCGAAGCATTACTCCTTATCTACTGCTGGGTCCTGATGTCCACTTGTACCGAAGCATTACTCCTTATCTAGTGCTGGGTATTGGGCCATGCCGGGCCAGCACGGGCGGGCCCATCGTGCCTCGGGCCAGAGCAAATCATGCAAGCACAGCCCGGCCATATCCTCGTGCCTGGCCGGGCTAGCACAAAGCACCATCAGGTAGGCCCAACACGGTCCGTAAGCATGCCGAGCCGCCGTCAAGCCGTGCCAACCCAAGCATGCCACGCATGGGGAACCGGACTGAGTCCGGTGGGCTCCAATTGTGAGCGCGTGTGGGGGTCGAGGCAGCAGACTGAGTCCGCTTGCCACCGGACCCTAGGTTTTCTAGTCTATGTGCTCAGTCTGGTGCCCTGTAATGGCTCCCTACTACCCTGTATTCCCAGTCCTAGTCTCCCACACGAGCTTTTTCATGCCGTGCCGAGCGGCCCATCGTGCCTAAAAACAAGGCACGACCCAGCCCGCCAATCGGGCAATACCAGCTCAGCCCATATGATTCCATGCCGGGTCGTGCTTCGGGCCACCAATTTCGAGCTGTGCTCAGGCCAGCCTGAATGGCCCCGCCCATACTCCTAGCACTATTCTTATCCAGTCATGTCCGAGCTTCTTCTTCCTCCTTCTCCTTCCTTCTACTACATCTCTCTCCATCCTTTTTTCTTTTCTTCATCCTGACCATAAGAATATGCAGGAGGGGACAAGGCACCTTGAGCTTGTTGTTCGGCTGACCGCCGACCGCCTGGTGGCAGCACTCCACTCCTTCTCTTTCTCTCTTTCCATAGGCAGCAACACATACCTCTTGTCCTCCCTCTCTCTCCTCGTGCCTCTTCCTCTCCCCTCTCTCTCACGTAAAGGCACTACACCAAAACAGGTCATATATACTGGTACATTAGTATCGGTTCATGTAGGATCGGCACAAATAAAGTTATTAGTGTTGATTCTTTAAAGGACATGCGGCAAAAATTTGGATGTGCCAGTGCTCATTACTAACCGACACATATTACTGATTATATGTGCCGGATCTGACTACAAATGAATGGAAGAAGGGGAGGAGCCTCTCGCAAATGAGGAGGTGTCGGCATCCAAGCGGCAGCGTTCCATATCGCCATCGGACGATGTCGATCTGTCTTCGGATCCTTCGGTGTGCGGCCTCGCCGGCTTTCCGAAGCCGGAGGACGGCGATGAAGACGGGCCGCTGGAGGATGACGAGACCTCCCGCTCCTTCGAGGAGGAATCAGAGGAGGTGGCCGTCACTATCCTTGAATTCACCCAAGGGTCAGACAACGGGGACACCTCCCCCGAGAATAGCAAGGAGGCGATGGGCCATGACGATGACATCGGCGGCTACTCTGACTCTGAGCTGGCGAGCGGCAGCGACGACGACGCCGCCTTCCTCAAGATAGCTAGTGTTGTACAGTAGTACGTAGGTAGCACCAGCAGCCTAGACCAGTGTGGTGCTAGTTAGGCTAGTTAAAAAATATTTTAAAATGTATTTGTGCCGGTTCTATATATAAGCCGGCACAGAAAATGGGTCATCCGTGCTGTTCACAACTGGCACAGATGATCGGCGATATTGGTGCATGTTGTTTTGTGCTGATTCAAAAATCGGTACTGACAACGATTTTGAATCAGCACCGATGTCGTGTTCTATATTAGTGGGGGGCGACGAGGGAGCGCCATTGTGCCGCTTGGAAGCCTGTCGGCCCCCTCCTGGAGATCACCATATAGGGGCTTGGTACTCCATTGTAAGGAGCAAGGAGCTAAATAGGGAACATGTATAATGCAACTTGGTAACTTGCAACGTCACTCTGTACGCATGAATCATGGTTTTTGCTCTAATGAAATACGCGTGAAGAATGTGAAACATTTCTATTTGCTTCTTGTGAAACGTGGTGTTTACTCTAGTGAAACATTATTTTTGCTCTTGTGAAACATTTGCTCGTATGAGTTGGAACATCTTTGAATAGTTGTGGGAACATGCTTTGACGATGTTTTATCAGTACTTTACCGATGTTTCATTAGTATTTCGCCATCTTTCATCAATACTTCGTCCATGTTTTCATCGATCCATGTTACATCAGTACTTCGCCATGTTTTGTTAAAAAAAAAATCGATGTTTCAGTTGGTTGAACACAATGAACGACCGAGATTGAATGGTCCACACGTGTGTCCGATGTAAATCCCTCCTATTGTATGTCTGATTTACGGTGCTCGCCCAACAATAATTAAGGCGCATCTTCAAAAATTCCAATAAATGGTATCGTAACTAAGCGGTGCACTGTACTTTTTCAAAAGAAGAAAAAAAAGGAAACGGTTTATGTTGTGCAATTATAAACGAAATCCCAAAAAACTTGAGAAATTCCAAATTTCTCTATATCACCCCCTTATGTAAGGGCTATAAATGGCACCTGAGTGTATCGTTTTCATGAGTCATATCTTAATATATCATGATGTATATAAATAACCATATATACCAAAATCCCAACACAACGTCTCTAGTAATTAGTTTCTTCCGTTTTCTCTTCTCTCGAGAGAGACATATTACTCTAGAATCTTTACTCATTTCAAGCTTAAAAACCATTCCCTATTGCATCTCGTGGCTCTATCATATGCTAGCCTTGTGGGCTGTGGTGCGTACACCGTGGGATGACAAATTAGAGGTCGGTACTTTCTCTTGCGAAAATGACGGACACACAGCATCACATCAAGATACCCATAATCCTCCCACAAGAAAGCCGAGCAACAAGTTGCTTCAAAGCAAGATCGCGCACAGCTCCCTTCGAGTTCGCGGCGAATTTTCAAGGATTTCCGCATGCGATTACGTGTCCTTGTGTGCCACGCGCGCTCGCCCATTACTCTTACTACCGTTTGCTTTGACTTGCTGCGGCTGCGATCCATCCGCGCGCCACTCGATCGCCAGTGTGATCTCTGCCAACCTTGCATCCATAAGTCAACTCGGCTGGGCATCTTTTATGTACTCTCGTAGCAACGTGTTGAGACATTGACATGGTTTTCAAAACATAACATCAATCATTTAAAACATAATATCAATCATTTATTCGCACTGTATTGTATCATGTTTCTTTTTAGACCTAGTAAAAAATACAATATTATGAGTGTATTTTTTGTCTTTGTTCTTCTTGGTTGTCCATCAAAATTAATGGGTGTTTTGTTACTTGAGGGTGGAGCTTCCCCTAGCTACTCTTCACCTTGCGTGTTGTTAGTGTTCAAGACTGCTTAAACTCGGTATATGTTTGCTTTCGTTTCGAATAAAATGGGAGTGGAGGAGTCTCCCCTTCTGAAAAAAAAGTAGTATTTTGTCAGCGAAACGATTCAATCATCTTCTTATGCTAATATAAATATGTTTAAAGACATCGATAACCAGAGTATATAAAGTTTGATTGTATGTATGTAGTCGTTGTCGTGATGGCGTGGGTGGATCCGAGTGAGGCATCGAGCTCCTCGAAAATTTCTAAAAATCACTTTAGTTAACTACCTTGTATTCATCTGTGTGATTTGTGTTTGAGTTTTTATTGGGGAAACTTTGCTTTAGGACACACGTAAGTCGCTTACACAGCAAATACATAAAATTTAAAGTGTCATATAGCCAATTATATCTTTTTATTGTGATTAGAGGATTATCAGAGGAAGTAGATTTAAATTATATTTACGCTAAATGCACATTGTGGACAGTGTGCAACACTTTTGACCAACAGGCACATTAAAAAAAGGAATAATCTGATCAGTCACCTTCTGATGTGATAGGATGTGATTAGCTTGATAGTAAAGACAACATGGTTCTCTTTCGGCGGTGAGAGCATCTATAGCAGGTATTTTATAATATTATTTATCTGACATTTTAAAGATAGAATAGCTATTAGAGGGAAGGAATCTTTTAGAGTATAGTGTAAAGTGTGAAGAAATTTTAGAGGATGGATAGAGTGTGTAGAGAATAGTGCTATAGAGTAGAAATTTAAAGTGACCGCTGAAGATGCTCTCACGGCCTCGTTTTAAAATGGGCTGACTTTGCACATATCGTTGGACAGCGACCTGGATGGATGGTGCAGAGAGTGCACTGGTTTTGAGTTTGATATGCTCCATCGATTGGTCACCGATCTGTTTGGACATATTACTACTTAATGGTAACTAACCTACTTAGCCCACTGAGTAATTAGTTTATGCGTGCGTTTAGTGGCAACAACAATAGCGAGCGCTTTACTGCCCACTGTTCATCAAGTTCATGGGACGATATATGCGTGGAAGAACTTTTCTCTATATGAAATTAGCAATTTATCATGCATGGATGGCAATCAGCTATTGGATGTTCATCTGTTTCACCTTACGGCTCCAAAACTGTTGCATCCCTGTAAGACGAGGGTAATAGGGGTAAAACTTGGATGCGCACACACTTGATGCTCGCCCCACCCCACATCCCTACATCATTTGCGACACACATACATGTGTGTGCATCCTGAACACACACCAAGAATATTAGAGGTTCAACTGAACGCACACATGTTTATGTATGTCTAGGTTAACCCTCAGAATAATATGAGAGAAGAGACATTCGGGTATTGAACCGACGGATAGTACTGTGCACAGCCAGGAAGCTGCCACCCGAGGAAGGCTCAGCAGGTTAGTTTCGGCTAGATTAGGCAAGACAGAAGGATGCAGACCTAACTAGCATTTTCAGACTTGAGACTATCTTCAACCATATTCCCTTCATTTTCTTTCCTTCCCTATTCTCTTCACTATATTCGTTCCCTTTATTTCCCACCATCTTCAACAGTATCCCTTCGAAGGAAATGATATAGAAAAAGAAGAGAGAATACCTTTCTGAAGGGAATGGAAAAGAAAATCCCTTCCGAAAAGGAACAGTGAAAGGAATCTGTTGGAGCCTATTTTCTTCGTGACGGGAATCCTGCCCGTGAAGGAACACCCTTGGAGATAGTCTCAGAACATCGAATAAAAGTGCAGAAATTGTTGGATAAATCATCACTTTCAGGTTTAATTTAATCAAATAAATTAGGAACACAAACTGATTAACTAGCAGGAATATACAACACGAGTGTGCTGTAGGCGTGTATGTACCAGATGCATACAAATATCTCTCTAATATACTCATGTTTAGTAGTAACAGGATAATTAACACGACAGAGTGCGGTACGTACCGATCTTCCTGAGAGGCGAAACCGGGAAGTGATGAAAACAACCCTGTCGCGATCGCAGCGACGACGTAGAGGAAACAGGTAGCGGCAACGAGGAAGCATATTGCGAGCAGACGTGCCGAGCGCTTTCCAAAAACCTTATCCGTCCTCTCGCGATGCAGGATTGCAAGGATGGTGGGTTCCGGAGAACTGCTCTCCCGATGACCAGTGCACGCCGGTGCATCGGGACGGAATAGTCAATCTCTGGCAGCACAGTGGATTGGAAGGGGAGAAAACCCTAGCTTCTTACTTTGTTACTCCCGGGCAACGACCGTATGGTTTATATAGAATAGATCAACGGTCGAACGTGTCACAATCAGACTAGCATGATCTCCATATCTCATAACTGATTCTCATAACCGATTCAGAATTTCTAGAGAGCAAAAAGAAATAAACTGCAAAAGGAGGTCACACCTATGCAAGCAACTGAACCCGATTTTGGCGGACCATTCACGCAGGTGTCGTGCGCTCGCGCCGCCCCATCTCACCTCAGTCCAAGCTCGAGCCCAACCCGGCGAGACAAGACGAGACGAGCGAGCATGCGTGTCTGTTCTTTTCTCTCTCTCCCACATGAGCTAGCCACACTCCACTACTAAAGAGTTCCCACACCCCTTCCATATGCGGGCCTTTGAGATTTTCAGGAATTATTCTCAAATAAATGGGTCAAGCTCGTATATTCCAACAATCTCCTACTAGATCTCAAAGTCCCGCTAAGATTTGCCTGTTTCAAAAACTGTATGATATACCAATGTTTTTATGGAGACCTGTTAAGGTTAAACATCCATCTAGAACTCCAATCTACACTCATCCGTAACTTAAACAATGGACTAACCTTTGAATTGCAAGTTTTGTGCGAACAAGTTTTACTTAAGATCATTATTGATATTTGCCTGCCAATAGTATACCCCTCGGGTAGAGTATATAAGTCGTACTCCTTGATCTCTTCATGAGCTTACTAGAGATTACCTAAGTCTCATAAACTGCGACTAACAATCAAGCTTACATAGATGTGTTGTTTCAAGAATGCTATGCAGGACAGCATCTTCGCTAATTAAAGACAACATAACACATTAAGGCAATGGCCAACTTGCCTTACAGATGCTGAGAATATTGCATCTTTACTGGAGTAGGCTGGAAAATACTCTCATTCAGTTAACTAATAGCTTGTTCTTCTCAGACGCTAATTCATAGGATCTCCGATCACATAGGTTGGGTTGCCACTATGGCATAACTCACGTGATTCTCATGCCCAGCTCATTCGATGCATTATCTATCACATTCTGTGATAATCTCTTTGTAAAAGGGTCTGCCAGTTATTAGCTGTTTGGATATAATCCAAGGCTATTACTCCGGAGTTTCTCAATTCTCTAACAGACTTCAAACGGCTTACATGTCTTGAGGACTTCATGTTGTCCTTAGAGCTATTTATTTTGGTAATGACCGTTTGATTGTCACAGTTCATAAGAATAGCTGGAATCGACTTTTCAACCGCCGAACCACTGGAAGATCCATCAAGAGCTCACGCAACCATTCTACCTCAGCAGTTGATGTATCTAATGCAGTGAGTTTTGCTTCCATGGTTGACCTCGTCAAAATGGTATGTTTGCATGACCTCCATGAAATAGCACCTCCGCCAAGAGTGAATGCATATCCACGTGTAGCCTTTATCTCATCAGCATCAGATATCCAGTTTGAATCACTATAACCCTCTAGTACTGGTGGGTACCCGGTATAGTGCAGTCCATAATTTATAATACCAAGCAGATAGTGCATGACTCGCTTAAGTGCACCCCAATGATCATCACTTGGGTTAGAAGTAAACAGGCTCTATTTGCTTATAGCAAATGAGATGTCTGTCTTTCTGTGCTAGCTAAGTACATGAGAGATCCAATGTATAACAGCCTATTTTTGGGCCCCTTTAAAAACTATTTCAAAAAATTAAAATTGAATTGCATTTCTTGTATCTACTATTCATCATATGAAAATTCCTATTTCTTAAATTCAAAATTCAAATTAGAAATGCAAAATTCTTTCAAAATTGCACCTTAAATATAAAATTCAACTTTTATAACTTAATCAAAAAGGAATTAAATTTTTTGAATTTGAATTCTAAGTTCAAATTATAAATTCCACTTACACCCCTAATTCAGCGCTTATCCTACTTATCTCGTGTCTTATTTGACTTATCTCACCTTTTTATTACTTTTTGAGTCGTTTTTTTTTTATCTCGTAGGCGTGTGTATAAGCTCTCTAAACCCCAAAATTGAAGGCCAACCGGCTCTCAATGCTATCTCAAAAAATTCTCGAAGTGACAATATAAGGCAAATAAGTAGGATAAGATAAGCTGAAAAGAACCCACCCTTAGTGTATCGGCAAAAAAACCAGCCATCGTTAAACCAAAGTACTTGATCTAAGACTTTTGGATTGTTGGATAAATCAATACTTTCAGGTTTAATTTAATTAGATAAATCATGAACACAAACTGATTAACTAGCAGGATTATGTTGCACGAGTATGTTGTAGTCATGTATGTACCCGATGCACACAAATATTCCTCTAATATACTCATGCTCATAAACAACAGGATAGTTGACATGACAGAGTGCCATCCGTACCAATCTTCCTCAGAGGCGAAAACGAGAAGTGATGACGACGGCCCCATCACGGCAATGTAGTAGCCGAAGCAGATCGCAGCGATGACGGAGAGGAAGCAGGTTGTCTCGGATTATATAACGATCTTTATATCTCGTAACCAATTCCGAATTTCCGGAGAACGAAGAGCAAAAAGAAATAAACTGCAAAGTGAGGTTGTGCTCGTGCAAGCAACTGAACCCGATTTTGGCGAACCATTAATGCAGGTGCCGTGCGTCCGCACCGCCCCGGCCCGGCGAGGCGAGAGTGTGTGTTCTTTTCTTTCTCTCTTCCACATGACGTAGTGGGGTGAAGCACACTCCACTATTTAAGTTGGTGTCTCCTCACCCCAAGTAGCAATGCGGTACTAAAAAGTTCTCGCACCCTTTCTATCCGTGTGCCTTTGAGATTTTTAAAAATTATTCTCAAATATATTCCAACAGAAACCCATCACTGCCATGACGATGCCTGCTCTGCTCGCCCGAGCCACCATAGCCAGCAATGAATCTGAAAGCTCAACTTGGCGAAACTGCCGTTGTTTTCACTAGCACGAGAGCATGCATCTGCGCAAATGGGCAGCCTTTTTCTCTCCGCCTTGGAAGCAAGAGAAGACGTATCAACGATCAGAACAGTAGCACCCGTGCAGTACATTCCGATTCCAGTACATCGCAAGCTCGCAAGTTGAGACCGCATTGAAAAGTCGAAGCAACATGTTGCAGGCACTGGCCACTTGCTAGTTGCAACTGTGCCTTCTCCACCTATCCATGCTGGCCTTCGGGCCGACGTCGCAAGTGGGCCCACTTACTGCGAGGGCGTGTCCCGTTCTTGGCCAGGGACGGAGCCAGAAAATTTTATCCCGGAGGGCCAAAAAGAATCATCATTTTATCGAAGGGGCCAAATAGAACATTTTTAATATTTTAACTTGCAAATGTATATATTTGTAAGGAATTTTAGAACTTTTCTACTATTTTAACTCGCAAATCCATATGTACTTGAGAGTTTTTATAACTTTTCACTATTTTGGCATATAAATCGATGGGTATTTGAGAATTTTTGCTAGTATATATATAGATATATAAGCATGTACATGAAACATGGGGGGGCCAAGCTCCAAGTAGCCCCCCCTGGCTCCGTCCCTGTTCTTGGCCCCATCTCCATCGGTAAGTAGAGTAGCAAGTGTGTTGGGTACTTGGGTGTTTGCCTGCGGTTCTCAACCCAGAAGTAAGTGGGCCACCAGGACGCGCGCGGCGCGCCCCACGGATAAGAGCGCGGACACGTGTGCCGCGCAGGTTGGCCCATGTGTGCATGTTGGCTGGTTGGCCACGCTGATTGGACAGGTTGCCCTTTCGTGATGTGCTCACCACGTCTTTTTCCAACACTAATAATCTATATTTCTTTGGGAAAATGTTGCATCAAAGTTGAGAGAGGGAACAAAATATAAATTACGGTGAAATTTTCGTAGTTGGGCAGATCTGGCGGCGCAGAGCGCCAGAAAGGCCGGTGGCCATCGGATGCATGGGAGATAGTACACGGAATTGTAAGTTAGCTCCACGGCCCAGGCAAGGCACGTACCATCCGAAACTTAACGGGAACGGCCCAAAAGATCGTAAAAGCAGCCCAAAAACGTACCAAAACGCACGTCCGCCTCTGCCTCTTCAGGTTGGCCCACTATAAAGCCACCAGCCGCCTCAACCACCTATGCCAACTTATTTCTGGGTTCATTTATTGTAAAGAATTAAAAATTCATTTTATATTTATTCTTAAAAATTGTAAATTATAACTTATAAAATTATAAAATATGGAAAGAATATTGGTTCATTTATAATTTTTTATTTTTTTTTAAATTTACAATTTTCAGCGACGATTATTATTTAGAATTTTCTAATGGATGGAAAAAATTAAAAAGGTGGGTATTTCCGTATTTATTATTTTTTAAAAAAGAACCAAATGAGAGAGCTTAATAATTTTTTTGGCAAAAAATGAACGAAATGAGAGGCCAAACCAGCACGGTTGGAAAATATATATATATAACAGACCGGAGTTGTCGCGCAGCTACACAGATGAAAAAAATATGACCATTTCCATATTTATGATTTTTTTGGGCAAAAAAATATATATTTGCCTTACTATTTTTGGACAAAATTAAGTCAAATCTCGCCCTTTCAAAGGGCGGGATTAATTCTCGCCCGTTGGAAAAGCGATTTAAACCCTATACTGGATTTCGGGCAGGGGGAGCAGGTTCCAGCCAAATATCGCCACCCCAAAGGTTGATTTTTATTTCCCGCCCTTTAGGATGAAGACGGGCACCTATTTTTTAATTTTTAAAAAGAAATATTTTTTATTTTAAATTATTTTTAAATATAAAAATATTAAAAAATTCATCCTATTATTAGGGGTAGGAGTCGTTCTCCTTATCCAATGGGCCAGCACTGAATCCCAACAAACTACCCAGTTTCAACTTTCAATAGGTCCAGACTCTAGAAGTAGAGGTGGCCAATGGGCCAGCCCTATTCGGACCCGGTTCATTTTTGCCCCGTTTGCTTTGGGCCCGGTTACTATACGAATCGGGCCAACTAGGCTAACTGGCCGAGGTTTGAGACCAAGTTCGGTTCGGATAAAGAACTGAACGAACCAGGTTGGCCTGGCTCATATTTGGCCCGATCGACCCCTTTGGTGCTGGTTGGCCCGCTACAAGAAAAATATTTTTAAAAATTTAGAAAATTAAGAGAATTTAAAAATGGCAAAAAAATCATGAAAATGATAAAAAAAAATCCAAGAAATATAAAAAATATTTGAAATGCACCGAAGAGCTTATTACGGATGTAATACGTGGCTGCCTCATTAAAAACTCTGCCAAGTAAAAATTCAAAGTTGAGAAACATTGACAAAGAAAAAGGAGTATTGTCTAAAGCTCTACAATACAAATACAAATATTTCAAAAGCCTTCTTCATCAAGCTTTAGGCCTCCGAATGTAGCCTCCAGTTCTTGATTGTGCCTCTTGGCGGTGAGACTCTAGACTCGTCTTTCTGTTAGCGCCCAATCCTTCGTGGTTAGCAGTATTTCAACCATGTTGCTATGGTGGAGAGTTCATCTATCCTCAAGTATTCTCCCTGCGAGACTGAAAGCAGACTCTGAGGAAATCGTGGAGACTGGAACAGTTAACACATTCGGTGTTAGGATGGATAGTACTAGATATGTTCCACTATGCTGCTGCCACCATGTGAGAATATTGAACTCCTTTTCCTGAAAGTCAATGGTGTCCTTCGCTAGGTATGAGGCAAACTCACCGGTAGATCCGTGTGATGGTGCCTGTGCGATCTGAGATGTTGTCCTTCAAGAAATTGAATTGTTCTTATCCATGAATCCATGATAGATTTTTAAAAGGATATCTTCCTGCCTGTCTGTTGAACTAGTGGCGACCATTGTGGACAAACTTCTACATATTTTTCTTCATATTTTCTATACAAATCATTCAGTAAACTTCTAATCTCATGAATATAATTAGAGTAATCTATGTCAGTAACAGTACCAAGATGTGCTAGAACATTAATTAGTCCTGAAAGTTTGGCCCTAGGGTCTAACGAAAAAGCAAAACAATATAAAAATTGAAGTTCTCTCCAATATTTTTTATATTTGGCTTTCACATGACTAACTGCATCAAATAAAACAACATCATTTTTAAATCTCTTCAAATGATTAGCGATATGATAAATGCATTGAATAATAGAACAAGACGTAGGTTCATACACAGCAAAAGCTGTGAGGGTGGCTTCATAAAAAATATCTAAAAATGAATGTAAATAAGTAAGTACCTGCCAAACTTGTGGAGTTATTGAAAATTAAAAAACTTACATGTATGGTAATACATGCTGAAGCATAAGGTTGATGGAATTTCACCTAACAGGCATGTCTAAACAAATTTCCTAAGTTGTACCTGTGATGCACAACAATAGTTCTTTCATACATTAATTCTTACATTACATCTATTTAAAAATGAGATGGCATCCCGAATAGTCTAAAGATAAGGTTGCAATCTTTTCAGGCCGCTTTTAACAATTAGATTAATAATGTGACATGCACAATGTTGATGCATTAAGAAAGAATCAGCATATGTAGCTAGTAGAGGTATCAAAATGTTCGTGGCACTAGTATTAGCTGATGCATTATCTAAGGTAATGAAAAAAATTTTATATGTTATTTCAAATTCCTGAACAACATTCATAATGCTATTAGCTATATGCTCACCTGTGTGATTAACATCTATAAGTTTTAGAGCAATTATTTTTTCTCTATTTCCTAATTTTGGTTAACATAATGAGCAACAACACTTAAATAATCTTCCTTAGCCTTATCGAGCCAGATGTTCGAGGTTAACGAAATAAAAAAGTGTAAGTTTTAAACTCATATTTTAATTTTGACTTATTGTTATACAATTTTTTCAAATCTCTAGTTATCGTCTAACGGGAAACACCAGCAAATATAGGATTATGAGCAATTTTAATATATTCTTGAAAAGCAAGAGATTCACCAAATTCTAAAGGCAAATCTTCAAAAGCAAATAGACGACATAAAACCTCTCTAGCTACTTCGAGATTGTAGTCCCAATTACTTTTTGTACCATTAGGGTTGAACGTCTTTCCTCTTCTTACACGTCGCGGCGTGCCTCTTCAAGTGTCTCGTGCCTGAGCTTGTCATCGCCGATAACTCATATCAACAAATTTTACATCTACCTACATACCTTACTTACCATCCGTTGATAAGGTGTTTCAACTCGTCAAAATCGTCCCATACCCAGATCAGTTCACTTGGGCCCGTTACGATCTAATGGTATCAGAGCCCGAAACACAGGTTGAACTGAAAGATCCGTAGGGTATTTTCCTGTTCCTTGTGTTTCTGTTTCTTCATCTGGATCCGACACACTATAATTAATCGGTTCATAGTCCTCTAGTCTTAAATCGAACTGGCTGAGATGAAATTCATCGTATGCAAAATTTTCATCGGCCATTTCGAATAGCTGCAGCTGCAAAACAATTGAAAAAATAAATTAGAGAATGAGAAATACAACGAAAAAATATTGCTGTGATACAATCATACAAACCTCACGCTACCGAATCTGGAAATTAGAAATTTTTTTTGCAAAATTTCCAAACTTTGTCCAAATCCGCAAAGAACAATTAAATTTTTAGCTCGCAATCCGGAGAAGAAAATGTGGTTGGAAGTGTGGCTGGATGGGGAGGGGACTATGCCTATTTATAGGAAAAAATTGAGATTTTTTGGAATTTCCTTCTATCAAAGGTCCAAACGGTCAAAAAAGACTATATTCATCCAACAGTATATTTTTCTGAAAACGAATAGAACGAATTGAGCGAGCCAAGCCAGCCCGCTTTGACCGCATGGCAGGGTCGCGTGTTGTGGCGGCAGGACGCGTGCAATTGGCGCCCACCATGTGGCACGGCCGCGTTAGGTGCAGATAGCCAGGTGCGGGCGCGGGCATTGGCACGAGCGCGTGGGCAAGGCTAAAAATTTGAATCGATGTACAGGAAAATGGGCCAAACAAACGAACCAGGCTGGCTCATTTCGCATAGTAACGAATCGGACCGTGACAGCCTGATGAGCCGAGAGTTAGGTCCAAGCATGGTTCGCTGAACCGGACCGGACCAGTCCGGTTCGTTTCATAACTGAACTAGACCGGGCCGGCCTAGTGAACAGTAACAGGCCTTCGGATTCCGTTCGTCTGTTTCGGCCCATATGGCAGCTCTAGCCAGAACCCATTGATTCCTAGGGTTAGACTGGATCGATTCGATCCCTTCGGACTTGCTGCTCGCCGGCTCACCGCGCCCGTCGGTAGTCCTCACGCCACCGCTAATCCTCGCGCCACCGCCGCCGCTCCTCGTTCACACCACCGCCGCTCCTCCTAAACCCTAGATTCCCCCAACCGCGACGATGCCGTCGGCTCCTGGTCCGGTAGCCGTGGCGTCGGCGGCCGCGCCGGCAGTCGGGATCTCGCCGGAGCTGTACCCGTCGGAGGATGATCTCCCGTACGAGGAGGAGATCCTGCGGGAGCCGTTCAAGCTCAAGGGGTGGTGGCGCTACCTCGTCGCCCGCGCCGCCGCGCCGTTCGCGAAGCGCGCTGTCATCTACGAGCGCGCGCTCAAGGCGCTTCCGGGGAGCTACAAGCTCTGGCATGCTTACCTCCGGGAGCGCCTCGACCACGCGCGGCCGCATCCCATCTCCCACACGGCCTACTCCTCCCTCAACAACACGTTCGAGCGGGCGCTCGCCACCATGCACAAGATGCCGCGCGTGTGGATCCTCTACCTCACCTCGCTCCTCGACCAGCGCCTTCTCACACGCGCGCGCCGCGCGTTCGACCGCGCACTTCGCGCACTGCCGGTGACGCAGCACGACCGCATCTGGCCGCTGTACCTGCGGCTCGCGTCGCTCCCTGCCTGCCCCGTCGAGACCTCGCTACGCGTGTTCCGCCGCTACCTCCAGTTCGACCCCTCCCACGCCGAGGACTTCATCGACTTCCTCATCTCCGCCAAGCGCTGGCAGGAGGCCGCCGACCGGCTCGCGTCCGTGCTCAACGACGACGGCTTCCGCTCCGTCAAGGGGAAGACCAGGCACCAGCTCTGGCTCGAGCTCTGCGAGATCCTCACCAAGCACGCAGATGAGGTCGCTGGTCTCAAGGTGGACGCCATACTGCGGGGCGGAATACGCAAATTCACCGATGAGGTTGGCAAGCTGTGGACCTCGCTGGCCGATTACTATGTGAGGAGGACTCTGTATGAGAAGGCGAGAGACGTCTTTGAAGAGGGGGTTGCTTCAGTGATGACGGTGCAGGAGTTCAGTGTGGTCTTTGAGGCGTATACACAATTTGAGCAGAGTATGCTTGCTGCAAAGCTGGAGGCTGCTGATGAGGAGGGGGGTGCAGGGAGTGACGAGGATGAGGAAGGGGACAGGAAGAATGGGATGGAGAAGCTATCGAAGAAATTCCTTGCAGGGTGCTGGTTGAATGATGAGGATGATACTGATTTGAGGCTGGCAAGGTTCGAGCAGCTGCTGGATCGCAGACCAGAGCTCCTCAGCAGTGTACTATTGCGACAGAATCCACATAATGTGGAGGAGTGGCACAGGTGAGTCTGGTTGCAATAATGATTTATATCTTCTCAAATTCAGGATGATGTTAAGTGGCTAAATCATACTACATTATACTACCTGTTAATGTGAGATCCCAACTATGTATAGTTGTAAGTGTCTACACATTTTACATAGTTGCTATGTAGTTACTTTGTTATACATATTTCTTTAGTCAGTGATAGTGAGTCTCCCATGTGCAATTCTTATCTAAAAGATCCAACGATATACAGTTGTATGTGTCTGAATTTGAACATATAGTGCCTAAGTGTTTTCACGTTGTAGCCCAATAATGCATGCTACAATTTACAATTTCATTTCCTATCCTCAAACTTGATTGAATTGGCTAAAAATGTGATAATATGTGCAGGAGGGTGAAGCTTTTTGACAAGGACCCTGCAAGGCAAGTGTCAACCTATGTTGAGGCTGTAAAAACTGTGGACCCAATGAAGGCAGTTGGAAAACCCCATACTCTGTGGGTGGCATTTACAAAGATGTATGAGAAGCATAATCGTCTAGATAGTGCTGAAGAAATATTTAAAAGAGCCACCCAAGTGAACTATAAGGCGGTTGACCACTTAGCTAGCATTTGGTGTGAGTGGGCAGAAATGTTGCTGAGGCACAGCAATTTTGACAAGGCAATTGAGCTGATGAGGCAAGCAACAGCAGAGCCCTCTGTCGAGGTTAAGCGGCGAGGTATAATTTGTTTTGTTCAGTTGTGTTAATTGCTCATGTACTTTACAAATTTTTTTCCTAACGATATGTTTTGTGCAGCTGCTGCTGACGGGAACGAGCCTGTCCAAATGAAATTACATAAATCTTTGAAGTTATGGAGCTTCTATGTGGATTTAGAGGAGAGCCTTGGAACCTTGGAATCAACCCGTGCAGTGTACGAGAGGATACTCGATTTGCGAATTGCAACCCCTCAAATAATTCTGAATTATGCATACCTTCTTGAGGTAGGATCCTTCCCCAAACTCCACAATTTTGAAGTTTTAATTATTATTTTCTTACATCTAATAATAAAATGGCTCTTTGCTATTTTCCTCCTCTGCAGGAGCACAAGTATTTTGAAGATGCATTTAAAGTGTATGAAAGAGGTGTGAAGATTTTCAAGTATCCCCATGTTAAGGACATTTGGGTAACCTACCTCACAAAGTTTGTAAGAAGGTATCAGAGAAGCAAGTTAGAACGAGCAAGAGAACTGTTCAATGAAGCTGTCCAGCAGGTACTATCACCCCCCTCCTCTCTGTTTTGTTAGATATAGTTGGATGCATTGTTTCTTAGGCAGTTAGATTTATGTTTGTGGTATGACATACAAATTCACTAACGAAAAGTATGCCAAAAAAATCTATGTTCCAACTTGAGTTTTGTTGTCAAACTAATTGAACTGCTTTTAATTAAGCTGCTAGCAACATACGTTGTCAAAATACACTCCTAAGATATTGCTGGCAATCATGAAGTTTGTGTTTGTTTCTTAAGAACGAGTCATGCTAATTCTTGTTTAGTGACTTTTGCATTGTTGCATATTTTTTTGTTATTACCATTCACACTAGTTGCTTCTGTTTACTTTTGGAACCTTTTGTCACTTCTTCTTATTATGTATGTGCACTTGCTTGCATGTTTGGACACTGACGCACTTGGTTAATTCTTGCATATTCCTCTTCCTGCATGGCATTTTAATTTTAAAATATTAGTTTTCATTTCTTGCCTCAATACTTACGTTTTGCTTCTTTGAATCAGGCTCCTCCACACGAAAAGAAAGCTATATATTTGCAATATGCTAAACTGGAGGAAGATTTTGGCCTTGCAAAGCGTGCTATGAATGTATATGATGAAGCTGTAAGGGCTGTTCCTAACAGTGAAAAGATGAGTATGTATGAAATATATATAGCACGAGCTGCTGAACTGTTTGGTGTTCCAAAGACAAGAGAGATATATGAGGTGCACACATTATCTTTTTTGCTTACTGTTTTACAGTGCAGTTTTATGGTTTCTCTGTTAGAATAGTAATATATGTCCCTTTTTTTAAATTCAATTTTCTTATGAGGTGGCAATTTTCGTGAACAAAAAATGTGTATATATCTCAGCTGGTTAGCCTTGGTTTATTCATTAATTCATGAATTAACAATAACAATTCTTCTATACTCTGATACTCATTTGTAATGACCCATTTGGCTACAAAGAGATGTTCTTTTTGCTGTGCACTCTACACACCAGATTTATAGCATGGCTGCTCCTACAATATTCACTCATGTTTTTCTGGAAATGCACACTGACTTTGCTTCATGGTGTTTGTTGCCATCTTTGCAGCAAGCCATCGAATCTGGTCTCCCAGACAGAGATGTTATGACAATGTGCATGAAGTTTGCGGAGCTTGAAAGAAACCTTGGAGAAATCGATCGTGCTCGTGCCATTTATGTGCATGCGTCCAACTACGCTGATCCTAACTCTCATCCTGAGTTTTGGAAGAAATGGAATGACTTTGAGATCCAACATGGAAATGAAGATACATTCAGGGAGATGCTTCGCATTAAACGTACTGTTGCCGCTAGCCGCAGTCAGGTATGTCACATGGGTCAACTTTACCTGCAGTTTTACATCAGCTACCCCTTGAAACTAATTCTGTACTTTTGTGCCATGTACAGTCGCACTTCATACTCCCAGAGTACTTGATGCAGAAGGACCAGAGGCTAAACCTGGATGAGGCAGTTGACACTCTCAAGCGTGCCGGCGTCCCTGAGGATGAGATGGCAGCCTTAGAAAGGCAACTAGCATCTGGGCCATCCACGGCACCACAACCAGCTCCAAGCACCAGTACAACTGCTGCCAACCGGATGATGAACTTTGTGAGTGCTGGAGTAGAGGCGCAGGCTGAGGGCAGCAGGCAACAGGCTGCTAACAACGAGGACATCGAGCTACCTGAAGAAAGTGATGAGGAGGAAGATGTCCAACTCGCGGAGAAGAGTGTTCCTGCAGCAGTGTTTGGAGAGCTCGGTAAGAGAGCTGCAGAGAACAAGGAGGAAAACTCGGGTGCCCAAGAGAATGAGCAGCTGGGCGCTCTTGAGAGGATCAAGAGGAAGCGCCAGTAGTGTGGCTAATGAGGTAGTTGTTGTAAACATGTTCTGATTCTGATTGGTCTTTACTCGTGTACAAGAATTTACGGGAGTTAACGCGTAAATGTTGATACGTGACCAATTTTCTGTACACTCTTGTAATACATATCAGCTGCATCTTCTTCCAATCAAATCAAACTATTTTGATTCGTCAGAAAGTAAAATGAGATGATGTGCCCCTCTATTGAAAAGATAAAGAGTTGGAAGGTAGAGCGCCAATGGTGATAGCATGTAGTTCAAAGCTGTGTGAAATTGGCACTTGGAAAAGATTACAGATTTGTCACTTGATACATAAACTCCAGATATAATCCGAAGATAAATTAGCTTGATCTCATAGCCCGTCGATTAAAAGCACTCAGAAAAAATGGAAAGAACGTAGCTGAAGGCCATCATCACAAAATATCAGCAATCTCGAGACACTGATCCAGTATCTGTGCAGTCTGAAGGTTATGCAGTCCAAAAATATTAAAAGGTCGATCAAAAAGAACATTTAAATGACGAGAAAATAGAGCGTCTCTTGAGCCGCAAACAGTTTGTCCAATCTATCTGTGCAGTCTGAAAAGGATGGTTAAAAAAGAGCCGAAAAAACTGTACAGTTTCTCCAACGAGTTCCATTTTGATCTCTCGTCAGTATGCCTTCCTTACTAACTAATTTGTACAGACGAATCAATCCTACGGCGAGTACAACCCCGCATCCAAATGATCCTGACACTCACATGAGGGTACATCACTTTACGTAATCGGCACCATCAAGAAAATGTGCATACTCTGTCCCATTCAGTTTGTTGTTCACATCCCCCCAGTTCTTGACAAGGTTTGGAAGTGGACTCGTGTGAATCTTCACCTGCCTGCTGACCAACTTCCTCGCTGGAACACCAAGGAATTCTTGCACCCGGGATAATGCCTGCATGCATAGAGATGCTATTAAGTAACCAGCAAACTTGTTCATCCTTCATTAGGGCATTTAAATGTGTTCACTACATCTCTCTTGCTGATTATGTCCTCGTAGTACAGGACCATGTGCCGGGTGCTCCTGAAGTAATCTAGGCAATCTCTGATGTACTTCTCAACATTTCTAATGTTCAGAATCAGAGTTGACACATCCATCTCTGGTTTGAATTTTGCTAGTATCTCAGCCTGCCCAGAAGAAAATATACTGATCAGATAATGCACTTGCCAATGAAACCAACAGGTTGCAAATCAAAAGGCAGGAAAAGATGGTGGTTCAAAGAAGAAAGGAAGGGCATCAAAATGCACCGTTTTATTTTATTATTATTATTTTTGCTCCTTGCAAATCACCATCAGTGAGTTCTCATTTTTCTTAGAAATGCAAAAATGCAAGTTTGAAGTTCCACCAAAAACTCAATGCTAGTTATAGAATTACAGATTCCATAAATGCATATAAGTAATTAGTTTTAGAACTTCATAACCCAAGGAAGAAAAAACAGGGTCCCCCCGTTTTTATATGAAGAGAACATGGCTCCTTCCAGATGCAGTATAGGTGTTCCTACATTGCTGATCCAATATAGCACATGCGTCTTCAAATAGTTTATATACATATTTTATGGAAAATGGGCTGAGTGACTGAGTGTAATACAATATATAGAAAAATGTTAGAAACAAATTTATTTCAGTAAAAGTTTGTTCGAAGAAACCTCTTCCTTTGAGTGAACGTGAGATTTATGGGTTCCATTCAACTGCTTTGCATCTCTGTCATAGTCATTGGCCAATACAGAGATAAGCCTGCGTAATGTATTTCTCCTGAAGAGAAATATCACAGAGACACCCTTCTTGTTTAAATAACTAACTATATCAGCATGATGGTTCATAAGCCCCTGGGAAACATAATAATGATAGTTAGTGACATGCATGTATTTGAATTTTGTTACATGTAAGCATAACTTTGCTCATGCTAATAAAATGTTCATTGAACAACAATACAAATGTCAACACTGATAATCTTCTTTGACCAGCCTATGCTGTAGAAATACAAAGAGTTATTCAGTGAACATCAGAACATAGCATTGAGATTTGAGAATTACAGGCATATTATGTTGTGGTGGTGTTAAAAATTCTTGCTACATTTCTGACAAAATTCAAACTATTGGCAAGCAAACTAAATAAGAAGAACAAGCTTCTCTCTCTCTCTTTTTCTGTCCATAAAAGAACCAGACTAGAGCGTGATATCAGTAACTATGCTAAGGCTCAGCCTCAAGCTGTGGAATATCTAAAATCAGAAGTAGCAAAACAGCCAACTTGAAAAGAAAAGCTAGACATCTGAATATTCGCATGGACCAAGAAAAAGGTGACGTTAACATACCTGATTTAGCATCCACTTTAATCCAAATGCAGCTGTGCACTCATTCTTTGCAGCACTGGTTAACCAGTCCAAATTATACAGTTTGTCAAGTGTGTGCAAGATAGATGAGATATTTTCTCTTCTATCCACTCTGTTAAATATTTCGCCATTTGAACTGATGTTAGGGTGACTATTTAGCAGAGTCTCAAACCATCCACTTCCTGATCTTTGCATTGATACAATCACAAAGAATCGAACAGGAGTACAAGAGCACTCCCCCCTATAGAAGGCAAAATTGAAGCAACGTGAATAACAAAATGCACATACATATACGGGGCTACCAAGATAGAGATTATATATGCTCTGAGGATTGAGGAATATTACCTGTTATAACTACTAGGTTTTGGGAAGTGCACATAGCGCAGCTCCTTGTATGGAACATAGGATTTTATGCAAAGATTTTTCGTTTGCTTTCCTCCACTATCCTCCTTCCCTTTGTTCTCTAGTGTTATTTGATTGAAGGACAAGTAGCATACATAGAAACCCAATATTGCGATGAGGAAGACAAGAATCGGTCGTGGCGAAAACGGTGCTCCCTTGGAACCTTTAAGTGAATATGGGTGCTGCAAATACGAAATTCATGATGAGAGATTACTGCTAGCAAACATGGGAGACATAGAACTTGAAGAACTGTGCAGTCTGTGATTACCATCTTCTGCTTGCAGTAAAAAATCTACTGTGTCGGCCGATTTCTGCGTCTACCGGTTGCCCACGGCAAACAAACATGTTCAATCCTCATTGATATCAAATCACAGTGCATTCTTGCAATTAATAGATTCCTGCAGCTAGCAACCCATAAAACAACATTACTGCCAATAACTAGAATCTGCTTAAAGTAATGCTTACCAAAGTTCACCAAATAACAATTCCGTGGAGATCAAGAGACCCCAGGGTTTCTCGTCAGAAAAAGAGAGAGCTCAAGACCCAGGTTGAGGGGAAAGAAACCCAAAAATAGGATTTAGCACCGAGAACGCAGGAGGAGAATGCAGATACGGGAGCTCCGTGAAATGTTGAAAAAAATCGCTCGCCAATGCTTGTCGCACCAAGAATCCCCAGGGAGATAAAGAAAGAAAACCCAGGTGGGGGATTCAGCTCCATAATGTCGGCGAAACCCACCAAAAGAAGAAGGGAAAGATCCAAAGCTAGCTAATTGAAGCTGGGCTGAGAATAACCCATGTGAGATTAGCAGCCAGAACAAACCTAAAATGGGTCAAGATTTGGATTTGCAAGAAGAATCACGCAGCAGAGAGAGGGCTTGAGCATTCAGTGCCCACAGAATCCTAAAAAAAAATGGCAACAAAGACAGCCCTAAGCCCTATCGACCAAATCGCTTGAACAGCCTCCAAATATATGGAGAAGAGAGAGGGCATCGTCACCTGGTTCGTCAGCTACAAGGCAATTTCTCCCTCCCGTCTCCCTCCCTCGAATTTCTTTGTTTAGAGAAAATTGAGAGGTGACAATGCAGCAGTAATTTAGTAGTAGGATTTAAAAAAAGGTTTGAAAGATGTGGAAGGATTAGTAGCCAAGCAAGGCTGCCTTTAAGCTCAAAGCGCAAACGAAAGTAGAACAGCAGAGGGTCAGACTCTTCAGACACATAAATGAGCTGGACTTTTCGCTGCACTTGGTCTTCGTGGACCATGGAGACTTAAGAAAGAGAAACTGGTGGAATTGGTCATTTCTCTCCTCACTTTGATGACTACTGGATCTCATGAAATTATTGTCCTTTTTTTAAAAAAAAATCCGCTGAAATGGCACTTCTCATTATTTATTGCAACCTTCGATTTTGTCTTTTGGTAGCTAAAGAAATTGCTTAAAACCATCACGTAAGCAAAACCTCAGCAGCTGCTCGGAAGCAAGTTCCCGTGAAATGCAGTATCTGATGGTTTGCCTTCCAGTTGGATTATTGGACGTCTCACTGGCAGATAAACTGGAGGTTAGTACAGGCTAAAGCATTCTGACTTTTTTTTTTGGAAAATAAAGCACTGTGACTTGCAAGGATTCACCCGGAGGCATCAAGAACAAATGTGAATCCATGATAGGCTGCCTGACAGTAACCTGATTTTTTTTTTCAGATGATGGAAAAAGGTTACAGCCTCTATATAGCGAGATAGCGAGATTTGATCCCAGATGTATAAGGCCAAGTAACCTGAATCTGCTGGACTTTATATAAACTGACAGGCAATCAATTGACAAAACCACAAGAACAACCGAACCAGCACGATAAATCAGTCTATGTATTAGGTGCAGGAAACCAATCACCCCCATGGATCTCACCATCCATTCATGAGCCGGTACAAAAGACAGGTAGGTGTGTGTGCCTCATCACAGCATCAGGACAGACAGACTCCAGTAGGTACATAAGAGCTCGTATCAGCTGGAGGGTTCACATCAAAACTTAATGCCATCCGCAATGGTAGATTAGCACCTTCATAACAAGGAGAAAAAGTGAGAAACACCCTAGAGGGACCGATGTAGAGCAAGCAGCATTGGTCAAAATTTGCTCTACAGTGGCATGAAAACTTGCTCAAACACATTCCTGAAATGCCATGGAAACTTGCTCAAACTCGCGGCTATCTGATGAAAGAGACAGGTGCTGAAGTCAGGAACTGGCAGGCTGAGAATGCAACAGCCAACAGCTGCAGAGAGAAAGAGGCACTGACAAACAAATGGCTGGTCAGAAAGTGGCTGTTTGAGCCAAGGTAGAAAGGAGGATTGTGCTTGTGCACTGGCTTTTATTAATGCTCAGCATGAAAAATTTGCCCATTTATAAGTAACATTGAGATGGAGTATGATTCCTCTTATTATTTTGCTTTTGATGAGGAGGGAAACCACAGGTTTCTACGAGAGGAATGTAGCTTCAGCAATAAAATGGTGCAGATTTTACTGAACCTGCAGATCGGAAAAAAATTGCACTGATGATTGGTGTGTGGTGTCCACGATATACTATGTACCAACGAAAAATAACAGCAACAAAGTTATCCTTGATGACGACATTCTTTCCACCAATCAAGCAGTTGGCGGCAATAATCATTTTTTTATAAAAAAAAAGATAATGACAAGCTTGCTACTAAGAGATAAACATAGCCCATATCGACCCAAAAATATTTAAAATATATAAAAAGAAAAGAAAAAAATACAGAGTTTAAAATATGGATTATAAATTGAAGAAAATAATTATATATTTTAAGAAAAATTGACAAGCATATTAAATATTTGATGTTTTTTCTAAGTATTTTTTTGGCTTATATTTAGAAGGCCTAAACGGCTTGTTGTGCCGGATATCGGCCGACGCACTACTCGATAGGTTGGGCCAGTGCAACAACAGTACCGATACCGTGCAGGTGCAGCCTTGCACGCATATGACCACAACCTCTACACTACGTCACTACCTTGTGTCATTGTATGCATGTATGAAATATCGTGTTTGACTTTTGTTGGCATCCTAGCGAAACCCTAAAAATCGATCTCCTATATTTCCATGCTCATCTTTATCCTAAAAACTACTAGAGGAAGGAGAGAGAACATCTAAATATAGAGCCCAATGAGAGAGCGTGGTCAAGAAGACGCTAGTAGCTAGTTGGTTGGCGAGCTAGGGACTACCAATTAGACAGGGTTAATTGGAATTAATCGGTAATCGCTGCTAGACAAAGGATTACTGATTAGAGATCAATTGGAAATTAGTTAGGGAT
Organism: Olyra latifolia; assembly: GCA_036346145.1. Taxonomy (NCBI): domain Eukaryota; kingdom Viridiplantae; phylum Streptophyta; class Magnoliopsida; order Poales; family Poaceae; genus Olyra; species Olyra latifolia. Next base: position 52,688,855 of record CM070529.1, on the reverse strand, counting down.
TAATCCGGATTTCTAGAACAGTGGGAGAGAGAATCTCTAAATAAAAGACGAGGCAAAGACTTTGTTCGGAGGCTAGAGAATATCTAAATATAGAAAAGAAACCCTTTCAGTTTTAGAGTCTCTTTTAGGGTGATCTAGATCGTAATCACTGATCAGTTGACAGAACACATCAATAACTGGTCGGTTTTGTTTACATACGATTTGGTTGCCCTAAGCTGGCCTAGTCCGACCCGGAGTCCCGAACGGTACTGCTAGTTCGTTTTTCAGTCGGAAAGCTCAATCCGCCGCATGATCTTCCCTCTTTTTTTTCTATTAAAAAATAGATCTATTGTATACAGATTCAATTCCCATAGATTCAATTTTCTTTTTACCTTCGTTCTTCGTGAATCGAAGTAGGGATTCGACGACTGTCGCGTAGGACAGATCGGCTGGTCCTAACTAGACCTGCCGGCGTGATGGTGATTCGATGCCGATAGTATGTCGACGTCGTCGTTCGATCCCTCCGGCGTCTTGCGGTTCCTCGAGCGTCGTGCTGATAACGTGTTAGACAACCATGCTACCGGGTGTAGTCCGAGGTTGTCGATTCACATGCAAGACAATCACAAATGAACACAGATATAGGAAGGGAACGATTCTTTATTGCTTTCTCATGTGTGTACAATGGGAAAACCCCTCCTCCTTTTATATAGTAGCTCTAGGGTTTCGGTATGGACCAATACCGGGCCTTCGTGGGCCGGCCTGTTTCTCAACAACCACAACCTCTACACTACGTCACTATCCTGTATCACTGTATGCACGTATGAAATATCGTGTTTGACTTTTGTTGGCGTCCTAGCGGAACCCTAAAATAGGTCTCCTATATTCCATGCTCATATTTATCCTGAAAACTACGTAGAGAGAAGAAAAAGAACCTTTAAATATAGAGCCCAAGGAGAGAGCATGGTTCGAGAAGATGCTAGTAGCTAGTTGGTCGGCGAGCTAGAGACTACCGATTAGACGGGGTTAATTGGAATTAGTCGATAATCGCTACTAGACAGAGGATTACTGATTAGAGATTAATTGGAAATTAATCAAGGATTAATTCGGATTTCTAGACAGTGGGAGAGAGAATCTCTAAATAAAAGACGAGGCAAAGACTCTACTCAGAGACCAGAGAATCCCTAACTATAGAAAAGAAACCCTTTCAGTTTTAGGGGCTCTTTTAGGGTGATCTAGACCTTAATCACTGATCAGTTGACAGAACACATCAATAACTGGTCGGTTTTGTTTACAAACAATTTGGTTGCCCTAAGCTGGCCTAGTCCGACCCGAAGTCCGGAACGGTAGTGCTAGTTCGTTTTTCAGTCGGAATGCTCAATCCTCTGCACATAAACAATGGCTCAGCATTGCGTTTTTTCACTCAAGAATCACACGTCCTAGCGTCGGAGGTGCGGATTGTTCATGGAGACAAACGATGGCGGAACATCCAACATCTTCAGCGGTAACTGCAAAACACTGTTTATCTGACTTTTTAAAACAGAGAAGCTGTTGGAGGGAAGGAACCTTTAGAGTACAGTGTAAAGTGTGAACGAATCTTTTACAGTGTAATGTAAAGTGTGAACAAATTTTAGAGGATTAATAGAGTGTGTAAGTGTTACAGAAAAGAAATTTGACCGAAGAGGTCTAATTGTTTTTCTCCTCCATTAATCGTACTAGTTACTCTGTTTTCCTATCACCAGAGCAGGCACGGCCTCTCTGTTAGCGTTTTTGTTCTTTTCGGTATTGGCTCAAGTGTCCATCTTACAAAGAGCGATGCTAGGGATACTCAAATTTCAGCGGACATATCTATTCCTTGTGTTTTGTGCCTCTACTACCACAGATTTCTAAACTTGGTTGTTCATGAGCTAATGATGCGTTATTTTGCAGCAAACGGAGGACGAAGACAGGCTCAGCGATCTTAGCGACGACGATGTTTTGCTCTCTATCTTGGGAGAGACTGGACATATTCGCAGCGGCAAGGACGAGTGTGCTATCAAAGCGGTGGAGGCACTTGCCTTGGTTGCTAGGTGAGCTCAACGTTCGGACCATCTCGAATAGAGTTCCGTCGCAGGCTACAGTAAATTTCCTTCACCGTTTCCTTTCAAAAGGAATTTTCTTTTTTATTTCTTTAGAAAGTGATTCTCTCTCCTTTCTCTGTATGATATTGTTGAAAATGGTGAAAAATAAAGAGAACAAATATATGGAAGAGAACGGAAAAAATACCAAATGAAGGGAAAAATAGTTGGAGATTGTCGGGACCCCCCTGGTGGAGGTGAGGTCCCACCTGTGCCTTACCTGTGCTAGTCCCTGGATCAGTAGCTAGCACACACAGATACAGAACTTGGATCACAACCAAAACGATTAATTTACATAAATTTACATCAGAGTGCGTCTCATGGCGTGGTTACATAGTCTGGCTCGAAGGCCTTACAAAAGCGGAAATCTTTTTATTTACAACTGAAACTCCAAAAGAGGAAAACCAAAACAATCCCCACAGGCAAAGCTGGAGGAACGCAGCCCTAGGCGTCGGTATACTCCTCATTCTAGACTTCGTCGGTGAAGGCGTAGGCTTCGGGATCTCCACCTTCAGGGTTGCACGGGTACTCCGCACCTGCGCGTCGGAATGCGCAGCCCCGCGGCAAAGGGCGAGTATTGGTGAAAATACTCGCAAGTCAATTGACATATGCATATGCATGGTCTAGACAAGGGATAGGTAGGGCTCAGTTGAGGAAAGCAAGTTTTGAAATAGTTTGCCTAATGTTTTTAAAGCAATTTCGGGAAAGAAGTGAGGTAAAACATTTTCCTTACGGCTAATCCACCGAAGGACAACTCTCGACGGATAACCACCGTATGCATAATACCACACGTCGGCTAGACCACCGAAGTCATCTCCTCACGGCTAACCACCGTAGGCTCCCAAAACCAAAACATGGCACCTGCCGGTTTTCTACTTTAAAACACTGAGAAAGAGGGGAGAGAAAACTACCATTGTGATCAACCCACCGTCGTCCGCCCTTGACCGTGAGCACGGCTTTCTAGAAAGTTTTACGCTCTGCAGAGGTCGCACGCTTTCCCCATGAGACATGATTCCCTCCCATCGAAGGTCATCACGACAAAGCCTTTAACAGTCTAGCTCTTGGCTGGCATCCCCTCTAAGGTTTCCACCGCAGCGCTGGTATCTCCAGTTGGCTGAAGCCCCCTCTTGAGCCTGGTAGGGTCGACGGATTCTCCGTACCTACTCCACCACACGGGATGTCCAAACCAAGAGTTCGAAAGGTACTCAGCCAGGGCTTACCCATACAAGCACTCATGGTCGCGCTGTTGTACTTAGTTTTGACAACCACAAGGTATCGGTCCTTAGGGACTGGGGTGGTTCCCACACTGGACCCGATTCTCGTGCTTACTGCACCAGCCAATCAATCCATCCACCCCAATCAAGTTTTATAAACATTTTCAGAAACCCCCAGGTGACATACCCGCCACCTGGCACTAACATTTTTTCCGCAGTAGCACCCTGCTACTGCTGATCAAACAAGGCCTTTTACAAACAAGGAGATACTTTGAATTAAAACAGGTATTGAATCATGGTGAATGTTCATTGTGTAATACTTATCTGACTAGAAGCATGACTAAGCAAAATTAATTAAGCTAATCAAGTGTTGGCAGATAATTACGGGTTAATTATCCTAAGGTTACCAAAGATCAGGATTAATAGTATAATTAAAGTGTGTTAGGTTCTTAATTAAATTCCCTACCAACATAATAGTGATTAATCAACATAGCCATGCACATTTAATAAACTTCTAACAAAGCATTTGTAAAACTAGGTTTCAATATGGTCAAAGGTAATTAGGGGAGATGTCAACAATGACTTGCCTTGATTATGGTCGTACTCCTGCCCTTCGTGAGCTTCAACTCCGGGCACGGATCCGGTCGGATCTAACGATGGCAAATAACACATATTTAATAACAACAAATAAAATAAAATAAAATAAAATTGTGCATGCAAATGGATATGCATAGACATGATGGTGGTACTTTAAATTGAAATTTGTGTCAATTCTATTTTACTCCTCTTTATAAATTTTGGAAATTCTTATTCCACATGAAATTTAACTAATACATATATGTAGCAAATATTTCTTTTTAATTGGGAAATAAAGAAAATAAACTAATTCCTTTAAATAAATTTTTATTTTATTATATTTAACAAATTTCAGAAATTATCAATTTATTTTTATCTATCAAAATTAATTAAGGTTAATTGATATATGCTTTCACCTTTATAAAACTAAATCATGTACTAACATGCATTAAAGTATATAAGTAATATTTTTAAATTAAACTTCATATTTTTAGAAGTTTTAGAAATTTGTTTCACTAATTTTGGATTCATATTTTAAAAGATATGAAATTTACAAGTTTTTCTATCTAAAATTCAATTGGAAAAAGGAGAGGAAAATGGGCCAGGCTGGCTCGGCTCGGCTCGGCCCAAATGGAGCGGAGGCGGAGGTCTGATCGCTGGTCGGCGGCGGACGCTGGCAAGCGCTGCTGCGTGGACGTGGCGGCGGTCCGGCCCGGCGTGGCGGCCACGCGCGCGCGGGTTCGACGGTAACGCGGCGACGACGCGACGGCGGCCCCACTAACACGCGAAGCCTTACAAGGACGACGCGAGGGATCGATTGGCGGGACTCACTGTCACCATCCGCCGGTGACAGGGGCCCGTCTGTCCTGACTCAGAGCGAGGGACATGGCGAAGGGGCTCGGCGACGGCGATCCGGCGGCGGCGGTGGTGCTCCGTCGTCGAGAGGGAGGAAAGGATGAGGAGAAGTGGGACCACAGGGTGGGGTTGGCGGCGAGGAACGCCGTGGCGAGGTCGGCGGCGCGAGGCGGCGGAGGCGGCAGAGACACGGTGATCCCGCCGCCGGCGATGAGAAGGGACGGGTGGAGGTCGCGAGCACCGTGGGTGGAGTGAGGCCTGAGAGGCGGCGGCGGGAGCGAGGCCACGAGGCGGTCTGGTGGCGTGGCCAGGCGGGGTGGTGAAGACAAGATTAAGACCGGCCAACTCCAATGAGGAGAGGCGGTGGTGGCGATGGGGAAGGTTGTCTAGAGGCCCGGGGAGGGAGAAGAGGCCACGAGAGGAGGGGATTACCTGTCGACGAGCCTCGGCGGCGGCGTGTGGTGAAGCGGTTCCGGCGGCGGCTCCCGGTGGACTTCGGCGACGGCGGCGGGCGGCGAAAATGGAGTACGGGGAGTGAGAGGGAGGAGGTGGTGGAAGGAAATGGGCTGGGGGGCTTCGCTGGTGGGGGATTGAGAGAGAGACAGTGAGGGGAGTGGGGAGGAGAGACCGAGAGAGAGAGGGGATTAGGCTGGATTGGGAAGGGGTAAAAAGGGAAAGAGGTAGTTTGGGAAATGCCCAAATTGGAAAAGGGCAAAAAGGGAAAGTCCCCTTTGGGAACAATTTGACAAGTGGAGCCCACTTGTCATAGAGAGGGGAAGAAGAGAAAAACTAATGAGCTAAAATAGAAAATTGATATTTTATCTAATTACTACTTAATTCATAATTAAATTTTTAATTTGGATTAAGCCTTTAACTAGTTGTTTCAAAAGCCTAATTTGAAATTTACCAATTTTACAAATCAGTATAATAGGGATTAAGTAATTCAAGCAAATTTTAAATTTAAGTATTTTAAAAGCTAAACCCTTAAATATGTTTTTAAGAAAATTAATCATAGTAACATACACATTTTCAAAAATAATGTTTGTTTTGATGATTTTCCTTTGCAATGCTTAATTTATGCAATGATCATGCAATTTCAAGATTTTTGAAAAATGAGGATGTTATCTAATGTCGAGGATTTCTTGTGCGCCCCCATGCTCAAACCCTATTGAGCCACAACACGTGAATCAAGCAATGATATCTTTGGCTAACGCTACCAGGAGTTTCCTAGTTAACCCTCGTAGCAAATGCGCAGTGACACTATGCCTTGAGCTCTACATGACCGGCAATCACTGGTGCGACGTTGGGCTGCTAGTCAGCAATGCAATCGATTGTGGGGTGGTAATCAGGGTTTAGAAAACCGATCGACGCCCCGAAACCGCCCTCCTGGCGGGACGGTTTTTCGCAAAAAACCGGTAAAAACCGTCTAAAACCGATAAAAACCGTGCAAATTTAAAATCAAACGGGCAAATGGGCGGAGCGGTTTTCCGGCGGTTTTCAGCGAAAAACCGCCGGTTTTGGCGGTTTCTGGCTAAAAACCGCCGGGAAAAATGGAAAATCGTGGAAAATGGAAAAAAGAAAAATAGGTCTGAAAAAATTTTAAAAAATAGGTATTAATTTAAAATTTTGCTTCATACAAACCCTTCTAAAAACCATCTAGGTTTTTATAAGATTTTTTCTTAATTTTTTTAAAATTAAAATTCAAACTCAAATTTTTAAATTTGACCGGGCAAAAACCGGCTGTTTCTCAAACCGCCGGCCAGCGGTTTGGCGAGAAACCGCCGGTTTTTACGGTTTTTCGCCGGTTTTTATAACCCTGGTGGTAATAGAACTGAACGTTGCCGTTATTCACGAGAAGCGTCGAGATTGTTAAAGAAAAAGGGATCTGCGAGAGCAAGCACGAGGCGTGAATAGATTCTTCAGTGCAAATCCCAGAGCAAGCACGAGGCGTGAATGTACGCTTTGCTGGATGGGATATGCATCACCTTCTATTTGAGTGCTGCAAGCAGCTGCAGTACCTAGCTCTGGAAAATTGTGACAATGGAGTATGGCAGATAAATGCACAAAATTCAAAACTCAGTTCTCAACCTTTACTTGCCCTTTGCATTTTGGTTTTCTACCCCCTCTTGAGGAGTTGTATCTTTCATCTGCTGCTTTTAAGTAAGGTTCTAGATGGTGCCACAAACATACTTACTTTTAACCTTAAGACTTCCAAGGAGCAAAGGTAATTTTTTATTTATTTTCTCGCGCGTCAAATATGTTTGCTATAGATGTTATTTTGTGGATGTCCTTCTAATCCACATATGATTCAGGATAAAGATTAGTGTGCATTCTAATGTACCACAAATTAAGAGTTTTCGCTGCTATTTTCATGTCATGATCTGATAAAAAAATTCCATTAATAATCCCTAGGATTCATATGATTAATTATAAAATTTTTAGCCTTGTAAGCATCTTTTTTCTCTATCCATACATACCATTTCATTTTCTTATTTTCTTTATTCATCTTTTCACCAGCTTTGAATTCAACCAGAAACGAAGCAACTCTGAACCGCATTCAACAAGCTAAAGAAACTTTCCCTTCATGGCATCTATGTTGATTGTGCCATTTACATTCTATGCCATGTATTCATTGCTAGTATTATAATTCTTGTATTGATCTTGTTAATTTAGACCTCCTAGTATATAGATTGTGCTAAATTGTGTATTTAGTCTATATAGTGTTTTTTGGTTTGCACTCACCTTAGAATTGCTATCATTTAGATATATTACTTATGTTCAAAGACTTAGCCTTTAGCTTCCGCATTTAACTAAACTTTGGGCACAAGTATAAAAATTTAATAGAAACTAAAATTTAGAAACCCCAATTCACCCCCTCTTAGACATCCGGTTCATTTCAAAGTGACAATTGAAAGAACTCAAGTTATTTGGTTTTAGATCCCTAGAGCAACAATTGTTATTCGCAAGGGCCATGATGGAGCGAGCTCCAAACTTAAAGACAATTATTAAAAAAGCCATGTAAGGATTGTGAGGCAACGCGCGCACATCCTCCCCCTGTGTAGGAGACATGTTTCCAATGGATATGAACAAGAAACAATAGACCGGCATCCTAGAGATGGATCACCTCATGTGCGCACATAATTTTTGGCAACTAAGAAGTTATACAAACAATTTTTACTTTCTTAAAAGCCTATGTTATATCTGAAATATATTAGCCTAGTTTAATGAGCAGAAAGAAAGTAATCGATTTTTTTTTTCCATATTTTTATTGCTATAAAGATGTAAAGCTCAAGAGTGGACAATTTCTACACTCCAAAGGATGAAACTAGCTACTAAAAAACCATGGTAGCCAACAAGATGAACCGCTGGTCGCTAAGGGGTGGTCTCTATTGGGCTATTAGCGCATGCACCTTCTGATTGATATCCAAAGGCCAAAGCTATCTCTGTTGGATCGCAGCGAATGAAGCATATATGTGCTCTTGTGCCGCTTCACTCGAATCATGGGAGAGATGCATTAGCACACATGGAATGAATCATTAGCGGAGGGGCAATTACCTTGCTTCACTATCCAAAGACATGTTAATAGCTATGCACATGCTGATGACTGCTCAAGTGTTGTGTTAGTTCCTTTACACTGAACATGAGCCATTGAAGAATAAACCAATGGATGAACAGAACAAGTAGACTATTGTACGAATACAAGGTATCAATAGGGGTTTGTATTAAGTTTATTGCATGCAAATGGGTAAGATGTGACCGAATGTGCAGCTGGGCTTAAACTTGTTGCCAATCCTAATGGTGATCTGATGACGAAGTAACAATAAATTGAAGCCTATCTGTCGTAGGTGTAATGCATGCCACAGTTTAGCTGAAGCCAACGGTGGCTCGATCGCAAAACTATTGTACCCTGGCCGGAATCATTAGTTTTTAGGCGAGCGCCTTGCATGAGAGGTATGACGTGATGCTGATGTTAGCATGGAAATTTAGAGAATAATCGATGAAACTTGACAATATACATATAAAACAGGGCAAAAACTGATGAAAACTTGCAAAATAACCATTGAAAGTGGGGAAAATTACTGATGAAACTTAAAAAAATACCAATGAAACTTGGCTAACTCCTGATAAAACTTGAGATTGCCAATAAAATTTGGCTAAACTACTGGTGAAACTTGAAGAAAGAGCAATGAAACTTGGCTAAACCGATTGATGAAACTTGAAGAAGGACTAATAAAACTTCGCTAAACTACTGATAAAACCTCATGTCTCATTGTTGTTTAAAAAATCCCTCGTGCAAATATAAGAAGTATTACAAGAACAAAACCAGGTTTCACCAGATAAAAACCGAAATTTTGTACGTACATGGCTGAGGATTTCATGACGAAATGGGGATGAACCTTCTTCTAGCCCTCTTCTTCTCCAGACCCAGCAAGCTCCCACGCCGTGCTCGCCAGATCCGGCCGCCAAAAGCTCGCCAAGCTCACATTCTCCAGAGACGGGTTGGCGTTGGCCGACTGCTGCGACGGCGACGGCGACGGCGCCGGCGCCGGCGCCATGCTTGCTCTCGTTCCAAGCTTGTAGGATCTACATGCAGAACGAACAGAGAAATCCATTTGGATTGAATTGGTCACTAGGACCCCAAGAGAAGAGGGCATGAGAATATATGTATGGGTACAGTAGAAGCCACCAGGCATGGAGAAGAGAAAAGCTCGGAGGGGAGAGAGGAGGATAAATGATGAGGAGCTATAAGAGGCAGGGGAGAGAGAGGCGCCGGTGAGTGGCTATGCCTGGTGGCCGGCAGGCGAGCAGCTGGCAGCACACAGCATGTAGGGGCGTCTTCCCTCTGCTTCGCTACTTCCGTATAAAAACGAGTAGTTGCTGAGCGTATTAGTGGGGAGAGAGAGAGAGGAGCAGATAAGATGGCAAGCATCGAGTAGCTCAGGTGGGTGTCCGATCGGAGCCCACGTGTCGGATATAAGTTTGAAAGCAATTCCCTAGTTTTTAACATGTATCTGTATCAATATTTTTTTTTTCAAATATGGAAGGGGACGCTCATATTATCGGATAAGATATGAATAACACCGAATAATACTAATTACGAATATGGAGTGGATATAGATTAAATCTTATACAAATACAAATTTTTTATGTCGGATATTGTTTGAAAATAGCGATCATATATAACATATTTATAACTGATTAAGTAACTATAGATATTATCAACAGATGATTAATGACCAAACTTGAAGGAATTGAATAAGTGCATTGTATATAATTCTACACCAACAAACTGAATTTCACATTTAGCTAATAGATCAATTTCGATGGGCAAAATCAATAAGCAGTGGAGTCCTGGAGAGAATGAACACACCAGAGATTAGCTTATCTTTTGGACTTTTGGTTTTGGGTCCGAGGCCGGCGCAAAATGGTTTTGGGTTTGAGGCCAACGCTCGGCGCCGGCGCAGCAGGATGAAAGCGAAAGCCGAAAGGTTTTGTTTACTAAAAATACTAGGCGACGATATACCGTCTCTCACCTCATGCAACTCCTGCACTCTCTCGGCTCTGCTTTTCCTGCAGGCTCGTCTCCGCTTTTCCTGCAGGCACATGCATCCACGAGGCTGAATCATGGGCATGCGCGCTCGACTAGCCAGTTAATGTTGTACACATATGTTATAATTCTTTGCAAATTTATATGATCTTCAAATCCAATGAATCAAAATTTAAAAATCTTACAAAATTGAGATATAGCTATTGATAAAATTTCATAAATTTTTTAGTTTGTGGAATTTTCTGCTATTTTATTAATTTATTTCATGAGTGTTAGTTAATTCTAGGTGAGAACGAGATGTAAAGTTTGAATTTCATAATTTATGAATTTATTTTATTTCTGTTTTTTATTTTTTTATGTTCAACCCAATACACGACGACACCCCTAATACTCGACGATACCTCTAATACTCAAGGATATCCCGATACTCGATGATACATTATGATACTCGACGCAATACCCTCTGATAAATAGCGATACCTGCCAATACTCAATGATACCCCGGTACTCTCGATAATACACTACAATACTACAATACTCGATGATATCCCGATACTTGATAATGCACCACAATACTCGACGCGATACCCACAATGCCTAACCCAGTACCCCAATAGTCGACGATACCTCTCATACTCGAACCGATACCCCCGATACTCGATGATACCTCCCGATACCCATGCTCTACTTGCTTCCTTTGTTTAATAATATCAATATTTCATATTTGAATATTATCAATCAAAAACTCAAATATATTCGTATCCAAGACATATTATCCGTATCCATATCCAATAAAACTATCCAGATATTTGAAAATTCAATTGCACCCCTAAAAACAACTTGTCACGCCACGCTGAAATTATCAGCAGGCAAAACAACGACTTCATGATTCGTATCTCTCATCGTGCGGATGGTACATTCTGAAGCACAAAAAACTTGCACCCAGAAAAATAAAAACCCTTATCAAGTGCAACCTGTTGGACCAATGCATAGTTATGCCAACACAATGGTATTCAGGAACAGTCATTTCTGTACACATCAAGTCAAAACAGTACATCAGTTCCTTTGGAGAATTGTCCTATTAGTTGATATAACCTGCATACATACTCCAGTGAAGCACCGGCTTACAGATGAGGACTATGGTTTTTGAACGGCAGGACGCAAGAGTAAGTAACATACTTTACACTGTCTATGAGAACGACGACAAAGATGCGCGACAAGGACTTTGAAGAGATCCTCCCCTCACTGTCCTCTCTTGGATCAGCCAGGACAGATACTACCACAGATGAAACCGGCTTACTACCGGCATAGCTCTCGTTCTTGGGGGGAGATTTATGGTGCTCGGTGTCGTTGGATGTGGAACCTTGCAGAGGAATGGCCTCTGAGTATAGAATCCTTCTGTTCTTCACCTTCTGAGGACGACCAGAGGGGTGATTTTCAGTAAAATTATGTGATGAGTTTGACATACCATTGGAGTAGATAGGAACTATGCCATTTGCATCAGCTGAGGTCGGAGATAAATCAAGATGGAATACTTCAGTACACATTCCAGAGCTCAGCATAGGACCTAAAAAAATAATTGAGAGTAGATGCAGTTATTACATGTACGATTGGATTAACAGTAAAAAGGCAACCAAGGTAGCACATAATTGGTTCAACAGATATGTAACATTTTCCCTCAAGAAGTATCTACTACCTCTAATATTGTGAAAAACAAATGTGCAATATATGCAATATCTTATGTCCTCAGTCATATTAGTCTCCTTTTAATTTTAATTATTTACAGAGCACTAACTGTTATCTCCAATGGTCCACTCTTATGTTTGCTATGCTACATGCAAATATTGGATAGTTATCTAGAAACCTGAGCAGCTAGTGACTGCTATATACACATCACCAAATGTTCCATTATGATACAAAGCATCAACACAATGTGGCATACACAAAAGCATTACTCATTCAAATTAAATGAAGTATGCAACTTTATGCATCATTCTTACCAGACAGTGCTTCACTAAACCACTGCGGCACCATTCCATCATCCTCCCTGTATATGCTTCCATCTCCAGGAGCCAAAGTCATCAATTCGTTTTTCATTCCTTCAGCAGATTCCATGACTTCTCCAGGTTGCAATGAAGCCACACGGCCAGGAATTGCCAAGCTAGTTTCTTCCTTTCCATGGTTTCCAGAAGTCTTCTCACCGTAGTTAGACATACGCGAAGAAGCTTTCTCACTTGCAACAATGGACTTGATAACAAGATTTCCATTGATCTTGACATGCTTCCCATTCCTTGGCAGATACAACAATGCTGGTAGTGTTTCACTTCCATTCTTTGGTACCTTTGAATCAACACCATGACCATCTGAGGCACTATTTTGAGGCCCCTCAACAGCCAGCACCCTCCCATGATGTGGTGGGCCCAACACAGTTCCTTTCCTAGAATCAACTGCACCATACATCCGATTCACAGCAGGAACCAAACATCCACAAACCATGACCAAGAACAGCAATCCAAGGAGGCTAACACTTGCAACCTTCTTGGTCTTCTTAGCCTTCTTGGCCGGTGGCTCTCCTACGGTGGGTGCAGGCTGCTGAGGCTTCAGTCGGGGTATCGGCACTAGCGGCACTTGTGAGCCACGCATTGCATACGCAGGGTGCATCCATGGAGGTGGCAAAGGGTACGCTGAGGGGTACATCGGCATTGGTGGTGGGGCGCCCGCACCACCAGCACCACCAAGCTGCTGCTTGAGAACGGCGTTCTCGGCAGTGACGCAGGAGATCCTGGCGGTGAGGTCCGCGATGGTGGCCTGCATGGCCTTCACCTTCCCCTCCAGCTCATCCACGTACTGCTTCTTCCTCTGCCGCGACAGGTGCGCGCTCTCGCGGTTGCGCACCAGTCGCGCGCGCCGCTTTGCCTCGTCCTCATCCCCGCCCTTCGACTTGCCGTCGCTCCCAGCACTCGCGCTCCTGGAGGACGACTCCGAAGACTCCTCGTTCCTCAGGAGGCTGCCGTCCCCGCCGGCGCCGGAGGATGACGATCCCCCGTCCGGCGATCCGGCCGAGGACGAGGCTGCCGCGGGCGGCGGGAGCTGCACATCCGTGGAGAAGAGGTCGAGATCGAGGTCGACGTCGAGGTCTAGATCATCCAGATTGAAATCCTCGAAGGCAAAGGTGTCGTCGACGTGGGGCGGGAAGTCGGGGAAGTCGTTGCCGAGGTCGGCGGGGAAGGGGGCGGGCGCGAGGAGGGACGTCTCCGCCATGGTGCCGCGGATCCGGTCACGGCGAGCGCATACGCGGCGGCGGCGGTTGGGGCTCGGGATCACGGACGAGGTCGCGGGAGCGTGCGGGTTTTGCAATGGAAAACACACGGGATTCGGTCGGAGTCGTTGCCTCATTGGAGACGAACCCGCCGTGCACGGCGACGTGGCGGAGAAGGACGCGTCTGGAACCTTCCCTGGGCTTCCTCGCATCGCACAGCCTTTTGGCATTATTCGGGCCCAACATGTAAGTAGACTTTATTTGGGCCTGTGTTTTAAGTGGGTTGGAATTGTAAACCTGGACAGATGGGCCCGACCTTCATGGCATTGTCCACATTTCCAGCCCGGGACGACACGAGGGCCGAACTGACCAGGGCTGGCACGAACTCGACAGCAAAACTATAGGTCCCAGAGAGGCCCAAGTGACCCGGCATGGCGTCACTGGCAGGCCGCCGCCTCCTGCAGCGATGCGTGGCCGGCGGCCGGTACCGGCTGCTCAGCACGGCGGCGGAGGCTTCTCCGGGAGCGGAGGAGGCGGGAAGAGGAGGAGGGGGAGGTGATGAAGCGATCTACGTGAAGAACCCGGCGGCGGTGGCTACGCGGGACGAGACTTCGGTGGCGATGCCGATGTCGTTCATGACGGGGTCGGTGGTGGGGAAGCGGTTCTACCGCGACGCCACCGTTCGGCGCGCCGACGACGGGAACGGGTGGACGGTGATGCTCGACTACCGCACGCTCAAGTCGCCGGCGAAGCGGCCGCTCAAGCTGCCCTCGCGCGCGCTCGCCATGGCCGTCGCCGCCGAGTGGGAGTACCAGGTCCAGATCCTATGCCTCTCCTCTACTACTGCTGTTCTTTTGCTCGTTTGCTTCGACTGCCACTCTGTATATCACTCGAATTTGGATTATTGCACTTATAAGTTGAAAGTAACTCAAATGGTTGAAATGGAGACTGTGTAATTAGTACTCAGGTTGATACTGATCTCGCAGGGTTCGTTGACTTCGTTCATACCAGAGCAGTGAGTGAATTATGAGGGGATTTTGTGGCCATTTCTTCTGTTATGCATTTCAAATGTATTGTACTATTGTCTAGTGGTATTGAAGACTCCTATCCCACGATTTTAGTTTGTTTTGACATTGTTTTGTTACACCGCTACTTCTTATGTCATGAGCAGTTCTAAAATTACCAGAAAGGTTGTTCACCTGAAAGAAAAAAGGAAACAATATGATCAGTATCCATAATTTAGTCCAATGCTGTTAAGTCATTGTATTTGTGCAGCATCCACAGCTCATTGCCTTAGCCCTTATCCAGAGAATAGATTATCTTAGAGTTGAATCGTGTTCGCTTCTGATATCTATGAAGGCAAGAGGATGTACATGAATATCATCACTTTTAATCCATCCAATAGATACAACAAAACTTAAAAAAAATGAAGCTAGCTATCAATAAGGCCTATGTATCTTCAGTTTTGCAGCTCACGGTGTCATCACATATCCACCCATAATTGTACTACAGTTGAATTCAATTAAATGGCTTTAACATATTAGTTCTGTGTACATTATTATGAACTGCTACAGGATTTTCATGCAATAAGCAGTCAAAGGATTTTCAAGAATAATTTTGCGTCAACACAGGGGGTTTTTCAGTAATATAACTCAAGACGTTTCCAACTACCATAGAGCGTTCTCATGATAAGCGCAGCTCGCTATTGTTTCCTCTTAACGGTGTTTGGCATCTTTCTTCCATTGTAATTTAAGTCCTAACAGCTGAACCTCTGTGTTGGTTGCCTTCCTTTCCTCTTAATTAGTTTGTCAGCTAGCTGCCATTTTTCGAAAATTAATCAGCTTGGCCTTCCATTAGCCCTTTTGTTTTATGATTTTGTCTGCAACTATAATGTTTCTGCTGTGCATAGCTGAATTACTGCCTTGAATGTTCCCAACTGTATCGTAGAACTTATATGTTGCCACAGATGTTATAGCAGCTTGCTGTATTTCGTTTGCTCCTCATCTACCACCATGCAGGAATGCAGGACCGTGTCTGAAGGAACTTCTTTGCATTTTTCTCCCTATATTTCATTTCAGTTTCTTAAGCAACTGATTTTGACACTGAAAATTTCTTACTATGATAGGAATCAGATGGAATCCGGCCTTTTACAATGCCTCTTATGAAGCTTGCTTGCACTGCACTGGAGAGAGTTCCATTGACACGAGTGAAAGTAATTGACAATTTGATGAAAAAATTTCATCAAGATTTGGTATTTTGTCGCTCACCTGCTGATAGTGATCTCACCAAAGGAGTGTATGGTAAGATTTTTCACATAATTTGGTTCGATAAGTGATATCCATTTGAGTAGATCGTGTTCCAAGCTACTTAAGTTCATCTAGTTAAATTGCTGATACCTTTTGGCTCATTTGTCTCCAGCAATGTCATTTCTTATGCTTCCTTGTCTCTGTCTGCAGAAAAACAGGAGGAGAAAATTAACCCTATACTTGATTGGGTAAACACCGAGTTTGGGTTCAAGCCTGCTGTGCACACAAGCTTTTTTGGGGGAAAGCAGGATGACGGGTTAGCTGATGCTGTACAAAGCGTTTTGAAAAAAGCAAATGATTGCGAATTGGCGTCTATTGATGCTATGGCTGCAGCAGCCCATTCCCTGGTAATCCCTCTTGCAATATTCAGAGGAAGGTTGGGAATTGAGGAGGCCATTGAATTGATCAGGCTTGAAGAAGATCACCAGGTGTTATTCGCAACCATTTTCTTCTTTATTTCAAGTTGCATCTCTTTTCTTTTGTCTCACGTTTTTTAATTCCCCCAGGTCGATAGATGGGGCTTGGTTGAAGGGGGCCATGATGTTGATGTTGCTGATCTGAAAGTGCAAATGTCCTCGGCTGTTGTGTTTCTTGGACTTTCGCAGGGACAGTAAAACCATCCAATGTATCTACAGGCTGCCTGGCCCTTTTTTATTGTGTCAACTTTTATGAAGAGTTTATCCTTCAAACAAAATATCTAGACGAGTTGTAGAACAATAATTGCCGGTGGTGTCGGTGTTGGTTTTTGGTTCAAGCTGAGTATGTTATTAAGGGTATCATAAAAAAAAACCCCCAGCATTCTTTTGGATTTTGGTGCTCTCCGTCTCCGGTTTGTTCATGCTATGCTAGCATCTTTCTACCTCTGCATTGCCTTGCGGCCGCATCGTTGGGAATAGCGAAGGAACTCCCAACCATTAAACCATGCTGTCCCAAATCGCCGAAAGATGTAAGGGCATCTCCAACGGTGTTGGCTATAAGAAAGTACTATATCATCTATAGATGGCTATAAGAAAGTACTATATCATAATGTGGCCTCCCATGGATCCACTCTCGCTCTCGCCCTCGCCTTCGCCCCTGCCCTCCGGTTCTTCCAGCCTCTGCCTTGCCGTCCCTGTTCTCCTCCCCCCCCCCCCCTTGCTCCCCCATGGCGTCACTTCTAGGCGGTCTCCATGGTCTCCCTGCCTTTGAAGGACGGCTCTGGCTGTTGCGTCAGGTTCAGCTCCGAGCCTCCTCCTGCTCTTCCCGGCACAGGAAGAACCCCTTCTCTCTGGTTGTGATCTTCAAACATTGTTCCTTCAGGCCTTCCGTTGATGCTGTTGCTTCTGCTTTGAACTCCATTCTTGGTTTGCCTGAGGACTTGTTGCAGATTTCGCCGCTCTCTCATCTTCACTTTCGGCTTCTTGTTCCCTCAAGTCTCATTGGTTTCTTCCTCTGCTCCGTTGGCTTGATTTCTTTCGGCTCTTCGGTTCTCTCCTTTGCCCTGTGGCGTGATGGTGCCCCCAACTGGCAAAGAGAACTTCGTCTTTGGGAGGAGGATGAGGCCCGGAGCTGGACCTTGGTTGGGGCCAAGCGCTCTCTTGGCAAGGCTTCCGCTCCTATGCCTCGCCGTCGTCGACGGCGACCCCCCCCGCTCCCGTGGTCCTTCGGATCTCCTCCCTTCGACCATGGGTACCTGCCCTCCGCTCTAGACTTCGCAAATTGATCTCCTGCCGGGTCGCGGTTTCCAGAGGATGGTCGAGAGCACGTTAGGCTCTGCAATTCATCACCCGTCTTCCAACCCCAGGGGATCTTTCTTTCTCCTGGCCGTCTTCCGGCGTTTCACTTTGTCACCGGCAGTTCTTGATTCTCGCCATCAGCCATTGTTGGGGTCGTGGCGGCTTCCACGTCAAGCCCATCTCCCCCCAACATTTCAGAATTTCGGTGGCCTCCAGGAAAGTGGGGCGTCTTATCTGCGATAGGCACAGATTCACCTCCAGCCTCTTTGACATTTACTTCTTCCCCTGGAGAAGAGATGCTGCTAAGCATATCGTCATTAATCCCCCTCGCCGACACCCCCCTTCCTCGTAGTTATTGCTCCCAAAGCCTCCTTCTGGCAAGAAGGTTCGCTTTGACTTGGGATCATCTCCCCCTGGATCTCCTCATCGAGCTCGATCCCACTGTCCGATCATCTTGGTTGGTTCTATGGCCTGCCCTCTCAATCAGGCTCCTCGAAATTGCTTCGGGCGTTCTCCTAATGGTTTTAAGATTGCCAACAACTTGCTGCGAAGCTCCACCCGGCATGTTCTTCCTGTTCTTCAGGGGCTGGCGGACAATTCCATGGTTTCGGTTGGCTCTGTCTTCGCCAAATTGTCCAGCTATCTGCTTCGGCCGAACTCCCGTTGGATTTCAAAACACGCCTACTCTATTGCCCCGGCCGTAGGTCATCATGCTGGTGCCGTCGCCTACTCTTCCCAAGTACATAGATTGGACGGCGTTGGTGCAAAGAACGGAGTGGTGCTGCAGAGGTTTAATGGTGATGTGATTGTCCCTGTTCAACTCGGTCTGGCAAAGGAGCCGCTGATTCTCAGGTACCGGCTTTTTTACCCTCAAGGCCAGCCTGTCAGCCTACACTCCAGTTCTGGGCCCCCCTTGGCAGCCCAACACTGATCGGCCTGGATTTCCCTATGTTTGGCGGGAACAATCGGAAGCCGTCCGTTTGCCTCGAAGGAAGGTTTTGCCCACACGGATTGGAAGTTCCAGAGCCTCCTTCTCCTTCCAGTCTTCCCACGATCTCCACAACGCTTCATCTTCCTCGCGTATTGTGTTTCTCTCCCCTGGATCAACAACTGACTCTACCGCCCCTCACCTCAGCGCCATGGCGACTTTCCCCATCAACCCTTCCCTCTTCCTTCCCCCTGAAGCAGAGGTGGTAGAAGGGCCTGAGTTCAGACCCCAGAGAGCGGTGGTCAGTCTCCAAGGGCCACCTGCTTCCAGACATGAGGAATGGGTTGCAGCGGTAGACGTCGACGGCGACATTCCACCCAACCAGTACCACAACTTCAGACAACACATCAGACAGCATCTGGAAATTCATTTCCGCATTCAGGTGCAAAGCTCTAGTCCCTTTGCCTTCGGGATAGGATTATTCCAGCTTCGCAATGCCTTCCAGGCAGACCGACTGTTTTGGGGGAACCCACACATCATCGGTGGTTTCACAATCAGATTCACCAGGCATGACCGGGCCAGAAACTTCAGAGCTGCCCCGCTCAGCAGGGAAGGCTGGATTATGCTCTATGGCTTTCCCCTAGATTACCGCAATGAGCTTAATATCAGGATCGCAGTGGCTGCTTTTGGTCACTTTCTGAGATGGGACCACACCAGCACCAATCTGGCGCATGTTCTGGTCAGATGCAGGTATGAGAATCTGGAGGATTTGCCCAGAAGCCTCATCCTGCGTGTGGATTCTCCCTTGGGAGGACTAGGCTGTTCCAGTCATCCTTCTTAATCCAGATTTTGCCGATATCATACCCCAGGATCAGGACGAACCACCACCGGACAATGGAAACCCGCACCCCTTTCAGGTCAATCCATTTGCCCCCCAGCATGGACCAGCTCCGGATCACGCCTGGGCACCGGAACCCCAACCTGACCCAGCCTAGGATCTCCAGGTTCAGCAGGATCAGCCCCAGCTAAACATCGCCTGGCCGGTGGAACAGCCGCCCCAGCAGCTACCCAACCATGAGTAGATGGACCATTCGGTCTCTATGGATGCTTCCGAGGACTCGTCCACTCTGGGAAAGGCCCAATCCACCAGGCAGATCGCAGCTCCTCCGCACAAAAAGGGCCTTTGGATCACTGGACAGTTGGACGAAGGATCTGCCTTGACTCTTGATGTTGAAGCAGCCAAGGCCTTCATCTCGCAGCCTCTCGTGGATCTTCTCAAAGCGCCCTCCCCTCTTCAGATGCCCCGGAATCCTCCTCTGCCCAGCACTCCCTTCGGCCGTGGAGAGACCTATTGCAGCTTGCCATGCAAAGAACAAAGAAGCTCATGAGACCGAGCACCTCGCTTCTACACCGACGCTTCCTAGCACGCTAATCGACATCGCCTCTGTGCAAATCAAACTCACCTACTCCAGAAGAGCCAAAAAGGCCAAAATTGACCCAGGTCATCGCCAACCAGCCCACTGGATTAGTCAGCCCAAGAAGAAGCCTAAGGCTCCAGCTGAAAGCTTAGGGGAAGAAAATACAGGTGGCTGCTCCCATCATGCGCAAGGAACAGAGTCCAGGCAAAAGGAAATCTCTCCACATCAGTGAGGGTAATTTATCATCAAGCTCCCATCCCTCTAACAACACAGCTTTTCCTACCTTGGCGGAGGCTAAGAGAACCAATCCGGTATACCCTTTTGTTGGTTTTCAGGCCATCCAGCACGTAGCCTCAACACTATGCGCCATCCCCCTGGAGGAGGTGACCATCACCAAGCTGCTCCAAGAAATTCGTAGATGACTCAGAATTTCGTCAGTCCAGGATCGTGGGCCTGGGGCCGTGTTAGGAATTATAGTTCTCTCTTTTGGATGTCTTTTGTTAGCACTGTTGGACAGTTCATGCTCTTGTCTCTGTGTACTGGACCTGATTCGGCTTGGCTGTCTTCTTTATTTACTTGGGTCCTTAGCCCAGCTATCTCTCTCTCGCTTTCCTGGGCCCCCAAGGGCTTCTTCGCTTACTACCCAGCCAGGTCTTTCTGGACCTCCATTTACGGGATTTTAGGGTTCCGGGCTCTCAGCTGTAGCTTTCGGCGTGACCCTGTTTGCTGCCTCTTCTCCTGTTTAATATGAATTGGAACGAAACTACCAGCTGTAAGAGAAACTAGACTATCTTTAATTGGAACATCAGGGGGCTTAACGCTGATGAAAAGAAAAGAGCTGTCAGAAATAAGGTCATAGAGTGCAAAGCTGACATTGTTTGTATTCAGGAGACCAAGATGAATCATTTTGATGCCCGAACAATCAAGGGGCTGCTGCCCAAAAGATTCACCAAATTTGCTTTTTGCCCCTCTCAAGGCAGCTCAGGGGGGCTTCTTACAGCTTGGGCTGGAGCCAGGCTAAGCAGCAATGTCATTTTCAATAAGGACTATGCCATAACAACTGCCTTCCGCTCCAATCTAGATGGCATATCTTGGTCGCTTACCAATGTGTATGGTCCCTGTTCAGAACCGAGGCGCTCTGACTTTGCTGCTTGGCTTGCCTCCCTCAGATTTGGCCCGGACGACAACCACCTGATTGTCGGCGACTTCAACTTCTACCGCTCCTTGACTAATCGCAATCGTTAGGGGGGTAACATCAATGATGCTAATTGTTTCAACCAGATCATCTCTGATGCCGGGCTCGTTGAAATTCCACTTAAAGGCCGCCAGTACACTTGGTCTAACATGCAGCAAAACCCTTTGCTTAAGCAAATAGATTGGTGCTTCACCTCGCATAACTGGATTTCCATTTTCCCTTTCACTATCTGGAAACCGATGGCTCGGAGCATCTCGGATCACACTCCCTGTATGGTCAAAGCTAAAACCTCCATCCCGAAGTCTAATATCTTCCGCTGTGAGAGTCTTTGGTTTGAATTGGAGGGTTTTTTCGAAGTGGTTGCCACCTCCGGATCGAAGTTGATGCGACTTCTGGACCACGACCTTAACCCTGCTGACCTCATCTCCCGAAAGCTCCTCGGCCTTCAAAAATCACTCAAGCCGTGGAGCCATCGTCTGGGCAACTTGAGCCAGGTCATCAAAAATTGCAATCATGTATCCTCACTCTGGACGCCTTGGAAGAAAGAAGAACTCTTGCCACCCAGGAGTGGAATTTCAGAAATATTCTGAAAATCCAAATTGACTGGCTTCTCAAGTGTCAAAATACCTATTGGAGGAACAGATGCACCATTAGGTGGGTCACCCTAGGGGATGAGTCCACCAAATTCTTCCATGCGATGGCCAGCAACAGGCGAAGGCACAACTTCATTGACGCCCTAGTGAATGAACAAGGGGACCTCATAACTAATCACAACGGCAAAGCCCAGCTTCTCTTCTCTGAGTTTCAGAACAGGATGGGTTCTATCGATGACACTGTTCATTGGCCTCTTCACGATTCTATCTTCCAGCCCAACGACCAGCTCGACTGGTTAGCAAACGACTTTGACAGTGACGACATTGACAATACAGTAAGATCCATGCCCTTAGACAAAGCGCTAGGGCCTGATGGCTTCAACGGGCTCTTCCTCAAAAAATGTTGGAACACTGTCAGGCAGGATTTTCATCAACTCGCCGATTACGCAACAACAAAGATCATCGCATAGCATCAACCGATCTTTTATCACCCTGATCCCTAAAAAGGAACAACCTCAGCATGTCAATGACTACAGGCCGATCTCTCTCCTCAACAGCTCCCTCAAGCTGATCACTAAAATCCTGGCTACCAGACTCCAAACAGTCATCACTAATCTGGTGCATAAAAATCAGTATGGCTTCATCAAAGGGAGAGCTATCCAAGACTGCCTAGCTTGGGCTTATGAATACCTGCACCTTTGCCAGTCCTCCAGGAAGGAGCTTGTTCTCATTAAATTGAACTTGGAGAAAGCCTTCGACAAGGTTGCCTACTCCGCAATTCTGGGTGCTCTTTCTCAAATGGGTTTCACTAACAAATAGACTGCCTGGATTGAAGAGATTCTTTGCTCTGCCCATTCCGCTGTTCTACTCAATGGAGTGCCTGGCAACTGGTTCCATTGCCCAAGGGGTGTTCGTCAGGGCGACCCTCTCTCGCCCCTTCTGTTTGTCATCGCAGCAGATGTCCTTCAGGTCCTCATTAACCGAGCCTTTCAGCAGGGGATCCTCTCCAGCCCTCTTCGCAGATATGCTGACGAAGACTTCCCTATTGTGCAGTATGCAAATGACACACTTCTCTTCATGAATGGCTCTCACCAGGAGCTCTCAGCCCTTAAAACCATCCTTGCAGATTTTGCCAACATCACTGGCCTTTCAGTCAATTTCTCCAAATCCCTGCTGATCCCTATTAACATGGATGCTGAGCTTGCCTCCACTCTGGCCATCAACTTGGGCTGTACCGTGGGCTCCCTTCCTTTCCCCTATCTTGGACTGCCTCTTGGGACGACCAAGCCCCGCATTTAGGATTTCGATGCCATCATGATGAAGATTGATTCTAGGCTAAGCTCCTTTGCAGACTTCCTCTCCCTCGCCAGCAGAATCCAGATGGTTAACGCTGTCCTCTCGGCCATGCCAACCTACGCCATGTGCACTCTTCAGATCCCCGCTGCTCCCCGCTGCTGTAATTAAGCACATTGACAGGCTCTGAAGAAATTGCCTCTGGCACAACAATGGCATTCTCAATGGCTCTAAGGCCTTGGTAAAATGGTCTCAGGTTTGCCGGCCAAAGAAAAATGGAGGCCTTGCTTGGCTCCTCTCGCTAGACATGCTCAACACAAGAGAAATGCTGCTCAAAAAGAATATCTACATCAACGATGGAATCTACACCTGTGTAATGTGTGATTCTCAAGCGATGGAATCCTCTCCTACCATCTCTTCTTTTCTTGCCCTCTTAGCTTATCTTGCTGGGCCAAGCTTGGCTGGGGTTGGGCGGATGGGCTCCCTCTTGAAGATATCACTTCTTCGCTTCTCTCTATGGCCAACAAAGACTTCTTCATGGAGGCTTTCCTCATCGCTGCTTGGATGATCTGGAAGATGCGGAATGACTGCATCTTCAACTCCGCTCCGCCGAGTCCGACGCGCTGGTTCCAGTCTTTCTTGGCGGAGGCGCGCCTCCAGGCTCTTAGACTCGGCTCTTCGCTGAGACTTGGTTTTCTTTCTTGGCTTCAGTCGCTGTAATCGGCCTTGGTAACCTTTTGTTACCAGGGTTTCTCCGTTCTCCATCCCCCCCTTTCTCTTCAAAGGTGCTAACTATAATATTGTTTTTAAAATTAATTTGGACCCACATGTAATAGTGTGCATGCATCTTGTAATCCGTTATAATCTGACTCTTAGCTAAGAGGTAGCATCTATTTCTCTCATCTCCTTCTCTCCTCCATATAAGCAAAAAACTGAGATGAATTTCTTATATCTAGCCGAGATGTTCCTATTGGAGATGCTCTGAAAATGGCGAGTGAAACACGGCTGTATATGCCCAAACGTGCACGCTGTATATGCCCAAACTTGCACGCAAATGCATCTGAAACCACATATTGGCTTGGCTTGGCTTGGTTAGATATGGCCAAAACCATGCGGCATTTGCTAGTGGGTGGCACGCATCTCCAAGAGAGCCAATGGGAGGGCAAAGAAACACGAGGGAAATGGAAAGCGAGAACCAGGCTTGCACCGGGCGCCCGCGCCCCTCGCCGCCGGCGCTACCGTGCACGGTGAACCTGCAGGTCGTCGCGATCTCCGCTTTCGTTGATGCCATCAACCGCCGCAACGGCACCGTCAACCGCGGCCTCTACTCCGTCGTAGACCGGCTTCTCAGCGTGCGCGCCAACCCCCGCCCGGATTCCTCCGGCGTCCGCTCGGCCGACTTCGCCGTCGACGCCACCCGCGGCCTCTGGGCGCGCGTCTTCTCCCCTGCCACGGCGTCTTCGCCGCTCCCCGTCATCGTCTACTTCCACGGCGGCGGGTTCGAGCTGTTCTCCGCGGCCAACCGCCCTTTCGACGCCCTCTGCCGCCGCTTCTGCCGCACCATCGGCGCCGTCGTCGTCTCCGTCAACTACCGCCTCGCCCCAGAGCACCGGTACCCCACCGCCTACGACGACGGCATGGACGCGCTACGCTTCGTCGACGCCAATGGCATCCCGGACCTGGAAGTCCCCATCGACCTCTCGAGCTGCTTCCTCGCCGGAGAGAGCGCCGGCGGGAACATCGCCCACCACTTGGCCAACCGATGGGCAGCCACGTGCCAGTCCTCCTCCAAGTCCGTGCGCCTCGCCGGCGTCATGTCGGTGCAACCATACTTCGGCGGCGAAGAGCGTACAGACTCGGAGCTGAGGCTGGACGGCGTGGCGCCGGTGGTTAACATCCACCGTTCCGACTTCTGGTGGAACGCGTTCTTGCCGGTGGCTGCCAACCGAGACCACCCGGCGGCGCACGTTACTGACGAGAACGTCGAGCTAGCAGCGGGGTACCCGCCGACGATGGTGGTGGTCGGGGGTTTCGACCCGTTGCAGGACTGGCAGCGGCGGTTCGTCGATGTGCTTCGCCGTAAGGGGAAGGCGGTGCAGATGGTGGAGTTCCCGGAGGAGATCCACGCGTTCTACATCTTCCCGGAGCTCGCCGACGGCGCCAAGGTCATCGAAGACATGAGGTTGTTCGTGGAAATCAACAGGACGCCGGTGACGTCGGAATCTTCCGCTCGCGGAGAACTGAGATGAACCACTACTCACGAGTCATGAGACGTCGAGTACCGCTGCATGCTGTAGTGGAAACGTATAACAGGTATAAATGTTCGATTGTTACTGGGCGTGTCTAAGGGAATTGCAAAACCGCGTCTATATACGTTTTTACCATAGGTGGGGATGTCTGATTTTGCTATGAGATTCGTGCACAGCCACTCTCTCATGTATTTTTGCAAAAAGATTTCTCACTTTATTTAAATTCTTATATGAAGCTTCTTCCCGTCTCTTCCTCCCTCACATCCGGTAGCCGACCACCATGTCATCGCCCTCCCCTGCCACAGAACACAGGGGCCGGGGGCTACGGGCATGGACTATCACACCATCGTGCCTCGTTGTGGCTGGGGGTGTAGACATCGCCCTGAGGCATGGCACAGCGCGCGTGGTAGTTCATGTCGGTGGCCTCGTGGTCAGCAAAGGGGGAGGAGGCCCACGGTGGCTCGACCACCAAAGGAGAGGGGGAGAGAGGAGTGGAGGAAGTGGAAGGAACTATCTCATTGGATAATTTGATAAAACTTGTGCACTTTTTAAAAAAATAGGGAGGAGGGTAGTGCACAGATCTAGAAGCAAGATTGGATGGTCTTGAAGATGGCTAGAAACACTACCCCATGTGGAAAAACCATCCCCATGTCGAAATATATGCACTACAGTGCTACTCGGTATAACTAATTGAAAGTAGTGCTACTTTGTATAGCTAATTGAAAGTAGCCACAGTTGTGCTTAGTAATTTGGTTTTGGCATTCCCCAAGTGCCTGAAATTTGAAGCTTTTCTGAGTTGATTTGCTCAACTTTAGATTTTCTCGTCTCTCGCCAACACCTCTGACGGGTTAGGGTGCTAAGGGTTCACCACACCTCCTCCGACTTAGAGAGAGGACAGGGGCAGCGAAAGCACATCGTTGGGTTGTGGGACTATGGTGGTGGTGGGGCAGTAGTGGCACCCCCTCAACCGCGGGATTAGTGGAGGGTAGTAGGAGAGGTTGGTCAATAGATCAACGAAGAGATATTAGGTTATTATAAGATGATGGGACATGGAGGAAGATCCGGCAATAGTAGTCAGCAAAGACGAGGAAGGAGGCTGGGCAAGGGCACCTCGTCAGAGAAGTGGAAGAAGATGCTGGATTGCCAGAGAGGAGGAATAAATAGAGGTATCAGAGGTGGAAGTAGGGTGTATGACTGTAGGGGAGAAACATCGGTGACCATAGAGGCTGACATCGACGGCAAAGTCATGTGGCGAGCTAAGGAGGAGAAGGAGGAGAACACCAATGCTCAATGGCAACTCTGTGAAAGGAGAGAGGGAGGGAAGTTAGTGTTTGGCTAGGGGAGTTTTATATGGGAAATGAGGGGAAGATCGAAGCCGTTACATCAAAATCCGATGGTACGGAAGTGGACTGAAATTTTAGAAGGAAAAAAACACTACTGATCAATCCTTAATTAGTAATTTGCACGCATGCATCTGCCATTCTTACTGTACATAATTGCTTGAAATTTGCCACAATTGTATTTTGGAATATTAATCGAATTTCTAACGGTCTGCTTGGAGATTTGTACTCCAGCCGATGAGATTATCTTCAGAGTGCTTTCGTCGTTGATGTTGTTTCTGGTCTTCCCCTATCTTAATCTTAATTGGATTCTGTTTCTCAAAAATCGATCCAATTTCTTCTTAGATTAAGCAGAATAAGTTAATTACCTAAGTTTTAAACCCTAATTTGAATCAATAATCACTTTGATCTATTCTTCCACTTCAGAACGAAGTCTAACACAGTCGCAAGGACGAGCCAGGCCGGGTTCACCGTATATATATTAGGACCGGGTTTAGTAGCTAGCCACGTCGCTTTCTAACCATACCCATTCTCTCGAAGAATCATGATGCCTCTTAAGTTTGGTTTTCGCCAACACAGAAATATGCAAAAATGACGATTTCTTTCTGAGCAATCACTTGGGCTAATTTTTTCGTGGTACAAAGTAGGAGATTATAGACTAGCTCATACGTCTCCTCGTTTCAGTATCGAGTGTTCAGTGTTGTTGCTCTTTCCCGGTCCATGTGTACTTCACCGCTTCTCAGAGCTACTTGCCCGTGAAAACAAGAGAAAGAAAAGCGAAACTAAATGGAAGCGAAAGTCCAAGAAGCTTATGGAACTGGAGTTTTATGAAATATCAAAGATACGCATTGTGCCATTGTACTTTAAACTTAGTGGTATGTACCATGTCATAACACGGCATACGTACGATAATCGGTAAATGCGTGCACCAATATAATTTGAGCTCTTCCGGTGGTGTCGCATGTAATTCAGCTCCGGATCGATGTGGCAATTGCATTTGTTGAAAGGGGCAAAATTTGGGGCCATTCCCATGTTAGGGTTCGGATTCTGCACCGCCGACTCCAATGCCGACCATGGCGGAGGTCTTATCTAAGAAACTGGTCGATGTTTCAGGTGGCAGTGATGTTGGATTTGGATTTCCTCTGTCTCTTTAGAAGATGGTTTCACCGACATGCCTTAACTGTTCTAGATGCATCTCGTTGGTTCATTAGGACGTTGGTTTCTGCAACATTGCATTCAACAAAGTCCTTTTCTGGACTAGGCAAGAGGGGAGTGACTTAATTTGTCGGTTTTGCTTCTCTCGCTGGGGAGGCAATTAGGGAAGAAGATGAACTCATTGTGGTGTTGATGGTGTGTGTTATAATATGCAGCTCCTAAGAGACCTATGTGTAACCTGAGATGTACTTATCTTAAGTTTTAATGAAATCCCTCTTTTAAAAAAATCATGACAATCAGATGTGAGATCTCGATCACGTGAGAGCATGCTACTTACTCAACATGGCTCTTACGAGGTATTCAAGTTGATTTTGGCCAGACTGAATAGACGCAAGTGATAGTCATTGCTCGTGTCTAAGTGCAAAAAATGAGATGCCTATGATGTGCCACAGCCCATGCGAGCCAGATCCATAAGTTGCAGCTAAAATCCATGTTTCTCAGAGTCAACCTAAGTTGATATGTTTGCATCTCATAAGTCATGTTTATCAATAAATACAAGAACCAAACACCATCCAACTGTATCTCAGCGATCTGGTGATCAAAGCATATGTGCTAACTAAACAACCCTGATACGGCCCCCGGCTGGAAGATATCACGACTTGATAGAACGTTAGTGGCCCGGTGGTGGACTCTATTACAGTACTCAATACTAGTAGATTGCTTAATTGGTCATTTGATTTAATAAGGGCTTCGAAAATAGCGTCCTGGAAGCCGGATCATGTGATTTGATTGGACTCTCGTACCTCTCTGATACGACTTCTTAATATTTGAGAGAAACAATTTTAAAAAAGTCAAAACTTTTAGATCTGATAAATGGCTATAACTCATAATCCGTTGCTGGCCTAAACCAAAAAAAAAAAAAATCCAAAATAGTATAGGGCCCTGTTTCTTTTCGCGGCGGTCGGCGGTCAGCGTTTTGCTACAGTAAAATTTGTTATTTTTTCTATTTTTTTAGGCTTATTAAACTTTTTTCAAAGTCTTATAAATTTACTACAGTAAAACCGCCAACCGCCGGTTTCCGCTGAAAGAAACAGGACCTAGGTCTCTTAAGTGAAATCCCTCCTTTTCGTTAATCGTTCAGCCGAAACATACTAGAGTGAGCTCACTAAACTTACGTGTAAAACAGTGTTTATATTTTCAACGGATTCCCTTGTGTGGATGCCAAATGTTTAGCCCACATGTATGCCACATCAACGAAAACCATTAGACTAACTAAAAATCATCGTATTGACTAGTCAAATGACCAGTTCAGCCAAGTTTCAAAAGTTCGATGACTAATCTCATCCGGTTTTGTATTACAGGGATCAATTTGACTCGAATATGATACTTCCCAACCAAATTGGCATTATTCCTAAAAGAAATCCTGCCTTTTCGTTAATCGTTCAGCTGAAACGTACACTATAGCACGTTCGGAGTGGCTAAGCTGAATGAATAAACTGGCTGAACTAAAGTGAGCTGAATGTTAAGCTAAATTTTGAGAGGTTCTTAAATCTACTTCTTGAAACCAG
This sequence comes from Olyra latifolia, assembly GCA_036346145.1. NCBI lineage: Eukaryota > Viridiplantae > Streptophyta > Magnoliopsida > Poales > Poaceae > Olyra > Olyra latifolia. The sequence continues at coordinate 52,659,550 of CM070529.1, read as the reverse complement.
TTCGTTTCGTTTATGTTATTTTAAGAACTTTTAGAGGTGGCTTCATGATAAAAAAAACTAAACCGTTGCTTCGTCTGTTGTCTATAATATATATGACTCATACAGTTGTAATTTTGTTTTTATCGGATCAAAAAAATTTATGTTGAAAAGGAAAATTTATAGATTCAATGTCACATTCCGTAAAAATTTATGACAGGATGCACTCAATGTGTACAGCTTGTTCAATGTATTAGAAATAATATTCTGGAATGAGTGTAAAGCCAAGCAAATTGCTTCTGGGCCGAGAACCAAAGATTGTGTGGGCTGTAAGAGATATGGATCTGCCTGTCTAAACCCTAACAGATTTTTTAGATTAAAAAAGCTAAATTAATTTTCTAATCAAATAAGTCTAAGCCACTCTAACATGCTCTAAATATGTTTGTGAAACGGTGTATAGATTTTCTAGCGGCTTCCTTGAGTGATTAGTGATAGTGACGGGAGCGCGCACTGATTAGCGTTTTGCTCCACAGGCTGTTTCGCCGTCGCGTGCTCGCGCTCAATCTTCTTGGAACAGAACAGTATTGCGCCATCAATGCCGTACCTTCATCGTGCCTGATTTTGGAATAGTACACCACGTGTGGTTGCCGTTTCTAGCAATTCGCACTAGAACGTTGAAAATTCCACAAAGACAGGGAATTCAATGTGTACTGGTCTCCGTCCAATTTTGTATTAGGATCTGTGCAGGGCTCTCATCTTCTCTCTCACATCGTTTTACAGAGAAACAGCAACCCAGAACGCTCAATTTCTGGCATTCTTTCTCCTCTCCCTCTCCTCCTAACACCCCTTTAGCGTCGGCCAGTCGGCTACTCCCCGTATCGCCCTACCGCTCACGACCAACAACCCCATGGCTGTGACCACAAGGCTGATTGCTCAAGCCACCCGCCGCGCCCTGAGCCAAGCCGTCGTGCCACACCGCAAGGCGGTCAGGGCAGCTCGAGTGGCTAGCCATGTGATCGTAGCCAGTAGGACGGCGTGGGGAGCAACCAACCAGGCTAGAGCTGGGTGAGGAGCCGGGAGTTGAAGGCGGAGGTGCGGTGGCTCGAGCAAAGGTTGCCGCTATGGTCACCAGTTGTGGTGTTGTGCAATTCAAGAAAGGATGGACCTTTCAGTAAAGAGAGCTACTAGGGTCCCCTACCCAAAAAAGGGATAGAGTGCACCAGAGTGTATCGTGGTGTACCAGAGTGTATCATGGTATGTCATAGAGTTTCGGATTTTATCATGGTGCGGCAGGGTGTGCATGTAATGGAGTTTCAGAGTGTATTATGGTATGCAAAGTGTACCCGCTTGTTGTGTGTCATGATGTTTCAAAGTGTCCTAGTGTTTTATGGTGTTTCAACAAAACGAAACCATGGTATAATAGAGTGTGTCATGAAGTTTTAGAATATACCATGGTATACCGAGTGTATCACTCGTTATGTGTCATGGTGTTTCATAGCATATCAAAGTGTTTTACGGTGTTTCACCAGAGCAATGGGTGTTTCAGAGTGTACCGGAGTGTGTCATGCTGTTTCACCGGAGCGACACAGGGAAGTTGATATGAAACGGAATCCAAAATTTTGTCATGAGTTGGACGGAATATCAAGTCGAGGTACAATCAAGTTTCAAGGTATCTTTAAGTGTCGGGGGTATCGTCGTGTATCCGGTTGTGTATTAGGGGCATTGCCATGTATCGGCTTCAGCTACCTAACTTGACTTGAGATTCATAATACCCAATCGATTTGTACTTGCTCCACGTGTGCCACCGCTTCCTTCATTCTCCTCTTGATGTCTGCTCCTGTGGGCTTCTTCTTGGTCTCCGATACAGCCGAAACCACTCAGTCCCGACTGATTATGAACTAGCTATGGGCTGTTGGACAAAGCACTAGGGCCATTGTGGTCGCCATTGGACGCAGCTGCTCGAGCTCGTCAAGGGAACAGTGGGGTGACAAGGTCACGCGTCGGGAGGATGCTGATCAAGCTCGACGAGCTCACGGCTGGGCTGATGCTCTCGCACGGTGGAGTAAGCGTGGTGGAGGCGAAATCACGGTGGAGACGTGCGAGGAATCACATGAAAGTGGTGAGGAACTACGCTGAGCTAGGGATTGCGTGTATCGGGGACGGTGAATTGAGGGAACGACGTTTACCCCGTTGGACAGCAAATTGACGGGATACTGTTTCGTAGCATTCCTGTTCAGTAAACTATGCTATGAACGAGGGAAGGTGAGGATACTGTAGGAATCTTGACGCAACATCAAACGGCAACCAACGTGCTTAAACTCCGTGCCACTGTGGAGTTGTATTCATTGGTCAAGATAAAAAAGATACCATTTGGTTAAATGGGATGAAATTATCAAACCAAAAAGAAAGGGGGTTTGGGTATTCAGAACTTGAGTTTTTTGAATATCAGTTTACTCTGTAAATAGTGGTGGAAGTTGGAGAATAGTACTGGCATTTGGCATGATATTTGTAAGAAAAAGATATGTGAGAGATTCTTCTATCTCTACTATTAAAGCCAGGTACACCGTACACTGATTCCCCCATTTGGTCAGACATCCTCAAGATTAGAAAGTACTATATTACAAATAGGAGATTCTATAACGGGAATAGGAAGAATATTAGCTTTTGGAAGGATCACTGGATGGGTGATTCCAGCCTCAAGAATAGTACACCAGATTTGTATGATATTTGCACTGACCATGACACCTCAGTGGCTAGGGAGGCAAAATTAAATTGGGATGTACCTTTGAGGAGGTGGATGACAACATCCGAGGTGGACAAATGGAACTCTATGTTTGGTAATTACCTCCATGCAAATAATGATCAGCAACAGGACAGAATGGGCTGGAAACTTGATAAAAGAAAAAGTTTCACTGTTGCTTTTATGTATGGTTACTTCTATAAATGAGTCAGTAACGTAAATTCTCTATTGTGGAAAACCAAAATACCTTTGAAAATTAAAATTAATTTTCTTATGGCTCTTTGATAGAGGTGCTCTCCTGTCCAAATGGAATCTTAAAAACTAAGAATGGAATGGGGACCTTACCTGTGAGTTTTGTGATGATATGGAAACTAGCAATCACATCTTCTCCTGTCCTATTAGTAGATCTATTTGGGGATGTATTGTTCTGTGTATTAATATGAAGTTCATTCATGGGAATGTGGAGCAATTTTATGTCTGGTCTAAAAAAACTAATTCCAAGCTCCAATCTCTTTATATGTTTGGTTTGGCGGCAACTCTTTTGGCTATTTGGATCAATAGGAATTCTAACTGTTTTGAGTACAAACAGCTAAAAGACCTCACTGATGTTTTGTATAACGTTTGCACCTGGCTTTGATACTGGTCAGATCTAATGAAGATGGATGATAAGGAGCTTGTGGAGATCGACATCGACAAAATCTTCCAGATTGCTAAGGAAGCCAAAAGGTGCAAGACAGGAGAGGCCCTCCGCGGAGTCTAGGGACAACAGACAGATGACTGATTCCTATTTTGGAGGAGTTGGGGCGCCTTTTGTTTGTCTGTCTGCCTGCGAAGAGACTTTGTTTCGTTGTCAAATTTCTAGACATGTTTTTATTTTGTGATCCATCCTGACTTATCCTATAATAACTTGCATTTTGAGTGTCTCAGGGATGTGTGAGATTACCGTTCCCTGGTCACCAACCTGTTAGGAATGTCGATACTCCTGTCGTTTTCGTTCTGGTTATGAAATGGAAGGGTAGTTCCCCCTTTGCAAAAACTCACCTCGCCGGTTATATACCTGATCGAGCTATGCCCAGAGGAGAACGGAGAGCTCAGATCCCAACGGCGAGACAATCATGGAGGCCACCAGGCAGCAACTACTTGCTGGCACCAACCGCGCGCGCCCCACGCCACCGCCGCTGCCGCTGTCGGTGCGCCTCCAGCTGTTCGGGCTCACGGCCGCCATCGATGCCGTGGAGCGCCGCGACGGTACGGTCAACCGCTGCCTGTATGGCGTCATCGACCGCCTCATGAGCGCGGCCGCCAGCCCGCGGCCGGACGCCTCCGGCGTCCGCTCGTTCGACTTCACTGTCGACGCCTCACGCGGCATCTGGGCGCGCGTCTTTGCGCCGGCCACGGCCGCGTCCCCCCTCCCGGTCATCGTGTACTTCCATGGCGGAGGCTTCGCGCTCTTCTCCCCGGCTATCGGCCCCTTCAACGGCGTCTGCCGTCGCTTGTGCAGCGACATCGGCGCCATCGTCGTCTCCGTGAACTACCGGCTCGCGCCGGAGCATAGGTACCCTGCTGCCTACGACGACGGCGTCGACGCGCTCCGCTACATCGACGCGAACGGCGTCCCCGGGCTCGACGTCCCCGTCGACCTCTCCAGCTGCTTCCTCGCCGGGGAGAGCGCCGGTGGCAACATCGTCCACCACGTGGCGAACCGCTGGGCGGCCGCGTGGCAGTCCTCCGCCAAGGCCGTCCGCCTCGCCGGGATCTTCCCCGTGCAGCCGTACTTCGGCGGCGAGGAGCGGACGGAGTCCGAGCTGAGGCTGGAGGGCGTGGCGCCGGTGGTGAACCTCCGGCGGTCGGACTTCTCCTGGAAGGCGTTCCTGCCGGTGGGCGCCAACCGCGACCACCCGGCGGCGCACGTGACCGACGAGAACGCGAAGCTGGCGGAGGCGTTCCCGCCGGCGATGGTGGTGATCGGCGGGTTCGACCCGCTGATGGACTGGCAGCGGCGGTACGCCGACGTGCTGCGGCGGAAGGGGAAGGCGGTGCAGGTGGCGGAGTTCCCGGACGCCTTCCACGGGTTCTACGGCTTCCCGGAGCTCGCCGACGCGCACAAGGTCTTGCAGGACATGAAGGCGTTCGGCGACAGCAACAAATCCAAGAAATGAATCGAATCGTTCATCAATTGTTCTGATCAGCTCAGTCTGCGCATCTGCCTCTGCATGAACTTAATAAACATTGTTGTTAATTTGATCGTTGATGCACTCTCTAATTGTTTTGAAATTTACTTTATCTGATGTGGTGTAGTGTGATTATGGCTGTGCCATGTGAGTCGTGTCGTGGCTGACCGCTGCATATGCGAAGCAATTGCATGAGCCACGAGGATATTTCTTTATTGTTAATCTGATCATGGTATTCGATCAAGAGCACTTGGCATGATCTCGCGATGTGATCAACGTGCTTTGACTGCACCGTTGAATTCCCACTCGATAGGATCTGATTCTATAAGTTTTGGACCCTGCCACACTGACAATCTTGATCTTAGTCCAACCACTACACTGCTAATATAACCACGCTGTTTTATGGTTAGGAAGAGTATATGTATGACAGTCGAATAATTTCAATACCCGTTTAATCGGTCGAACAAGTTAGGTCGGGTCCTATACGGCTATACCATTTTTATAACCTTCGTTGCTCCCCTAGCTTGATGGGCCAACTGGCGAAGATAAGCGATACATTATCATGGAGCTTCGCCTGATATTACCCTATTGTATATAGAACATAGGAATTGTCCTTTATTGGGTTTTTTTTTTTCAGAAAATCGATAACTCTGCACAAATCATATGAAATTCCTGAATGAGAACCTCAAAAGTTGAGAAAAATGTTAGAACATGACACAAACTCTATGCCACCATATAAGGATCAATCTAAGTTGGGCTCGGGAGAGTGGACAGACGGCACCACATACACAGATGCGCGCAAGGCTTTATCAGATGAAAACATACCACAACCAAAAAGCACTTCTACGGTACAAATACTACTACAATTATGTGTGCTTCAGACAGAGTGATATCAGGCTTCTCTTCATTGTAATGCAAAGAGAGGTACTTGCTGTATATGGTCGATCCTAAAACATCGCTCGACCCAATCTTATTGGGCTGGAAAACAGAGAATAAGACCAAAACATTTGTCAAATGTACCAAGTCAACATGTAGCAAGAAGAAGCATCCCAGGAGGGGCTTGGGCAAACATTCAGCGGGCAACCGCCGTTGGAGCTTTGCTTGGGAGGATGTTGTCAGGAAGAATGAGCTCTTGTGGCACCTCGCGCACCACACCAAGCATCGAATCGTACTCCTCATCTTTGTGAGCAAACTTCTTCCTCAGCATCTTCTCAAGCTCGATCTCGTCAAAGCTCTTGGCATTCTCAGCTGCATGAACTTGAGCTAAGTTGATGTAGTTGGTTGCTGATTGAGAAATGAAAGCGATCTCCTCTTCTGTAAGCTTTCTTAGGAACTTCGCAGGATTACCAACCCAGATCTAATTACGTCATGAAACAGTGTGATTCAGTGAAGTCACATGATATATATTTTCTTCTTAAAACATAAGTTGAATTTGTCTTGCAACTGCCAAACATACACTAGTTTAATTGATTATTAAACCTAGAATACAATCTTCCAACTTCCAAGCATATCATAGGAACCTAAAATATGGTCATCAATATTAGCATGCTGCCAGCAGCTTAGTCCAAAAGTTCTCTAGCAGAAAATTCCTAAAAACTGCAGGTATATACCAATATAGTAGAGTAAGGCATTCTAATTGCAGTTGTTTCCTGCAAAAAAAAGTGCTCTAAATCTGACCCAGAAACACTCTGTTGCATTATTTAAAGAGGTTAATAAATTGTATGGTAGTATCAGAGCATGAGCTTGCCTTTAAACATCATATACTAGTGCGGGAGTTCCATCCTAGTATAATGTATTATGGCTAATATTGTTTGATAGCAAATGATGAAAGTTGAGTGCATGTTGGTCATCTGTCCAAGTGGAAAACTAGCCTATCTTGAATAAGAAAATAACCTCTCCAGAAGGAATCCTTGTATTCTGCTTGACAAGAGATCCTGCGCCAACCATGCTGTGCTTTTCAACCACCACTCCATCAAGCAGAGTGGCACCCATACCAACGAAAGCTTCATCCTCAATGGTGCATGCATGTAAAACAGCACTATGACCTGACAGAAGTTTATTAGTATAACAGAGTCAACAATCCAAATAAAATAAAGCTCACCATCTTAAATTCACAAATCGATCAATAGATATAGAGCATTTTTATCTTGTTTTGTTAGGTATAAATAAATGATGCCATGCATCTATTATCTTCCAAATAAGCTAGGCCAAAATATTACACATTGGAGTGAACCAATATCAATCTACAATAAGCTAGAAAGTTCTTTACTGACCTACTGTAACGTTGTGTCCGATTATGGTTGGTAGGACCTTTCCGCTAATGTTAGATTTTGAAACATGTACAAGGGTGTTGTCTTGTATATTTGTTCCAGATCCAATATGAATGCTGTTGACATCACCTGAAGAAGAGAGTAAAAACAGCTAAAATGGTTATCACTATCAATATTGGACACATCTGTACTAGAACTAACAAGAAAGCATAACAGCACAACAATACGGTTACTTCATTTTATGATACAAGATCCTTTCCCCTCTTGAATTTGGCCAGGAAAGATTAGTTGGGATTTGGGACTTGGAAGGCACATCTTAGGCATTTCGCTGCATTCAACAAATAGTGATGATGCATGGCAGTCTGACAATAACCTAGGCTAGATGCCTTTAAGACGGCAACAAACCCAATCGGCCAATCCTCTAACAAAGTTATCAATCCAAAAACCAGTGTATGATGCTTTACTATCACATCCTTGCGAGTTGTAGCTTTTGAGGATGTAGTTCGAAAGAGGCACATAATACTTTTTACCAACAGTTGTCGAGAGCCAGTCACTATGGCAGTAAGATTTTATGTTTGGACCTTATGATAGCTAAGTTTAGAGCCAATTAGACAACCAGTATAATTCTCTAGTATGGATTATCAACTATTTAGGAATAGTGAGTTGTAGTTAATTGGGCAAGGTCTAAATCTAAGAACTCAGCATTGTTGCATTAAATGTAAATGGATACAACAATGAACCAAAAAAAAAATTCTAATTCATAATCAAACAGCAGTTTACCAGACCGAATATGCTTTTCAGCTGTTTAGCCATTGCACTGCTTAGGGCCATGGTATCACCCAGATGAAAGCACCTGTATGCAAGTGCGCTACCATGGATGAATTACTCTCATAATACTCTATATGTTTCTTGCTGCTCATTCTTATTAGAACTTTGGAGGGATTGAGCACGCTATAATAATCTACTGGAAAGCTCATGACCATAACCAGTTGTGTGTTAAGCTATAAATTTGCCTACTCTAATATAAAGCTACAGTTACACACCAGAAACATCCTATGTGAACTGAAATTATTAATTAACAGATATTACAATCCATGCAACATCAGTCATCTCCACAAGAATGAACTACAATTTAAAAAAGGTATGCCCAAAAGTAATACTGCTGACCGATAAAAATGTACATCTTTTCCTAAAAAATGTGCATCTTTAACAATACATGGCTACATGCCTGTTGGATATAAATCAAATCCTGAGCACAGTGTTGTCAAAATCAAGTTCATTTAGAAAATAAAATGTTCAGTAAACACATTGATAGCACTCCCTGGTTCAAAATAAACATTGGTGCAAAGGGAAGATAATCATCAAGACAATGGCCATAGTCACTCAATAGTAGTATGGTACAGTATAATATATACTGTAGAAGAGTTTACCTCTCAAAATGGAGCCATACCAGATTGAGGATCCATGTCCAATCTCAACATCACCAATGACAGCTGCACTGGGAGCAACAAAAACATCTTTCTGGATTCTTGGCTCTTTCTCAAATATGTTCATGATCGTACGATGCCTTGACACTGACAAAGGCATACAAAACAGCAACATGCCAATCAGGAATAAACTTTTTGGTATCTCACCAAAGTAATACATGATTATAAAATAATGATAAACTGAGTTAAATATATATAAGACCCCAAAAATAACAAAAACTCTTATTGTAGTGCACAATTCACCAAATTTACCGGTTGCAACATGGTGACAATTAGTTAGCACCAACTACAACGCTGCATCTAACTCAAATAGGAAATGGCTTTGATCACGATGCAAATGAACACAAGTTAGATACATAACCACTAGAAATAGGCATGTCAATATGGCATTTCCACAAAAGGCAGTATGAACACACCAAACATGTTCTGCAATGCTTAATTTACTGCTTCTTTGATATACTGCCATGCAACAGTTCACAAACAGCTGCCATACTTACATACTGCAACCAAACACAAATACTGGGATTACTCAAACGACTGCGCTGAAACCTAAATGCGAGGCCAGTCTCAAATCTCGAATCACATTACCCGTATCAGTTTGCATTCCAGTTCCATTCTCTCCATTAACAATCCTAAAGCTGTGACTTGTAAGCAAAGTAAATAATGAGAACACTCCGTATGATACTGAGATCCCCTAAATGACGAACTGACCGATGGACTGAGGCTAAGACCGAATGGTATCGAAAAGATTAGAGGAAGACACCATCTTTCGGAGGAAACAATGAGCTCACAGGGTGCAAGCGGCGGCTAGGCTGAGGAGGAGAGAGGCGGAAGTGGGCGAAGACGGCCGCTTACCCTGCTCCTCGACGCGGAGGCCGCCCTGGATGGTGGATCCGAGGCGGTCCATGGCCTGCCCCGTGCCGCGGATCCACTTGCCCACCGTGTAGATCGCGCGCCCGAGGGTCCCCATGCCTGTATCCTCTCCTGCCCGCTCGCGCCCTTCTCCGGCTGGAGCTCGCCGACGGCCGCCGCGCGCAGGAGGTGGGGTTTAATGGCGTCTGGTGGAACGGCGAGGAGAGGACAGGGGAGGAGAGAGGAGGCAATGGCTGCGGCCGAGGGAGAAGGACTGTAGGAGAGAGAGTGGTGAAGGTCAAAAGCTCTGGGCCCACCTTTCATGGGCTACTGCGGGCTTTTTTTTGAGGAAATACACTGCGGGCTTATTGATGGCCCATACTTAAAATACTGCAGGCCCATTTAACGGTCCATCCAGCAGTTTGCCACTGAAGTGGATCAACGTCTGGAGATAATACTCCAGTTTTTTTTTAGGATAATACTCCAATTATTGTGACCCTCAATTCGTTCTTGATTTCTTTATATGTTCCTTGACTCACAAAGAGACGTTATTTAATTTTTCTCCGATCATAGTCTTGATCAGTCGTAATCTGGAATTTGTCTAGTCTACTCACTCGTTGATGTGCAACTGTGCATCCAATTAGCAAGGTCAGTGACCAGCCCAGTTTTGGAGACAGTTCCTTTCACCCTACAGTAGACAGTGAATAACACATTGATACATCCAAAAGAGGACAAATTGTTTTGTATAGGAATCTCACAATAATTTAGTTGTACATTGAAAATATCAATAATTTTATGAGAATTTCATAGAGACATGGGGGATAATTCTGACAAAACCCGGCTGTTGTGCACGAACTTTTGGAGAATAAATTTATGAGAATTTCATAGAGACACGATCTATTGACATGGAATTTCTGTTGACATGGAATTTGTGCTCCTCGACGAAGAGCTTCATCTCTTCCAGGAGCTTGCCGGAGTCGGCGATCTGCGGGAACAAGTGGAAGCCATGGATGGCGTCAGGGTACTCGGCGACCTGCACCAGCTTCCCCTTCCCGCGCAGCGTCTCCACGTACCTCGCCTGCCAGCCTTTGAGGAGGTCGAACCCGCCGACCACGACCATGGCCGGCGGGAACGCCTCTGCTAGCTCGACGTCCTCGCCGCAGACGCGAGCGGCCTCATGGTCCCGGGTGGTGCCCTCAGGCAAGAACTCCCTCCAGAAGGCGTCCGTCACCGCCAGTGACAGCGGAGGGGCCACCTTGTCTAGCGCCACCTCCGCCTCCGTCCGTTCCTCGCCGCCGAAGAAGGGCTGTATCATGATGGCGCCGGCAAGACGGAGGGACACGGGCGGCGACGACGTGGTCATGGCTGCCCAGCGCTGGGCCACGTGGTGCGTGATGTTCCCGCCGGCGCTGTCGCCGGCCAAGAAGCAGCTGGAGAGATCCACGGGGACGCCCAAGTCAGCCGGGAGGCCGCTGACGTCGAGGTGGTGGAGGGCGGCGACTCCGTCATCGTAGGCGGCGGGGAAACGGTGCTCGGGCGCGAGGCGGTAATTCACAGACATGACGACGACGTCGAGCTCTCGGCAGAGGCGGCGGCAGAGCGCATCGTAGGGACGGGAAGCCGCAGATAAGAGCACGAAGCCGCCGCCGTGGAAGAATACGACGACGGGGAGCGGCGCCCCGGCCTCCGAGGGGGAGAAGACGCGCGCCCAGAGGCCGCGCGAGGCTTCGATGGTGACGTCGACAGAACGGACGCCCGACGCGTCCGGGCGGGGCTTGGCAGCGGCGTGGAGGTCGCCGAGGGAGAAGAGGAGGCGCCTGATGCTGCCGTCCGGGCGGTGCGCGATCCTAAAGGCGGCAAGCTGGACACGCACCGTCCACGGCAGGGACGGCGGCCGGCGGTCGTCGTAAGAGCCGGCCATTTCTTGCTTTCTCGATCGACAGTTGGGCGCTTGGGAGCATGCACTAAGCAGGCTGGAAGGTTCAAGTTTGTCGTTGAAATAATACTGGAGGAGATAATCAGAGAGAGATGTTATCTTAGCGGTTTGTATTTGCCCGTCACAGCTGTGTATTTGTCCGTCACAGACTTTGAATCGTAGTGTTGAAACCAACACTGCTTATCGTCAAAAAAGGAAAAAAGAAACCAACACTGCTTATCATAAAAAAAAAACCAACACTGCTTACAGCACTGTTAATATAAAAGGAATCAGCCAAAACTGAATTATTGCTTGGTTCTTGTTTCAATCAGGTAACCAGGTAACGGTAACAACAATCATTACATGGGTTAAGTTCAAGTTCTGAAGCAAAAAAATAATCATGAAATTTTTAGCCATTCACTTGCTAAGCGTGTTCTGCAGCGCTGAAATTAACTGATTATCTTGTGAGACTGAACTTTAACTGCTTTGATGGGTGGTTTTGAAAACCTGAAACTAATAATTAAAGTTAAATTTGATAATGTTTCTTGACTTCAAGATTTTTTAGAAACAACATCCAAAAGTTAAAGCATTCAAAAATATAATCAAATAATTTAAGAAAAAATGTGCCGAACATGACATCACCTTAAAGAAATAAATTGTTTTCATTGTAAACAAGTACAAGGAGATGGAAGAGATAAAGGAAAGAAACTAGATGGACAAAGAGAGAACATCAGGTAGGACCGCAGGAGTGAGAGCGTGTTTGGTTTGTGACCTTTGGTTGGCTTGCTAATTGTTAGTGCGCCTTCGTGATTTGGCCTCCGATTGGTTCGCAGCCAACGAATGGCGCACCCGCAAAAAAATTGGCTCGCCAATTTTTTTACACGTGAATGCGCGCCAAAGCGAGGGCGCCAAAATCGGCCGCCCGCGCCTTTGAGCCTTTGTGCCAAATCAAGCGGGCCCACTGGCAGCCTCACACTGCTAAGGCTAATTTCAAATGATTTCATTTTTCCATTTGTTGTATTAATTTCATACGGTGTTCAAATTGCATGAAACAAATTTTATAATTCATATAAAATCCTAACCTGTTCATTTTTATAATTTATTTTTTGTTTTTTTTATAATTTATCTAGTATTTTCATTTATAATTAAAATTTTTGTTCATATTTTATTTAAAATTAAAATTTAAATTTGAGTTTTTGTGATTTGTTATTTGACTATGGGAGCAATTGACACGTTTAATTGGCAACAACCTAACATATCACCTACCTTACCAAAAATTTAGCATCTTCAATTGGTTTTGATCCAAACAATATAAAATTACCAACGAATTGGTTATGTTATGGACTGGTCATGACCATTCATTGGCATGGCAAGTGAGGGTCACCAACCAAACATGCCCTGAGAGCATATGACCTAAGAGAGGGAGCTAACAACACCATTGAAGAAGGACGGAGACGATAAAGAGTAAGGGAAGGAAGCAATGACGCTAATGGAAGAGGAACGAAGGTAGCGGTGCTAGTGGAGAAGAGGAGGGACCAGGAAGGGTGAGGCACCGGTGCCTGGTGGAGAGGAAGGGGGCAAATGTGGCTATTCTAGTGGAGTGTAGCAGAGGAAGGAGAGGAAGCCCAAGGGGAAGTGATCGAGGCATACCTGCTCGGGAAGTCAACAGAGTAGAAAAGAGGGCTCACTGCAAACTTAAGAGGGATAGTGCAAAAATTGGAAGTAATGGACTTTCTGAAGGCATGTTCTTCAATATTGTGGCATATTTTGATTCCGGCACACCTAAAACAAAAGGTCATAATGTTTTCTCTTAACAATGTAATTAGATAACATAAAAAATCTCCTAACCAAAGAACACCTTATCTAGTAGATCTTGGGTGCGACGTATGCATTTAGATTGGCTATGGAAAGCTGGTAATATTTTGGGGGTAAACAATGCATCTTTGTTTATGAGAACTAGAATTTTTTTTCTCCCAATTTCTCTTTCTACTTGAGATAATACTTTGTGCTTATACAAGAATTTCCTTGTCATTGTCTCCACCGTGAGATGTGCTCCAAGATTTGTGCAGCAAGAATCTTGGAGCACATCTCATGGTGGGGATAGGGATAAGGAAATGCTTGTGTGGGCGTGGAATGTGTGCTCATACAATCATATATGCCACTATAAAGTAGCTGATTTCAAAGTGTGTAATAAAAATTAGGAAACATGCCTAGTGCCACTCCTAAGTTAGATTCCTTTGAAATATGCCATTACGAAAAAAAATTTGACAAAAATATCTCTTACTTTCTTCTTCCTCCAGTTATGTCCCCTTCTCCTACTTTTTCTTCCCTCTCGGCAAGCACTCTCCTTTATCCCCAAGCTCTGCCTATGCTGGCCATGGAGGATCTTACAATCCTACTGGCAATCCCTCTTTAGGCAACCGACAAAATGCTCACTCTCACACTACACCACATATGCTTCATCAAGGAGTGGTGCGATATCTATGCCTCCTATCTGCCACCGCTCGGCCCAAGCTACTCCTAGCAGATAAATAACAAACACTTCCACAAGCAGCGACAAGGCCACATCTTCGACGATTTTGAGCTCAATTTGGTGTTGGACACGCTCACCATGGTCTAAGAGCTTGGGAGTGCCGACCCTACTACATAGGATGACTACGAGGGAGGAGCTCGAGGGGCACCACCATCTGGAGGGTGATCGGGGTGGTGGTGCCGTCAGCAGAGAGCTCGAGGATGGTGGCGCCGTCGCCGAGAGGAGGGAGGAGGGGAGGAAGGAGGAAGAAGAAGTCATAGTAGAAAAACTGAAAAATTGATGTCGATATAAGGGCAAAAGTGTCCATACTAGTATTTTTTTGAGGGAAACATAATCGTATATTTTGAAGGAATCGACCAGTTTCTCAATTTCTACTAATTAACACATTTTGAAACCAACTACTCTGTAGCGGTATATAATTAATTAACCCCAAGAAAAAAATTTAAAAAATCAATCCAAAGGGGAAAAATACTATGGAGATATTTGATTTGTTGGATGGCTATAAAGAAATTTCATAATTTTTCCTCAAGTCTTTGAGGGTTTCAAACATGAGCACATAAGTCCCTTTTAGAGATCTCCGATGCAACTTCTCTCTCTCTCTAATTTATCTATCAAATCGATCAACATTTAATCTTAAAATTTCTTTTTTCCCTGTTTGACAATCAAACACTTTTTTGAACAATTCTCATGCTTTTGTATTCCATGAGATTGTACACCACAACACACTGATACATTGCACAAACACGCCAAATTGTTTCCTACAGGGATCCAACATTGGCTTAACGGTACGTGAAAAAAATTCAAGAATTTAATAAGAATTTGTAAAACACAAATGGGAAAATAATTCTGAAAGCGCGCACCCGACTTTTGTATAGGAATTTCAGGAGAATATTGTGGGAAAGTGGTGGATGAAAACACCATCTAAGCCACACGCTTAGACCTATGCTTCTCCACGAACAACTTCATCTCCTCGACGAGGTTGCCGGAGTCCGCGATCTCCGGGAACGCGTAGAAGCCATGAATGGCGTCAGGATACTCGGCCAACTGCACCGGCTTCCCCTTCGCGCGCAGCGTCTCCACGTACCTCGCCTGCCAGCCATTGAGCAGGTCGAAACCCCCGACCACGACCATGGCCGGCGGGAACGCCTCCGCTAGCTCGACGTCCTCGCCGCAGACGCGAGCGGCCGCGTGGTCCCGGGTGGCGCCCTCGGGCAAGAACTCCTTCCAGTAGGCGTCCGTCACTGCAATTGATAGCACGGGGCCCACCTTGTCGAGCGTCACCTCCGCCTCCGTCCGCTCCTCGCCGCCGAAGAAAGGTTGTAACAGTATGGCACCGGCAAGACGGAGTGACATAGGTGGGGACGACGCGGCCATGGCGGCCCAGCGCTGGGCCACGTGGTGCGTCATGTTGCCCCCGGCGCTGTCACCGGCCAGGAAACAGCTAGAAAGGTCCACGGCGACGCCGAGCTCGGCCGGGACGCCGCTGACGTCGAGGTGGCGCAGGGCGGCGACTCCATCGTCGTAGGCGGCGGGGAAACGGTGCTCCGGCGCGAGACGGTAGTTCACGGACACGACGACGACGCCGAGCTCGCGGCAGAGGCGGCGGCAGAACGCATCGTAGGAACGCGAGGCCGCAGAGAAGAGAACGAACCCGCCGCCGTGGAAGTAAACCACGACAGGGAGCGGCGCCGCGGCCGCCGAGGGGGAGAAGACGCGCGCCCAGAGGCCACGGGAGGCGTCGATGGTGACGTCGACGGAGCGGACGCCCGAGGCGTCCGGGCGGGGCTTGGCGGCGGCGTGGAGGTCGAAGAGGGAGAAGAGGAAGCGCCTGACGCTGCCGTCCGGACGGTGCGCGAGCGCCAACGCGGCCAGCTGGACGCGCGCCGTCCATGGCAGCGACGGCGACCGGCGGCAGTCGTCGGAGCCGGCCATTTCTTGCTTTCTCTATGCTCGGACACTTGGGAGCACGCAGACGCAGCAAGAGTGCAAGGCAGACACAGACAAGGAGGTGCAGCTTTCTATCTCTAAACTGCTTAATTATATCTTCGTTTGGGGACAGATGTTGCATTTTATAATGCACTCGATCTTCGATACAACCTATGCGTTTGAATATCTCTTCAAATTTTTAGTCAAATACTTTCGGTCTGCGTGAATACAAATTTGTAGAATTCGCTGCATTTCAGCGATCTTCAGTCTCTGGGGGCGGAGATGATCCACGGTGAAAGACGGAGAGGCTGCCGTTTGCGACTTTAGACGACAGACGTTGCCGTCCGATATCACATCCGAAGAGAAGTTTGAGACCACACGCTAGGTTCGGGGTCCGATTAAATTAATCCCGTTTAACTCAGATACGTTTAACATATTAAACCCTTAATCTGTTAAGAAACTGGTGATGGGCCTAATAGGCCATCCTAGTAATTGGGTCCACTATCTAAACTCTATCTTATAGATCTTGTCTATATATTTGAGGAGACTCGCTATTAATTATATCAATGGTTCTGAGAAAGTAAAAAAAAAAAGAAGCAGTACTCCTCACATCTGTCTATGTCTGTGTATGTGATTATTTGTAAGATTGAAAGACGACGCTCTCAAAAATCACTTGGACTACACCCGATAGCGGGGGTTTCCAACGTAATCTACCCCTTAACCCAAACCAAAGGCAGGATAACGACACCAACATAGGTACACATACGGCACAAACAGTAGGTAGCTTGTTTTCTGGCGCCTAAGGGCATCCCCAGGCGTTTGCCCTAAATGGGGTGTTCAATCACGGTAGCAAATAGTGATGGGCCAATGAATAGTGAAAGCAGAGAGTGGGAATAGTGGTAGGATGATTGTTGAAGAGATAAATAGTGATGAGATAGTCTTATTGATGACGTGATATGTAAATAGTGATGGAACAAATTTTGAAATGAAGGCTGGAGATGCCCTAATGTGATGTTTGACGTTGCTTCGCCGACGGAGAGAGAACGCATGAGGCACTAGCCCAACAGGATAACACCGGGCAGGGCTAGATGAATGGAGCCCTTCTTTTGATTAGTGGGTTAGGTGGATTTGGGCCGAATATATGGGCCGTTGCGCGGTCATTTTGGCAGATCGCTGTGGCAGTTTGGCACCGACGGCGCTGAGCACAAAACATCATTAAGGCCGG
The DNA here is from genome assembly GCA_036346145.1 of Olyra latifolia. Lineage (NCBI taxonomy): Eukaryota > Viridiplantae > Streptophyta > Magnoliopsida > Poales > Poaceae > Olyra > Olyra latifolia. Next base: position 52,642,455 of record CM070529.1, on the reverse strand, counting down.
GTCCTATTAAAGCGCCGCCGGCTTGGGTAGTGATTTTTTAATAATATAATTTCTCTTGAAAAATTGACTAGAGAGTTATATTCGTAGAAAAAATATTAGGCAACATAATACTATTTATAGAACCAAAACCTACTAGAAACAGTATTAAGCGTTTGTAGTATACTTGGTATGATGTTTGGGTTTGTCAAGCAGGCCTATCCATTTCTAATGTCATTATTGATAACGAATGGAGGATGAAGCTGTTTTTATATAATGGAATATTATTCCGATCTCTACATTAAAAATATATGCAGCCAATGGAGGATAAAGCTGCAACTGGCCTAAAATAATTGTGAAGAATGCTCATCGACACAACCTGATCCTGATCTGACAAAACAAAACCAAGCTTTTTTAATAACGAAAATGACCCCTCGCCCACTACATCATGATAGTAGTACATAGCCTCGTGCAAAATAAATCGTCTCAAAATACAACTAACATAATATGGAACTAAAAACTACAATGAATTTGAAGAGAAATTCAAGCATAAAAAACCTATTACTAAATCTTTACAGAATTGCTAATTCTCATGCGACTGAAATTTTCTTAATTATCAGTTAATTTAAAATTGTACTCTAGTAAGACTAAAATTACACAGCTGACAAAGGTGCCATTTTAGTATCAAAATTGCTACTTATCAATCATCAGTTTTATTCGTTAATTTATATGTTTTGTTGATGCATAAATCTATCGAATACACGTGCTTACTTATTTTTATTTTTCTATGATTCAAGCAATCATGTTTGTTTCCGTCAATCTAAAATTATACACTGGTAAAACTAAATTTGCACTTATTTATAATGTGCAATTTTAGTGTAGTTATAGTGCAATTTTATTAATAATCGACTGACACTTATTTTATTATTTGGTAACTTACTCTTAGTCGCTCCTAAATCTTTAGCCATGCTCGGTGAAAATTAGCAATGGCAACTACCTCTAAAGAATGGCATGCCTGATCATCTCATCCCTTCCATCCCCTTCTGTATGAAGGGCCAAAACAAAAACAAAACCAAGCTTGCACGATTAGTTTGTCACCGAATTAAACCAATTGCTACAAGAAAATAATTTATTGTTGCTGTGGATGCTCTTAATTTGAATTTCACATCCAATTGTTCAAACAATCAACCGAAACTTGCACGGCTAGATTAGTAGTAGCACAAGCTTCGCATCCAAATCAAGATCGATTTTTTATTCGCATTTTATGCACGAGTTTCACACGAATCAATTAGCGCACGGGCTGTAGTTTGTGATCAAGAGGTCCGATAGTAGTCTAGGACGTGCTGCTTTCCATGAACGCCTTGATTTCAGCCACGGCCTTGCCGGAGTCGGCGAGCTCCGGGAAGACGTAGAACCCGTGGATAGCCTCCGGGAACTCCACCAGCTGCACCGCCTTCCCCTTCCGCCGCAGCATGCCGGCGTACCGCCGCTGCCAGTCCTGCAGCGGGTCGAACCCGCCGATCACCACCATCGCCGGCGGGAACGCCTCCGCCAGCTCGGGCTCCGGGCCCGCCTCGCCGGTCACGTGCGCCGCCGGGTGGTTCCGGTCTGCTTCCTTCGGCAAGAACGCTTTCCATGACCAGTCTGCGCGGCGGATGTTCACCACCGGCGCCACGCCCTCCAGCATCAGCTCGGCCTCGGTTCGCTCCTCGCCGCCGAAGAACGGCTGCAGCAGGATGATGCCGGCGAGGCGGATGTGGGTTGATGCAGGCGGGGAGGAGGTCCATAGCCGGGCCACGTGGTGGACGATGTTGCCGCCGGCGCTGTCCCCGGCGAGGAAGCAGCAGGAGAGGTCGACCGGGACGGCGAGGCTGTCGCCTAGGCCGGTGGTGCTAAGGTAGCTGAGCACTTCCACGCCGTCGTCGTAGGCGGCGGGGTGTGGGTGCTCTGGAGCGAGGCGGTAGTTCACAGAGACGACGACGACGCCGAGCTCGCGGCAGAAGCGGCGGCACATGACGTCCATCGGGGTGGAGGCGGCGGACAGCAGCGTGAAACCACCGCCGTGGAAGTACACGACGACGGGGAGCGGCGCGTCGGCCGCCGTGGGGGAGAAGACGCGCGCCCACAGGCCGCGGGAGGCGTCGACGGTGACGTCGGCGGAGCGGACGCCGAGCGCATCCGGGCGCGGCCTGGCGCTGGTCTGCCGGTCGCCGAGGGAGAAGAGGAAGCGGTTGATGGTCCCATCGCGGCGCTGCGCGAGGTCGGTGGCGGCCACGAGGCCGAAGATCTGGAGCCGCACCGACCATGGCAGCGCCGGCGGCGCAGGCCGAGGGCGCTCCGCGGCGGCACCTTCTTGTCCCGTCTTGGCCTCCATTTCGCTGCCTAGCTAGTAGCTACTTCCTTCCGGGTCGTGGAAGAGACTGGCGTGAGATATTTGTAGAAACACAAGATAGTATATGTAACAGTGGCGGAGGACGGAAAAAAAAATGGGTGTGATGAAGTTTACAGGTAGATTAAATAATATTATAAATATAAAAGCAAAGTAATTCATACACCAATAAGAAAATATGATGTAAAAAAGAATAAAAATAGTATCAAGTATAAAAGATATAACAGAAGGTAAAGATGTATCATTAAAATACTAATTATGTCTAGGAGACTGAGCTAATTGCATTTGTCTAGTTTTCATCTTTTGAAAATACTTCTTGATCTCATCAAGATGAAGTCCTTTGTCTCGTTCGATATAACACACCATTATATCATTTAGCCTGTTTGACAAAGAATGATATTGTGTTCAACAAACATGGTGATTCATGGTAGCAAAACGAGCAAAAAAAACGAGCATCAATCAGTGAGTCTGGTGCGGTGATGGTGACAAAAAAAAGAGCAGAGCAATCAGTTAGCAAGTGTACAGACTAGGCTTTGTAGAAATCAGTCCAATTTTTCAAAAAAAAAAGGGTTTTTCACTTGTGCATAACTTTCTTCGTATAAAATACCATGATAATAATGTCAATTTAAAATTTTGTTTTGTACAGAATGTTCTAAAAAAATTCTAGTTTTTTATAAGATTTTTTAAAATTTTTTCAAAATATTAAATTTAAATTTAAAATTTCAAAACGGGCCGGATAAAAACCGGCTGTTTCTCAAACCACCACCCAACGGTTTGGCGAGAAACTGCCGATTTTTTCCAGGCTTTGCTGATTTTTTGAACCCTGCCCTGGCATGATGTAGAGAGCGCTCATGTTCTTAGGGGTAGATAATGTGCATCATAAAGTGTTTCACATATATGCTATCATTTTAAAATATTTTTAGATATTATAAATTGAAATTTTATATGAATATATGTTTGAAGGGAAAAATCAGTAGTCAAAATTATGTGTTTTTCAATCATATCGAACACTAGGACAATTAGTTCTCCGCTAGCAAAGGAGAGGAGGTTATTATATATGGTTGGCAGGAGAGAATCGAAAACAGGAGCGCCGCACCAAATTAGGAGGCACATGCCACTCATGAGGAAGTGAGGACGCGATGGGATTATAAATTACGCACATGCCACCCACCTCCATCACCAGTCCCTGTCAGCTAATAACTAAGCCACCTGCACGTCCAATGATCGCGTTTTGCGTGTTCGATACTACTAGTACTAGCCACTCCTACTCCTGGCTTCAGGACATCTCCAACCTTATATATCGACGCGGGGCACGAGGCTTATACTACCTCCGTTTCACAATGGTTGTAGTTTTATCTAAATGCACACAAAATAAGGAGACATGAAAAATAACTTATCTACCCTCATTTAATAAAGGGTAGTTGAACAGATTAGTTTAAATAGATGGACTGCGTTGATGAAGAATCTGAAAGGTCATATTGGCTCTAAAGTTGCATTGGAATGTGAGAACTACAACCATTTTGATAAAAATTTTGAATGCTAGAACTACAACCATTGTGAAACGGAGGGAGTAGTAATTATCGGTAATATATCACTTCACAAAAATTACCTACCATATCATTCTACACTTCATATTTTAGTGATTTTTTGTTTTGCACTTTACTTGAATAGTATGTTTGATTTATTATTTTAACCTTGAGATTCTGTTGCAAGACATCTTCTCTAGATACGATCTAATATTACGATAAATAGTTTAGAATTTTATTATTTTTTAATGTTCCGTTATAAAATACGGGCATTTAGCTAGTCACAAATAAAATTCGTTTCCTTCAATGGTCCAGAAGATTTTCTTCACTATTTTCTTTCAGTAAAGATTCTCATTTCCATTCCGTTCAGTCATAGATTTTCTCTTCTTTTTCTGTATCATTCTCTTCGAAGGAATATTGTTATAGATGATGAAAATTAAATAGAACAAATATGAGAGAAGGGAATAGGGAAGTAAACCAAAGGAAGAGAAAGTGGTTGGAGATGGTCTCATCGGACTATCACATGGCATTGTAAATATCCCTGTGCGTCGATCTCCGGCGTGAGCGATAGGATAGACGGTGAGCGATCTCCGGGTTCAGATGGGAGCAGTACGTTGTTGTTGGTTGAATGGTTGGTTGCGCACGGTGGGTGCAGAGGCCGCCTCCGAATCTAGGTCACGCGAATGCAATCCACTCCCGGTGCAGCAAGCATGGCTCTCACAGGTGCGAGGTGAGTCCAACGGACAACATGGGAGGCTGGAGCTTCGGCGAGTGGATCACACAGCGGCACCACCGAAGGTCCAACGAGACCGGTAGAGGTCAGAACAGGGTTCACGGAACCGTCGGCTAGCCACTAACCGAGCCCTAGGAGTTTAGCAAACCTCCAGTTTGAACCGAACAAATTATGTCCAAATCAAATTCAAACTTTGTAAAATTCCTATAAATGATATTGATCATTTTAGATCCTTTAATTTTGTTGAAAATTTAAAAATTCAATTTTTTTTGTCATTATTTCATATGCTCTTGTGTAGACATTAAACAAAAAATAATATTGAATTTGAAAATAGGGGTTGGGCCATTCATGTGTTCCGGTGATGGCACAAACGTGTCTTATTATATGTTCTAAGTCTATGAGGTGTGAAATGTCCAAAATATAGCATAGGTCATGCCAAAATTTTCTACTATTTTTGCGTGATTTTTTATATTCTATATTTATGACTTGTCCAAAATATAGCCTAGATCGTCCTAACATTTTCTACTATTTTTACTTCTTTTTTTTTTCTGATTTTAAAATATTTTGTCCACATTTTGTCGTGCGCTTTGCATTTTCAATACAAAATCGGCGGCTAACCACCCAAACCCCTGACTAACCGATAAAAACCGCTGGCTAACCGTTTAATTTTTGACCAAATTTGAATTTAAATTTGTCTGGTTTAGAAGTGGTTTAAACTGTTAACGCGTGAAAACCGAAACCGGTGGAACAACGGCTTCGGGGGTGATATGGTTAATGAAACCATAGGTCAGACGAGTGCATGGTGTTGCCCGTGGCGGTGCTCGGGAAGCATTAGGAGCATGGTGTGGTTGCCGTGAGAAGTGGAGTACGAGGAGCTCAAGGCGATGCCCAAGGCTGGTTGGCCGTGTTTTCATTCCTTCTTGCTTATAGTGGAAGGTCTAAGACTCTCAGTCTGATGTAATGATCAATCAGTCATTGGCTACGGTCCCCAGTAAGGGTTTGTTTGGATACAAAGGAAATAAAACTCAAAGATAAAAATTTCAAGAGAGGACTTTGGTGGTATCTCATAACCTAGGGAAACTAGGAATTATTTCCCGAGTCCTGTTTGGAAAGGCAAGGGGATAAAAATCCCACCCATCCCCACGACGCATGCTAAGAAACCCAGCTCCCGTCCCCCCACCGCGACAGCCCCGTCCCACTCCAGTGCCTCTCCCTCGGCACAGCCTTCCTCCTCCCTACCGCCATCGTCCTGCCGCAGCTGCTCTCCGACCTGACCGCTCGGCTCGCCTCCGAGCGCCTCGACAATGGTTCCTTCGTCTACCTCTCCTACCCACCCAACGCGCACTCCTCCTAGCCGCCGCCGCCCAAGGGCCTCTCCCCTGCCGGCTCCTCCCAGCCGCCGCCGCCAATGCCTTCTAGCTCTATATCGCCAAGGTGCTCACCTTTGCCGTCAAGCGACGGTGAGGACTGCTGGTGGCAGCCGGGAACGGAGGCGGCTGTAGGGACCGAAGGAGGAGGCGGCGTAGTCTAGATCTGATGGAATTGATGGAGGTCGCTGGCAAGGATGAGGCTAACCACCTCTACGGTCTCCTCGGTGGATCTCGCGGCCAGCAGCGGAAGCGCAAGGAGGATTTGCGGCAGCAGCGTTGGTCCTTTTCGTCCGCCGCGTCGGTGTTGACAAGGTGCGTGGCTTCAGCAACATGGTGGCCGCAGTGGTGGGGCTGGTCCCGAGCTCTAGCTCTGGGCTCTCTTTTTCCTCGGCGTAGACGGCGAACCGCCAAGTACAGACGGGGACGACAAAGGCAGTTGAAGCGAGTTGTGCCTGCAAGGATGTTTGTGGCAGTCGAGGAGGCGACGATATGGGCGAGTGATCGAGACGGGTATTGAAGCGAGTTGTGCCTGCAAGGATGTTTGTGGCAGTCGAGGAGACGACGATATGGGCAAGTGATCGAGACAGGGAAAACAACTCACTGGTGAGGAGGGGATTATTTTCTCTAGGGGAAGTGGCGTGGATTTGGCCAGAAATTCTCTCCCCTGTGGGCTTCCAAACAGACCCGCTATCTGGCCCAGAGAAATATGCCCCGCAGGCTTCCAACCCTAGGAATAGGTTGGGATCCTGACTAGGAATTGGGCTCCAAAACAAGCCCTAAATCAAGGTGGTTACCACTTGCCGACGTCATGGTGATGTATCAATTTCTGTCGTATATTAGCTACGGTCCCAATTATAGAAGGTGGTTGCTATCAGAGACGGAAACCTTTTAACAAGTATGGACGAGATGGTGGCTTTACCGTTCCAACAGCTGGTCAAGAGTGGACGCGTGAGATCAGTCCAAAGGCGTGGTAAGGGCACGTGCAACTGTACCTATCCTAGACCTATTTTATCCGGTCTCTATTTTATCCCGACACAATAGTAGCCCTATTCTAATTCTATATCATATCTCTCTTCTATTTTATTATTAACCTCATTTTTACTATTCATAGATCCTGACACTATTTCTACAGTGATAGCTAGAGTCAGAAATAGGGTCACACTACTAGAGAATAGGCCTTTAATACCGGCACATCAGTCCCGGTTAGACACGAACCGGTACTGATAGTGGCATCAGTCCTAGTTCGTGGCTCCAAGGCTTCAATCCCGGTTGGGCTCTGACATCAGTCTCGATTCGTGATACGAACCGGTACTAATAAATCCTTTGGCAGGCGGGTACAAAATAGCTGGCATGGGTGCTCATCAGTCCCGGTTCATAACACGAACCTGGATTGATGCCTCCTCATCAGTCGGGGTTCATGTTACGAACCGAGACTAATGCCTCGTTTGAGAGAAGTTCAAAAGAAATGCATATCCTAGTTATTTCAGAACGTGTGGGGTGGTGGGTTGGCTAGAAGGGTGAGTGGGTAGTCGTAAGGTCTTAGGTCTGAGTCCCACTGCTCTCATATATCCGTGAGTTATTTTTAAATATTTGTAGCACTATTAGTCTCGGCTCGTTAGAACCGGGACTGATGCCCAAAAGGCAATAGTTCCGCATGGGCTGTCCTGGTTCAGAAACTGAGATTGAAATCCGTTCCGAATCGGGACTGAAGGCCCATACCCCAGTAGTGTCACTATTAAACATATCCTAACAGTCACTACGTGGCACCGGTAAGATTGTGGCTCAGTCCTTCATGTAGTAGAGCGATCAATATAGCATGCATCTCTTTTATCAGATATTGTTGAATTTAATCATCTACATCAATTTTTTTCCTACTTGGCACATTTCACGGGCATCACATGGACACCCATTGGGAATGCTACAAAAAAAAAAAAGAAACAATGGTTTTATGTTTTTTTTCACCCAAATTATTGTGAACCTATCATTTTATTTGATTTAACATATTAGAGATCTCTTACACCTAAGATTAATATATATCTGAACCAAACATATTTGATCAACCAACACAGTAGTGAACAAGAGAATTTCATCTCGTACACCTGCCATGTTAATAGAAGTACTCATGCTCTTAGTACGTACGTGGTAGAGAATTTGAGTACATCAGAAAGCCATACAAGTAGAGAACTAAGCACAGCTCAGTTGGCACGGTACGGGTGGCGTCGGTCGTGCCACCCATGTTCCAGCATTGGTCTCGGCGTAGGCTCTCACGGCCTCGAAGGGCATTCTAGCAGTTCATCCTATTTTTCTTTTGCTCCATCCTTATTCACGTATCATCTCATTAAATAGAACTATCCCATCCTTATTTACCTCCCTAACAACTGCTCCATCACTATTTCTATACTCTACTTTTCCTATTCCATGTCTCATCACTGTTTGCTACAGTGATGAGGCATGAGACTTAGACACATTGGTAAAGATGCCCTAATATCCTTCTATGTAAAGGACATGTACACATTCAGTGGGACAGTGTATGCCTCCACTCTAGAGCTTGTAGAGCCTCTAATATCCTTATATGTAAAGGACACACGGGTGTGTGTGCATATGGTATGAGTGTGTGAGTTTGTGTGCGTTCGGTTGTACCCTTTAAAAAACTATAAAGTATATTCTGCAATCTAAAATATCTTACATATTATAATTTATAGCTTTTATAAATATATTTTAAGAAAAAACCCAGTGTTCAAAATTATGTGCTTTTGTGATCGTACCGAAATCTAGAATAATAAATCGGGATGTTATGAATGGCAGGAGAGAATTGAAAGCCCCATATTTAAACAACGAAGGACCGTAGGGCGCCAATATGATAATGCTGTCATGCTGAGTTGTTGACATGCCAGGCACGAGGAATTAAACAAGGTGGCTCAGTTGCACACGTGATTGGCTACAGTAAATCATGCGATCGCTCGAGATGGATGACCATTTTTTTTAAAGGGATACACCCAGATTTCCTCTATTGAAACAGAAGTATCATTTTATAGCGTTATGCACAGCCTGTCCCCTTATCCTTTACTTTATCTCTATCCTCTAAGTTTTATCTTTGACCCTATCTTCTCTATTAGACAGGGTTCTTTTTAGCGTTTATGTTTGCGTTTGCTTATAAACTGAAAATTTGTTATTTTCGTACAAGTCAAACGCTTTGACGTTTGGTAGCTAATTTTTATAGGTCTTATTATTTCTTCTCAAAGCTTTCAAAACCATTTTTTCCAAAAATTTTTGATCTCTCGAATGTCCTTATCAAGGAGTTACAAATTTCCAGTTTTATAAGCAATGCAAACACAAACGCTAAAAAGAACACTGCCTTAGTCATAACTTCTCTATCGGCCGGTGTTTCTACCCTTTGTGCGATCATGGAAGTCCTTTCACATGAAGAACATCCATGCTTTGCCTCAGGCTCGTTCTTGGCTCTTGGCTCTGATATTCCTTTTCTCGTTCTTCGTTCTTGGGCTATGGCTTGGACACTCCTCTTCTGTGTGGGCCCCTATTTTTCTTGGGACCTCTGTATATCAGCACTAGCTCAGGATCTGTCTTGCTAGCACTGTACGAGTTACAAAATGCTAAAATCATCTCATATAAACACGAGTTTTATACAATCATACAAGTTCAAATACATAGAGTTGGGTTCCAAGGGCTATGCCATCCACCCGACAGGCAAGCAACTGGAGTCCTGCCTAACACCCGACCTGCGCGTCCGCGCCTTGGTCTCCCTCGTTGCCGTAGCAATTGTAGGGATCCTCCTCTTCTCCATCTGGACCTAAAAGAGTGAGTGGGTGCGAGGGTGAACGCACAATCAAACCGCGCTCGCGAACCAAAACCCCGCCTAATGCACATAGTGATACATGCCATATGGTGGGGCTAGGGTTTACTTTATTTGCATAAATGCCAAAGTTATAATAATAGTAGTGAAGGCCTAAGACTTAGCCAAGTTAACAAAACAAAGGCATGTGGTGCTTATATACACAAATTGATCATATCAGGGGTTTAACTTATCATCCAAAACTCGACTATCCTAGCAATACCAAAAGCTCACAGCATGTAATTTTATAAACATCCGTCTTAGAATCATCCTTCACGGATAGATACTTCCACGGTATCATCCATTGCAAACAATATGATTCCCATCAAGGAAAGGCATGCCCTTCGCGGCGTCATGTCAAAAATATGATTTCACACCTAGGGTTCACAAAGTCGTTTCGGGACCCAAAACCGCCATTTGGGCGGGCCAGTTTTTGCCAAAAACCGGTAAAAACCAGAGAAAAACTGCTCAAATTCAAATTCAAACCGTCGGGAAGCAGCTGACAAGCGGGCGGTTTTTTGAGCGGTTTTTGGCGAGAAACCGGCGGTTTTTACCAGCTAGCCGCCGTTTTTAGCGAGAAATCGGTGGTGAAATCAGGGGAAACGTGAAAAATAAAAAAATAAAAAGAGGTTTGAAAATAATTTTAAAAATTAGGAAAATCATAGATAGGTGGGATATATGTGTTGGTAATTTGTTTAATCATGGAAAAAATTTGGAAGAACCTTTGATAAATATATGAGATCTGGAACATATCAATATCAAGTCAATAATCTGAATTGGATACATCAATTCAATGAGATGAACATTGTACATGTTTTGTTCCTTCATTGATGCTATATGTTCCTTTAATTTTATAGAACCATGACACTTGTTTTGACACATTTTTTTTTGCCGTAGTTTGTGATATGCATGGCAATTTTAAAAAAAACATATATTTGAACAAGGAAAAAAAATTGGCATGACATTTGCTAAATATTTGAGAGTTGGAACATATCAACACTAAGTGAATTGCATACATACGTATATTGCATTGCATATGATGATAGACATATCCAATGTTTGACAAGGAATCACATTGTGTTCGGCAAACATGAAGTACCATAGAATATGAATTGCAATACAAGCACTCCCTCAATATATATGGAACCAAATTAATTCATACGTTTGTTGGAGATGATCCCAATCACGGTGAAGAATTTTTGGGAGCCTTACCACGCATTCCATCCCATAGCTTGCCCATGTTTTGTGAAGTGGGAATGGTTAATATAGTAAAAAAATTGTGAGAAAAAAAATTTGAATACATCACCTGTTGTAATCCTTAGTGGAGAACAAAATTAATCCCTGTTGTTCCGCCAACTAGACTTTATATTCATGCTAGGTCAAACTGGTCCACAAGCTCGTTTCACTCCACTCACTGAAATGGTAGGCATATACTTCTCGTTCTAGCCACTCATACATATATCGAGCACGAGGCTGTGGTGGTGCAACTGGCATGTTTGCATAAGAGGGGTAGCCGCAGGACTCAGATGTCGATGTGCTTGAGCTGTCATGACGGGGATCCACTGAAATGGAATGCTTTCTATGAGTACTTTGACTTGTCGAGGTCTCTCTGTGACGTAGGCATCCCATGATCTTGGTCCTATGTGGCCCATCGGAACTAGCTCTCCCCTGAAAAGCACAGGGGAGACGGAGGCTGCGTAGAGTGTACCCTAGTCTGTCCTCCCTGTCCTCCGCCATCGTCATCTCCGCCACTTTATATGGAAGAGCTGTCGTTGGACTCTTGGTGTGGTGGACTCCTGTCAGAATCATCTGTGCTGTCATCACTGTCCACCACGCCGCTATCAGCCCTTCCCTTCCTCTTTCCCTTGGCCTTTTTTGGGACCTTTCTAGCTAGTTGCTTTTATTGCTTTCTTTTTTCCAATATGTGTGTCACCCACTGTTTTCTCAGCCCAATCTATAATTTCTATAGCCTTGCCCTTTCCTTTCAATTGGGCAGTATCTAAGGAATGTGTGACAAGCTTCGAAGGGATTGGAGAGTCCGTGTCACTGTCATCTTCGTCAAGCTCCGGTAGGGCATAGACCTACCAAGCTCCATCCACTTTCTGATGTGGTTGTCATGGTCAGTCAAAGTCAGATGGACAAATCGGTCAATTGGATCCTCTTCAGGTTGTGTCCACCCTGGTTGTTGTTGTGCCAATCTATGTCTAAGATTATAGTTCACATAAACTAACTTATGAAGCTTCTTATATGAGAGGCTACTCCTTACTTTTGTATAGACGAAGGCAAAGGTGCTTCAGTTCCTTTCACACCCACTTGATGAGCACACTTGAGAGGTCAGACGTCTAGTAATCTTGGTGACCGTAGGTGTCTCGGTGCCGACATTCCCCACCAGTGAGCTGCAAGACATGTGAAGCGCGGTACTAAATGGTTGATGTATCAAAATGAAAATATGACCATTAGTAGATTGAACTTACCTGCATTAATCCTCTCGTCTCGTGCCATGCGCACAGCCAACACAGAGGAGAAAGGACCAGACTTATTGGACAAGCTCTCAGCTTCGAGGAGCGTCTGAGCCGCGGTTTTAGTGTCGCACATCTTTTCGAGTGCATCGCGGAGGTCGTCCATCAAGTTCGGGGCAGTACCGAACGTGTGCAACACCAGAAGGCTCAAGACGGTAGCTACACGAAGAAAAGAAGAGTTAGTTCACATGAAACGCCAGTTTGGAGAACACAATTCAAAAGATGACAAATTTACCGACAAAGACGTAGGTGTCATTTACTATGTCCGCCATCCTAGCCTCCATCATCTTGTCGAACCGAGCAGTGTCATTTGTAAGCATGCTTGCATACTCCTGGCGCATATTTTGGTACCTCATTAAGACCTCGCAAAGAGTGGGGACCTTCTCCTGGTCGGCAAACTGCAAGAAGTTGTACAGTGGCTCCACTTCCTTGCAAACATAAACCATGTTATTCCATCAATCGAGAGCCGACATGCATTGGTGAGCATACTCACCCTCTTTTGTCCTAACGAAGGAACTCCCTGAAAACACAGAAGATGCCATCCATCATATGAGTGTCCATATTTCATAAGCATGTACGAATTGAAATAATGAAAAACACCCGTACCTAAAAACTCAGGAGCTGCCATCCACTGCATGAACTTCTCTGTTCTCCTCAGGAAGTTGTCCAAGAACATGTAGTTTGTTCCAAATCGTGTAGCATTCCACTTCACCAACTCCCCACCGATGGCATTTTTCATCAAGGCATGCAACTTGTTTGAGTTGTAAAGCCATCTTGATATCTTTCGAGCACTTCGGATGACCTCCACATGATCCGGCCATGGTCCAACCTCTTTGAGCATAAGATTGATCGTGTGCACCATGCAAGGCTGCCAAACAATATGCTTATGCTCCCTAACCAGCAGTCGAGAAGCCTTCTTGTAGTTGCTCCCATTGTCCGTGATAACCTGTACCACGTTATTCGGACCAACGAAGTTTACTACTTCTTTAATCTCCAGAAATTCAGGTTGTGTAGATAATATTAGAAAGTGTGTACGACAATTATTCGGAAACTGTAATATGCAAATATGTTAACTTTAATAAGTAGTTGGCACTCTGTGTGTTTCCTGTGGCATCGATGGACTTGTGAAAAAATATTCTACCATGAGAACAGAGCATTAAATTAATTATACTCATCCCTGTTGGACCCGTCCATGAATCACACATAATGTTGACCCCAAAGTCCAACCACTCCCGCTGCCATTTCTCCAAGTCTTTCTTGATATCCTTCTCATTCTCGTCTAAGTATTTGCCATCAATTTCCCTCTCAGTGGAAGGGGTAACATCTTCACTTGCACAAATTTGATGTATGAGTATCCATAGTTCACACACAAGTACGGATTGAATTAATGCAATAACCTTACCTAGTTTCTATGTTTCCTTGATGGCAGCCACAAAGTAAGGGTCATCAGCCCTCCTCCCAGGGATCCCGGGCACGTGGTAAAACTTGGACCACACACTCCCTAACATCTCCCTGGCCACTTTGCCTGCTTTTGACCAAGGCCCCCTATCAATCCTCGTCTGGACCGGAGCGAACGCTTGAGACAGATGGTAGTCAGGAGATCGGCCGCTGAACCTCTGCGAACTTGACCTACTCCCCAACTTCGAGGACCGCTTCTCTGGTTGCGCGGCTCCACTCCCACCTCCGTGCTCGTACCTCGGGCCAGCCTGCGCCCTGAAATCCGCCTCCATGGTTGATTGCGCCGTTGCACGGTGCATCTGTTCCTCCTCATTTAGCCCTGTCGTGTATGCGTCACGCCAATCCCCGTGCCCTACCGCCATGTCCTCTCGTCTGAACTACTCTTGTGCCCTTTCTCTTTTTCGATCCTTGATCCTGACCAACTCCCGCTAGAAATACTCCTTCACATTGTGGGGAACAAAGTTGCAGCTAGCAACATCCTTCCCCCGCCTAGCGAGATGATGCTTGAACCTTGATGCACCCTGCTATTCTTAGTTTTTTGACAGTATTTACACATGAATCCTTTCCCTACAGGAGTCCCGTGGTTCCACACCTCATCAACTGCCTTGTCTGACATCGCGTACTAATTCCTTCGAACAACACAACCACATTTACAAGTGTATTAGCAGTGTACTATTTTAAATTTTGTAAAGATGCAATTCAAAATTATGACCAATGCTCAGGAAGACATGGAAAGAAGCTCAACATGCAGCGATGTTTCATATTGCTAAGATAGCAAATTGATTCATAACAACCTAAATAATTTTTCTATTACTTGGTAAACAAATTTATGCATTCCTTCACAAAAATTAAATGGTGCTTTTCTTTTACTGCATGGCCTGTACAAAAAAAATACACGCAAAATACGCATGCCCTGCTGCGAGCTGCATGCACCATACAAAGAGAGAGTGATAGAGAGGCTCACCCCCGCTGTCGATTTCTCGCCTGGTTATGGCATCTTGCTAGCAGATCTGCTGGCTCGGGCCTTCTGCGGCAGAGGGAAAACAGTTCGGCAACGGGATTTGCTAGGGAAGGGGCGGGTCGCCACGAGGCCTGCGAGCTGCACGTCTGCACGCACGGACACACCATGCAAACACAGAGAGAGAGAGAGAGAGAGAGGAGAGAGAGAGACTCATCGCCACCAGTTTCTCGCTAGGAAGCAGCGGCTAGCCGGTAGATCTGGCGGCTCCGACCTTCTGCTGCGGTGGGCAGGCGGTACAGCGGTGGGATCTGCCAAGGAAGGGGCGGGTCGCCACGGGGGTGCTGCGGAGAAGCCAATGGTAGTGGATCATAGGAGCAAAACGAGCAGGACTACGAGTATCAATCATTGATTTCACTTTTTGTACAATTTTTTTGCAAAAAAATAATGATGTTAATTTAAAATTTTGCTTTGTACAAAATATTCTAAAAAAACTTCTAGTTTTTTATAAGATTTTTTGAATTTTTTCAATTTATCAAATTTAAATTTAAAATTTCAAACTGGGCCAGGTAAAAACCGACGGTTTCTCAAATCGCCACCAGCGGTTTGGTAAGAAACAGCCGGTTTTTACCATTTTTTTTTACCGATTTTGTGATCCCTGTTCATACCACACCAAAAGTATGCCCATCGCGGTACACAAACCCTTCCCAGTATCGATTCTCAAATTTAAAAAATGATTGATCCTGAAAATGATTGATCCAAAGACACTCCGCACTAGGGCAATAAGAGGCACCCAAGTGCATGAATTTTCACCATGTTAACAACGTGTACGTTGATAGTCAGGAATTGCGAGCAAATCGTCATCCTATGTCTGTATCCGTAGATAACAGGGGTTCGACCCATTCTAATCTAGACATAGCCATTGATAAGCATTCACCAAAGTCTTACTAGTCCAAGAGATGTTAATTAATTTCTTAGGTTACCAAGTGATAGGGTAGGAATCATATCAAAGATAAGGGTTGTGCTTACTAACACATGTAACAATTTGGGTTATATCTAGACCAGCTCTATCAGCTTTGTTTTTAACAACATATTATAATGACAGAATATAAAGCATGCAAGTTCATAATTTAAATCAACATAATTTAATAAAAACTGGGCTAGAAGAATGATTCTAGTGATATTGGCTTACCTGGACCGTGTATGTTGGGATCCTGATCCTCGAGCTACTCCTCCGAGTCTTCCGGATCGAACGTGAATAATCCAAATAGCACAAGTACATTAAGAAATATGTTAGAGCATGATGTATGTTATGCAATCGCATCTAATTGTGTGGGTGACTATTTGCATCAAGCTATATCGAAGATTATATAATAGTCTTATCCTAGTTATCTAGGAAGTTCCATGAACTTCTCGATAAGCGTGCTAAGGATGTCCTGCATGTGAGTATGCATCTAAATACCCTTAATTAGGCTCCCAAAGAATAAACCTATCATTTGCACTTTAAAATATTTAAACAAGCATTTTAAAGATACAGGAAAATAACCCTAGAAGGGGTTTTGTATTTTTATTAATAAGTGGCCAAGATTCTAAAGGACCCAATAATTTCCTTAGGTTAACAACCTTATAAAGTTTCTATAGAAATATTCCTATAGTTTTAAACATGGGAGTATCCTATTAAAAATAACTAATTGGGCATTTTAAATATTAGCCCTAGGGGAGGCTTTCTATCTCTACTAATTTATTTACTATAAACCTATAAGGTTTAGTATTTTTCCTAACGTGGGTATCCTGTGTAAAGTTTACAGAAGAATATTCAGTATTTTATAGGCCAAATACTATTTTAAATAAACGGAATACCATTTCTGGCAATTCTTTTATAAAGAAAATACTATCATATGGCTAATCTGATTTTCTAGGGGCAAAATATAATGGGACATGCACGAATATATTTTTCCTAAGGTCTAGAGTCTTCAAAGTACTTGCAGAAATAAAATGAGAATTTATTGAAATTTTTACTATTTAAACAAAATAGAAAGTATTTTCTATATTTACAAAAAATAGGCTAAATAGAGCTTCAAGCACAAAAATGAAATATTATAATTTTATTAGATCCAGTATGCTATAAAGTATTTACCATAATTTTTCACAATTTTACAAAATTACTAACTATTTATAATAAATCATAACCATTTTCTGGCAATAAATCAAATGGGAAAACGCTATGAACAGTAGCAGGCCAGCTACTGTGCAGCCCAAACCTCACCCCACGGGCAGATCGGCCCGAGTGCAACATAGGGCAAAGGCGCATTTCAAAAATGCGCCTCCACTTAATCTTACACGTGGGCCAGAGGGCCCATACGTCAACGGCAGAATGCTGCTTGCGCGAGGAATTATTTTATTGAAACCCCGAGGGTCCCACACGTCAGTGAGACGGGGCTCATGACTCGAGGCTGGCATCAGCGCGGCTGATACATGGGCGGAGCTCCGGCGATACATTCGGCGATCTATCGGAAGCGTTACGGGGCACCAAAATGCATGCCGATGCTTTCTACGGGTTCGCGGGACCTAGCTCTAGGACGTCCTAGCGTGGTTTCGCTGGTGGCGAGCTCTAGCGGCGGCGCCGTGAGCAGGGGTGGCGGGGAGCTCAAGCAAGCCATGGCGACGGCGTTTCACAGGGTTTGGAGCAAGAACAAGAGGTTAGAGAGCATCTAGGGGCTTCCCAGATCATCACCTCGGAGTTAGTTGAGGTCGTGGAGTGCCGGAGAGTGCTGGCGACGTGGAGGCCGGGCGGAGCCGAAACAAAGGAGATGGCGCGGGGGAGCTCTAGGGAAAGTCGTGTCGATTCCGTCCAGGGGAGGAAGAGGGCGATGCAGGGCGCTTTTAGACCAAAGGGGGGTGTCGCAGAAGCTGCCGATGGCGAGAAATCAACAAGGGGCGGTTGCGGCTAGCGGCAATGGAAGAACTCCCTTGTGAGCTATAGGTGATTAAAACCCGATTAAAATGGAGGAGAGTAAGAGAGTGATGAAGGGAAGAGGGGGACGGGGTTGCCTGTGCTCGGTGTTCACCGGGTAGGGCTCGCGACAGTGGTGGTGTTCAGGTAGGGCAGAGCGGGGATGAGAGGGGAAGGGGAAGCTCGGTTTGGCTTAAATAGGCGTGGGAAGGAGAGATAAAGCAGAGGGAGAGGACAAATGTGCATGATGGCGACGTCAGTCTTTGTCCTTGCTTGAATTCATTAGGACGGAGGTACGTCCTCTTCGGCGTGTGTCCAATGGCATGGCACGGCGGCCTCGGGATTTCGTGGGGGAAGGACGGCGTTGGCTGGGGCAACGGCATGGCGCCAGTACTGGCAACGTGGGTGGTCGGCGGCTAATGGTGGGGCGCGGCCAGACGGCGGTGGGGGCACCGGGTCTCAGGTGGGGCGAGTTAGGCCTCAGCCGAGGGAGGAGAGGAAAAGTGGGCCAAGCCCAGGGATGAAGCAGGCCGGTAGGGAGAGGGAAATTCAGGATTTTTAAGCCCAAAACAGAGAAGTGAGGAAGGGAGAAAAGGGAATTTTAAGCCCAAGGGTAAAATGGTCATTTCACTCTAAATTCAAATTTTGAGTGTTTATTTGAATTTGAAAAAGAAATGGATCAAAGATGGTTTGAAAATTTGCTTCCCAAAAGGGTATAGTGTTGTTGAACGCCATTCATCATGCTGAAAACCACTATTCATGGTATAAAAATACTATTTTCCAAATATTTTTGATATATATATTCTTGACCTAACAAATATAATCCAAGCAATATATTGAAAATCAAACTTCGGGTGAACCAAAGATAATATCCATTTTTTTATTTTCTAGAATTTTTGAAATCTGCCCAAATTTGGGGATGTTACATTCTGGTTCATGCATGTTCTTCACATAACATTCATATGCTTCGCCTCAGAGCAAGGTTAATAATATAGCTCACTGCTGGCTATATGTGGTTGCCATATCATATACAGCCTTCTAAAAGCCCACCCATATAATAAGTTAGCTGTACAAACAATCTACACATTAATAAATGGCCCACCATCCATCCTCTCATCTCCTTTGGAATCTGTGTTATAGCCAGCTTAGAGCTGGCTATTAAACAAGAGCCCGCTTCTTCTCTCTCTTCTCTTCTCTTTCTTCCAACAAAGCAAAAATATGACGTGGCAACTCTTATAGCCCGCTTACACCATCTTATTATACTTGCTCTCATACATAGAAGTTGAGTTCTTCGTTCTTGAGCTCTGGCTTGGACATTCCTCTTCTGTTCATGAATGTTCTTGACCTAACATCCATATGCTTCGGCTCATACATAAAAGTCCTTCACCTGAAGGATATCCAGGATCGGTTCAGCTCGTTCTTGGCTCTTATGTTATCTCTCTCGGCTCACCTCTTTTCTTCTCGGAAGTTCTTCATCTGGTATCCATGTTCTCTGGCTTGTTCTCAGCTCGTCACTCTCGCTCTCAGCTCGTTCATGTCAGTTGACTCTAGTTCCTGACTCGACTCGCTTTTGGCTTGGCGTCAAATCCATGCTAACTTGGATCGGCTTTCAATTCCTGGCTAGCTTTTTCTTCGCCTCAACTCGCTTGTGTGCCCCCCATCCCCCGGCTCTCGCCGTCTCGCGCACTCAGCTTGATTGCTTCGTTTGCATCGGCTAAAACTAATCGGTGAATATGGGACACCCTGTTGAGTCTTGTGGGGACTCAAAACGCGGGCGAGCGAGACGGCCGCCGCCTGCTCTTGCCACTGGGCCGTAACACAGTCCTCAATTGGTGACCATCTCTCTCTTTCACTTTGAACGACAGCCACGACAATGCCTAGCTCACCTCCATCTTTAGTCTCTGTCAGCTCATATAACTGACAGTCTGTACTCGAGCTCGAGCCATTGGCATCTTGCATGCTCGATAACCACTATACTCCTTCACCAGACTGATATCACATGGCATCGTATCCTTGAACGTCGACAAGCTCGATCGCTGCTTCTTTGGATGGTAAGGCAACATGAGCGATTGATGCATCATGGATGGATGGATCATGGATTGCGACTTAGACATGAGCATCTTCAAGAGAGAGTTGCTAAATAGTCTTCGTAGTCTCTATGTTCAAGAATCTTCTAAAAATATGTCACTCTAACAACAGTTGACATCCTAAACAAAACTAAAAAAAATTTTAGCGACTTGGAAAAGAGATGGCATGTTTAGAGCTGATTGTTGGAATCAACGTATATTTGTGAGCCCTATAACTTTGCTATATTTCTGTATTAACGTACAACTCCTTTTTGGACATGCTCAGTATGTCGTTGGTTGGGCACGGTGGAAATGTGCATACACATGCAACAGTAAGTTGACGCGCGGTTGCGTTCCAGCTGCTATTTTGCAGAATTTTAAAATATTTCATATACGTCTATAACCCGTTGGTTAGGCAAAAAGGAAAAAATCACCCAACCAACGGACGCAATTTTTCCTTTGTCGCCCAACCAACAGGCGAAAAAAATCAGAATAATATGTCTTGTTCTTATCCTTCAAAATACCATAAAAAATCAATAAAAAATCTTTTAAAAAATTGGTAGTGTAGAGAATGCTACTTTAAAGTTCTTCACAAAATTTCAGTTTTAAACAGTACTTATACAATGAGAAACAAAAAAGACAAATTATTGTTTCTACAAATTTGTCTTTTTATGGCGGTGTCAAGGTCGAGAGCAAAGAAGACGTAGTTTTTTGTTTTTTTTCAAAAAAACCTCTTGCTGTCTGTTGGTTGGGCGATTTTTCCTTTTCGCCTAACCTAACGAGTTATAGGAGTCTATTTATTTATTTTTAATAAATAGGGTAATATTTATTTAATTATAAAAAATAAAAAATATTTAAAACTCCTATTTTACATGTCACTCCACTGGACAACAATTAGGTGGGCTTAGCTCTATAGCAAAGCCCACAAACGTGTAGCTCTACCAAGTCCGGCCCAGGGACGTGGTGCCTACAAACGCCAGGACCCATAGTTAGTTGGTCGCCGCCGGTTTCTTCGCTCCATGGCGTAGCCAATGCAAGTTGCGATTATCTCAAAAAAAAAAAACAAATTGCAAGGGCGCATCATATTTGCTGCTAAAATATCTCATGAATGCATGGGATAAGAACCTACCCTAAGTATCTTACTTAGGGTGTGTTTGGTGTCCGTTACGAGATTCAACCTATATAGAATGGTATAAGATATAATTATATCTAATTGGCTAGAAGCGACGTTGCTCGTCCTGAGTCCCCAACCTCCCGTGTTAGATCATCTCTAACCATTTTCTCTTCATTTCATTCCCTTTCTCCATTTCCTACGTCTTATTCTTTTCTTTCATATTTTACCATCTTCAATAGCACCCCTTC
This sequence comes from Olyra latifolia, assembly GCA_036346145.1. Lineage (NCBI taxonomy): Eukaryota > Viridiplantae > Streptophyta > Magnoliopsida > Poales > Poaceae > Olyra > Olyra latifolia. The sequence continues at coordinate 52,621,295 of CM070529.1, read as the reverse complement.
GAAAAAAGGAAGAAAAGAACTCCTTAAAAGAGAACAATGAAGGAAATTTGTTAAATTATCGAAGGAAACGAGATTTCCTTCGTGAAGAAAGAGGGAATAGGGAAGGGATACGCTTGGGATGGTCTTGCCTGGCTCGGTGCTCGGTTCCTGTCCCTTCGGGAATTTGGGACTAGGTACTTCCACGTGTATTCAGTGGACACGTAGCCCGCGTTTCATAGGTGGTTAAGCCTCTAATCTATTCCTTTGTTGTGTGGTTTGAATGCATGTGTCGTGTTTGTGTATCATCTTCACGCATGCGTGTTCAAGGGAACAACACATGACCTGCGTTATGTAGGTTGTTAAGCTTCTATGTTCTTTTGCCGTGTGGCTTGAATGCACGCTCGTGTGTGGGTACAGATGTTTGTGCATCATTTGTACAAAAAAATAGTGAACTTTCTTTTAAAAAAAACTTTAAGAAAAGCTCTTGTAGTGATGAGTGATAGATTCACCTTCCATCTTATGCACTGTCCCCTCTGTTTTCTTGATTTTACACATAAGCCTAACTTTTAAGCGTTTTGACTATTGATGTGCAAGACAAACGTTACGAAAAGGAGGCCCCCCCGAACTGAACTTTGACTACCGGACATCTGAGACTCACGACAGGGAAGACAAAACACAAAGTTCGATGATGTGATTGTATCTTTCTGGTGTTCTCTCCTTAGTACAGTGCCATTAGATCCCTATCTATAGGGCTCAAGGACATGGATGTTGAGATAACTTTTTTGAGAATGTACATTAATATCCTATTATAGCTAGAAAGCAAGAATTAAACGATCTTTCACCCCTTCTGACATAATTAGTACAATGCTCCCTTCCAACGGTCACAAACATGATGACCAAGAAACTACTCTTGCTAGATTTCTACTTCAACACTAGGGCCCACCAAAGCCTATCGGAGCTTATCGAATCTTTTGTTGGGCCTTCGTCTTGACATCGAAGTCTTCGCTAGGCCTAGCTTCGTCTTAACGCCGAAGTGTACCAATCACTAAGACATAGGGTATAGAGATAGTCCACCTCTATGACATTGACCCTTAAATTTTTTTTGTTTCATGCGTAGGTCCCACTCACCTATCATTTTATGTTTTGTCCCCTCTAGTTTTCTAGTTTTGCAAGTTTGTTTAGTGTTTTTAGCATTTCAATCTTTAAAGTTTTTTTATTTCTTTCGCGGGCTCTATTCTTACACTGTTTTAACCCCGTCAATCCCTCGTAAATTTCCTTTTTGTGTGTTTTTCTATAGCAAAGCATGGACACTCCACCGGTTATCTCTGTGAAAGAAGAAGAAGAAGAAGAAGAAGAAGAAGAAGAAGAAGTTAACTAGCTCTGCCAAGACCTTGGGAAGGGGTGGCGGGGCATGGTGACCTGACCATGTTCGCCATGGGAAGGAGTGCGGACGCATAGTGCGTGGAATCAGAGCGATGGCCACAATGCTAAGAGGCAACAAAGGAGTATAAATTATACTCTTTATAAAGCCCTTATCAAAGGTGGCATTTGGTGCTGTCCACGTCTGCTAAAAATCGGGGACTGTCGAATCTGCTCGTCCGCCTTGCGTCAACCGTCGATCCGGCCATCTAGCTCGCACCGTCCAGCTCGGCACGCCAAGTTGCGAATGCAAAAAAGCCCTCGCGCTTTTTGGTTTCACGTTTCGGTCGCTGGAAGCTCCCAGAGAAGCACTTTCATGTCATAACCGTTTTTCGTTTGCCCCTCCCCTCCATATTCTACCCTTCGTCAACCTACAGTCCTTTCGCCTGCTCCGAACCCTAGCATGCCCTAGCAAGTTCTTCGCCCCTCCTCCTTGTCTCCGCCTCCTCCCCGTCTCTGCCCGCTCTTAGCTCCCCTCCCTGTCGCCGTCCGCCACCGCCACCACCACCGTCCGCTCCATCTCCGCCTCCCCATCTCTGCCTGCCTCCCCATCCTCGAACCCTAGCATGGTCGATCCGCTGGCTCGCGCGGTGCTCCACCCTCCTCCCCGTCTCCGCCTCCCTGCCGTCCTCCCCGTCTCCGCCTCCGCCTCCCCCTAGCTCCTCTCCCCGTCTCCGCCTCTTCTCTGCCCGTCTTCACATCACCACCCTCGCGTCGGCTCCCTTCCTCCCCGAGAAGCGTATCGTCTGCCGTCAGCGTTGGCCACGGCAGAGACGCCATAGGTCTATCCAGCCGTTCGCTGCCCATTGCATGACTCCGCCAAGCGAGCCACTTAAAGCTCAAACCGGTACATGGTCTCCGCTGTCTTGTGCTAGGTTTGCTCTAGTTTTTTTGCTTGGCGGGAACAGCGGCTCGCATATCCATGTTTGCGCTTGCTTCTCGCCGAGTATTCAGAGTCGCCACTTCGCCCTATTAGCTTGCTTTTCGTGCTTTGCGTTCTTTGTCACTTTTGATGATGACTCAACGCATACTGAAGTGTTGAATCTATCACCGCTTTCTCCCAATCAAATGGCTCCTACTGTGAATGCACCACCTTGTGATGTAAGTTATAAATCTTACCTTATGTTAGCCATTTTGGATAGTATACCTTTAATTCTTTAAGCTTTGGATTGCAAGCTAGTTTAGTTTGGTTTTTGTCTAGAGATATGATACTACAATGTGGATTTCTTAGTTGTTCAATTTAGAAATTCATCCTTTTCTCTACAGAGACAGTACATTACCAAGTTGGATTCCATAAATTGGTATGGAATTTGGAAGTCTAGGTGAAGCTGAGACTTTTTGGAAGTACTATGGGGGTCGAATGGGCTTTAGTATTAGAAAGAAGTATGAGAACACCAGTAAAAATGATGGCAAGGTTACGTCTTGTCGGTTTGTGTGTGCGAAGCAAGGGTTGAGAGGAAAAGATAAAAGGGATCATCTGACAAAAAATCCTCGAGCTGAGACAATAACTAATTGTGATGTGCGCATGGGAGTATCTTTGAATCGAGGCACTACAAAATATAAGGTAATGGATTTGGTTCTTGATCACAATCATATGCTCCAAACTCCAGAAACAGCTCATCTAATGCCACCACATCGAAGCATCTCGGCAGTCCAGGCTTTCGAAATTGATATGGTAGATGATCCGGGAATTAGGCCTAGAATAGCTCATGAATTAGCTACTAGGCATGTCGAAGGAGTAGCTAACCTTGGACATACTTGTCGTGATCACAAGAATTACTTGCGGACTAAACGCCAAAAGGAGATGAAGTATGGTGAAGCGGGAAGCTTGCTACAGTATTTTCAGAAAAAAGTAGCAGAAAATCCTTCTTACCATTATGCTTTGCAGCTTGATTGTGAAGAGCAAATAGCAACATTTTTTGGGCGGATGCCAAAATGGTAATAGATTATGCACATTTTGGCGATGTTGTCACTTTTGATACTACATTTGGAACAAACGTGGAGAGTCGGCCATTTGGTGTATTTGTGGGATTCAACCACTTCAGAGAAACTGTGATAATTTAGGGCTGCCCTTATGTACGATGAAACATTTGAGTCATTTAGTTGGCTCTTTGATTCCTTTTTAACTTGTCATGGTCAGAAGCATCCAAGAACAATTTACACCGACTAAGATGCTGCAACGGGGACGGCAATAGAACATGTTTACCCCAATACATGCCACGGTTTATGCACTTGGCATATAATGCAAAGTGCAATCAAGCATTTGAATCGGCATAAGGTTGAAGGCACAAACATACTTGCTGATTTTAGCGCATGCATATATGAGTATGAGGACCAAGAAAAATTTGAGGAGGTTTTTTTAAGCATGAGAAGTAAGATCCAAAACCAATCTTGGTTAGATAGTATTTACAAGGTAAAAGAGAAGTGGGCTGAATGTTATATGACAAATGTTTACACCCTAGGAATGAGAAGTGCACAACTGAGTGAGAAATTAAATAGCCACTTAAAGGATTATTTAAACTCAGAGTTGAATATTCTTCGTTTCTTCACGCATTTTGAGAGGGCCTTCCAAGCAAAGAGGGATAGAGAGATAATACCAGAATACGAATCAAGACATAAGTTCCCCCAAATAAAATGAGATCTCCTATGTTGGTGCAAGCAAGTAGAATATACGCTCCACAAATTTTTGATGCCTTCCAATTTGTTTATGAAAGATCATTGTCAGCCTATGCCAAGTTGTCAACTAATAGAAGTGCATATATCGTTTGCATTAGAGCTCTTGATGAAGATTGTACCGTTGAAGAAGAGCATGTGGTTGTTGGTTCTTTAGAGATGGAAATTTGTTATGTAGCTGCCATCAATTTGAGAGAAGTGGTATATTATGTAGCCATGCAATCAAAATTCTTGATATAATGGATATTAAGCAAATACCTGAACAATATGTCTTAAAGAGATGGACTAGGGAAGCATGACATAGAATAGTTCACGATAAGGATGGCAGAAATGTTTTGGAGGACCCCAAGTTAAATGCTACTTGTCGTTATAAGGTTATTTCACATAGGTTCATTTCCATGGCCTCCCATGCAGCTGAGTTTGAAGAAGCATCTATATTGCTTGACAAGTTACTTGATAGCGCTGAAAAACAAATACAATTGTGTTCTACCAACAGTACCATTTAGCACTCAGATGTCCCACCAACATCATTTGAGAATATGCTATATGCTGTTGGACTGAAGAAAAAAGAGACAAGAAATGGTGGATGGAAGAGGAAGATGAGTTGGGTTGAGAAACTAGCAAGAAAGAAGAAGACAACATCGATGGTATGGTTTGTTTGATTTCCTTATTGATCATATCTATGCAAACTGACAACAAAATGTTTTGTTTAATTTCCTTATCTCCATTTACACTTTACAGGGAGCAATACAAAAACAAGCTGGGGAAGGGCAATGAGCAATGCTACAACCTATTGACTTTTGGATGGAACCTACATGGAGCAATACTCATTGTTGTCAATTTACATAGTGAGCAATTGCAATTTAGTTTTACTTTTGGATGATAAATGTAATAGCAGTACTTGCTATTTTGAATCAAACCTTTGTGGAGCTCTAGAAACACTTATGTAATTAAGGTTGTACTATGGTACAACATTCAGCAATTATATTCAGAAATGCATTTATCTGAAAATTTGAAGTGCAACGATCTGAAAATTTGAATTTTCAGTAATCTGCAATACTTACTTTTTTAATGGACATTGATCAGTTAATTTCCTTTTATATGATTAAGTGATGTATTAGAAACAGACAATGAAAAGGTGCAATGGGCTGAATTCAATCCTTTTGATACTACTGTCTATTCAGAAAATGAAAAGGTTGGGCTGAAATCATGCATGAACTTCAGATTGTAATTATGGCTATTATATTCCATATTTAAGCACACCGTCCGTCTGTGCCATTATGTCAAAAACTTAGCTAAGAATCCATTTTAATCGTTTGCAAAAAGCTCCCCTATGCATCAAAATACTTTGATTTGGTGGTTGAATTTATCTTCAGGCTAACAGATAGCAGTATGCCCAGAATGTCTCTAGATAAAGCTTTGTTGCTACCTCCACTTAAGTTGTTGCTTCATCTGCGTCCATCGCTATACCAACAGCGGAGACCGCATACCGGTTTGGTCTCTAAGTGGTTCGCTCAAAAGAGTCATGCAATGGGCAACAAACGGCTGGATGGACCCTTATGGCGTCTCTGATGTGGCCTTGGCCAACGGCAGACGATACGCTTCCGCCTCCCCGTCGCCGGTCCTCTCACCGTCATCCACTAGCCCACACAACCCTAGCTTACCCATCACCCCTCCCCTCTTCCAGCCACCGCGCCGCCGGTAGTCCTCTCCCCGTATTCGCTCTTCTAGCGGCCGCTGCCGCTGCCGCTCCCTCCCCGTCGCATCACCTCATCTCCTCTTGCCGATGCCGCCTCCCTCCTCTAGCCATCGGGCCACCGCGCCGCCGCCCGTACTCTCCCCGTATTCGCTCTTCTAGCGTCCGCCGCAGCTCCCTCCCGCCGACGCCGCCTTATCTCCTCTTGCCGGTGCCGCTTCGCATCCTCTAGCCGTTGGCGCTGCTTTAGGTCCGGCAGTGACGTCCCCTCCTCTCGATTTTCCCAGCGCCGCTCCTCCTCATCCTCCTCCTTCTCGGCCCCAGTCCCGCCCATCTGCCTCACGCAACCCCTTCCCCTTCCTGTCCCTGCCGCGGCGCCACTGCTTCCCCCGCTCTCCCCTCCTCCTCTCCTATGTCGTTGATGTTTCTCCCCCACGTTCTATGCCCCTGCGACACCCCTCTGCTGGCTCTCACGCCTGTATGGCCGTGAGGCGGCAGGGTCTAGACTGCTAGTCACCGGTTTGGCAGATCCGGCCAGGAAGACACCTTCATCCAGGCATCCACCGTGGATCGATAGCAGCCATCTAGCGATGCTGCGCAATCAGGCGCTGCAACCAATAAAGGTTACCTTTTCTTCTAGGTTCCCCGCTGTTCAGGTGGCAGAGCGATATTTAGATCGAATATGTTCGTTTTTCATGGTTCATAGCGTTGATTGGTTACTATCCTTTATGGAGAACAAAATCGGATTAGGTTCTGCATGAATGAGCAATACATGTAGATAATCTGCAATGCTGTTGAGTATTTATTTATTTGCCAAACTTGATGATTTATTGAATCAATACATTTCATTACCAATTTGGTTCTCCATAGCTGAATTTTACAAGGTTCTGTTGTTGCATAGCTGATAGCCACCTAAGTTAGTTGTGAAGATTTAATCTGCCTCTTCTGTAAATTTCTTTATTGTTTCAGCTAATTGAGATTTAGCTATATTATGTAGGTATTAATTTGGTACCACAATCTGAGCCATGGGCCATTTGCTTCTGATACCCATGAGCTTTTGTAAGCTGCTCAGGCAATTGCCCAATTTTTTTTCCCTTGTGAGCATTGTGGTGCTTACCAAAGGAGAGTGGATTTTGAATGCTTTATGCATGTGTCTTATTCATCTCTCCTCTACTTTAGATTAACAATTTTGATGTTCCATTCCATGCACATTTGTGAGGCCTCAGCTCTAGTTGGAGTCTTTCCATGTGCCACCTCTATATTTTATAAAATGAATGTCATTGATTATTTGAGTGAGACAATTGCATAACAATAAGCTAGGATGTGCATTATGATTGAGATTCTCCAAGAATATTTTGTTACTGTTTTTCAGCCTTGCACACAAGGTGGTCCTCTGTAAAATATTGTGTTCCATAGAGAAGTAAGAGCTATCATTAGGCCATTTCAATATGGTTGTCTTGCTTTTAGCTTCGGCTGGCCCTATGTTGACTACGTGCTCTGTGTGTGGTACGCTTCAGGATTGTGCCAGGCATTAATTACTTGATTGGCACATGCTATAATACATCATTATAAATATTTTGAATCTTCAATGGCTTAAGAAATGGCATATCTTTTTCATAGACAGTGCCATTTTCTATGTTGCCCAACTGGCCTTACACTGATTGTGGTTCATGAATAGCACAAACTGAAAGATTTGTTTGGATTTCTGTTGCTTTTGTTAAATGAAGCATAGCTGTTGATCTGTCCTTAGGTCCATGTTCAGAACATTCATTTATAGGCATTGTTGCTTCTCTGCTAATTATCCAGTGAGGTAGTGGAGAGTGCAAAGATTATATACTCTATGCAGATTGGAGCTCTAACGACAATTCAGACGGGATCCTTGCTCCAGTGTTGCTCTGCCCATTCACCCATTCTACACATTTGATGATGACCAGCTTAGGCTAATGTGTTTTCTTATTAGATAAGTATATGCACTGCATGATGCATTTGTTTATTGAACTTCATCTTTCTATGAAATATATTCTCAGTTCAAGTGTTTGTCCTAGTCAGATTATGTACAAATTTACTTTCGTGAACATACGTGGGTATTGCTATATGCCATAGAATTATCTTTCTTTTGACATTTGTATTATATGACCTAGATGGCGCACCATGGGTGTGCTGTCCTTGCTAGTGTATGTATACGGAGCGCCCGTATAACCCACTAGAAATGGAGACAGATGTATACATTTTTAAAATTTTGAAATTGTTATGACGGGTGTTAAACCGCGATCGAATACTAATCGCTTCTCGACCGTCATGAGTTCGCCCAGTCAAGAACACCATTCCGTCGATCTCCGACGAGGCCATCATTGAGGCCTTCAAGGGACGGGTCGGAACACCTGCTTCACCGAGGACCTTGAGCTCCATCCGGCCCACACCGCACCCGATTTATTTCGTCTTTGCGGAAGGATACATCAACGCTCCGAGGCGGAAGTATGAAGAGAGGAAGAACGGAGGAGAAGGTGGCGGCGACCGCACCGATGCGAGAGGGTGGTGAAGAAAGAAAGAAGAAGAAGAAGAAGAGCCCGCCGCCTTCTCGTCGCGTGATGCAGAGTTCGAGGCCCCCTCCTCCGGAATGCCGCCTCATGCCAAACCGACCGGCAGTGGCGGAACAGCGGCGCGGCTTTAAGGGCGGCGACCTCACGCCTCGACCTCGACCGCCCGAGGGCAACCCTCCAAACAATCACATCGCCTCCTCCAGCAAGAATCTGGCCACGACTCAGAATCGCAGGACACGGGCCGTCGGATTGGAGGACTTCTACGCCGGGCGCGGGCCCATGTCCGAGCTCCCCGATCATGGGTTGCAGGACGACCGGGCGACTCAGGGCGCCCATGGGCCCATGGCGACGTCTTCCAGGAGGCTCGCGCACACGTCGCCGTGATCTTCGGCGGAGCTTCTGCCTATAGCTCGCGACGTGAGCTTAAGGTCACGCCAGAGGTTTACCGCCCGAGAAAGGTAAGCCGGGGGACGCACTGCGGTGGTCCCACCAATCAATCACTTTCTCCGGGGATGATTGTCTCACGGAATGACCGAGCCCTAGCGTCTGCCGTGGTGCCTCATCCCACCATCGATAACACGCGGTCGATCGCGTGTTGGTAGATGGCGAGCTCCTGGACATCGCCATTGCTCAAGTTCTTGAGCGATCAGTCCCGCGGTCCAAGATCAAGGACATAGCCATTCCTTCCGCGGCATTGTCCCTGGGTCGCCCTCTGACCGTCGAACCGTCGTCTTCGCTGACGCGTTTGGGACCCTCGAACTTCCGGACGAGTCGTCACTTTCGGTGGTGGACTCAGAGCTCCCATCTAACGCCATCCGGGACGCCCGCTCTGTCCAAGTTCATGGCGGCTACCCACCATGGCTACCATCGCTCGAAGATGGGCCTCGTGGGGTCATCACGATCAAGGCGATCAAGGTCAAGAATGGATCGCGTGCGACGAGCGCCTTGGTTATGGTCGGACAACTTCGAGCATGGGCGCCAAGGCCGAAGCGCCACCCGTCCGCCCCAAGGTGGCTAACGCAGACGTTTCCCAAAATGGAAGGCCGACATCATCCAGAGCAACTTGGCAAGCTCGCCTCCAAGCCGCTTCATCCGAGAAGTCGAGCATTCCGATTAGCTAGCTAATCCGGTCGTCGTCAAGAAAAAAAGGCGGAAATGGCGAATGTCGTCGACCATTGCGACCTCAACGCCGCCGCCTAAGGACAATTTCCCTGCGCATAGATTAACCGGTCGACGAAGCAGCGGACTTCGGCTTCATGAAGCTTCACGACGCCTACTCCGGCTATCACCGGATCGCTAGAAAGGGAGGACGAAGAGAAGCGCGCCGTAACACCTTTTGGTATCTTCGCTACTACGACCATGTCGCCGGTCTAAAAACGCGGAGCCACGTTCCGGCGACTAATGCGTAAGACGGTCCCCGATCGATAAGGCATAACGTAGAGGTTTATGTAGACGATGTTGTTGTAAAAGCAAAGTCCCGGGACCATGTGACCGACCTTCAGAAACTTTTGCTAATCTTAGAAAGCATCGGGTTTGTGAATCTGAAAAATGTGTCTTTGGTGTCGATGCAGGATGTTGCTTGGCTATGTGATAGGAAGGCAAGCATCGGAGCAAACCCCGAGAAAATCGAGGCTATCGAGAATATGAGGTCGCCAACCCGCACTAAGGAGGTGCAAGCCCTCACCGGCGGATGGCGGCTCTCGGCAGATTCATATCTCGTCTCGGCGGCGCAGCATTTTTACGAAGATCTGCGTAAGCATGATGGTTTCGAATGGACGGAAGAAGCCGAGGCCGCTTTTAGCGAGTTAAAGCGCTACCTGTCCACATCTGCCGTCTTAGCCACGCCAAAGCTCGGGGAAGCTCTACTCCTTTATTTGGCAGTTGTCCCGCAGGCTGTAAGTGCTGTACTAGCGGTCGAACGCGAAGGCAAGCAACAACCCGTCTACTACGTAAGCGAGGTACTTCACGAACCTAAGGAGCGATACCCTAAGGTTCAGAAGCTCTTGTACGCCTTACTTATGGCCTCACGAAAGTTGCGTCACTATGTCGAAGCCCATCCAATTACTGTCCTGACAAGTTTCCCGTTAAAGGACATCATTCGGAACCCAGACGCGAACGGGAGGGTCGCAAAATGGGCAGTCGAGCTTGGTGAATTTGACATCAAGTTCATTACTCAACACAGCGATCAAATCCCAAGTCATGGTCGACTTCTTGGTGAGTGGATCGGCGGCCAACCCCGGGAGGCTCGCCTAAGCTTCGCTAGCCAAGAAGCGACTGGACCATGTTCTTCGATGGGTCGCGCCAATTTGAGCGATCAAAGCACGGGTTTGTTCTCGTTTCCAAGGAGAACAAATTTAGCATATAATCTGACTCCATTTTCCCCAGAACGAACAATCTTTGTGAGTCTGAAGGCCTCTGGCGGCCTCTGAGCATGCATCGCGCTCGGTATTAAGTGACTAAACGAAAGGGATTCGAAGTTGGTCGTCGCCAAGTAAACAAGGAATATCGGTGTTATGACGACTCAATGGCGCGTTACTTGGCAGAGGTGAGAAAGTCGAGAAGCACTTCACAATTTCAGTATGCTCGTTCCCAGACGGCTAATAGCCCGCCGATAAGCTCATCGCTGCTTGGCTCACAAGAAACCGCCCGTGGCGTGCTCATCAAAGACCTACTAAAGCCCTCTATTCCTCCGGAGAAGAGGCCCCGAGAAGACGGTTGCCTCGACCCGCACGGCCGTGATCGTTTGTTCCTAAGCGCGCGACACTGGATGACGCCGTTCGTTCGATTCTTGATGCATGGGACAACGCCACAGAGACACGGTGAAAATCCGGCCCAAAGACAAGCGACCTTACCGACTCGGGGCTTGTTGTCTGCGAAAGGGGTTCTAACGGTGTACTTTGCAAGTCGTGACCGAGAGGAAGGCAAATTCTCCTCCAAGACATCCACGACGGATTTGCGGGGCCCATGCCTCTTTCGTAACCCTAGTGGAAAAAGCCTTTCGCATGGGTACTATGGCCAAGCTGCGTTGACCGACGCAAGAAGAGCTAGTAAAACGCCTTGACCGCCAATATCATGGCGAGTATCCCTGACTGTGTATGAGCTGCAGACTATCCGCTAACTTGGCCATTCTCAACATGGGGATGGACATACTTGGTCCGCTTCCCGAGGCTTAAAGGGTCAGACACACTGTTCGCCGCCATCGACACTTTCACTAAGTGGATCGAGGTAGAACCGATGTCGAGCATATCCGCCAGACGGCCAAGAGGTTCCTTAGGAACAATATTGTGACCAGTTCGGCGTCCCAAGTAAGCCGATCACGACAATGGGACCACGATTCTGGCGAGCTATTCCAAGACTCTGCGAAGAGCTCGGCATGAAGGTCGCCTAGCTTCCCGGAGCTTCACCCACAAAGTAATGGTGCAAATTAACAGCGAACGGGCGATCATGCAGGTATCAAGTGCCGAGCGTGTCGACGCTCGCCGAAAGCAAAGACACAACGGGTAGAAGAACTACCTCCGTGCTTTAGGCGGCGAACAACCTCTAATCAGACTCTTGGCGAAACCCGATTCGAGCTTGTATCTGCCTCGGGCGGTCTTACCGTCGAGCTAAGACTTGGCTCGGCCGCGTTGATTTTGCAGTGAGATCGACAACGGCGAGGAGCGATGCGGATCTCGACCTATCCGAGTCTGCGCGAGCAAGCACTCTATCATGAGTGGCAAGATACCGGCAATCCTGCGGCAAGACGCAGCCAAAAAGGTCTGAACCGGACCTGCGGTGGGTGACTGGTTCTAAGACGAGTTCGAACACGGTTCACGCCAACAAGCTCACCCTAAGATGGGAAGGTCCAGACACTGCGTCAGATCACCAGACGCCCGAGTCAGAAGATCAGCTATGCCGGATGGGAGAGTCCTCAACAGCTCCTGGAACATCGCCTAACTTCGGAGGTTCTACGCCTGAGAAAAGGTCGTAAGTCTCTATTTTCCCCCCTCTTTTTTGACCATCCTACCATTCCCTAGAGAGTCCCCAAAAACTAACCCCAGTGACCCAAACTTATGATCGGGTTTGGGAGATAGCCAGGGCCGTTCCAGTACACATCGGCAAGATAGTGGCTACGCACAAGCCAACCCCCGGGATTCCCTTGCACACGGGTAAGCCGATATCCATCGCACCTCGCAAGATCCCGTGCGGGCACAAGCTTTCCGGTCCTATACCATAAGCCCGCATAAACCTACCACAGGTCCGGGATACCTCTAGGGTCCAACACTCTGCCTCTTGCAAAGGGATGGAGCTAGGGCCACAAGCTTCGTTCAAAAGCGTACGGTCTCTAAGCCATTCCCAGGCTTCTCCTCAGAAGCTCGGACATGGCTCGAGGACTAGGGTCGATTTTTTAAAAATTGATCTTCTCTAAGCCACGCCCGAGCTTCTCCTCAGAAGCTCGGACATGGCTCGGGGACTAGGGTCGATTTTCAAAAATTGATCTTCTCTAAGCCATGCCCGAGCTTCTACTCAGAGGCTCGGACATGGCTCGAGGTCTAGGGTCGATTTTTCAAAAATTGATCTTCTCTAAGCCACGCCCGAGATTCTCCTCAGAAGCTCGGACATGGCTCGGGGACTAGGGTCGATTTTTCAAAAATTGATCTTCTCAAAGCCACGCCCGAGCTTCTCCTCAGAAGCTCGGACATGGCTCGAGGTCTAGGGTCGATTTTTCAAAAATTGATCTTCTCTAAGCCACGCCCGAGCTTAAGCTTAGACATGGCTTAGGGACTAGGGTCGATTTTTTAAAAATTGATCTTCTCAAAGCAACGCTCGAGCTTCTCCTCAGAAGCTCGGACATGGCTCGAGGTCTAGGGTCGATTTTTAAAAAATTGGTCTTCTCTAAGCCACGCCCGAGCTTTTTCTTAGAAGCTCGGACGTGGCTCGGGGTCTTGGGTCGATTTTTCAAAAATTGGTTTTCTCCAAGCCACGACCAAGTTTCCCCTCAGAAGCTTGGACATGGCTCGGGGACTAGGGTCGATTTTTTCTAAAATTGCGATCTTCTCTTAGCCACGCCTGGGCTTCTCCTCAGAAGCTCGGACATGGCTCGGGGGCTGGGGTCGATTTTTCCTAAGGGTCGATTTCTTAAAAAGTTGATTTTCCAAGATCAAATTCCCAATCAAAAGACTTCCGATCTTCTCTAAGTCACGCCCGGGCTTCTCCTCAGAAGCTCGGACATGGCTCGGGGGCTAGGATCGGTAGGACCATATTACGTTTTCAATCCTTCCTTGCCTATACAACTACTAGCGTTCGTTTGCATGCAGGAAAAACAACAGAAAACAAAAGAGAAATAGCGACAACCACCAACAACTTTATGAAAAAAGGGTTTCTGGATGGCTCACAAGCCGATTACAATTAGTCCCCGCGGAAGGTCCCGAAACCCGACAATGACGTCGCCACCTCGGCAAGCAAGCCGGCCTCGACCAAGGTCAGCGGCGGAAGAAAGATCGCAGGCGTTGGCAGCGTCTCCACGGCGGATCAAAAGGCCCCATGGCCGCGGACGACTTCAACCAACGCCGACCACGCAATGTCGCGGCGCGCGCCTCCTCCGCAATCTTGGCCATTGCAAGGTCGAAGACCGCCCAAAGCTCCGCCAACTCCGGGTCACAAGCCATGAAAGCAAGGGGGAAAGGTATGAAAGAAAGGAGTTTGGGATAAGAAGTGACCGACGCATTGGTCTCTTTTTATAGCCAGGATTCGGGAAGCCGAAGCGATCCCAGGAGTAATGGCGTCGGGAAGCAGTTCCGACGTGGAACCGTTTCTAAGACTGAACGCGAATGTCTCTTGGGACACGGCACGACGATCAAAACGACGTTTGGCATTTCGGAGAAAAGGCGGACCGAAGAAGTGACGAAGGAAAGAAGTCAAAACAAGTCAACTATATTAATAAAAGGTATTTACAAAGGCAGACCGGATCGTCGCCCAACAAAAAAAAAAAAAAGGGGGGCCTACGGCTTAGGCCGCACCGAGCTTCCGGCTTCGCCGTGCACTCCTCATTTTGGCCCTGAAGGTCGAGGAGCTCCTTCTCTTTCATCAAGAGGTCAGCATTTTGACCCGTAAGGCTTCATTGGCGACCTCCGGCTCGAGCCGCAGTATCTGGTGGGTCCTCGATGAGACCCTCCGTCATGATTCTGTGACCTTCGTTCGGGAAAGCTCTGCGGCGAGGAGATCGCGCCTCCACCGCATAAGCGACCTCGGAATCTGGCATGCCTCCACCGACGGAGACGCCTCGAACTCAAGGCGCGGTCGCGTTCAAATTTTAGGACCTCCGTGACCGTGAGAAACCTCATGGCGCCCTTCGCGACCACGACTAAGGCCGCCTCACCGGTAGAACTCGAGCCTCAGAGCTATCGCTTGGGTGAGCTTGAGCGAGCTTCCTCAGCTTCGGCAAGGCGGCATTGGCTTCTGTCGCTATCAGCGTGCTTTCCAACCGCAGGCCTCCTGATTCGACATCGTGCTTAGCCTCAAACGAGCAAGCCATGCCGACAAGCTCATGATAGATCTGCTTGGGAAGACAGACTAAGGAAAGGAAGACCAAGCGAGGAAAACACAAGACAACAAAAACCAAGCCGGAGACACTTACGGTTTAGCGTCGCCACGGCCGCGACATCGTCATCGAGCATGTGAAACACCCTGGCGAGAGAGGCGCCATGACCTGGCGGCCGAGCTGCCGCTCGAGCCGCTGGGCCTCGGCCATCTCTCCTGCAGAGCTCGGCCGTCTCCCAAACAAGCTCGGCCACCTCTCCCATAGGCGCGGCCAAGCCTCCCGCA
Organism: Olyra latifolia; assembly: GCA_036346145.1. Classification (NCBI taxonomy): domain Eukaryota; kingdom Viridiplantae; phylum Streptophyta; class Magnoliopsida; order Poales; family Poaceae; genus Olyra; species Olyra latifolia. Next base: position 52,606,184 of record CM070529.1, on the reverse strand, counting down.
GGCTTGGCCGCCTCCCCGACAAGCTCGGCCATCTCTCCTGCAGGCTCGGCCAAGCCTCCTGCAGGCTCGGCCACCTCTCCCCTGGGTTCGGCCAAGTCTTCCGCATGCTCTACCGCCCTTCCTGCGGGTTCGGCTGAGTCTGCAGGGACGGTCGCTCCTCCCGCTAGCACGACCAGGCCTCCCATCGGCTCGGCAGCCTCCCCACGAGCTCGGCGGCATCAGCGGCAGAACACGGCTCGGGAGGAAGTCGATCTGCGTCGAGCATCCACGGAGGTCCTCTCCCTGACAGTTCGCCACCATTCTTCGGCGTTTGGCGGGATCGCCGGGCCGGATGGCCTCTTGGCGACTCCATGTGACGATCCCAAGGTGGTGCTTGACCCACGATGGCGTCGCCGAGATCCACCTCGAGGCGGCCAGCGAGCCACACTCCATAACCATGGATGGGACTATGCTCGTGGGTGTGATGATCCGGACGGCCGATTCGGTAGAAGAAGAGTGTCGCTTCGCGCCCAATGGGAACGGTATGTTGCTCCTAGCAAAAAGCTTCCAAATACCGCGGATGTCGATCGGGCGCCACCCGGTCGAGGTTCGCCCCTCGACGCGGATTGGCACCAGGCGCTCGGGGCCGAGATCGGTCTCCACCTTCACAAGCGCTACCGCATGTCGATGTCTTATTACCAATGGAAGACGAAAGGTCTCGAACCCCGGCCGGGTTTGCCCTTGACAGCTCATTCTCTGGGCGCTACCTCCGTTGCGGGATAGGCTCACGCCGGGATAAGCGCGATCGAGAAACAAGGAGAGTTAGAACCGATCGGCCCGAGGGCCATAACCAACAGAGAAAAGGACGGGAGATGCTTGGCATGCATAGCGACTTCTACGCAGCCGCGACGGCCGCCTCGCCCATCATCTCGTCGTCCGAGTCATCGTCGCCAGAAGACTAAGCGCCTCTTGGCGCCCATTTGGTGTCTCAAGCCGAGCCGAACCGAGCTCGGAACCTCGGCCGGTTTGGGTTTGAGACGGATTTGGCGGCAGGCGCTTGCCGCCATACGCTGAAGCGGCCTTGACCGAAGCGACCAGCGCTTTTCTTCGGAGTTGTCAATGGGAGTGGCTCGTCCTTCCGCTGGGGCCAAGTTCACGTCACCGCCAGCCGACGGACTGGCGGCCCCTGAAACCGCCGCCGACGCGGATACGGCGGGCCCGGCTCCCGCTCTCGTTTCCCCCTGCGAAAAATAGGCCACGGGGCGTCAGCTCACGAGAAAAACCGTCCCAGGGGCGCCTAAGCCCGTAGAGGCACGTACCTCGTCCAGGACGTTTGCGAACTCCCGAGCCTGATGGTTCGTTGTGGCTCGCGGGCAAAAGGAGCCCCACGACTCGAACCACATCGTCTTGGGGTAAGGCTGCGGAGAAGAAAGAATGAAGAACATCACAAACACGACTCGGGAAGAAGCTCGGACAAACGACTGCAAAAGCAAGAACAAATACTTACGGGCGGTGCCTTCGAGGAGAGGTCATCCCGCGGATCTCGAAGAAAGGGCCAACCCGCTTCTTAGCGGGCTCGCTGGGTTGCTGGCGGTCGGCTACAATGTTGAAGCCGTTAAGCCCCTACGGCTAAGCCTCGAATCTTAGCCGCCAGTATTACCTTCAGCGGCTCTAGCGAGGTCGGCATCGGCACCTTCGGGGTTCACGTTAGCCGTCGAATCGGCGGTTGTCGGGCTTCGGCGTAGTACCACCACGCGCCCCCCCGACGTTCTCTTTGGCCTTGAACACCGCACGAGGACTTCATGTCGGCGGAGCTTGAAGTAGGCACACCCGCGGCATTGTGTCCGCCGGCCGTGGTCTTCGTAGAAGTGGAGGAAGAGGTCGACCGTCGGCTCCACCTCGACGAATGCTTCGCAGAGGGCGCGAAGATCGTCAAGAACAGATCGAGTTGGGATTGAGGTTCACTACTCGATCCCAAGACCGCCGAAGCGGATTCGACGAATCGGACTCGGGACCCGAGTCCATGAATCGCAAAGCTCAAAGCAAACGAACTCCTTGCTCTTGGGCGTGGGAGCACTCTCTCTGGCCGCCTCCACCCGCCGACCTCGACGAAGCCGTGGCTTCAGCCTCTTCAGATCGTCCTCGGTGAGGAGGCTCCGCGTGAAAGGCGCCATCGGGAGGAGAAGGATCGGAAGGGAAGATGGCGGAGGGGCAGATAAAGGAAGAAGACGGAGGAACGCAGTTGCACAAGAAACACGAATAGCACAAGAAGGCGTGAGAAGAAATGGCGAAAAGAGAAACCACCTGATATAAACCGACGAGGGAGGCGAACCATCACTGTCTGGTCTTAAGAGGAACCCGAACAGGAGAAGAGAAGGCGAATCGCGCCGATTTGGGATTCCCGCCGGTGTGGGGGCCGCTAGCGCGCGAAAAAGCCAAGCTTTTTTAGAAGGTGGTTACGGATAAACCTCTGAGCGGCATGTCACCATCCCGCTCGAGGCTTGGGACTAGCTGTTGGGGAAAGTATGTGGCCCATGGAGTTTGCCCACTTACTTACCCGCTGCCCCAGGGAGGCAAGCTTCGGGGCCAGACAAGCTCGTGCGGGCTTGGCAAGCTTCGGGGCAACAAGCTCACGCCGGGCTTGGCAAGCTCGAGTCCGAGCTTCCCCTCGGAAGTTCAGACCTCTTACTTCCTCAAGACTTCAAGTACAAAGGAACAGACCTAAGGCAAATCGTCACGCGCATGACAGGATACGATCGGGTTCCCGAGTCATCAAGAATTAAATCGCGCCTTTATCTGGGAGGCGCTGGCGGCAGCTTTCGGCGGGTAAGCGGCCGGTCCGTCAACCGCCCGCCAGGCAAAAGACACGTCGGCCGTGGCGGTCCCATGATGGTCGAGATTGCACTCGATTGCGGTGGGTTGATGACGCTTATCGGCATGGGAAAAAGGCAACGACTAATTCAAGCGGACGGCAAGAAGCTACGGTGACCGGCGGCACCTATAAAAAGGGCGTCTGAGCCACTACAATGAAGAGAGCTTCATTTCGACACACAACTCACTTGGAGAATAGCTCTTGTAGAACAGAGCACTTGCACTCTCGTAGGAGCTCTAGTTCGGCGGTAGTTCTCCGCATCCAGTAATCAGAGAGCACACACACGCGATGCCTTGAGCACTTATTGTACTTTCGAAGCGGGCTTTCCAAAGCCGGACTTTACCCCTTGTACTCGTTTAAGCTCGGCATTAAACGAAGATCGGACGAGGGTGTTATCCATGATGGAGGCTGAATCGAGATAAAACACTCGTGTCATCGTTCCCATCCATCCGGTCTTTGACGCTCAGCCTCGCCACCTCGGTCGGCCTCGGCCCGGGACAGGCCGCCAGGCCTCGCACCCCCTTTCCTTGCTCATTGGCGCTGCGGGGGCTCGCCTCCCAGTCGCCGACAAAAGTATATTGTAGTTCGCGGTCTAAAAAATTGCTCTGACATCATGGTTGATAATGGGGGTGATTTAGATGGATGCCATTGCATAATTGCAAGTTTAGAATTGTCACTCGTGTGTCAATAACATGTGGGATCTAGACCTACATATCATTAATACGTAGAGTGACAAATCTCTCATTTTACAACTATGTAGTGGCGTATATCCAATTAACCCTTGATGATATAACATCATACACTTATATACATATGTAAAAAGAAAGTAATTCAAAATGGTGATGATCAATTTAAATTAAAATTAAAATCTACAGCTATAAGTTTGTTCCTTTTTACAAGCCAAACACTTTGGTGCTTTGTTGTCAGTTTTTAAAGATCTTAGTATTTCTTCTCGAATATCTCATAACCGAATTTTAATAATTTTTTTTGCCTCTCGAAGCCTCTTTACGAAAGTTTACAACCTTTTAGACTCAAATCTACGACTAGATTAAAGTTGTAGCAAACAAGGCCAGGTCTCTTTAGAAAGCACGGGTAAAAAAACATATAAACAAGGAAACCACCAGAATAAAAAGGAAAATATGTGTAAACCTACATGATCGAAAAACACAAAAATAATAGGAAAATCGAAATTGCTATGCATCTGGTGTCTGATGCATCGGAAACTGTCTTCCCCACTCCTTGTTCTCACATCCTCTTCCCACTACACCAATAGACCACCTTATCTACTCTTCTTGCTCTCATCTCCTCTCCCCACTAGTACACCACCAAAGCCAGCAGCCTCCTTCCCACCGGACGCGGGGGTGGTCCGACAGGCGTTCAACCAGCGCTCGTCCAACGACCGTCCCTGGCTGTTGGATGAGGATCTAACGGCTAGGATTAGATCTAACTCAAAACTTTATTTTTTATAGCGATGTAAAATTTTCAAAAAAATTCAAAAAATATAAATATTATCTAATATGTATCATGTTCAACATATATTTTGCTCATATTTTTATGATTAATATTTTATTGAAAATGGTTCTAAAGTATAAAATGGACCAAAAACTTTTTTCAAAAATATGATAAAAATATATGTTGAACTTGATGCATATTAGATAATATTTATATTTTTTGAAATTTTTTTAGAATCTTTACATAGCTATAAAAAAATAACAAAATTTTAAGCTTGATCTAATCCTAGCCATTGGAACCTCATCCAACGGCTAGGGACGGGCGTTGGATAGGAGCTGGTCCAACGTCCGTCGGACCGCCCCCGCGTCCCTTTCCACCTGAACCTCTATCATCCTCTCTCATCCACACGCCTTGGGAACCCGCGCGCCGGCCCCCCAGCCGGTGGCTCGCCTTCGTCGTGGCTTTCCTCTTGCCCTTCTTTTTCTCCCTCTTTCTTTGCTTGAGAGCTCGGCCTCCACCACAGACGCGGAGCTTGGCAACTGTGGAACGGAGCTGGGGGCTGGGGCAAGCAGGCACAACATCCTCCACGACAGCCACGAGCTTATCCATGGGCTTGGATTTGGGAGTTTGGTCTTGGGCGATGGCATTGAGCTCGGGAAGCCTCAATCGGCAGCACGGTGGAGCTCCCTGAGAGCATGTACAATGGTCCATGTCAGCTATCTATAAGCAGTTTTTAAGGATTGTCATGTAGGACATGTGATGATGTGGAGGAGAGAGCATGCATAGATATTTGAGCCGTCTCCAATGTAAGAGTTGACTCTACACGAGAATTAAGAAACTTTGTATGTGAGAAAACTGCCTATAAAAGCATACAACCATCTCTACCATTGTATATGTTGTTTCTAACGCTGTCTCTAGGTGACATGTCAATAGTTAGAGACAGCTGCTGTCTCAACCATTGTACATGCTCTGAGAGGCAGTGATCAGGCCTCCACAGATCTAGGGAGTGAAATGATCATGAAGACCATGGTGTGGATTGTTGCATTTTTTTTGTTTATTGTACAAAAGCAATTTCGTTATTTTAGTTAGTTTTTTGAACGTTGCACAACTGATTCTTGTTGTATTTTTCACCATTTTTCACGAAGTATTTTCGTTTGTTGAAGCTAGTCTTGTTGAATGCTGCCCACAAGAGTAAACTTTTTTTTATTCCATAGCCATGTTCAAGCTGTCGAATGAGGCCATTGTTTTTGTAGGTACATGTGGTGCATATGTGATAATTAAAGGCTTAATTTATTCCATAACCATGTTCAAGCAGTACTTATACTGGGATAACCCAAAGTGCATGCATGCATGCATGAGATTATTGGAAATTTTTTTTAAAAAAAATAAAAAAAAATTAAAATAACAGAATAATACAACAGTACATATAAATTACAGGAATCTCCACTGTAGCGGTAATTGAGGTGCCGGATACTTTCTCCAGTTCGCCACGAGTTCCCGTAACTTTCTCCAGGCGACTAGGCAGCCGATTTCGACGTGATGCTTTCCATGAACTCCCTGACTTCAGTCACAAGCTTCTTGGAGTCAGCAAGCTCCGGGAAGAGGTAGAAGGCGTGTATGGCCTCCGGGAATTCCACCACCCGCACCGCCTTCCCCTTCCGCCGCAGCATGCCTGCGTACCGCCGGTCCCAGTCCTGCAGCGGGTCGAGCCCACCGACGAGAACCATCGTTAGCGGGAACGCCTCCGGAAGCTCGGGATCCGGAGCCGCGTCGCCGGTGACGTGCGCGGCCGCGTGGTTCCGGTCAGCCCCGGCCGGTAAGAACGCCCTCCACCAGAAGTCCGACCGCCTGATGTTCACTATCGGCGCCACGCCCTCCAGCGTTAGCTCTGCCTCTGTCCGCTCCTCCCCGCCGAAGTACGCTTCCAGCAGCACGATGCCGGCGACGCGTACGGAGTTGTTGGGTGGAGGCGGGGACGCTGTGGTGGCCGTCCAGCGCCGGGCCACGTGGTGCGCGATGTTTGCGCCGGCGCTGTCCCCGGCGAGGAAGCAGTTCGACAAGTCGACGGGGACGGCGAGGTCGGGGATGCCAGTGCTGCCGAGGTAATGGAGGACGGCCTCCCCGTCGTCGTAGGCGGCGGGGAATCGGTGCTCGGGGGCGAGGCGGTAGTTGACGGACACGACGACGGCGCCGGTCCCGCGGGAAAGCCTGCGGCAGTGGGCGTCGAAGGGGCCTGACGCTGCGGAGAACACCGCGAAACCACCGCCGTGGAAGTAGACGATGACGGGGCGCGGCGGCGACGGCTCTGCCTCCGTTGGCGGCACGAAGACGCGCGCCCAGAGGCGACGGGACGCGTCGATGGTGATATCCATCGAGCGGACACCTCCGGCGTCCGGCCGGAGGTCAGCGGGGACGTGGCGGTCGAAGAGGGAGAAGAGGCAGCGGTTGACGGTGCCGTCCCTGCGGTGCGTGGCGTCGATGGCGGCCTCGAGCGCGAACAGCCGGAGACGAACCATCCACGGCAGCGCCGGCACGGGGACCCTGCGGCTGGTAGTGGCGTTCGCATCGGCCATTTCGACTTGGCTCGCTTATCTTGAGAGTTTCCGATGTAGATGACTAGATGCAAAGATGCAAGTATATATAGAACTACATGTGGATCAGATACAGAGATGGATGGAAGTATATGGAACAAGACGCCAGAGCTGAGTAGCTGATGGATGGCGACTCTTCTTAACTTTTCTGCAGATGTCGTCGCCGGTGTCGTATGCTGATTGCTGATGAAGTGTACAAGGACTTATCTTTTCAATTGAAAATTGACCAATACAAAGTTACGACCAATTGTTAGATTAACTTACGACCAATTGTTAGATTAACCTACTGGTTGTGATATTGGACTTTACTACAAAGGCAGAATTACCAGAAAAATCTTTGGAGGAGGTGGCCTGGACATTCTTTGGAAACTACTCCATATGGCTAGAGAAATAATTATAGACTGTCCTAATTAATGGAAAACTTTGTTTAGTCAGCCATAAGCTGCTCTTTTATAATTGGTTTAAGTCGTTTTGGATTGATGTGTATGAACTTGGCTGTGTACATCTTATAGTGTAGAGGCCAAAATTTTATTCCATCACCTTTTTTTTTTTTTGAAAATTGACAAGTTTTACAGTCCTTCAAGGCAGACATTAACAAGTGTTCCTACTTCCATCCAGCCTTCCCATGTAGGATCCATTAATCAGAAGGCAAGTTGCATTTTGCCCAGCATCTTGTTGAACTCGGAAAGCAGGCAGAATGAAATGCTTGGTCAGGTCAGGCAAACGGAACACGAAAGGAAAGCTGCATCAGATTTGGATAGTTACAGTAATAGTTTCACCAACAAAAATACACAAGCACAATTCCAAAATAGATGCATCCATGCCTCAAAAGAAAAAAAGCCTAGCAAGAAACTAGATTACATTAGCATGATGCGATAGGAAACCTAGGAAAGACGGCATCACGGCAACGCGGTTAAAATGACGCCTCGGTGTCGTCTTTCAGAATCTACCACACGACACTAAATTACTAAGGTCAGATCGGACATCAAACAATACTGGACACTACATGTGCACACAAATTTACATTCTGCAGTCAGTTGGTGCTGTTCGCCTTGTGTTCACCACGGAGTTTTGTCCCCTGGGCCAGCAAGAATAATCTGCATTCAGCCAATAAAAGTTATGGCGTAATTGCCATAATATAGTCAAAAGAGTTTCAGGAAACTGAGGTAAAACCCTTTTACAAAAAACAAAACAAAACTAAAACTAAAACCCCTTGAGTCGTAATGCGATCAAGTTCAGCCACTTGTAAGCTCAGGGACTTACATTGCAATCAATGGCAAATCTCCGAGCAAGCATGATTGCTGAGTTGCGCTCTCTGGTTGTTTCAAAGCCCAAGACTAAGCTGAGGTCTTTCCTCGGTTGCCAAAAGATGGCTTGTGGGGCAGCATCTCCACCGCCTCTAACGCCACATAACTGAAATAGATAGCAATCAACACAAGTTAGATTGTAACATAGCCAATGGTGCAGAACACCAGCTATTGATCAGTGATATGAAATCAAGTTCCTCTGCAACTACCATCTTGTAGTGCTCAAAGTATTCTACAGCATACCTGCATCGATGAGGAATAAAATTCCTTTGCAACAACTGTCTTTCCTTTAGCAAGTCTTATCCGCAGTTTCCCAATGCAAAAAACATGAATAGTATCTGTAGGATGATTGATTCCATTCACTTGAAGAACGACAACCTGCCATAAGGAGTAAAACAATGGTACTCTCAAAACAATGACTTGAACATACTGATTAATTCACTGGATATAGCTGCCATAATGAGCCGTGTGGTGCAACTGAGCAAGCACAAAAGGACATTATCAAAATAGGTAAAAGATAGCATTTTCTATTTTTCTGTTATTATTGAAATAAGCAATCAGAAGGAACTGATTTCTTAAATAAAAAATAGCAAATGAAATGCCAGCAGGGAAACTACAATGGGATTGGCTGGCCTATGAAAACTAAAATAATGGCCTGAGATTATTTGTTTATGGCACAAGCCATAGCACATGATGTGCAGAAATAGAATTGGCTGAGGACGGAATTATCATACATTATACTCAGTTTCAGGATTCCTTACAAGTGTCTCTATGTAATCGACCAATCCTGCAGCTGCTCGATTGCCAAACTAATGTTAGTCTAGCCATGGCATAATCATGAAAGCAACTTAACTTAATGTCAAATAACCAAACGCTATAAAACAAACCAGGGTCTACTGGACCAGCAGTCTTTGCAACTGAGATTTTATCACCAAGGTTGATCTCTGCTAGCAAATACCGCCCAACGTCATGTGGTTCTGGAGCATAAACTGGCTTTGTGGCACCTTAATGTTTAGTAGCATCAAGCATCAAAGTTATATTATGTGTGAAACAAGAGTATTTTGTAGAATGAAAACAGTTCAACCTGAAATGATGTCTCTCTTGTTTCCTTTAGGCTGTACACGGAACCACTGGATCGAACTATCTTGCAGATCCATGTATGCGTCATTTCGGACAACTACGTGCAACATTGACCCTAAGCTCTCAAGACCCTCCAGTTCATACAAGGGCACATCTTTTTCATCAAATCTTTGATGCAACTCCATCTGATAAAATAAAAATCAATGAATATTTCGAAATTAGTTCATAGCAGTTCATGATTCAGAGTCTACAAAGCTACTGCTAGGGTTGTACTGCAAATTTCTGATTGCATTCCGAACTCTAGTTAAACAAACCAATGAAAAAAAACTGACATCACCACAATCAGCATACGTAAAGCATACCTCTTTCAAAAGATGAGTAGAATTTGATGATTTCTCAGCAAATTGATCACGTAGGACTTGGATCTCATTTTCAATGCCCATTGCCTAGACAGGTATTCAAAGACTTTAAATTTTAGTATGATATAAAACCATATAATTAAGTAAACATAACAAATACATATGTTGGAAGGTGAAATTTCAATGTATAATGACACAACAAGCATACGAAGTTATGAACTCTACCTTACTGGGGCAATGCAGCATTTTTACTCTTCGTGCTTCTTGAACTTCTTCCTTAAGTCCATCCAAATCCTTAAAAAGATTTCAGACAAAAATGAGAATCATATATGCACAATTCAGCTGGAAACTAGACGTATTATAAGAAAGAAATTACAAAAATCTCAACAAAGATAAAGAAAAATAGGTCATGGATAGTAGGAAACTGAAGGAGTCCAAGGCCAAAAGCACCATACTAAGATAAATACAGAAAGATAACAAAAGTAATGCCAAGAAGAAATATACCAAGGTAAATGATTTATGGTTCACACACCAAAAATTTAAGTGAGCAAGGTTTCGTCTTACCATCAGAGCTATGTCAATGGAAGCAATGTGCTGTTGAACAAGGATAGTTCTGCTTGTATATAGATACCGTTTATATGTCTATAGACAGTTGAGTAGTTAAATTCAAAATTGAGGAAAGTCATCCATTTAAACTATGCAAGAACAAAAGCAAAGAAAAGCATTGCATGGTTGCTGTATGATGCAAGATGTAGAGGGTTATGTCACATTGGAACTAACTTTGCACACAAATTCTTTAGAAAATGTTGAGAGGATGAATTAGATATGGACACAAATAAATAAATGAGTGAAAATGGTACAGGCCATGTATTTCAGGTAAATAAGCAATTGTACTAAAAAGGAGAACTCAATACAAACATAGTGTTCATATTTATTCGATATCACTAACCTGCTTCCCAGTTCTTTTAAAACTGATTTCCTGCTCTTCAAGTACTTGATGTACTCTCTGTACAGCAGCTCTAGCATTTTCTATCTCCATGCGAGCATTAGCTCTTTCTTCTTCAACAATTCTCCTGGCATCTTCAGAAGCCTATGAGCAATAGAGAAAAAAGAGCAATGCTTGGACTGAATGAAACAAATGGGAAGTACCAGTGGACAGATCTATGTGAGAAGACATTAAGTGTACTTCTAAATGAAGAAACAGTTATCAGATATTGGAATCTAAAAGAACAAGCAAATAAAAGGAAGCTAGATCTTGTTGTATGCACGAATAACTGAATAAGTGCCAGCATGTTTATTTATGAACCATGTTGGTGAAATCAGTTGGAACTCAAAAATTGTGTTACTCAACAAGCCAGAGTTGCAGGCTAGTGACATTTTCATGTGTATTTTGGAAGAGAACATCATAAAGTATTTCAAGTCCATGGTATGATGCAATACAGAGTCAGTTTCCCAAGTTTCAATAGAAAGGACACTCCTTCTAGATTATCTTGCTTATTACAACGACAGGACGCAAGAAGGTTGGTTTTCCTCCAAATGCAGTAGCAACTTAGGAAACTGAGAAAAAAAATTAAACATGGAAAGTGGCATTTTGTTAAAATTTATGATTAGTGAACCCTTAATCAATTACAAATTCATTATACTAAAACATGTTTACAAATGTTCATAGCATACGCAAACTATCAAACTGCAAGGAATTTTGAACGCACCAGTTTCAATGAGGTTGCTATTTTTGTGACCTCTGTTTTTTGCTGAAGTAACTCATCTTCTCTTTTGGACAGCTGAACTGCTAAAATATCCACCTATTGAAAGTATCAAGCTATTAAAGTTCCACAAAAAAGGAGCATTCCGATTTTTGGCATATAGCAGGAGTTTCTCTGAAGAAAAAGAATAGGAAGTTTGACACACTAGCTGACGAACATCAATCCTTGATGAGAATCTAAATAGATTTGAAAGAAGAAACCAACCATAGATAAAGACTCTTCAATTTCATCCTTATATTTGCTGGCTACTCGACCTCTGAGTGACTCCAATGCACTCCTCAGATTCTTCAGAAGGATGTCTCGCTCCAATAAAGCCACTTGTCTCCATTTAACCTGCGAGTTCAAACCAAAGCTACATAAACATCTTAAGGTATAAAATAGTTATAGACTTATAGTAACTGAACTAATTGCCAAATGAGAGTTGAGGAATACAGAACTCAAAATTCAAAAGGTAAAATTCCATACCTCATTCGACAACAATGTGGCAGTGTTGAGACCCTTCTCAAATTTCAAGGCAAGCTCGCGAACTGAGAGGCGCTGATGCTGATCAAGCAGATCAGCTGTCTCCTTGGCAATAATCTCCTTAAGAGATGGCATTTCTGGGCCATCTGTCAATTTTATCACTATCCCATTCGAACCATTCTTGTAGGTAGGGAATTTATTTGTGATGAAGTTTACTGGACGTAGCGGCCCAGACCGTCCAAAATCGATAGTTGATGCCCGAGTCATCACTAAAAAATCCTCAACCCTGACTCCAGAAAAGCAAATGTCAGTGCCTCCACCATGAATATATCATTAGCGGATATATTTGATACATTACATAAATTTACATCCATAAACATTAAAAAAACGCAAATAGGCAAGATGCATCAAAATAAAGGAAAGAAAAAATAACGCCAGAATGAAAATTGCAGCTTGGAACTTGAGGGGAAAAAGAAGAGAGGCAGAAACAGGCTCAAAGAGAAGTACAATATCATCTAGCTGCGTGCGTGTGCTAGTGCCAACCCTTATGTCATGAAGCATAAAAATCACATGATCTTACAGTGCCACCACTAAACTCACAGCAGAAAATCTGTACTACAAGCAACTGATATCAGGAGAACCAACAAATATTCCCACTGGTATTGAATTCCGCTAAAAAGGACAATTAGATGACCCAGAGTGCAAATTTGTCAATTCAGAAAAACTACTTCCCTGTAAAGTTGGAGTGGTCGTTTGAGAACATAAAGATAGCTAACCAAAAATGTGCTAAGATGACAGGAAGCGAAAGCTATATTTGATTAATCCTGGGAAGACAGTTCTTTTCTTGGCGATGAATACTTTCTTGAGCAACTAAAGCAACAAAAACTTACAAGGTTAAACAACATAATAGTAGGCCTCAATATAATTCTAGCATTGCGTATAAAAGGAAAACCAAAACGTCCTAGCTGGCAATGGCATCGTCCAGCAAATCAGTTAGTAAGGAAAAGGAAGTCACTAACGAAACAAATTAACTATTCTTCGAACAAATAAAGCTACGATAAAATTTCAGAGTTAAACTTAATTATTGTAAATAAGCTAATTGTTAATTTAATTCTATATGACACTTGCAAAGTAAATTAATATTAAGGTACAGCCGTATCACTTCACTATTTGTACATTCTATTCTAGGTTGCATTGCTAACCACCCAACAGCTCCACGGAAATGCGAGACTGTAATTCGGTACTTGCTTGCGTAAACCGGCTCTAACAAGTAACACCATATTTAGCAACATTTTCTTAATGATTTCACCAACTAACGCCTCCAACAGCAGCAAGATCAGAATTCAGAATTATATCGACAAAATAAGTAAAAAAAAAGAATTAAACTTTCCAGCTCCAAGCACGCAGCGGTTCAAAAATGACGAAAGAATGAAACAAAAAAATAAAAAAATGCAGACAAAATTGAGGCTACCAGAGAGCTAACCCTAGTCGAATGCGGCCGCGTTCGGATTGGAAGCTGTCAGCTCAAATGGCGCTCGGATCCCGCAGCTTTGCATCCACCCGCTGGCTCGCGCGCACGACGGGGTTTGATTCGGCGAGAGGTTTGCGGAAACGTGGAGCAAATCTAGGAGATTTTGGGGGTTTTTGGTAATGAAATGAGGTTTCTCTCTCATGCGGTCTTCGCTCTCCTCAAGGACTCTTTCTCTTCCCTTCTCTGCAAGGAGAGCGCCGAGCGCGTGCCATCTTTGAAATGGCACACTGGGAGCTGCTTTTTTTTCTCGTAGGGCCACGCAAGAGCGTACACCAACTTTGGAGCTTTGGGGCTGTTCTCTTTACTGTATGTTGTTTGCTAGACATACTTCTGATCATATCACTATAGATTTAAGGTTGTGAATAGTAAAAAATTAGACTAAGATTAAAATATAAAAAGATATAAAATAGGATCAATATAGAGATAGCGTTTGTTGGGACTAAAATAGAGCTAGCCCCATCCTACTAGCATTGCACATGCCCTCATGCCTCAGTTTATCTTATTGGCTTCTCTTCTTATTTGCTTCTAAGCTGAATTTCGAGAGCTTTTCAAGTTAGTTTAAAAAGTCTGATATACTTTATTTGACTTTATTTTCAAGAGCCTTGAGACGTGGTTTTAATATAGAAAAAATGGATTCCAAAGGGCAAAGCATTTAGAGTTTCAATATGGAGATAAGTAAATAAGTTGAAGAAAACAGCCCTGTTTGCTACAGCTTAAAGCTAGATCATAATCTAGAGCTATATATTTGTCTTTTTTATAAGCCAAACATTTTGGTGTCCTATAGCCATTTTTGAAGATCTCAGTGTTTCTTCTTAAACCTCTTTAATTTTTTAAAATATTTTTTCGGTCTTTCGAAGCCTCTTAACGAAAGCCACAATTTTTAGATTATAATCTATAGCAGACGACGCGGTGGTGAGCTCGAGCGACGTTAGGCCTAGCAGTCAGCTAGGCGGCAAGGTGACCCCAATGACATTAGGCACATGACCCTGAGTTAGAGAGATGGTGGAGGGTGGCGCTGCGCATCGTCAAAACTGAGAGGCTAGGGTAGCTTGGTGGTAGGGGGAGAGAGAGACTGGCAGTGTGAGAGGATGAGGAAGAAGATAGGGCTAAGATGGTATGAAATTGTTGCTACTTATGCGATTAGGCTAGAAAGATGCTTTGAAATCCTGTTAGTGGCTTTTATTACAATTCCCCAATCGAGCCCTGGAAATTTTACAATTTTTTATTTAGCAACAACAATTCTTGAATTAGTAATTAAGCAGTGGTACGCATCTAATTAACCGAATACGAAAAGGGAAATTCATCCTTCAAATCCATCAAAATGTATTTTGGAGCGGTCAATACCAATATGATGTTGCATACTTTGATTGTAAACAGGGGAAATCATGGATATTCAAGACTCAAGACAAATAAACTTCGGTTAAAAAAAACAGCGCAATGTGCGGTATTACAGAATCACGATCACGATCACGTTCAATTCAGGAGGGAGAAGCATCTAACCTACACAGCACCATCGGTGCAGAAGGTCCAGGGGAGGAGACGGCCGACTGAGACCATCTCCAACCGTCTCCCGTCACGACTCCCGTTCCCTTCATAAAGGGATTCCTTCTCTTTCGGTATTTCTAACAGATTCCTTCAAGAATCCCTTCAAGAAAGAGATTTCTCTCTCCAATCCCTCCAGAAGGGATTCTCTTTCCTTTCCCTATATCATTCCCTTCGAAGGGAAGCCGTTGGAGATGGTAGGAAATAAAAGGAATATGGATTGGGAATGGAATGGGAAAGGGAATGAAATAAAGGGAAAATGGTTAGAGATGGTCTGAGCAGGGCAGATGGGGACGCGGGGGCCGTCCGACGCCCGTCAGACAAGCTCCCATCCAATGGCCAACGCTGGCCGTTGGATCTCCATCCAACGGCCAGCAATAGATCTAGATGAAAACTTTGTTATTTTTGTTTTAACTATGAAAAATTATTTAAAATCTGTAAAAATTATAAATATTAACTAATCCATGTCAAGTTCAACATGGATGTGGTCTCAGTCGGTTGGAGATGGTCTCAGTCGGCCATTGGACGCGATCCGGGCCGGACAGGACGCAACTGCGGAACAGCCAAATCGCACAGCTCCCGAGATTCTCTCCCAGTGAGAGATCCGGTTCGTCCGATAAAGATCGGACGGAGGAGGCTCGACACGCTGGGTGTGTTTGGATGGTAGCCCATACTAGCCTTACCAATAAAAGATCGTGCCAATGGTATTTGGCCGTTGTTTGGTTTGCAGCCAAGTTTTGACTCGCCTATGCCAAATATTGGCGCGCCAACGAGTTTACCTGTATTTTGTTCGCCCAACGTCGGCGCCGAAATCGGGCGCCATTCGATGGCACGCCCTGCGGCCAAAAATCCACGCGTGGTCCCACGCTGCATGCGGCTCTGATTGGCCGGCATGCATGCGTGGCCCGCCTGGCAGGCGCACAAGCCAAGCACGGAAGCAGCTCTGCTAGTTTTGCGTTTTTCTTTTTTTTGCAATTAAATTTCTTATTTTTGTATATATTTCATATAGTGTCCAAATTGCATGAAACAAATTTTATAATTCATCTAAAATCATAAGCAACCCATTTTAAATATTTTTCAAATTTTTTAAATTTTCAAATTTTTCTTTATTTTTTATTGGTCACTTTTTAAAGGTCACGAACCAAACACCTCAACTTTTGTAAACAAAATGTCATGCCCTCAGTTGGCCATAACCAATGCATTGGCATGGCCACTCAGGGCTACAAACCAAACACGCCCGCTGAGCGTAGGGGAATTTCGCGACCGTTCCGTTGATGGCGGCCGCCAACGTGCACCCTCCACCTACCTAGCGGCTGACGGCGACAGGTGCGAACTTCAAAATTTCCCAACTCTTCAGACTGAAAATACTTTTGTCCCTCGACTCAACTGAAATTAAAGCTCTATTCTGGTCACTGAAAAGCTTAACTTTGGGAGCTCGCAGAAGCCACTCCACTCCATTAGATTTATTTTTTATGTATATTAGAAGCAGCTTCGAGATTAAAAAAATAGTTTAATAAGTATATATCAAAACGAATAGATTTTTGAAACGGAGATAAACACATAAGTATGAGCAAATAAGCCCAAGTAGATATCTCCTCTAGATGGTATGCTTGGTCAGAGTGCAACAAAAAGGTGTATCAACCGAATATGACCAAGGTAGTACAAGGGTGGGTTCCTCTAGGAGAAATGGAAGCTACAGTGAATATGGATGCAACGTTTCAACAGGTGCTGTTGTTAGAGCATCTAGAGCAAATACTTTATAATACTGTAGCTCGGGATAAAGTAGCTGATGCAGGAAAAAAAAATTAAAGTGTAGTGTAAAATATGACGGAAATTTAGAGTGTTGGATAGAGGGAGTAGTGAATAGTATTAGAGTGAGAGGATAGAGTAGCCGGTGGAGATGCTCTTATGAGGAATAGCCAAGGTGTGGCCGTTTCCAAGCTCTTGCCGCCGCACTGGGGCTGTGGCCCGTGCTCAGAGGAGAGGTGTGGACATAGCACAAAACACCTAGCCGGAGAGTGGTACAGGTGTCGCTATGGACTTGTTTATAAAAATAAGTTCAACTAAACGAGTCGGCTTCTCCAAGCCACTTTAGAAAGCCATCAAAGTTTAGCTTGTCAGCAAATAATAAAACAATATGCAAATTAAAGTTTAGTTTATATGTTTGACTTTTTTCCCAATCATTGAACATGGAATGGAGTGCATTCCATCTCCTTGCCTCGTTATCCATGGCATGAGCACATGCCTGCTATTCCTGGAACGATAGGACGGTTTTCGAAAATTAAGGATTTTTTAAAACTCACCTAAACTATTATAGATCATTCATTTTGCTTTATCCAAGAAAACTCTTACCTCGTGGGGATTAGACAATAAGTGCATCTAAACCTTATATGTTTCATCCAATGGTGTAAAGAACTCTAGTTCCTTGTGCACCTCAGAAGTGCTCCGAAAATTAATGAATTTATGGAGCAGAATCAGCAGCTACCTGACGGCAGAAACGTTCCATGGGGCGCCTCTGAATGCAGGCGTCGGGGTAATGGCTACATTCACTAGCATCGTCAATGCCGACCTGACCATCGCTCCAGATCATATCACGCTGTATAAACTAGTGTACAGTGCGCCTCAAGTCAAATCTCTTTCTTGGTATCGATCCAATAGTACCCGTAGGCATGTTACTCGAGTCGAATAATTAGGGAGCGATTGATCCATTCCATGTCTGCCCATCATTCATGGGTAGATCAAAACAAAATGTCAGCATCATTAGTACTAGACCAAGATATTATAGTGGTGATAGGACAGACAATTATATATGGATCGCCATGATGCTGCTCAACTCATCACTCATCCAGACACGATGGTGTAGCGTTACCATGTTTGTTTGGTACTAGAGGGGCCCACGTGCGGTGACGCGTCCATGTATTGTATTGGTCGTAGTTGCACTTTAGCCATTTAGATCCTAACGGGCCATTTTTTGTGTGCATCGGTTACTAATTTTAATTTTACATTAATCAAGTAAGTAAAATATATATTCAAAGCACTAAATATATTTTATAATCCCATGTTTTTTTACCTAAATTAAATGGCTTACACGGAAAAAGGGAGGGCGGTTTTTTGACTTTTAAACGGCTTACTAATTTTTAAATTTTAGATTAATTAAGTGAAGTGAATCAATTATAAAATATTATAAAAAGTTATATCGCAAGTAATAGATATATACGGCCATCCCAACATAGGTTAGATAACATGGCCTAAGCAATATGGTTTAAAGGAAAAATTTAGAAAAGCTTGAAAAATTCCTTGAATCACAAGAAGAGCGAAATTTCAAAATTGTTCCAATTTAGAAATTTTGAAAAATCCAACTTTTTTATGGGCCTTAAAATTTCAAAATTGTTCTAATTTTGAAATTTTTTGAAAAAAATCCAAGTTTTTTTTGGCCTTCTTTGTGGAGCCATGGTTTTATTTATGCAAAAATTTTTATGGAATTTTTAAACGGCCTACAAAAAAGGAAATAGAGGAGGAAAAAAAGAGAGTGAAAAATATGTTTTAAATATTTTTCTAATTTCAAAATTTTTTTAAAAATATTCAAACTTTTTATGAACCTTCTTTGTGTAGGCATGGTTCCATTTTTGCAAATTTTCTATTTTTTGAAATTTTTAAACAGCGTAGAAAAAAAAATAGAAAAAGAAAAAAGGCAGTGGAAACAATGTACTGGAAAATTTTAGAAACTTTCTTTTTTCTGGAATGTTTAAACGGCATAGAAAAAAGAAAATAGAAGAGGGAAAAAAGAGAGTGAAAATTTTTTTAAATTGCAAAGTTTTGTATTTTAAAAAAAAATTTTTAGGACCTTCTTCGTCCAAGTATGGTTCCTTTTTTTTTTTTTAAATTTTTCTTTTTTGTGAATTTTTAAATGGTCTAGAATAAATAAAATGGATGAGAACAAAGTTTAAAATCCAAAAGTTTTCTAATTTGAAAAAAAATTTAAAATTTTGATGGACTTTCTTTGTGGAACCATGGTTCTATTTTTGTCATTTTTTTAGGAATTTTAAAACGGCCTGAAAAAGGAAATAGAAGAGAAGAAGAGATCAAAAATATTTTTTTAAATTTAAAATTTTTCTAACTTCAGAAATTTTTCAAAAATATCTAAACTTTTCATGGACCCTCTTTGTGCAGCCATGGTTCCATTTTTAAAAACTTTCTATTTTTTTGGAATTTTTAGACAGCCAAGAAAAAAGAAAATAGAAAAAGCAAAAAAAAGGTAAAGAGAAGCAAGGAGGTAGGAAAATGCGGCCGGCAGGAGTCGAACCGTGGCCACGGAGCTGAGTTCACGTGGTGAAGACCAACCCGGCAGTTCGGCCGCTTTGTTGGAGTTTTGAAATTTTTTGAAAAAAATCCATGTTTTTTTTGGCCTTCTTTGTGGAGCCATGGATTTATTTATACAAACTTTTTTATGGAATTTTTAAACGGCCTACAAAAAAGAAAATAGAAGAGGAAAAAAGAAAGCGAAAAATATGTTTAAACTGAAATTTTTTCTAATTTTAAAATTTTTTAAAAAATATCCAAACTTTTTATGAACCTTCGTCTAGGCATGTTTCCATTTTTGCAAATTTTCTATTTTTTGAAATTTTTAAACGCCGTAGAAAAAGAAAATCGAAAAAGAAAAAAGGCAGTGGAAACAATGTACTGGAAAATTTTAGAAACTTTCTTTTTTCTAGAATTTTTAGACGGCATACAAAAAGAAAATAGAAGAGGGAAAAAAGAGAGTGAAATTTTTTTGAAATTGCAAAGTTTTGTAATTTAAATTTTTTTTCAAAAATAAAACTTTTTTGGGACCTTCTTCGTCCAAGTATGGTTCCCTTTTTTTTTTCAAATTTTCTTTTTTGTGAATTTTTAAACGGTCTAGAATAAATAAAATGGAAGAGAACAAAGTTTAAAATCCAAAATTTTTCTAATTTGAAAAAAATTTAAAATTTTGATGGACTTTCTTTGTGGAACCATGGTTCTATTTTTGTCATTTTTTTAGGAATTTTTAAACGGCCTGAAAAAGGAAATAGAAGAGAAGAAGAGATCAAAATATTTTTTTAAATTCAAAATTGTTCTAACTTCAGAAATTTTTCAAAAACATCTAAACTTTTTATGGACCCTCTTTGTGCAGCCATGGTTCCATTTTTAAAAACTTTCTATTTTTTGAAATTTTAGATAGCCAAGAAAAAAGAAAATAGAAAAAGCAAAAAAAAAAAAGGTAAAGATAAGCAAGGAGGTGGGAAAATGCGGCCGGCAGGGGTCGAACCGTGGCCACGGAGCTGAGTTCACGCGGTGAAGAACAACCCGACAGTTCGGCCGCTTCGTTGGAGAAGCAACGCAACAATATCTTT
Source organism: Olyra latifolia (assembly GCA_036346145.1). Taxonomy (NCBI): domain Eukaryota; kingdom Viridiplantae; phylum Streptophyta; class Magnoliopsida; order Poales; family Poaceae; genus Olyra; species Olyra latifolia. The sequence goes on along the minus strand of CM070529.1, from coordinate 52,585,874 downwards.
TATATATAATGTTCGAATGGACGGCCAGATCACGTTTTGGCCGACGATCGGACGGCCCGCGTTTAGCCGGTGACGTGGCCGAGCGGCGGGCCGAGAAACGGTACGCGCTTTACGCGCTTTATATATATATATATATATATATATATATTCTCGGATCCTCTCACATTGCATTGTATTGTCACCATGCTATAGCATCGTAACATTACAACGTCTTAGACACTAGATAAAAAGGAAATGGTAAGATCAATCCAAGTACTGTTAAAAAGAGCATAGCAGACCACTATAGCTAAAATGTTATAGCAAATGTACTGTAGCATCACCTTTTTTTTCATCCAATCTAAATCATCTATTTATAATCTAACGCATGAGACTCAAAGAATATCATGCTGCTGTAGCTTCTATGACATTCAAATGGCATGGTAGAGGATCTGAATGTGTTTGCGTGGTATATGTCTGGACGAGCGAGTTTGAGTTCATCGTCCGACCAAGCTTAAACGGCACCATAGGCAAGAGACTGCCAGACAAAGAAAGTGAAGGCAGATCTTGCCTCAGCTTGTTTCTGTATCGGCCATTGCTTTGCAGCTACAATTGCCCCCCAAAATTCCATTCTATTGTGTGTATAATCTTCTTAGAGCATCTCCGGCAGTCCCCCTAAACCACTATAGCTCTGACTTTTTTTTGGATAGAGTAGCTGATGGAGAGAATGAATCTTTTAGAGTATAATGTAAAATATGAAGAAAAAGTTTGGAGGGATAGATAGAGAGGACGCTAATAGTGTTTTGGAGGAGAGAATTTAGAGGGACTGCTGGAGATGCTCTTAACGCAGAGCCAAGTGATGTTAGAGTACAAGTTTGCCAGGATCCAATGAGACGAAACATATCGTAGCATGCAACTGCACGGCGTAGCTTATGTGTGTGCGCGTGCGCGCGAGTGATATACTATGTTCAGAAAAGAAGAGGACCTAACCATATTATCTTCTTTATAAAGGTACTATCAAAGGCGTCCTCTCAGCCCGTTCATGTCGGCGACAAAGATTCGGCCGTCCGATCTGCCCGTTGCTCTTGATCTGACGTCCAGCGGGCAACGTCTGATTGCGAGTGCAAAAAAAACCCATAGATTTCTTTATTTTACACGCGGATCCACCATCCTCCACATCCGTTTGATCCCACATCGAATGGCTATCGGGCTCCCCGGGTTTTCATCCACACCCCTCTATTGTGCGCTTCCTCAACCCGCCGTCCCTCCGCATTGTCTCTAGCGGTCTCGGCCCAAACCCTACCCCCCGCTGTTCCTCACCCCCGTCGTAGTCTCTCCAACGCGCCGCCGCCGCCGCCCCCACCTCTCCTTCTTCTCTCCGCACCGACTCCACCACCGCGCTTCCACCGAAGGACGAAACGGCCGGCGCCGCCCCAGCCCTCACCGGATCCAGACGCATCTGCCGCTTCGCTTCGTCGTCTCTCCATTGTCGTCGCTGCTCGCGTCCTCCCCTTCTCCGCCGGTGCCGTCCCTCCTCCCCACGCCGCCGTCGCTTCTTCCCCGTCGGCGCGACGCCCCACATCGGTCGCGGCTTCAGCTTCCTCGGCCGCCTCTCCTCTCCAGCAGCTGAGCGGCCGAGGTGCCACCTTCGACCAGATCTGGCCACCTTCGTCGCTGCTTGCTACCGTCCTCCACATCCGTCGACCTTCTCGCTCCGCCAGGCACCAAGATCCAGGGCGGCGGCGAGGAGCTGTCGACCGCCGACCTGTCCAAGCTTCGGAGCAAGTTCGCATCAGGCAGGCACAGCCGCGTCTACTCCGGCAGGTATGGCGGCCGCGAGATGCCCATCAAGATGGTCAGCCAGCCCAGCGAGGACGCCGCCCTCGCCGCCCAGCTCGAGCGCCAATTCGCCTCCGAGGTCGTCCTCCTCCTCCGCCTCCGCCACCCCAACATCATCTTGGTACAGACCTCCCCCTTTTCTTCTTTTACTTTTACTCCGCAATTGGCTATTGCGATGAATAATTGGTCATTCTTATGAATCTGGTGGGGACTCTGTATCTTGTGCACGAAACAAATGTATTTGCAGTTCATCCAGCCCAGTGGAAATAAATTTTTGTCTGCGATGCATCCTGGTCCCGGCTATTAGTGGATTGACTATGCGATCACATAGCCTACCACAAAAACCTAAATCCCCGCAAGAACCTCATGGCAAAGAGACGCCTTTGTTCTTCCCTAATAAAAACTTGGTGGAGTACTGCACAGGTAATAGATAATGTATCATTCCTTTGTTTAATCTGCTTTCTATACAGGAATTCAATCTTGCAGGTATTTAGCATGTCGACAGATGATTTGTTGATGCGCTGTGTTGCCAAGATAAGCTGCATTTTGTTTGGTTTTTTTTTGTGTCGAAATTTGAAGATTAGTTTTCTTATTGCCAAGTACTGCGTTCTTTAAAAAAGGTAAGCATACCTTGCCATGGGCTTGCTTTTTTCTTTGAAGATAATGAATAAACCATCACAAACTCATTATATACTTTCATAATACCACAGTTATTTTACCTCACCTTTGTTTTTCTCTTTATAATGCAATTAAAGGAATGGAAAGATTGCCAGAGCAGTGGTCAAAATGTCTGTTCGAGTCATTCATTTGATCATTCCAGCATTTCATGAGCTCAGTTTTAACCAGTGCTTTTTACCTACTATTCTTCATGTATATGTTTCCTTTTTTGTAAATACATTCATTTTTGCTGATGCAGCTGCTGTTTGGGTTCCAAGGTAGCAACTATTTTTCCATTCCTCTCTGAGGAGCTCTTATAGCTTATTCAAAATCACAGTATAGAAAGAGTGTGTGAATTTGATCTCATTAAAAGTGATTTGTCATTGTATGATGTTGTTAAGCATATCAATGCAAATAAGTGATCAGAAAAACCTGGTTGTGGACTGTGGAACTATCACTACAAAGAAACTAATGCCAGTAGTAGTTGAATGAGTTATGTCATGGTTGCTGAGATTTGTGATATCCAGCTGTTTAAGTGAATCCATTTTTACTCTCATCACAACAGTTAGGTTTGTCAAATAAGAGGTCTAAACTTCTGTGTGGTATCATGCTTTCATGCAACTAGGATTTCTGATTACTCATTTTGAGTTCTACTGCATTCTTGCTGGTATATATTTTGACCCTATTTTTTTATATCCAAATCTCAAGGATTATCTATGGAATTAGACAAAAACTTATGGTCTGGGCATGGTCCCTACAGAAAATCTGTTATTATCATCACTTTGTTTCAGACCAGACTTTAATTCCTGTAGCTAATCAGTTGTCTTTTCTTTTGCTAGGTCCATCTATATGGACGGCAAGTAACATCTTTGAAAAATGAACATGGGAATGAATTGCTATTTGTAAGCAGCAAGGTATAGAACCATTTTTATGAGGTCATGGATGACTTAATTGCGTAGATCATTAGTTTGTTTTATGGATGGGCATGTGATTTTTTATTTTTGCCAGCAATGCCATGTGATTTTTTATTTTTGCCAGCACTGCCATGTGATTTTTTGTTTTTATCTTGAGCACAGCATCTACGTCACCTCAGTCCATACTTTATCCCCAAGATTTTGATCAACATGGCAGCAGGTCATGCCAGCATGAAATATGGTTTGCAGGTAAACTTTTAGTTATTGTCCAGTTCTGCTGATTTAGTTCTACTGTTGTATGTAAATCTCTTCCTTACATTCTCTCCCTTTTCCAGAATAATGCTCAACCGCTGCGAACAGTCTTGAGTTTGACTGGGGTTAAAGGACCAAGAGGTCATAGTAGTTGATCTTAGTAATCGTGTATTCTTTAACCACTATTAGAATTTTTCTTATGCATGGTCTGCAACCACACATTTTATGTCCAACGGAACAACCGGGACACGCGCGCAAGCGCGCTATCATTTCTAGTAGATGATACATTCATACGCATCATCCATGCCAATACCAATGAATATGGTGCTGGCTTTGGGTACGACGGCGACAGCTACAGCTTCGCCCGAGGTGACAACCTCGCCGGTTTTTGCTCGAGCAGGCAGGAGACCGGAGGATGAATAAGAAGGGCAAGGGCACTTTGATCTCGAAAAGTTCTTAATGACATTTTTGCAAGGAATCGAGAGTGGCATAAGGCCGATTTCATACTTTTTAATGGTATTTCTTGAAATTGGTAATTTTGCAATAGCATATGTCTAAGAAAAAAATTCTACTACACCCCCTAAACTATTGCATTCGGTCCACTTAATCCTCCAAAGTATTAAAAGTAGTGCATATAACCCTATGCAGACGGTTTTTCTGAGTAGTATTGGCATTTTTGTTGTCCAGTGGGTAGTTTTGCCATTAAGACTACACATATGATATTTTTCTTTTTTAAAAAAAGAAAATCCCTCTCCTCTACCCGCAATGGCATAGACTCCCCCTTCCTCAGCAATGGCAATGGTGCCTCCTTCCTCCCATATTCTTTGGCCTCCTCCCTTCTCCCTCTCATCCCTCCTCTTTGCCAGGGACAACATGCCCTCCTCCCACTCCACATCAATGGTGGCAGTACTTCCTCCCTTCCCCTGTTCACCTCTTCCCTTCTTTCTTTGCTCCCTCTTCTCTCATTACCAATGGTGCTTATGGTTAGGACAAGGGAAGCTAGTAATGGCACTTGTATCCAACTAAGAGGAGGATACATATGAGACACTGTGTATAGTAAAAAAGTCAAATATTTGTGATAGGAAAGAGTAGTTCAGAGGGTGAAATAGACCTTTTCACATATCTAATTTTTTTAAAAAAAATTGACATGGGTAAGCCCAATGAAGAATCCTAAAACATTGGCTCAATGATCGAGTCCCGGCCCGTTGCCTCCGCTTCTGCGTGGCATCTCCAGCAGGGCTGGCGACACGACGGAGGAGGATGGCCGCGGTCGCGCAGGGTAGGATCGGAAGGAGTCTGATCTTGATCATATGTTCGGATAGATGGAACTGGTCGATGGGAGGGCAGATATGATGTCGTGAAGGCAGGAAAATAACAAGGATTGCCTCATGGAATGAACGCAGTAAGACTTTGGTAATTGGCTGCAGCTTGCATGCGTGATGAAGATAGTCGATGGTCCAGAACGCTCACTTGCTCGCGCATTTCTAATTCTGGATCATCTTCGAAAGCCAGATGCACGATCTTCCGATAAGGTCAACCCCTTAAAATTAAAATGCTGCTAGGCTTTTACTAATTTCACTACGTGAAAAAGCATTACATTTTTGGCTAAAAAAACATAACAGTTGAACCATTTTTTTTTTAGTGAGTTTGTTGTACTGCGTTATGCAATGTCTGTACATTTGGGGGTAGCCATCATACCTGACTGGCTGATATAGCAATAAGCAATGTCAAGAATCCTCTTTGGCACAAGGGCGATCGTCTACATCGGTTTTTTTTTTTTACTTCGCTTCGCGATAAGAGCTGTACACATCATGTATGGAAATCCTTCCGTCTTGATGTTAACGCTCTCGTGCTGACCGTAGGTCCCAGCTCAAAGACATCAGATGGCTTTCAGCTGAAGGGAAGCACTCCTAGCATGCAAGAGCAAGTTGTGCATGAGGTGCTTTTATAGTGATAAAAATGCTATGAACATGATCTACCTAGAACCTTAAAACACATAGCAACGCACAGGCACTCAACCAATATATCTATAAAATTTGGTGTTTAGGCTATGGTTCAGTCGAATCGCACAATAGGACTATTCCCGCCATTGACATGCATTCAAGATTTCTAGTGAACTTCCATTCTTATAGATGTTAGATCCGCCCTCCCCCTCCCCCCTCCTACCCCCCTACTAGGAAGTCTGGGATCCTCGGTCGTTGCAACAGCTAGGCCCCACATGGTAGCGGTTGCAACTGCACAGTGGCAGGTATAACTTTAATGACAGAGAATGCAGATCGAGTCGTCCCCCTCCCCTCTACCACACTGTACCCTAAGCCGCCTCAGAGCTAGCTTTCGTTTTGCCACCCTTCTCAGTAATTCTAGCCCGCCGCTGCCGTGCGCTATGCACACACCACACCCACAAGCCGTTGCAAGCAGTGCCGCCAGCGAAGCTCCACGCAAGCTACCAAATCTGGTGCTCTGTAGCTCCACTGTTCTGGTGTGGTGAGTTCTGAGAGGAAGGCATTGTCCTGTGCATGACATGTGGGGCCCACTTGTAAGAATACCAATAAAAATGTTATGAACATGATCTACCTAGAACCTTAAAACATATAGCAATGCACAGGCACTCGGCCAGTATATCTATAAATTTGGTGTTTGGGCTATGGATCAGCCGAATCGCGCAATAGGACTATTCCCACCATTGACATGCATTCAAGATTTCCAGTGAGCTTCCATCCTTATAGATGTTAGATCCGCCCCCCCTCCCAACTAGGAAGTCTCGGATCCTCGGTCGTTGCAATAGCTAGGCCCCACATGGTAGCGGTTGCAACTGCACAGCGGCAGGTATAATTTTAATGATAGAGAATCCAGATCGATTCGTCCCCCTCCCCTCCACCACAGCGTACCCTAAGCTGCCTCCGAGCTAGCTTTTGATTTGCCACCCTTCCCAGTAATTCTAGCCCGCCGCTGCCGTGCACTATGCACACACCACACCCACAAGCCGTTGCAAGCAATGCCGCCGGCGAAGCTCCACACAAGCTACCAAATCTGGTGCTCTGTAGCTCCACTGTCCTGATGCGGTGAGTTCTGAGAGGAAGGCTCTGTCCTGTGCATGACATGTGGGGCCCACTTGTAAGAATACCAATAAAAATATATTTAGAACAAGCGATAATGACATGCATGCCCCACCTGTAAGTTAGATTTTCTGAAAAAATCTGACACGTGGGCTCGCCGTCAAACAGTCAAAATCACCTTTTCTTTTTCCCGGATTTTTCGGACCAAGCTAAATTCAAATGTTTCTGAAGTTTTATAAAATCATGTCCTTCATATTCAACAAAGAATTTACGTATGTAAAATTTGTTTGTGTCATGTGGCTTTAATGCGATAAATTAAACAGGTAGTACACGGACATAGGTGCTCTTCTCCATCCCGTGGCCTTAACTATATTTTTTTACCATGGACTCGGAATTTTACCGTGGACTCAGGGCAGATACAGGTATGAATATAGATTGTCTAGTTATATTGATGTTTTGTTTTTTGGTAGAAAAGGTGCTATAATATGAAAAGTTGTAGGCCCTCGATAAAGAGCTTCGAGAACCAAAAAAATTAAATATTAGTTCTAAGAGTTTTGAGAAGAAATACTGAGACCCTAAAAAATACTACAAAATACTAAAATGTTTGGCTTGTAAAAAAATAAATACCCGCTTCTGATTATAATCTGATTATAAACGGAAAAGAACATAGCCGACACAGGGCAGATATGGATTAAATTCAAGTCAGATATGTTAACTGAACCAATAGCACGCATGTAATTTCATCAACGGAAGTGCTAAATTGTTTTTAAAAAGTGCTAAATTATAGTATCTACTGGAGAATATTTATCGTACATAACAACTTATATATAGTTTAATGTTAATTTATATTAGAGTAAATCTCACGAGAGAATAACAGAAATACAAAGTAAAATAGTAAAATGTATCTCTGCGAGCAAATAAATAAATCAAAATATGACTTAGCTGGACTCTCATCCGACATGAATCAAAGCAAAACATGATTCATGGTACATTGGTACATGTTTCTAGACGATAGAATGACCCACAATGCCATATCTAAGGATCGGCCAGGTTTTTTTTGAAAGGATCGACCAAGTTAGCATCATATTCTACAGCAGAAAGAAAACAAATGATTTTGTTCATTTCACCTCATCTTCCTTTTGTATGTGTTCCAAAGGTCTCAGTTTTAGGTCAGAACAACTTATATATAGTTTGATGGCCATCATCACCAAGTTTATTTCACACAGTTTTTTTTACTTAAGTTGTTCCGAGTTTTTTATAAGGTTTAAATTTCAGAAAACTGTGTTTTATGTGCACAAAGTTGTGTTTTTGTTTCAATTAAGTCAAAAGTGATATATGCATAGCGGTTTGATGATGTGGACTATTACGTCACCCGCATGCGTGGTTCACTTTTACATATTACCCCTTCTATTCTCTTTTTTCTACTTTTTCTTCTCGCCTACCTTCTCCATCTTTCTTCCTCTCCCTCTCCCAACCTTTTCTTCTCGGCCCACACAGGTGGTTTGGTGACTCAGCGCTGCTGCTGCCTGGCGGCCTGACAGCTTGGCCCTCATGGCGACTCGATGGCGCTCGCCCACGATGGCTTGGCCCAACGACATAGCAGTACTCCTGTTGCTACAGTAACCCAAAGACGAGGTATGACGATGCGGAATCTTGACGAGGTATGACGATGCGGAATCTTGAAGGCGTGACGGCGCGCAAATCGACGATACAGCAGCTCGGCCAGGCAACATGTGCCCGCTTATGGATGTCCTGGTGGTCGACGGCGTCAACACCTAGCACGGCATGCCTACCACAGTGATGACGATGGTTGTTTGGTCACCGACCAGAGGCACCCTAACCATAAAGGATAGAGGAGAGGTGAGGGCCAGGTCGAGCGATGGCTCACCGACTCGTGACGGCGTGCTGGACCCCCGCGACGGGACCGCCGCCCCTTCTTCCTCTCTTTTTCCCATGCACTAAGGGGGTTGGTCTTCACGGCCGGCAACCTCGCCACGACCACGTTCATATAGCTGCCTTGAGCACTGCCTCCCTTCCCCACCAGTCCACCACCGCTATATTGGAGCCGTGCCACCCTTGGCTTTTTAGATTTAATCGAAACAAAAACACAACTTCGTACATAAGAATACACGACCTTCTCACTCCTCTTCTTCCACCGGTGACCCTTTGCCACTTCCCCCAACTTCCTCCTAGCTCCCCCTCTCTCTTGAAACTTCAGCCAACTCCGACGGCAGCCCTGAGCTCCCCGTGGCAATGACGACATCGACCTCCCGCGGCCCCCTACTTCGCTGTTGCCCCTACTCGCACCGAGCTCCTACGGTAGTGACTGCCTCGAGCTCCCGCCACCCTCCTACTTGCCGCGGACTAGGCGTCCCGTCCTACCCTGGCTAGTACCGCCTTGCCACCATGCTCGCTAGAGAAGGCGGTGGGGAAGGAGGAAGAAGAAAAGATAAAGGGTATTATGGTCATTTTAGGATCGTATGGCATGTTTGCAAGAGAATGCACTTTATAATGGAACGAGAGATATTTCAATTTTGTAATGATATATTTGCTATAAGTAAACTTAATAGTGGCATAGATGCAATTAACCGTATTATATATTAGTCAACCGCTATAAGAATAAAAAAGTATTTATGATAAGATATGCTCAGGAATCTACTTTGTTGATTCATGTGATGTCTTTTGGATATAGCAGGGGTGTTGCTTTTCCCATATCCGCACGTATTACTTGATAATTTTCCAGATACGAGCGTAGATAATGTTGGATGCGGATTAGTACTAAAAGATCACTCGGGGTGGAATCTTTTCGATGCTTCATTGGATCGGACGGATAGCTCTCTCCCAGTTTTTTACCTTTCTTTTGTGCATTCGTGTATATATGGATGAGGTATGTTAAGTTGGATGTGGGCTGGCAATTGACACTAAAAGCTGCGTGTTAGGGCATGTATAATGCTATGGACTTGACTACAGATCGGACATCCGATCAAAAATAAAAAATCGGACGCTTGTTTCAATAAGTACAACCAAATGTTTCATCAAGCAAAGTATAATGTTTAGGTAACATAAATGTTTCGATAATTATTAAAGGATGTTTTAGCAAGCAAAACCAAATATTTCAGAAAGGCAAAACAAATGTTTCGACATTTATGAAAAAAATTTCCGCGGGTAGAACCAAATGTTTCAGTAAGGCGAAATAAATGTTTTATTATAGCAAAACAAAAATGTTTCAACGTTTATTAAAAATGCTTCAGCGGGTAGAACCAAATGTTTCAGTAGGCATAACCCAATGTTTCACCACAGCAAAACCCATGTTTCACACGTACCAGGGCCATGCTCCAAGCCTAAGTTGCATCTTCTTCCTCATCTCCGTCTTCTTCTCCAGATCCGGCGAGCCCCCACGCTGTGCTCGCTGGATCTGGCTTGGAGCTCACCGGATTTGGCCTCCAAGCTCACGAAGGGGAGAGCAGGGGAAGCAAGAGGGGAGGAGGAGGAGAGTAAGCAGGAGTGGAGGTCCAGGTCGCCGGCGTGGGGGTCCAGGTCGACGCGGAGGAGCGAGGCGGACGGGTCGAGCAAGGGCAGCAAGGTCGCTAGCGCCAACACCTACGGCAACGCTGGCAAGTCAGTGGAGTGCGACGACCAGGCCTGCGCGCAAGCACACGGGTGGATCGTGTGGGCTGTGGCGTCCGGCCGCGTCGGACGCCCGGCTAGAAGCATTACCGTAATGCTATAGATAGCTATTGTCTATAGCGAGTTGTTATATCACATATAGATAACTTTAAAAACAACTATATAATGGTACAGACAATCACTGTTTTTATAGACAACTCATCTCTACACACAACCATGTTGGCTTCCATGCTACAGTCGACTACAAATGTATAGACATCTTCTTTCTCTTTCCTCTTTCTCTTTCATCTACATCAGCAAATAAGTGACATGGTAATTCTTATAGACAACAGCTGTTTATGCATTATACATGCTCTTAGACAAATAGGTCTAGTGTTCAACCTGGTCTGACATCACTTTTTAAAAAAACAAATTCCTTTTTTGAAGGGGCACAAATTCGGGTGCTCCTAACCCATACTTGGGAACCATTCGGCGTGGTTAATCATTTGATATACACCGGTGAAACGGCGCTCGTTTTTTTTTGCCGGCTGATTTTCTTAGTTAGCCATGAGTTTCACAGTTAACCGGTATTTCATTGGACATCGGTTTTAGGGCTCAAACAGTTTGGTGGATGCCGCATTGCCGCCTGCACCACACAAGCATGTATACATCCGAAACACACGTAAAACCAGAAGGCTTAACAATCACTGCTATATGGATACACTAGTCTCCACCTGTTAACACAAGTTTTTGGAAAAGCTGATGAAAGTTCTAGAAAGGCTCTAGAGCATCGGATACTAAAGCTATGTGAAGGATCCGATAAAGTATGTATCAAATAAGGAGTCGGGTCTCAATCGGTCTTGTAAGTTATTTTTAGAATATATTTGAGTTTGGTACGTATATAATAGGAATAAATCGAGTTTAAGTTGGACATGAGGTTGAGTTGGTTTAGATCATGTTGGGTATAAATACGTAGCCCAATGGGGCGTGTAAAATCTACTTTTATCTGTCCTTTACCTTTTGTTATATTTAGTCTAGTTTTGTCATATTTTGGCTTCGATCGACTGGTTGTGCAATGTCTTCTCGATTGTCTTCTAGATACAACCCCAGGTGAGTATTGTCTGGTCGAGTCCGATCTTCTTGCGTGGTTTATCCAAATATTATCTTAGTTGATATTGTTACGTATCATCGTTTCAACTAAGAGTTAGGTTTTACTCTCGTTCTATCGACTAGTTTGGCTTTATAATCTAATCGATAATCTGTTCATCATTGTTCTATCGACTCGTAGCTTGCTATTAGCCGATTTTCTGTCTACACTTGTTCTGTTGGTTTGATTGACTTGTTAACTGAGCCAATAGTTTGTTTACCCTTCGCTTTACTACAAGGTTGATTTCATCGGTTTAGTAGTAGATTATTTATTTTTTAAATCTATTGGTTTAGATCTAATCTGAACCAATAGTTTTATTATCCTTTTGAATCTATTACTCTTTTTTTGGTCATCTTAAGTGTTATAAGTTTATACTATTCCAAAATCTAATCGGCTAAATAAAGATGATTACTTTTTTTTTTTGCCGATTGCAGAATCAACTCTACAGTCATGTTCTGAAAGCTATATTTTGATGCTGGCAAGGATATTAAATCCTAACCCACATGTGTTTAGCCATTATGGGCGTGTTTGGTTGCCTCACTTAGCGTGGGCTGGCTCGCGTGAGCCGCGAAAACGAGTGTTTGGTTGCCCGCGCACGCGCCGGTGCAAAAAATCGCCTCGGTCCTGGCTCAGTGAAACGGCCATGCGCCGCCATGGCAGCTTCATGAGCTGTGATCACTGCACGTGACTAGCAGCGAGCAACTAGCAGACGGCAACTGCTAAACTAGTTTCTACATCAACTTTTCATTCTTTCAAAAAATTTTAAAATTCAAACGACATCCAAATTCAATGAAACAAAAAAAATGGAACCATAGATTCAAGTACAAGGTACTAAAAAAATTCAGATTTTTAAATTTTTATTTTTATTTTCAATTTTTTGATTTTCTATTTTTTTGAATTTTTATTTTTGTTTTTGAATTTATTTTTGTTTCAGTATTTTTAATTTTCACTTTTGAATTTATTTTCTTTGTTTTCATTTCACTCTTTTGAATTTATCCAACCCACTTCCCCTCCTAGTGCAGCCAACCAAACAACATCTCTGTGCAGCCTGTTCAATCTCATACAACCAACCAAACAACATCCCTTGCATCGCCTCAGCCTGACTCCAACCAACCTGGCTGAGCTCATGCAGCCTGGCTGAGCTGATACGGCAACCAAACACACCCTATAACTTTCCACGCAAATACCACCCGCCACGCACGGGTATGCCCCGGGAAAACCTCGAGGTGTACCCAGCCCCGGGAAAACTGAGGGAGTGAGACGCGGGGGATTGGTGTCATTCTCCTCGCACCTCATGTAGGTTTATTCAGCGAGGTGATCGAGCTGCAAGCCATCATCCTGGACCTCGGCGCCGTCGTTATGCGGCCCGGCGGTAGTTGACAGCGTGCCCGGCCGGTCGGCCGGAGCTGGGCAGCTATATATGAGCACGTCACGTAAGGCAGCATATCCAGTGCTAACAGGCACACTGGTGCTAATATGCTAACTCAAAACGACGGCCGTTGGATCAAAATCGTGCACCTCTCCTGCATTAAGGTGGAAACCGCGCAAGGGCATAATCCCTTTTGCACGTAACCCCCCGAGTTCCTTTTGTCCGTCACAAGAAAACCCTTCCACTGCTAGCATCTGGTCTCCGAGATGGCCGACGCGGCGGCGTGAGATTCTAGGGTTTGCCCGATTTCGGCCGCGACGGCCAAGACCTCTCCTTTCTCGTCTTCTATCACTCGGCACCCACCCGGCCGCTTTTCTTCGCCATCGCTTTCTAAAGGTGCCGCCTTCCCCACGGCCGGTGTTGCGGCCCGCTTCAGTCCCCATGGCCGGCGTGGTGGCGTCCGGGCTCCTTCTGTACGGCCGGCGCGGCGTGTCCCGGCTCGTTCGACACGGCAAGCGCGGTGTCCCGCATCGTCCCCCACGGTGCGGCACGGCCGCACTTAGCTTGCCAGCGGATCTGCCTCCTTCCCACGGTGCAGCCGATGAATCTGGTGTGGTGGCGGCGCATCTTTCTCGGCGTCGCGCTCTTCCTCAGGCCGCATCTGGTGCGGTGGCGGCGCCTCCTTCCCGGCGTCGCGCTCTTCCTCAGGCCGGTACCGGCGCCACCTTCCTCCACATGTTCAGGGGATGCTAAGGATGGACCTGCATGAAGGACTTATTTTGGCAATCCTGTGGAGAATGTATCTGCTACTAGTTGGGCTATGTCTTGTTTTATTGAAATATGGTGTAATGTTCCTGTGCTGTCATCAAGTGTGAGACAAGTTTTAGTACCAAATAGCCAACTGTTTTATTGAAATATGGTGTAATTTGCCACTGCTACCTAATATCAGCTTTTGCTTTCTTGCCATGCTCAAAAAGCATTTTTCAGCATTTGTTGTTCTTACTGCCCATATTCCCAGTGTATAAACATGAGCATTTTTCAGTATGTGTCAACCTGTGATCAAGAAACATAGGGAATAGGAACCAGAATGTGGCTTCTTGTTGTGTTCCATGTATATCGTAGTTGTATGTATGAACTAGAAATGAATAAATATTTTTTTGAATTCCAGTGTGCAGTGTCCTCCTTGCCAATTACATCTTCGAGAATCTGGTGGTATGTATGACCAGTCATTTCCACTGCAAGATGCTTTGCATTTGCTGTGCTTGTTCTGCTGAATTCCAGACTAAGATGAATAAAATAGGCAGAGGCAGTTCTTGATTATCAGACAAGCAAAAACAAGGATGGGAAAATGAATCAGTGTTTTAACCTGTACTGCTGCTGAAATCTGGACATGTTAGTTTCGGAAAATCACAACTCAAGCAAACCATTTTACAGAACAAAGCATACTCAAAAGGTCAGATTTACAAGATTCGTAACAATGCACTGAAAACACATGGCATATCACAGGAATGATAGTACAACAGTACAGTATCAAGCTCAATTACATTCTCATTCTCAGTTAAAATAGAAGAAAAATTTACAATGATTTTGCTACACATAGTCTAATTTACAGTTGCCTGAAGACAAACATCTACAGCACTAAGGCTCTACAGCTCCTAATACACCCTTTAACAATGGTCTTCTTGGCAAAAAAACTGCATCTCTTCTTCTCTACAACCCTTTTTGGTCTTCCTCTTCTTCTCTACAACTTCTAATACACCCTTACCACTAGATTTGTTGCTACCACCAGATTTGTTGCCATCTCTTACCACCAGATTTGTTGCCATCTTCTAGATCTTTTTACCAAGACATAATCACGATATGAATTGACATGCCTTCCAAATTTAACCACCTATTTGGAGCCCTCCCTGCTCATAAGAAAATATACTTAGCAATTTCTTCAATCAGCTTGTATCAAAAAATTGCAGCCAAAATACTTGTAGAATAATCAAACAAGGCAGCCATCAAACAATACTCATCAATGAGATTAGTGGAATAGATTTTGGGATTTGTAAGGAGAAATGAAATGTACCAACTCAATTTTGGGCAGCACTAGGAGCGGCCAAGAGAGTAGCCACTGGCCATGCGGAGGAAGGTGGCGCCGGTACCGGCCTGAGAAAGAGCGCGACGCCGGGAAGGAGGCGCCGCCACCACACCAGATGCGGCCTGAGGAAGAGCGCGACGCCGGGAAGGACGCGCTGCCACCGCACCAGATTCATCGGCTGCACCGTGGGAAGGAGGCAGATCCGCTGGCAAGCTAAGTGCGGCCGTGCCGCACCGTGGGGGACGACACGGGACACCGCGCTTGCCGTGTCGAACAAGCCGAGACACGCCGCGCCGGCCGTACAGAAGAAGCCCGGACGCCACCACGCCGGCCATGGGGACCGAAGCGGGCCGCAACACCGGCCGTGGGGAAGGAGGCGGGCCACTGCAAGAGCAGTGGCGAAGAAGGCAGCCGGGTGGGTGCCGAGTGATAGAAGAGACGAGAGAGAGAGGTGCCGCCGCCCGAAATCGGGCAAACCCTAGAATCTCACGCCGCCGCGCCGGCCATCTCGGAGACCAGATGCTAGCAGTGGAAGGGTTTTTTTGTGACGGACAAAAGGAACTCGGGGGGTTACGTGCAAAAGGAATTATGCCCTTGCGCAGTTTCCACCTCAATGCAGGAGAGGCGCACGATTTTGATCCAACGGCCGTCGTTTTGAGTTAGCATACTAGCACCAGTGTGCCTGTTAGCACTGGATATGCTGCCTAGCCGTACGCGTGCTAAGTCTCGCCGGCGCGGCGATACCTATGTGTCTATGTTCCACGGTGCGGTATCCTCATAAGATTTGTACCAGTTAGATGTCCAAGTTTTGCACGAGTTAATACGCAAAATTATAAAACTTAAGGAGCTGAAACCAGGGATGGAGCCAGGGGGCTAGGTGCTGGAGCCTTGGCTTCCTCTATGTTTCATGTACATGATTATATACCTATATATATACTAGAAAAAATTCTCAAATACCCATCGATTTGTATACCAAAATAGTGAAAAGTCCTAAAAACTCTCTAGTACATATGGATTTGCGAGTTAAAATAGTAGAAAAGTTCTAAAATTCCTTACAAATATATACATTTGCAAGTTAAAATATTAAAAATGTTCTATTTGGCTCCCTCGATAAAATGATGATTCTATTTGGCCTCCCTGAATAAAATTTTCTGGCTCCATCCCTGGCTGAAACTCTAAAAACCAGATGCATATATACATACATACATATATATATGTCGGCGACTGGGAGGCGAGCCTCCGCAGCGCCAATAAGCGAGGAAAGGGGGTGCGAGGCCCGAAGGCGGCCCTGTCCCCCGGACCGAGGCCCGGCCGCCTGCCCGGACGCTGCCGAAGGAAAAGACCTAGTCCCGACGCGGTCGGACGCGTCGAGACCGGATCGATGGGAACGATGACACGAAAGTGTTTTATCCCGTTCAGCCTCCACCGAGGATAATGACCCTACGTCCAGTCTTCGTTTAACGCCGAGCTTAAACGAGTACAAGGAGTCGAAGTCCGGGCTTTGGGAAGCCCGGGCCTCGAGTACAATGAGTGCTCAAGGCACTTGTGTGTATGTTCCTACCGTTACCTGGATGCGGAGAACTACCACCGGGAACTAGAGCTCCTACGAAAGTGCAAGTGCTCCTGTTCTACAGTAGTTATTCTCCAAGCGAGTTGTGTGTATGCAGAAGTGAAGTCGGTCCCGTTGTTGTGGCCTGTACACCCCTTTTATAGGCGTTCTCCAGCCACTGTAGCTTGCGCTGGTCCGTTGAATTAGTCGTTGCCCTTTTACCATGCCGGTAGCACACCAAATCCCCCGGGTAATCGAGTGCAATCCTCCGATCACCGCGCCGGACCGCTACCGGTCAACACGTGTCTTTGCCCATACGGGCGGTTGACGGGACCGGCCGCCAACCCGTCAGAAGCTGCCGCCAGGCGCTCCTTGGTATAGTGCGCACATTTAATTCTTGGCGACTGGGACTGAAGCGATCTGTCATGGCGCACGACGCACCTCGGGTCGTCCTGCTTTTGCACCTTAGAGTCGCGGAGTAAGCAAGAGGCCCGAGCTTCCAAGGCGGGGAAGCTCGGGCTCGAGCTTAACAAGCTCGGGCACGAGCTTGTTGGCCCCGAGCTTGCCTCTTGTGGGGCCACGTAAGTAAGTAAATTTGAACCTTCATGGGCCACGATTTTCCCAACAAAATATATATATATATATATATATTTGCTATTGTCATGCATGGTGACAGATCGTTCCGTCACCAGCGGCTTGTTTGCGAAATCGTGATCGAATTTGACGATCCGAACCGACCATCTCTTCGTCTCATGAAATCTCACTCTGACAAAATTTCACATTTTTGATTTTTTTACTATTTTTTCGTATTTTTGAAATTCAGGATTATTGGACGGTCCACAACTAATTAGATCATGGATTTTCAAAAATACGAAACAAATAGTAAAAAAATCCAAAAAATGTGAAATTTTGTCAATAGTGAGATTTCAGCGAGACGAAGGAGATGGTTGGTTCGGATCGTCGAATTCGATCCCCAATTTCGCAAAAAATGCCGCGGCTGATGGAAGCCTCCGTCAGCCGCGGCTGACCATAGTCATACTCTCTATATATATATACACACACACGTCTACAAAGTTCTCATGTCCTTTTTTGTTGGATTTTTTTTTTAAAAAAAAATTCTAGGCATCGGGCTCGACAACGACAAGGCCGGATTCGCGATGGCGCTGTTCCTACTAGGCCCAATGAATCCCATACCGGCCCATGAGGACACTTCGGTGGGGGAGCTGTAAAACAGGTGGTGAAATGCCGATGGTTCCGCCGCCGTTCGAACAAGGTCCGATTCTCTTTCTTCTTATATTTTTAGTGAAACGAAATAGAGTGCGAGCCAAAAAAAAAAAATCGATCTTTCATGTATAATCTTGCGTTATCTCATGGAAGCGTATCAAGATTCATGCATTGACGTCTGATAAAAGATTTTCTGTTGATTTTCAGGGTATGCGTGTTCTCATTTTTTTTTCCTTAACAAATAGAAGCCGGCGGCGATTGATCTTCTGGGTCGGAGCAGATCGGGCGAGAGTACAGGAATAAGAAAAGGGAAGTCCGAGTGTTGCGCCAGTCAATCACGCTTTTAGACCATCTCGGAGTCTCTTCCTTCTCCCGTTTCCACCGTAAAAGGAATCTCGTTTCCTTCAACACTTTACCAGATTTTCTTTTCCATTTTATTTTGAAAATGACTCTTTTTTCTGTTCACTTTAGGAAATGATTCTCCCTCTTTTCTCTATATCATTCTTTTCGAAGAGATGCGGTTTGAGATTATGGAAAACGAAGAGAACAATATGTGAAAGGGAAAAAAAAAAGAGAAAATGATTTGAGATGGTCTCAGTCCGAATCAAAGCCAGCGAGGCGGCCGTCCGTCTCTGCTACCGGTTCGATTCGGAGGCGGAGCAGCTCGCTGCGAGAGCAATATAAATAAGAAATTTGAATCCACCATCTCGTTTTTCATTCAACAATTACACATCGTAGCGTCGCACCTGTAACAAGGCCCAATCCATCGGATTACTATGGAGTCCAACAACCATGGAAGCATCCACGTAAGTTTTACACACCCTCATCTCAGTTACTCTTATGTTTTCTATCACCTGAGCAGAGCCTGTGTTTTTGTTATGAAACAATTGATTAGAGAGACAATATGTAATGCAACAATACATAATGCAATGTTCATGCCACACACATACAGTTAAAAACTGTCTGTTCCTTCTGTTTTCTCCCTCTACTGCCACGAATCTCAACTTGGTTATTCATTAGCTAAATAAGAGGATATGTTATTTTGCAACAAACAAAGGACGAAGACAGGCTCAGTGTTCTCATTATCATTAATGATATTTTGCTATCAATCTTGGAGAGACTAGACATATTTACAGCAATAAGCACGTGTGTTAAAGCGATGAAGGCACTTGCCTTGGTTGCTTTCTGAGCTCAATGACAAGGATTTCTTGTGTGCCCCATGCCCAAATCCTGTCAAGACACAACACACGGATCAAGAAATGGCACCCCGAACCAAAGCTACTAAGGGTTTCTTCGTTAACCCTCCCACCAAATGCATTATAACAAGGCTTTCCGTTAAGCTCTGCATGACTAGCAATCACTGGGGGTGGCATTGGCCCTCTAGTTAGAAAATATTGGTTGCCATTTTGTGAAAACCAAATAAACTGAAATGTCGGGGATTAGATAAATTCCATAACAACTTTGATATCCTTGATAGCTAACAGAACGACGACACGTCCTCTTGGAAGCCGTGTCCAAGGAGTAGCCCCAAGGGCCCTAGCCCCTGAGCTTATGCTCTCGTGCCTGAGCATACATGCTCGGCCTCAGGCATGACCTAGACATGACAACTATACGGAGCGACGAGCAGGCTCGGGTGCTCATGCCTAGGTGTAATGGTCAAGCTGCACCACGCACCCATGATGTCCACGGTCTCAAAGTCTTTGCCCACAATATGAACGTGGTGTTACCATTAACATGTATTTAGGGCGTGGTTATACCCACAATTAATATGTAACCGACGTGAGTAAATTTCGGCATTAGTGCGTTAAAGACGTTGGCTTATCCTTGTACCTACAAATACCCTCCCATTTTTCTCATTAGGGGAAGGACGGATCTGATCAAGGAGAGGATCACACCTTTGTAATCAGTTTATACACTCAACAAGCACGAGAGTAGGGTCATTATCTCCATCACGAGAGATCCGAACCAAGATAAACCTTGTCCCTTCTTTGCGTTATCATCTAGTAGCTTCTTCACATCTCCAAAGTTCTATCTTAGCAGAAAGAGCAAGGACGGAGCCAGGGGGCTAGGTAGAGCCTTGGCCCTCCCTATGTTTCATGTACATGTTTATATACCTATATATATACTAACAAAAATTCTCAAATACCCAACGATTTGTATGCCAAAATAGTGAAAAGTCCTAAAAATTTTCAAGTACATATGGATTTGCGAGTTAAAATAGTAAAAAAGTTCTAAAATTCCTTACAAACATATGCATTTGCAAGTTAAAATATCAAAAATGTTCTATTTGGCCCTCTCGATAAAATGATGATTCCTTCTGGCCCTCTTCCCCCTCCCCTGGATAAAATTTTTTAGCTTCGTCCCTGAGAAAGAGGCTTGTTAATCCCTCATTCAAAGAGTAAGCTCGGTAGAGAAACCATTTCTCAATCGTCAACATGAACCGTTTTAACCTAAAAACCGAATGCCACCCCTACTCTCACGTATCTCACAAGACACTCTTGGGAGACATATACGAGACACAAAGGCACAGAATGTGGCTTGGGAGGCATTAACGAAGTTCATGAAGAAAAAGGAGGCGTGATTCTAGCTCCCCGTGCCTCCGCTCTCTTCCACTCCACTTCTCTCCCTCAACCCTCGTGTCGCCCTTCCCTAGATCTTTGGTGGCGCTCGAGCATCCGGCGACGCAAGCACGAATAGGTTGCTCGGATATGTGTGTAGTGAGATGCAACAACAACAAATTGGGGAAGTCTAGCGACATGGAGTTATGCGTTGCCGACGGGAAAGTTCAGTGCTTAGGGAAGAACTAGGACTAGAGTTTGCAAAATGGATTGGATTTGATCGATTTGCTGCTAATGAGATGGAGATTAGATCTTCACACACATGATTTTGGACTTTTGGTACTGACTTGAGACAAATCTCGGTTCAAAACCTAATGTCGAATTAATTGAACCGAATTTTTAGGTTTATTTTGTTTGGGTTCCAATATTCTTTAGAAAATATCAGTTGCCATTTTGTGAAAACCAAATAAAACAAACCAATTTAACCATAAAAACAAAATGTCCACCCCTACTTGCAGGTATCTGACATGGCACTTTGAGTATTAGTCGGCACTTTAGTAAGGTGAAGAATAGTCGTCGTGAGATATCTCAAATTGATCCTAAGGGGAAGATAAGTGAAGCAAGGAAGAAAAGGATCATCATGCCGGTCTTAGATTTGAGTATGGTAGGTTTATGGCTGTGGTGAGAGGGTAGCCAATACGATAATCACTAGTCGAGCTCGAGAATTTATTAACTAATCAGGAGACATTAGCCAAGCAAGATGGGCAAGATCACATTAAGATAAGAGGATGGAGAGGAGGCGCTCTTCTTAAGAAAGAAGAAGAGTCCAGCTGAAGACCGAAGAGAGATAAGTAAGAGGTGGACAGGAAGTGGAAGGTGTTGCCCTAAAGAGAACAACTATTTAGAGAGAGTTCGTTATGCAAGTGAAGAAGATCAGCTCGAGCCACTTATAAGGAAGCACTGTGGTGAATGCTTCAATTGCGGTAAGATAGGTCATTTTGGTCAAGATTACTGGTACTTCAGGAAACAAGTTGAGTTGCTTAACTATGATAAGAAAGGACATCTTTCTAGAGGCTATTGTAATACAAGAAAGTACTCATAAGAAAGTGCAATTAACATGGAGGATGACATCCTAGATAGATGTATCAGTGAAGAAAAGTGGGATGTTCAAGCTGCGATACCAATAGAAGATGTCTACTTCGTCGAACACTTAACAAAAAGTGAGCATTCATTGAATAGTGACTAGATTCTAGATGAATCCAAATAAAAAGAGGAGAAGGGAAAATATAGAGAAGTGGTGAGAGAGGAAGAGAAGAAGAGAAGGAAAAATATAGAGAACAGATGAAAGAGGAAGAGAAGGAAGAATGTAGAGATGTGGAGAAAAAGAAAGCAAAGAAAGAATGTAGAGAAGTGGGGAAAAAATATAGAGAATAGGAAAAAGAAGAAGAGAGTGAAGAATCTGGAGAAGAGGAGAAAGAAGAAGATAAGGGAGAATCTAGAGAAGAGGAAGATGAATATTTGGTTCATCTTTTCTGAGTAATCTTCTAGTAATTGGTTATGATAGCGATGAAGATTAGGAGATCGATGATAAAGAAGATACAAAGTATGAGAAGATGAAACCATGAGAGAATGGCCATGTTACTGTGTCTCACACAAACTCACAAAAGATAAAAGAGCATGAAGCCAATATTTTAGGGCTGAGCCACCCGATCTAAGATATGACAGTGCTATTCTTGCTAAAAAAAATTTAACGATATACAAAGAAGCAACGGTTGATCAAGTATAGAGAGGAACAAAGAAGAAAAGCTAAGCTAAGTCCAATGGCAAATTTGTGAAACAAAAGTTCCAGGTCTTCACGAAACACGCAAAAAAAAAAGTAATACAACTAAACTCAAATAGGAAAGCATTTCAAATCAAACAGTAAAAATACTCCTATAATGAACTTTGCTAATATATTTGCCTTTTAAGGACCTACAACAAAAAATGTGGACCTGAACTAAATTGCATGGGCTAGGCATTCCGGAGCTAAACAACATGCTTTATTGGAGAAGTTCGTACCAAATAACCTTAACAAAAAGAAGGATTTTAACGAGAAAAGATAAAGGATAGAATACTCACAAGCACATTATGGCTGTTCAGATTAGTAGAATGCTGTATACCTCATCCTTGTGATTGACTTGTGGAGTTAAGATACCGACCTGAATGGACTCTCCCTGCGGTGGCGTGCCTGCCGTCACCGTAACCACCGACGACGACAACCTCTTTCTTCTCTGCTCCTGGCGGGCTAGCACACTGCCACGTGCGGGCCGGTGGACGATAGGGCGTGGCCGTACGGACGTGTAGGGACTAGTGTTTGTTCTCCCGTTTTGTGGGAAGACGGCTCGCCGTCGGATCATGGGGGAGAGGTGCTGGAGGCCATCGGATGGAAGATGGTAATCAAAAGCTGCTGCTAGAAGTCTACGAGTGCGTGAAAACGCTTGCTTCTAGCAATAGGTCGTCTGCTTACAATAGTTTTTAGATCAGATTGGAGATATTGCACGGTGTTTTACGACATTCATCTCAGATAAATGTAGGATAATAATTTATATCCCAAATAAAGTGTGAACCGGGAGATATTTATCCAAAAATAAAGAGTAGATATGGTCGCAAGGAGATAAATCCTTTCCCACACAAGACATTCGTATGCATTGTTACAGAGGTCAACATTCAATGTGATAAAAAAAAAATTGTGCGTACACTGTTCTACCACTCGTGATCATCGAAATTTGCATCAAGTTTGGTATACATGGTATTTACCTATAATAACCTAGGAGTATATTTCAAAAGGATTGAACTTAATGAACTAGCAACATCGTCATTACCGAACATACCGTGTTTAGTTTTATTTATACTGACTGAACTACTTTAGCTGGCTCCATGTCAACAAATGAAAGGATAATAAAGATTTAGTCCAAAAATGTCAAAGCCGGGCCATTTTCTCTATTGCAACGACTTGGCTCCACCAGGTGGATCTGTGCTCTATCATTTAGTTGTACCTCCTCAGTTGGTATAGTATTGGATATTAAAAGCCACATCGACCTTGTCCAACCCTGTTCTTTAAAATCGGTCATCTATATCTATTCTCTAAAGATGATTATTTTTCCTATATTTCTACCATTTCCAATAGCATCCTTAAATCTCAATTCATATAGAGAACGAAAGAGGGAGGAGAGAGAGTATCCTTTCACATAGGGAATGAGGAAGATAATCTCAATTTAAGGGAATAAGATAAGGAATATGTTAGAGCATCTAGGAAGAAAAAATTCTCTAAATTTTAGAGAATGGAAGAGGGGAAGAGAAACTCTTTGATGCTTCTATGCTTGTTTACCTAACAAAAGCAATCCACACTAAAAAAGACCGCAGCGCTCCTTTGACTTGTGTTTTATACTATAAAGCTTATGACTTATCGTGTTTCAAAAAAATAACTTCTTTAGCTACTTAGGATTTTTTTAACCTTTCAACACACCTCCTAAAACTCTAAAAAACACAAGTTGAATAAAGTGCACTAAGTTGAATAAAGTGGACTAACTTTCCGAAACTGCTTTCAGCAACTTCAGCGTGGGGATCGAAATTCAGCGATGTTTTTCAGTCTCGCTTTCAACACAACTTCCTAGGATTTCGGACGTGCTAAGACATAATACAAATCTGTAGCGTTATATTAAATATTATAAAATATCATATAGCGGAAGTAGTGGTCTACTAACCAAGTGTTACAAGCGTTAGGTCTTGTAGACCTATTATTTATGTTACAACTCAAACCTTGACCCGCCACTGTTATGCCTAAGTGTGAGAATCACCCTAAAACTCTACATCTTCACCCACCCACTCCACTAGATCCGTGTCTTCAATGTAGTCAACGTCGGAAAAAACCTACCCCCCTCCCTGTTTGTTGGATTAAGCAGGCCACAATAATTGCAAGCATGAGAATGCTTCAAAATCCTCAGCAAATCATGTGTAAAAATTTCTATTTACTAAATGCATAGGATTACTCAAAGAAAGTAACATGTTTAATTTGTGGACTCGATGATTATTAACTCAATGACTTTATAATCACCTAGCTTTTCTTTTCTGAAAAGTCTTCGTTTCAAACAATTTATCATTTCAGGATTCAATTAAGTGTAATGATCGAACAATTGCTTTCAATTGATATTTTCCACATTATTCTCAAACCTATTAATGCCATGATGACTATTATCACCCAAGACATAGCTTCATATATCGGAAGCATGATTCATCGATGATTTTTATTAATTCTGTAGAATTTATCCAGGTTTACCCATACGATGCTACGACTTAGCTAGGGTCGAAACACCAAAGATATGAACCATTCCATTGGATTAATTTCCACCTAATGAGACCCCGTCTTTTCTCTGACCATGAGAACACTAGGTCGACGGGTTTTGTTACCTCATAGAAGTAAGGTTCTCAGCTGTTATCGAGACCTGGCAGCGGGACAGAGGCCAACATATCCAGCTACCAACGACTTATTGCAGCCGCTGAAACCTCATCCCAATGGTTCAAGACAAATCCAAGTCCCATTTCTCGGTCACATGGCACTACGGAAAAAGCACTTATCAATGATGCTAAAGATACGTCACCATAAATCATGAAATCGTCATGAGTAAACTTCTGTGACGAAATTATGACGAAGCAGGAATCGTCATTGTTATCGCGTCATAGATGGTTCCCGGTGACGAAGCAGCATTATTCGTCATAGAACAGGCGCTCTTCTGTGACACACCTTGTTTTCGTCATTAAAGGTTGTCGTTCTATGACGAAATATTGTGTCATAAAAGACTCGAAAAACGTCATATATAGGACACATTTCGTCATTAAAAACATGTTTGCCAAGCCAAAAAAACAGGTCCTAGGCGCTCTTTTGTGACGAAACATTCATCATAGAAGGATGCCACGTGATTGCTGCCACCTAGGATAATGACGTGGCACTGAAGTATTCTATGACGAACCTGCATGATGACGTGGCATCCTTCTATGACGAAATTGCATGTTGATGTGGCATCCTTTTATGACGAAATTTTCGTCACAAAACGAACACCCAACATCTTTTTCATCCTATGAAAAATGTTTTTTATGACAAAATGTAGCCTATACATAACGTTTACGACAAGAATATTTTGTCAAAGAAGTGAATCCTTTAATGACGAAAACACATTTTAAACCATTTTTTCAGCCCATTAATATTAGCCCAATGAAATATTTAGGCCCAATACTTCTAGGGCTATATAGCTAATACTTTTTTTTCATCACAAATACACATAACAACATCAACCACAGGTACATTGTTCCACATGAAGCCATCACGGATACAGATATAAGTGACACATTATATTTCATTGTTTCATAGCATCTCACAGATGTTCAGCAAACACACACATAAATAGTTTCAACAAGTCATGAAGTACCACATCAGCAAGCAAAATATAGTTTCATGTCTACCACAGTATCAACCACTTCCAGTGACAAGTGCACAGCATCAACCACTTCCAGAGATAAGTGCACAACATCAACCACTCCCAGTCTCAGCTAAGAGCAAAATATTACATCACATCACATTCATAGTCAGATGGGGGGATTAACCTGCGCAATGCCCAGGAGACGGCGAAGAACTACATCATTTTCCTCTTCCTGAATTCCTCCATCTCTCTCTGTGTCTTGGTCATTGCTTCATCTGCTGCTTGTGCCTTTTGCTTCAAGTCATCAAGTTCCGCTTGTTGATGCTCGATGGTCCGTCAAGTGCAATCGCTTCCGTCTCTCTTCCTCAAGTTGTTCTTGAAGAACTCGCCACTCGATGTCTTTGTGGATGTTGTTGCCTCTAATCCAACATTCTTCAGAATTTGCTTTGGTAGCACCGCTCGGGAGAGAACCTTGAAAACAACATCTCGTATGTGATTTTGTTGTGTTACCATCTGCATCGTGCATCATCATAGCTTCCATCTCACCTAAGATATCAAGGATAATTAGTCAAGAGGAAAGGAGATACATATTGAAGTAAGAAAATCCAAGATAAGATGTGCTAAATTTTCAGACAACACATTCATACATTTATTAAGGTTTAAGTAACACATTCTTAAGATAAATGCAGGTACTTGATTTTTTGGTACAACCATTTCATATTCATGATGCAACACTTCTACTTGTCTCTAGGCGACTTATAGAGCGAAGAAAGAATCTTGATTCTAGTTCTTTGCTCACTTGACCATCACTTAATTAATCGCCAGGAACCCACTAAAATATATAAGTACTTGACCATCGGCTTAATTAAATTATTGAGGCATAAGGAACTATTCTACATGCATGTCCAATATATAGGAAACAACAATTATATGCTAAGAACAACAAAGTTTCTATTGAATCAGTAAACACATGTAGCCACAATTCATCCATTTTGGAAAGAGAAACTATGTACCAAGAACTTTCACTAATGGTCCAAGTTTTGACAATAAGATCCTTTTGAGCAAAATAGAAACAATTTTCATAACTTGCAAGACACTCTCACATATCATGTTCTTTATTAATTGTAAATTTGTATTCACACAGCACGCACGATACGGATCAAGCAGATGCAAACACATCCTCTCTTAATCTCCCATATGGATATGGATAACATATAGATAGGGACAAAAGCAACATGTATGGCAAGCCGTATAGATACAAATCATCCCATTACAGCAAGACTTACAATTGCATGTTGCACAGGCTCACTAAATCCTTTCCTCTTGCTATTGTGGCACTCCTTGAACATGTCCAGTGCACTGAACTCTTGATCTTTGTTTTTCTCCCTCTGTATTTGGGTATGAAGCAAATAAAATAATATGTTATATATCCTACCCCTTCTCATAGCATTAGAAATATCTACAATCCACAAAGGACCTAAGTGATACCTAAATAAACAACATGAATTTGGACCAGTTTTTATGACAAAATAAATACAACAAGCTGAGTTGGAAGCTATAATCTATGTATCAGCTGGTAGTATAATAAGCAACACACACTAATTTTGAAATAATACCACCCTCATGAGTAACATTTTAATTCTAGAGTAAAGTAATTTTTGTAATTTCTATATATATATATATATAAGTCACCTACAGATATGCATTTAGCTGTGAATATTAAGGAAAAAGCATATACAAAGATTGACATTTCATCGAAAATGTAGCGACAAAAATCCTATCAGTTCACCTATTGTCCCAGGATCAACAACCTTCTTAGCACCAAGATCATATATATCCGTACATTAAATATGCTAATTAGACAAACTAATTAATTGAGAAAGACCTATGTAGTGTAGTCGGCTCAAGCATTTTATCAAACAAGTGAACGACAGATACAAGAAGATACCACCATGACATGTCTTTTTCAACCAATGCCCTCGTCAATTATGTGGAGCACGTCAAGTAACATAGCTGGAGATATATGATACTAGTCAATGACCCCGCGAATTGCACAGGTGTAACAGGTGGCATATAATATGCTTTCGGTTTTAATTATCAATCAATTACTCATAGTGTCGGGCGTAACAGATATGGAGGGAAGAAACTCAGTGGTTACACCAAACCAAAAGTATTATTAACACCCTCAAGCACATGACAATATAATCTGATCGCACTAACAGTCAGGACAATAGCAATCAACTTAAGCATAAAAAATGTAAGTGCTATTTTTTTAAAACTTAGAGCCAACGCATTTACTTGATGATTTTTCAAGAAAGACAACATCAAGCCTATTCTAGTATCCTTGTATCAACATAAAGTGTCTTTTTGCTGCCATCACAGGGAATTCCTTGGTTGTACATGAGAAAAGGAGTAATAGTATGAACATTTTCATCATAGCATGAGTACCTCATGAGATTATGGTAATAGTATCAGGTAAATCTGGTCATATGAGAAGAATTGAACCTTTTCTTCAGAAGTACTAATAGATATAACAAAATAGCACCAACAATGCAAACACACTGATTATAGCCATCTTTGTGTCTGCTTCCGGCCATCTTTTTGGACAAAGAGGAAGACGATGATGTTGTGATGCAGCTGTGTACCTTGGATGTTGCTGAGATGGTCTTTGGTGCTAGAACATGGAGGTGACAGGTTGGAATGTATGATAAAGGCTAAAAAGTTTTTTTTATATAAAGATGTTGTATAACTTGTTTCTTTGAAGCAAAATGGGTTAATAACTATGCAGTCAATTACCTTGAGAAAACTTGAAGAAGCAATTAGAAATGCATCAAGAAAAACAAATAAATTATTCTACAATTTCTAGCATGAAGGTCCTGGCTAAGGCACCTAGTACTATTCTAGAAACAAATAAGTTGGGCAAAATATATAGTGTTTAGGATTTGAATATGTGAGTTGACAATCATGCACTCTATGTGTAGGAAAGCA
The DNA here is from genome assembly GCA_036346145.1 of Olyra latifolia. Taxonomy (NCBI): domain Eukaryota; kingdom Viridiplantae; phylum Streptophyta; class Magnoliopsida; order Poales; family Poaceae; genus Olyra; species Olyra latifolia. The sequence goes on along the minus strand of CM070529.1, from coordinate 52,557,203 downwards.
AGATAACTATGGCAGCACGCACACCTTAGGTTATTTTGAGCATATCTATACATAATCATAGAATAATTGATAAGAGTGACGAAGTAAAATGGCTACAAAGCAAAATCACCATGCATGGAACACAAAATTCAAAATCATAAGAAACCAATGAATTTGTAAGTAGTATATAAAAGGCCTAAATTGATAGTTTTTTCCTTACTGTTTATATCCAGGGAATTAAAAGATATGCAGAAGATTGATTGTTCAATTGTTCACAACACATGTATAAGTAAGCAAGGCTATTTTGAACCATGAATGTACATGGTCAAAGCAATCAGTGTCACACATAACCCAATTAGACACTAAATTAGCACCATATATAATAGAAATGTAAAAAAGCAATTAGCTAATCACCCAACAACAGCTCACGGTATGATGTAGAGCATCTGGAATCCCATCCTCTAGCATTCGTGCAAGAGACCAGACACAACCAAGTCCCAATTTTTACAGCACCAACAACATCACATTCAAACCCAATTGAATTATTGAATCTCGTACTAGCGTTATGCTAAAAAATCACACTAGTATCTAACATTCAAAGCCATGTCTTTTTCCTATCTTGGGTAATGCTACAGTGTGACTCACCATGATGGTCTTGGAGGCGTTGTTGATGCCGGTTCAACGAGGAAGGTGACGGCGTGGCCCTCCCAACCGAGCACGCGCTTGAGGATCGACCTGCGCGGGTTCTCCGGCGAGATCAGGGGTAGGACGTCCCCAGGCGCCACTCACCCGAGCCGCGCGCTCACCCGGTCGACCACCACCACATCGCTCGCTAGGTTCATTGCCGGTAGCATGCTCGGCCCAGCTGCTCTGAAAAAACGGCGCGAGAGAAAGTCGGTCAAGGCCCTGCCGTGCGCACGACGGGCATGGAGAGTGAGCTAGACTAGCTGAGAAGGGCTCGAGTAAATCTTACCAGGCGGCGAGTAGACGTGGGTGTTGACGATGTGCATGGCGCAGAGCATCTAGTCGACGAGGAAGATAAGGAAGATAGCGTCGCCGGCGATCTCGCACCACGGGCGGCTAGATCTGGAAGGGGATGCATCGGATTTGGTGGGGGAGATGAGGGGATTGGGAACGGAGATGAGGGAGAGGGGAGGGGGTTGTGACTTGTGAGGGATGAGTCAGAGGACGGGATTTGAAGTGGGGTGGGGGAAAATCTGATATTTTTTTTTACCAGGCGCGCGGGGAAATTGGCGCGATCACGAAATTTTGTATAGCGAGTCCTGGAATCAAACCTGGAACCTCTCGTAAGTGTCTTGTAGACACATTCCACACGGTTACAAGGTGTTGTCGTGCGCTATGCAATATGAGCTTATCTTTATTTATAGTGAGCAGATTCGTCACTAAAGAACATTGGAAATCGCTATTCTATACAGAGATGGAAATCGCATTGGAATTGATCTTTAGCCATATGCTACACGGTAGGGCTCCCAGATGGCCAAAATGCGTTGTGATGAGATTAGCACCGCACCATGGCTATGTGGCGATCAACGCGGCGCAGCCGAGAGCGATTTCGGCGACGTATGGCGTCGCGCTCGCTTCTTCCGTGCCTTAGACTACTATCCCAATGATCGCTTCGAGCAAACCGAGATGATAGGACGTCTTGAAGCGAAGTCAGATCGAATTCCTTCGCATTGAAGCCATATCGAATTCCATGCAAAGCTGTATGTGGTGTGCCAGACGAGGCCTTTCTGAAAAAAGAACAGCCAGAAATGGAATAGGTAGAGACTTGGACAAAGTGGAAGCACAACAGAGGCAATGGCGCGATGGTATTAGAATGCCTTTGTATCCCAGAGGTTTTGGGTTCGACCTCCGCGACCACATGTTTTGGTCACGGGTTCAAGTCGAACTTTTACTTTTTAAAAAAGTTTAAAAACAGAGAAATAACACTTGTGGACCCAAAATATGGGTCCCACTTCGCCCACAACTAACAACATGTAAGCTGTAACCCACACATATGGCCCCACAAGGACACGTTGGACAAGGGGCCCTCTAGATATAGCCTCGCGGTAGGACATGCCTCCGTGACGACAAAACATATCGTCACAGTATAGACATATGTATCACGCCAGTTCAAGACGGACAATCATGCATGGTTTTCTCTTTTCTATGACGATCTGAATTATGGTTTCATGACAAAATTTTATGTTTCGTCACTAAAAAACATGGGGCGAGGGTGTGTGATACAATTAATGACAAACAAAAAAATATCGTCATAGAAAATTGACTTTCCATGACAAAAGTTGACACCATCACGACGTTATCGTCACAAATAATCACTTTTCTTGTAGTGTGGATGGGCGTAAATTATGTCATTTCGTCCAAACAGAAAGGGGTGAGATCTTTAGACATTTTAATATTCCTAATTTTCACCTTCGCCATCTAGACCTCCTTCAACAGGTCCTTCTCTTCTTTCACAAGATTAATCCTATTATACCCTACTCACCCTATTCATTTCAATTGTAGGCTTATCAAGGGAAAATCTGCTCAAAATAAAGGATGGCCTTAGAGCTATTAGGACATTATTTGTCAGGACATTCCAAAACATTTTCTTAAAACATTAGACTTAGATTAATCCATATTACCCAAAATAATGCATTAAACAGTACAATAAAGTGTTTTCCCACTCTGCTTCGAAGTCTTGTGGCTACTGTCAGTGAACGACTGCTCCTTCGGTTCTTGTTGTGTTTCCTCCTTCTCCGGCTTCTATTCTAAATATGTAGAAAAATTCGAATATACTAGCATGCCATGGTATGCATGAAAATGTTTAATATGCAACTTAAAATGCTTTGTATTGCTTGTACTAAATTTATTATTAACGTTTTATATTCTAATTATCTCTCGTTTCCTTCTATTCTATTATTCAATTTTTATACCTTTAATGGTTTAATTCATTAATTATTATTTTATTAGTTCCATATGGAATTTTTTATTTTGCAACTATTCACAAAATTGGCCTAATTCTAGATGAACCAGTCAATTTAGTGATAAACCGGCTAAATTGAATGGTTTTTAATTAAAAACCGCTCTTCTCCTCAGCAACAACGCTCAGGGAAAAAGCATGCTGGGTGGTGTTCTCTAGGTCACATCGAAGCTATTGGAGTTGGCGGCGGTGCTTGGGATGGTCCATAGCGACGACGAGCTAGCCCTGGAGCCCATGGGCAAAGCTCTATGCGGCAGCATGCTCTGGTTGAGTAGCTTCTAATGATGTCCTTGAGTGTTTCCATGACCTTATCCATGATCGGGTACGGTTGGGCAAAGCTGGCAGCAGTTGTGGATTTAGGCAACAAAGCTAATGGTTACAGCGATTCCGGCGACAAGGGCTTGTTTGCATGCGCGGGATAGGTACTCGGAAGCTCTAGGGTGCCCACGGACATGAGCAGTTAAGTTAATTTGGATCGTGTATGCTCAATTTCTAGGATTAGTTGTGGTTGCCGGAATTGAGGAAAAACAAAGGGAGCTCACCGACGGCACTCCGACGACGGTGACGACTTAATGAGGATCAGTGGACATCGGCGAAGCTCTAGGCAGTAAAAGATGGGAGGTAAGGTGAAGAAATTCAATCACACACCTTTCACCGGGATTAGACATCACTGCATGTGGAATTGGAGACAATGGCGGCGAGGCATGGTAGTGTTAGGCAAGCAAATCAGTTCAAGGGTGACTCCATACCACGCAACAGCGTGGGCCTAGGACACACGACACGTGAGCGCAGCATCAGGGGTGGTTCGTTCAGCCCGGCCCAGTGACATCTACCGCAAAGGGAAGGCGTACTTTCCTAAATGGATAAGGATCTGATTCAAGAAGTGTCTATGATTGAATAAATTACATGATGACTAAGATACCCTTGGCAACTAGGTCAGAAACCCTCATACGTGCCCTTGGAAGTTGTGCCTGAGGAAGTGCTTGGGAAGTTCGTGGATGAGCCCCTCGGTGGGCTCTATCTCCTTAACACGAGCTTGTATGCTCGAGCCCGAGCATGCTCGTGCCATGAGCAAGGACTAAGCGGGACGACCAAGCGCAGTGGTAAGCAAGCTCCGCGTTAACTTGAGCATGTGTTTAGGGCACAACTACTGCCATAATTATATGTTATCGACACGAGTAAATGTCGGAGTCATTACCTCCTTATGTAACTATAAATATTCACGTCATTGTAAGAGAGGGAGGGAGGCAGACTGTCGTAATAAACATGCTTATACAAATCGTATTGAAGTAGGATTGTTATCTCCACCACGAGAGGCCTGAACCAGGATAACCATCGTCTCTTGCTCATACGACCCCTCCTCCTGCGAGAGTACGTAGCATTCCATAGGCACACCTTAGCAATAAGGGGTTTGTTCATCCCTCGTTCAATAAGTAGGATCGGCGGAGAAGCTATTTCCCAATCGCCTATGGATAGGGGTGAAATCTGGTTCGGATAGTTTCGGTTCGTTCCGGTCGGAATCGGATTCGAATCAGGTCGGACCGGAATTTTTCGGATCAGGTTGGACTCGGAACCGGACTCGGATATTTTAACTTGGACTCGGACTCGGATTCGGTAGGCTAGTATCTGACGGAACAGGACTCGGGATCCGGATATTCCGAGTTAGGCCTATACGGATAGCCGAACCCTGTTGGCCCAGTTCATTCCAACATGCAGCCCAAGTCTTGTTACTCTCAGACATGTACTCAGTCCAGCATACAAAGATGTTCGTGTCAGGACTCTAGCCTCTAGCCTCCAAGCGTCCAGCATATTTTTTGTGCTCATTTGTGATTAATTATCACACCATATTTTGTCTAAATCTTATTAATATTTTAGTCAATTGAATTATTTATGTGCTATGGTAGTTTTCGAGGCTACAGTTTATGGGGTTACGATGTTCCGATAACATAATCGTGATCATATTTGATTCGACTTGTATTCGATCCGGTTTCGTTTTCGAGATGGTTCGTATTGTTATTCGAAGGATCCGTATCCGAATCCGGGTCTTGAAAAGATAGGGAAACGAAACTGGTACAGCTAACATTCGATTCGATCCGGTCCGTTTTCACCTACATATAGCTTCCTTATCAGGTAATTCTAGGGTTTAATCGATAAAGTGATTTTCCTATTGAATAGAAAATGCAATTAGAAGCTAGAGAAATATTGGTAACTCAAAAGGGGCTTCATTGGGAGTAATGGAACATCATACACTTGTAAAATATTTCCACGGGTATTTTTTGGACACAATAAAACCCTCGGAATCTATTTTCCTTCTCAAGTGCTGTTTGGGTAAAAACCTAGCAAGAGCAGCCGAACAAATATTGGCTTGACAGCAACAGCAGCCAAGCAAATTGGCTCTAGAGCAAAAAATAGAAGCCAGGGTGCCATAGACGGCAGCATATCCAGCGGTGGAGGCGGCGTTGCAGGCTGCAGCCGCAGGCAAGTTGTGACAATCAATACGAATTGCATGAGAAAATCAACGAAGAATTTGCAGAACAAACTTGGCCAAGGAACAAATATGCTACCAAACGAAATACTTTTGCATAGTAGATTTCAAACTTGGATAGATTTGAAGAGAAATTGCAGGCACTCAATGCGGACAAATACGCATCGATGAAGAAGAAGCTGAGCTCTAGATCTATGACGAATCACTTCACTACCAGCGCCGCCATCTACAGTCTCGAGGTTGCATGGCCGGTGGTCTTGGTCTTCATCCCGCTCTTCCCATTCTGCCGCTCTTGGAGTTGGAGCCATCATTGCAGAGGTTGCGAGGCGACGGGCGTCGGGGTGGGCGTGGAGGGAGGGAAGACGAAGACCCAGCGCTGTGAGGGGTGCTCGCGCGGTGGGTGGTGAGGCGGCCAGTCGGCGACTGCAAGATGCCACCGGAGACGAGACGCCGCGTGGGGGAGAAAGCTCCGACTTTGGCTGAAAAAAAAAATAAGGCGAGCGTCTCGGATCGGATGTCGAACGCACGACGTCCGTATGGAAATTTGAAAATAATCGATGAAACTTGAAAAAAACTACCGATAAAACTTGATAATATACATATAAAACAGAGACAAAAACTGATGAAACTTGCAAAATAACGGTTGAAACCGGAAAAAACTACTAATGAAACTTGAAAAATACCAATGAAACTTAGGTAACTATGATAAAACTTAAAAGTGCTAACAAAACTTGCCTAAACTACTGGTGAAACTTGAAGAAGAAGCAATGAAATTTGGTCAAACCGACTGATGAAACTTGAAGAACGACTAATGAAACTTGAATAAGTACTAATAAAATTTAGCTAAACTACTAATGAAATCTCATGTTTCATTGTTATTCAAAAAATCATCCCGTACAAATAGAAGAAGTTTCACAAGAACAAAACCAAGTTTCACCAAATAAAAACCGAAGTTTCGCACGTACATGGCTGAGGGTTTTATAACGAAATGGGGATGAACCTTCTCCCTATTCCTCTTCTTCTCTATATCTAGCGAGCTTCTACGTCGTGCTCGTCAGATCCGGCCGCCAAAAGAGGTTATCGAGAGAGTAGAGATGAGAAATAGAGAGAGAAAGAGAGATGGGGAGCCATAAGAGAGAGGACGCAGCTGGCGAGCGACGGCGCCGGTGGCTAACCAGCGGAGAGATGAAGAGGGAGAGAAGAAAGATGAAGAGAAGAGGCAGTAGCATCGCTGGCTAGCCAGCGGCCAGCATCACCGGCGAGCAGCTCGTTTCTTTCTTTCGCTCATCCGCACAGGCAACAAATAAGAATGAGTCCATGAGATGGCATGCGAAGAAAAAACAAAGAAACTATCAGGTGGGACCTATCCACGTGCAAGCAGCAGGGATGGAGACGGAACATTTCACGCACGCACAGTCACATGAAGTGGCAGGCCAATGGGCCACGCGTTCCGATGTGAATTGGACACATGCGTCATAGCAATTCCCAAAAAATAATGTCGTCTCTTCCCTAAATTTTCATTTTCCAGGTATAAAATATATGAAATACCGGCCTATTCAATTAGATTTTCTAGTTTAGCACGGAAAATTTCCCGATCCTATGGTTTTTATATCGATTTTAGATATAAAACCAGCCATCAAAGCAGGGCCTATGTAGTCGGTAATCCTATGTTGCCATGTTGGGTACTCCATTTGAGCTGTTGACTCCATGCAAGCTATATAGCGACAGCAATGGCCGCATGGAAATCACGTGAACTATTTATATTTGTAGGCGATTGCACATAGTTCGCACCGTACTTTTCTTTCTACGTATGCGTATCTGGCACCGTGTATCATGTTTTTCCTTGATTAGATAGCGTGCATCGCACGTGTCACACATGCAGCTTCCATGTTGCTGGTGACGACCGACGAGGCTGTGCAACAGTGTGTATTGGCATGGCAATAGTACACATAACATACTAATAAAAACTCTTTAATTTAGTTGTAAAAAGGTAACACGTTCCATTAACTTTCTTATAGCACAAACCAATGGGTTTCAGTTTTCCAGCACTGCCACCGCCCACTTAGGGTATCTCTAGTGGTACCATATCAGCTGGGTATAAAAAATCTAACTTAGCTTTTTACTTATGTGGAGGAGAGAAGTAAAGGAGAAAGACAAGAGCTGGCTCTTATGCAAGAGCCAGTCTATAGTGTTTCCCAAGACAAATAAAGGCAATTACAAGTGGGTCTAAATTTAATGTTTAAAGATATGTTATAGCTAATCCATTAGAAAGATTGTCTACAAACAAGCTATACATGATATGGACAAGCTTATAGCCAGCAAGCTAGCTCTACTATTGGAGATGCCCTTATGCACACTCCCGATGCATCGTCTCTGCCTGTCATTTATTAAGATATCACATTATATAGAAATAATCATAGATACAACCATTTTGATACATTGTTTCTAGTAATTAATTTCTTTTATTCTCTCTTTTTCCATATATTCTCCTGATAGAAACGACATGTTACTCATAGTAGGATATTTACTTGTTTATTAGCCTTGTTTTAAGCTTAGAGGGCGTTTTTATATAAGAAACGACCATATTCTCTTCTCATTAATTACCCTCCAACTCAATAATCCATTCTATATGGTAGTTTATAGTACAATAGTACATGTCAACCATCTCTAAAGGTGTGCCACGTCAGATTTGTGTTGAGGTGGAAAAAGAGAAAAAAGAAAGAAAGATAGCTAGCGTCTCTTTACAAAGGATCGATTCTATCACGGAAACCAAGATAACTATATAGAAAATTAATATGTAGATTTATTAGACCATCCGTAGCAGGCACTCTATAACACTGTAACTCTGACTTTTTTAGGATAGAGTAACTGATGGAGGGAAGGAATCTTTTAGAGCGTAGGGTAAAATGTGAAGAAATTTTAGAGGGATAGATAGAGAGAACGCTAATAGTATTTTGGAGGAGAAAATTTAGTGGAGTGATGTGGTAGAGATACATAGCATGTTGCTAGCGACTTCAGCTGTCCTGTATGTTGGACTTGTTTCTTTCAGCGGTTTCTGACGGTTGACGGTTAGCGGGTTTACTGTAGGAAATTTATAAGTCTTTGAAAAAAGTTTAAATGAGTCTAAAATATAATCTAAAAAAAAAACAAATTTTACTGTAGCAAACCGCCGATCGCCGGCCGCCGCAAAAAGGAACGGAGCCGTTGTCTCTATGTGATATGACATATACCAAGAAACAATAGCTTCTCAATTATTCGGAGTGCCCTAACTTTGATTAGTGACAAGCTGGATCTCTCTTCCCTCCCGTTGGTGATATTGGCCTTCGGATAACCGTGCAGTCCGTGCTATCCAAGCAAAGCACGGTCCGAGGAAAATAGAGTTGAGACTTATGATGGGGTTCAGAGTTAGATTCTCTCAGCATTGCGTTAAAACAGGGGCCACGTGTCTCCTTCTGCTTTGTAGGGGAGACATCTGGTCGTTGGATCGCGGGGGGAGGCGCTGGCGGCCGTTGGATTGAGAACAGTAGGGCAAATGATTGCGCCGGTGTGACGGTGTCCAGGGGAGAAGAATGGAATAAAATTACGTACGACAAAGTTTATAGTATAGATTAAATAGTATTATGTAAAATCAAAGCAAACCATACACTAATAAAAGTATATATGGCAATAATAGAATAAAAATAGTATTATAATTTATAAAGCATAAAAGATGCAAAAAGAGATGTACCACTAAAATACTAATTGCGTCTAAAAAAGTGAGGCAATTACTCATTTTTAATTAAGAGAAAATTATATTATTGCCTCCCTAACTTGTAGTGAAGTTTCACTTAGCCTCCTGAATTTGAAATTTATTTTTTTGTCTCCTTGAATTTGTCTCCGTTGGCAACCCAGTCCCAAACCATTAAGGATACCGTTAATTGCTTAGGTGGTGGCCACGCGTTTGGTTTTTAATAAGATGGCATACACGTCACCTCCCTCCCTTCTCTCTTTGAAAAATATCAAATTCAAAAAATTTCAAAATTTCAACTTTGGAAAACAACTTCGTTTTTTTTAAAAAAAATCAATCTCTTTTTTCCCAGAAATTTAAATTTAAAATTTTACTTTTGTAGTTTTAAAATTTTAAAAATTCACCGCTCTGAAGTTTTGAAATTTTAATTTCCAAAATTTTGAATTTGCATTTTTGAAAAAAGGAATTTCTTTGTACATTTGAGCAAATGGAGACAAGTTTGAGGTGCCGGAAAAATAAATTTTCGGTTTAGAGAGCTAAGTGAGATTTCTTACGAGTTCAAAGGATAACTATGTATTTTGTCTTTAATTAAATTATCTTCTATTTTAGATTTATTCTTGCCCTTCCCCTTTGTAGGCAACATTGCTTGATGCCCATATATGGATTCAGACCATCTCTAGCAAACACTCCAAATTTCTCTTATATAACTCTTTTTCCTATACATTCTATGTATGTTCTAAAATTTTTTCACACTTTACACTATATTTTAAAAAATTTATTCCCTCCAACGGACACTCTATTTCTAAAAAGTCAAATGAAGTGTTTTCCAGACTGCCAGAGATGGTCACAAGCGCCTGCCGAGCAGCAAGACAGAGCAAGGCCACGAGCATCACGCCAAGTAGCGTACAAGATAAGGGGAACAGCCGTTGACTTCCTTGAGCCTTGATTTCTACGTGCCATGTGTAATGATAGGATTATTTTCTAACTCTATTTATCTACTATTCACCTTCTATTCACAACCCTATTTAACTATTTACCAAACTAACTCTAGGTTTATTTTCCCAATTCCCGTATATCTCTCTTATATTTACTTCAACCCTTTTTACTATTCATAACTCTATTTCTACCGTAATAGCCTAGCTATAGTAATTATATATGCTCTAATGACATTGTCACCTTGGGCTAATAGGCTTGGCCCAATTAAACATTAGACTGTCTCTGACGGTTTTACTTCGCGGGCAGGATTCTGTCACGAAGAAAATCCCGTTCCCTTTATGGCTCCAACAGCGTTCCTTTCCGAAAGGGATTCTCTTTTCCATTCCCTTCAGAAAGGGATTCTCTCTCATTTTCCTATATCATTCACTTCGAAGGGATGCTATTGAAGTTGGTGAGAAATGAAGGGAAAAAATATGGGGAAGAAAATGAGAAAGAGAATGAAATGAAGGAAAAGTGGGTAGAGATAGTCTTAGAGCTTCCACAGCTGGTACTCTAAATTACTACTCTATACCACTATTCCCTACATACTCTATCCCTCCCTCTAAAATTTCTTCATACTTTACACTATACTCTAAAGATTCCTTTCTTCCATCAGCTACTCTATCTAGATGAACAGTGTTATAGAGCGTCTGCTACGGATGCTCTTAGCAGGCTGCTGCGACCTTGTTCTTCTTCCTGGTGGTACTAGCATAGATACATAGGCATGGCATGTGCCATATCTTGCCATACCAGGAGCTCCATCCCAGCGCTAGCGAAATGCCGCTGTTGCCTCACTCTCAGAGGATGTTCTGCGTTGCTGAAATTATCTAATTATTTGCTAAATTTAAATTTTGACCGCTCTGGTTTCACAACCCTAAAACTGGAAATCGAAGCCAGATTGAGAATGTTTATCTCGTGGCTTTAAAATTGTCACGAATTGGCATTAAAAAAATCAAATGGTTTAAAAGATAATCAAATAATCTGAGAGAAAAAAAATAGCTGGGCAGGACATGCTCCGAGAAACGACGGGCACCATGAGACTGGGGTGACATGGTGGTGACGTCAGCTTGCACAATGTATCCTTCCACAGTTTCACCGGGTAAAACTAGGAGTGACTACAGTGCAGCGACCTAGTAAATGTAGGCTAGAAGACAGGTGAGCGTTCTTGCTTTAGGAAATGGGACTGCTACAGTACTACTGTGCTGTTTCTCAGAACTGTTTTTGTTCCACAGTCAACCTAAAAAGGCCCAATTTTGACAAGCTCCAGTGGCGTTGGCAATACGGCAATACCTTAATTGGGAGCTTCTGCTGCTGCTGAACAGTTGGAGAGATCTCTAGGCCCTTTTTGGGGGTAAAGAACAGCTTGTAGAATTTGCACGGTGGTATTCACGAACTTACCTTTTTTGGGATCATTTTTCCTAAGGCTAAGCATTAAAATGCAGCATAGCCACCTTGCTGGTGCAGCGAAATTTGCAGTGCGGCTGATTGCAGACGCATCTCTGCCCTGATTGTGCATAGAGATTTTTTTCGCCAAAAAAAAAAGATATTCGCTGCAACTGTTTGGGTGGTGTTCTGTTCGAATAAGATGCTGAAGAAAATGCGATCACTGTGAGTTCATTTTGTGTAATGGAAACCTACTTATTTTGATGCTGGAGAGAGAGAGCAAGTGCCATCCTAATTCGTATGAATGGTTTTGGGTCGCGAGATCGATGTATTTGTTGTCGTGGCAGCTTCAGCTTCCTAATTGTCCCCTTTTCCTGACCTCGTATTCTTTCTTGCATATCCATGCGAGGACTCCTCGTTTATCTTGGTCTACAGAGATAGATGATACGGATTGGAAAATAAATGTATTAGAAAGAAGCGAATGTGAGAAAAATAAAGAAAACACTGTAGTGGTCTCATAACACTCGGATGATCAACGTGTAATACTAGGATGCTGTTAGAGAGATTGGTGTCGTCCTATCATCAAGTGCAGAGTTTCTCTGCTAGTCATGTTTTACGTATATTGTTACGATATAATGAATGCAATCTTGAGCTTTAAGCGTTTCGAGAAGTCATATGGCCTGGTTTGAGTAGGCTTTAAGGGTTTCTACAAGTAGTTTGATATTTATAAAATGTTTTTTATTAGAGATAAAAATTAAGCCACAAAAGAAAGCTCGCCGAAACATGGATATAACATTAAACGCTGAATCTCATTGTGCTGCCAGATACTCCATGATGCAAGAAATGGCAGATTCGGTGCAACTAGAGCCGTACCCCATGATAGTAATACTCCTCTTGCAGGCTGGCAGAAGCTGGCACGCCGGCATGACGTGAGTACGCGTTCCGGTGACCTGACCATGTCTGGTCACACACACCGACGTACTGCCGAAAACGTACGGCTACCGACTCCAGAAACTATGGACCTATCGGCTATCGGCAAGCAGCTTCCGCCCTCACCTCGCCACGCCAGCAGCGCGCCCCGTGCCGCCGTGGCCGCCGGCGGCGGCGGCACGCGACGCCACGAAAGACTCCAGTCTTGCACGCCCCAGGTGGGCACGCCGGACTTTATGGCAAAAATAAAAAATACCCGTACTCACCAGATCTGATGGATCTAGATTCAAGTCTCATTTTACACATACGGGTATTTATTTCATAATCGAGATCAAATTTGGCTTTTATTTTAGACATGTGGATACCACATATACCCAAAATGATTTTATTTAAAAAATACATATTCTCATGCTCCCAGCCTACTGGCCGCCTGCCCAACTTTGTCCTAGTTGCCTACCTGACCCAGGGTTTGCAAACCCGCGGGAAACCGGCAAAAACCGACGGTTTTCCACCAAACCGGTGCGGTCCGGTTTCGGAAACCGCCGGTTTTTACCCGGTCCAACTCGCAAATTCAAATTTGAATTTATAAATATGAAAAAATTCAGAAAAATTGTAAAAAAAACTAGGACTTTTATAGAACAACTTGTATAAAGCAAAATTTCAAATTTACATCGTTTTGATACTCAATATTCAAATCAAAGATGTGGTGAAACTTTTCTTGTGTTGAAAAATTTAATTTTGCATAATGGATTAAGTGGGCAGATCCAGGGCTTTGCGTGCTAAAATTCTAAGATAATATATGTGTATGTATAATATGTATTGCAATATATTTGTATTGCAATATATGTGTATGTGTAATATGTGGTATGTAATTTAATTTGTATTGCAATATATGTGTATGTATAATATGTGGTATGTATGATATGTATATCATAGGCATATATGATTTTTCTATATTTTTTTAAAAAAATTTCATGCATCTTTTTAATTTTTCCAATTTTCGCTTTTTTCATCTGTTTTCGCTAAAAAAGTACGAAACCCAGTAAAACCGCCGAAACCCAGTAAAAACCGCCTACTACCATTGATTCAAATTCAAATTCGTCCTGGTTTTGCGGTTTTGTCGGGCTTCATCGATTTTACCTGCTAACTGGCTCTGTTGAGGCGGTTGCGGACCAAACCGGTTTTGATCCCTGACCTGACCTTCCCAACCCTTTATTCCCTCAACCCTAACCCTAGCCTTCCCTCCCTCCCGTTCATTCCCAATTCCCGTTGATGCCCTCTCCATTCCCTATTCCCACCAATTCAACGAGCCGGTGAGCCGCCTGCTTCCTCCCCTCCTCTAAAGATCTCACCACTGCCTCAATCCCTCCCCTCCTCCCTCTCCTACACTATCTACTCCCCAGGCGATAGGTGGCGGGCCTCGACGGCTTAAGTGGCGGCAGAGAGCACGGCATGTCATGGCATACAGCCTCATGCAGTCGGTCGTCCTATCCGACAGTGGCGCGACCTTGACGTGGCCTCTATGGTAGGCCAAGGCTTGGCCTCCTACACTTTCCTGCGACAATGCAGGAACATGTCCCCTCCTTCTAGGTGCGGCCTACCCTCCCCAAGCATGGCTCGGCACGCGTGGCGGCTCCCCTGCGCGACGTCCTGCACCGGTCTCCTCTCTCCCCTCTCATAGATCTGCGATGAGCGACCGATAAGGTCGGTCTCAACGGGTACCTGTTCAGATTCGGTACCCGCTGGATCCATGTATGGGTCCATATAGTGCTGGGAGTTTGGGCCGCCATCCGGTCAAGACGGCACTACCGATTTTTTCAGCCCAAAGCACCAAGACGCACGGCATAATGGGTCGGCCAAGACGCCCGAATGGCATGCCAGGCCGGGCCTGGAAATCAGGCACGTTGGCCACCCGCCCGCCCGACTGTTGGGTTGCTCGTTTCGGGTCGCCCGCCCGAACCGAGGCACGGTCAAGAATAATTTTGTTCAAGGTGTTCCTTTGCTCGTATGAATTTTGGTTCAACACGAAAGTTGTAGAGAATTTCGAGACGCATCTTTTTCATGTTGACAACTTTTTTATTTGAGCAAAGTATGAATTTATAAAAAATATTTTGTGTGCTGCCTGCTGTAGGGCCGGCGGTATCATACCTGGTAATTCCTATTTTTCGAGGTCTTCCATTGCTCGGATGAATTTTTGTTGAACACGAAAGTTGTAGAGAATTTCGAGACGAAACTTTTTCGTGTTGACAACTTTTCATTTGAGTAACATATGAATTTATAAAAATAGTTTTTGGCTGCTGTTTTGTTGTTTGGGCCATGCTCGGGGCCTACCGCCCGGCTACGCGTGCGGCGTGTTTTTTGCCAAGACGCCCAAAGAGTTGGTCAGGCCATGTTGGCCCGTTTCGGTTCGGCCCGAGACACGACGGGCTCGGGCCGTGCCGGCCCGGTACGGCCCAATTCCCAGCACTAGGTCCATGTTTGCATCCGTCAACGGCGTCGGATCTAGGTCCGAGTAGATGTCTCGGGTCTCGGGTTTGGGTCTAGGCCGGTTGAAACCGGAGGTACAAACCCGATTGTCATCCCTGCTACCGATGGGCTCTTTCTTCTTGCTCGCGGCACGTGCCGCGGCATGCTGGCCGGCCGCCGACGGAGAGGCAGCTAGCCGTCCGCCGTTGGATCGCAGGGAGAAGCGCATGTGGGCGTCGGATGGAAGAGGCCGCCAGTCAAGAGCTGCTGCTACTCTGCACCTGTATCACTCTCTCTCCCTGACGACGCGGCAGGTTGAAGCGGAGGTGGCGTGACGTCAGCTTGCGCTCCGTATGCTCTCACAGTTTCACTGCCGGATCAACCAGCCAAAAATGGAGTAGAGTAGCAGTACTAGTACAGGCCACAAGCCTACTGCAGCTGCTGAATGGTTGAAGGGATCTGTGGTATTTTTGGCAAAGAACGGCGCGCCACAATTGAAGTGGCCGTATTTACCTATTTCCCTACAAAGGAAAGGACAAGCATCTTCTTTAAAGGGGTCGGCATTAATGCAGCGTAACCACTCGTAGGTGCGGAGTACTGGGAGCAGTAATACTGCTGATCAGAGGCGCATCTACGACTGATCTTGCCATGATTTTTTATGTTAAATATATTTGCAGCAATTATTTGGGTGGTTTTTTTTTTATGAAGTAAAGAGAAATGCGATTAGAGTGGGTTCAACGGTGCATGGGTACGTAGTATTTTTGTCTGGATTCACCGGTGGTGAAATTCGAAACCACTGATGTTTCTTTTTTTTTTCCTTAATGGATATCACAATTACTTTTCACCGTATCATATTTAATTTGTTTGGCTCATGCCATTAGTTTGGCTTTCGGCTTTTCACGGTTGAATGTGTCCTACTTTTTCACCCTCAACTTCATTTAGATGATCGACTGCTTCGTGCTCCGTACCCTCTAATTGTTATGTGTTAAGCTCATCGAAAGTTTTCTAAAATATAGCACATTAAGAGCATCCCTAACAGGTTCTCATAATTGTATTCTCTGTAACACTATTAACCACTTTTCAAAATACAATACACTAAAATATGAATATAAACCCAAATAACAAAGTGCCCTTACGACGTTTGGACCATTACATTACATCAGGGATGGATGGCGGAGACTAAGATCATGTTCGGAGTGACTGAGCTGAATGGATATATAAGATGGCTGAGCTGAATATCAAGTTGGACTTTGAGAGGTTTTTGAATCTGATACTCGAAGCTGGTTTACTTCGTTTATGTTATTTTTAAGAGCTTTTAGAGGTAGTTTTGTGATTAAATAAATTGGACTATAAAAGCCGAAGCGTTCAGTTTTTCAATTCAGTTAGGTTTAAGCTTTGAGCTTAAGCCAATCCACTCCTAACATGCTCTAAAAAGTTGGTCCTGCTACCACCACCACTACTAGTCTACCACAAGGCTCTTTTAGTAGTAGACATAATAATGGTGTCGGAGAGAGAGAGAGGAGGTGAGAGAAGCCAACATACTTATGCTATAGGCTAGTGTGATGTCGAGAGTCCACAATAGCTCGAGGCAATATTGCCTCTAGCCTCTAGGGCAGGACTCATAACTTGCCTCTAAGACTTAGAGACTCTCCACATAATAGATCGGGGCAATATTAACTCTAAATGGATCCACTAGTCATATGCAATTGTCGGCGATTGGGAGTACGGGGCCCCCGGGTACCGAGCTTACTTGTTGAGAGTGAGGATCAACCGGCCTCTTTCCCGCGGGCGTTGGGGCTTTCAAGAAGACGAACTTCGACGGTGGCTATCAAGAGAAGGCACGATGATTTTTGGGTGGTTCGCCCCTCGAGCGGAGGTAAATTTCACGCCAAAGGGTATCTATACGAGGGATCAAGAGGTTACAAAGGGATGAGTTTTTGTGACAGAGGGATGAGCTTTGGCCCGTAATGGTGCGGCCGGAGCTCCCACGATGTACGTGTGTATTTTCCGTAGTCGAATCCCCTAGATGTGCAAATGACGTAGTCTATTTATACATGGACGTAATCGGTTTTTCTAGCGGTGAAATCCTATTACCTAGCGGTATGATGATTGTCCTCCTTGTCCGGTGGTCCAAGCATGTCTTCTCTTGCGCCATCGCCATCATTCTTCGCCTTACGGGAAACGGTGTGGGAGCGGTGTTACAAGACGGGTTGGTGGTCGAGCCCCTGCAATTGCCTCGACGGTGTCGAGCATTTAATGCAGCGGGGAATCCTTCCTTGGTCGGGAGGAGCTGCCGGACCGGTCCGAGCAGACTGGTCGTGCCCGAGCCCCGGCAGGACTCCTTTGAAGTAGACCCTTACTCGGGAGAGGGCTGTTTTGTTTTTTCGCTTAGCGTGTGACTATCCGAACGCCACCCTAGGCCCCCGCCATCTAGCCCCGAAGCTGAGTGGTGGACCGCCGGCCCTCCTCGATGCCCTTTAAATCGATCGAGCCTTTTCGGTTCCAGACGTTGAGAAGATTGCCCGATTAGCCGAAAGAGGCTAATCGGGCAGACTTCAGGTTGGCCGAGCTCAAGGTTACCCGAGCAAAGGCTACCCGAGCGATCTTAGGGTCGGCCGAGCGAGACGGCGGAGGAGTCCGAACGGACTCGGAGGACTCTCGCCTGCTGGTGCCTAGGCGTTGAAGGAATCTGGCGCGAATGACGACGTGGTCGGGCCCTCGGGGAGAAGGTCGACTCGAGCAGACCCTCCCGTCGCAATGGCGCAGAACGTTGTCGCAAGATCTTCCGAGCTTGGAGGTGGCTGGTTGCCTCGGCCTCGACCACGGGGGTCTCCCCGGCGAGGGGCGCCGAGGCGACATGGCTTTGGTTGTCCGTGCCCCGAGTATGGGGTTAGAAGTGGTGGGGGACGCCGACCCCGGGCGTGGACGATGTTTCGGCCGGTCCTGCCGAGGCGAAGAGGTCTGAGTAGTTCAACTCCGAGCTCGGGGTGCTTGCTCGCTGCTCGGGAACATCCGTGTCGGCCCTCGCCCGGCCGAGGGTGCCGCCGAGCGCCACCGCCATGAGGTAATTTCTTCTTGTGAACTACTTTTTGTTTGTAATCTTGCCGATGGCTTTTTGTTTGTAGTTGTCTGCCGAGGTGGATGATCGGGCTGCGAGCATAGAAGCTCGGTGCGTGCCAAGGTGAAGGCGGTGCGCCCGAACTAGGGAGGCTCAAACGGAGCTCGCCTGGTCCTGAACTAACTTGAGCACGCTGGGGTATGCTTGGGGTCTCGAGAGGAGCTCCGGTCCCTGTGAGGAGCTCGAGCGGGTCCGCAAAGAGCTTGAGGAGGAGCGGCAGGCCTGAAGCGTGAGATCGAGAAGGTGGCGAAGCCATGAGGAGATCCGGCCGGGCGTGAAGCCCAGACGAGGTTCTCCACCAAGTCGCTTTGAGGACGTGGAGGCAGAGCTTCAATCTTTGAAGGGTAGATCTAGGAATAGTGTACGTGGTGTTACACGTGTTTGTAATACATTTGAATTTAAATACAAGATGTTCTTTTCTTGTTCACGCCTATAAAATGTTTATGCTACTATTTGTCGCTATATACCTACCCTATATGCCTACCCCCCCTTCTCGTGGTTGGGCCTTTGGTCGTGTTTTTATGAAAAAGACCGAGCTCACGGCAACCGGCACGCTGAAAAGGCGGTGTCCGGCGTTCGTCGTCAGGCGCCGCCGAGTGGTTCTTGAGCAAGAGACCGGCGACGGCGGCCGGCACCGAGGATCTTGTGAAAAGGTGATGTCCGGCCCTCGTGTGGCCGAAGTCTTTGCCCCCGTCATGGGCAAGAGACCGGCGCACGGCGGCCGGCAACCGAGGATGTGAAAAAAGGTGATGTTCACTCGTGTGGCCGAAGTCTTTGCCCTTGGTTGCGGGCAAGAGACCGCACACGGCGCCGCATCCGAAGATGCGAAAAAAGGTGATGTTCAGCCCCTCGTGTGGCCGAAGTCTTTGCCCCGTCATGGGCAAGAGACCGCACACGAAGCGCCGCATCCGAAGATGCGCGAAAGGCGATGTTCAGCCTCGTGTGGCCGAAGTCTTTGCCCCGTTGCGGGCAAGAGACCGAGCACACGGCTGCCGCATCCGAAGATGCGCGAAAGGCGATGTTCAGCCCTCGTGTGGCCGGGTCCTTGCCCTCGTTGAAAGCAAGAGACCGGCACACGGCAGCCGGGCAACCGAGGATACGCGAATGGGCGATGTTCACGTGTGGCCGGGTCCTGCCCTCGGTTGCGAAAGCAAGAGACCGGCACACGGCGCAGCCGGCACCGAGGATGCGCGAAAGGCGATGTCGGCACTCGTGTGGCCGGGTCCTTGCACTGGTTGCGAGCAAGAGACCGGCACACGGGCAGCCGGGCAACCAAGGTTGCGCGAAGGGCGATGTTCAGCCATTCAGGTGGCCGGGTCCTTGCCTCGGTTGCGAAAGCAAGAGACCGGCACACGACAACGGGCAGCCAATTTCTCGTGGCCGAAGTCCTTACCCCGGTTGCGAGCAAGAGACCGGCACACGGCAGCCGGCAAACGAGGGTGCGCGAAAAGGCGATGTCCACTCGTGTGGCCGAGTCCTTGCCCCCGGTTGCGAGCAAGAGACCGGTACACGAAGCGGCAGCCAGCCCCTCGTGGCCGAAGTCCTGCCCTCGTTGCGAAAGCAAGAGACCGGCACACGGCAGCCGGCACCGAGGGTGCGCGAAAGGCGATGTTCCTCGTGTGGCCGGTCCTTGCACTGGTTGCGAGCAAGAGACCGGCACACGGCGCAGCGGGCACCAAGGTTGCGCTGAAGGCGATAACCAAATTTCGTGGCCGAAGTCCTGCCCTCGTTGCGAAAGCAAGAGACCGGTACACGGCGGCCGGCAAATGAGGATGCGCGAAGGCGATGTCGGCCCTCGTGGGCGGGTCCTTGCACCTGGTTGAAAGCAAGAGACCGGCACACGGTAGCCGCGAAGTTCAAGTTATTTTACTCCGAGTTCAATTTGGGTTTCGGATCGAAGTCCGCGAGGTACCGCCGAGAACTTGCCGGGCGATGTGCTATCGGCTTATCCGAGCAATGGAATTCAGTGGGGTGCATTTTCAGATCCGCCCGCTTTAGAAATCGGTTTAGAGAACAAGAACTCGTGCTTGGGCAGACAGAAAAAAAGGTCGAAAACCTCTAAGGAAAAGAACTTTGGTTACCATTCCTTTTATTTAACATGTTCGGGATTTCGAGAAGAAGTCGCTCAAGATCCGAGAGTTAAATAAGGAGGATGGGCCGAAAGGAAGGGGAAGGTTAGGCGTGGAACTGCGTGAGTCGGGCGATATTCCACGAAGTTGCCGAGAATTCGTCCCGTCGGGAAGGCGAGGCGACGGCCCGGGCGTGAAGACGAGACGACCGTGAAAGGACCTCCCACCTTGGGGTTAGCTTGTTGGCGCTGCGGATAGGTCCGGACCCGCCGCAGAACCAAGTCGCCGCTTTTGCAGAGTCCTTGGTCGGACGCGACCGGGCGGCGTTCGCGCAGAGCCTGGAGGTAGGTCAGCCGACGGACGAGGGCTTGCTTTCGCTTTTCCTGACAGTCGAGGTCGAGTAACCTCGCCTCGGTGGTCATCGGCAGCCTCCGTGAGGTCCACGCGAGGTGACCTTAAGGTTATCTCGGTCGGAAGCATGGCCTCGGTGTCAGATACGAGGCGAAGGGTGTTTCGCCCGCCGCTCTGCCGGGAGTGGGCGGACAGCCCACAAGACGGAAGGGAGCTCGTCGACCCACCTGTCGTCAGAGCTTAGAAAGCCGATCGAAGACCCACCTCTTGATTCCTTGGAGGATCTCGCCTGCTGGCTCGCCGACATTTCGCTGTTCGTGGGTGAGCCACGAGGCGGCTAAATTTCGTGCCAACGCCCTCGCAATATTCTTGGAACAATTTCACCGTGAACCGAGTTCCATTATCCGTAATCGGCCGGGTGGAACGCCAAACCGTGTGACCACGCTATCATGAAAAATTTTTGGCCGCCGTCAGTAATGCCGAGACCGGTTCGCCTCTATCCATTTGGTGAACGTGTCGCTGGCGATTTAAGAGGTATGCAGATCCTTCGCCTTTGGGGAATGGTCCTAGTATGTCTAGCCCCTGTAGAGAATGGCCAAAGTAGGGAATAGTTTGAAGGGTGTAGGCTGGTTGGTGTACTGCCGCATGGAATTGGCACGCCGGCAGTGGTGACGATCTTCCGAGCGCCGCCCAACGCCAGGCCAATAGTAGCCCATCCTCAAGGCTTTGCCGACGAGCTGCTCAGAGGAGGAGTGAGCTCCACAGCACCTTCGCAAGTCCTTTAGCAGAATCTCCTTCTTCCCGAGGGACGACTTGGAGAGGACTCGAAGCGCCTCTTCTGCAGACAGGCACCTTCCACTAACTCAGATAGTGGAGCTCTCCGATAAGCCGGATTTCTCGGCTTCGCCCCTGCAATGTCCTGTGCCAAGAATTGGATGAATGGCGCCATCCAAGTGGCTCCTTGCTCGAGGACCGAGACGCTGCTTTATGCTCTACGCTCTCCGAGGAATGGAGGGCTTTAGCAGTGCTCAACGAGCACCCTGCTGGGACGGGTTTTGTGAGGTGCCCAACTTGGCAAGTTGGTCGGCCAGGTGTTTGTTCTTCGGGCACGAAGGACTTCAAATTTCAAGTTCCTTTCCAACTTCCTCACCTCGCCAGTAACGCGCCATTGAGTCATCTGAGCATCAAACTCCTTGTTAACTCGGTTTACGCACCAACCGCGAATCCCTTTCACGTTAGTCGTCTGACCCCAAGCGCAGAGCATGCCCGAGTCCGCCAAGAGGCCTTCATATTTCGCCGTTGTTCGTCGCATGAAGTGTAATTGTATGACGATCGAGTTGTTCTCCGCGAGGAGAGGTCAAGACAACTCCGGCCCGAACGCCAAGGAACGCGAGCCGTCAAGAACATTGTCCAATGGGGTTCTCGGTGCCCGCCTTTTGTTCGGTCGGGGATTCGCCCACTCACCACGAAGTCCGCCAAGATTCGAGAATTGATCGCCGTCGGGCGATTTAACTTGAGGTCAAATTTCGAGCTCAATTGCCCATTTGGCGACGCGCCCGAGGCGCCGGGTTTTTGAGGATTTCTCTCACGAAAGCTGGTCGGGACCGTGATTGGGTGAGCCAAGAAATAGTGGCGAAGTTTTTAGAAGCCATGAGGAGGGAGTGAAGTTTCGACTCGGTAACGCCCCTAGGTCCATGAAGTACCTCGCCACGAGTAAATAGGCCGCTGATTTCTCAAGGCCGGCCACGCAGCACGGCGCCATCGCTGGGGAGGCCGCCAAGTAGAGCAACAAAGGCCCTGCCCCGGGGTGACTAGGACAGGCGGGCTCGATAGATATTCTTTGAGCTTTTTAAAGGCATCGTCGGCCTCCTTGGTCCGCAGACGAAACCGCTGTGTTTAAGCAAGGCTTTGAAGAAAGAAGTCCGCGCCACCTAGTCGGGAGATGAAGCGGCTAAGGGCCGCCATCCCACCAGCTGAGCGATCGAACTTCCTTTACATTCGGCGAGCTCAGATCCTTTCGACGGCCGATCTTTTCCGGTTGGCACCGATACGGCCGACCCGATGACGATCCGAGCACCATGCCCGTGTGTACACCGAAGACACATTTCTCCGGATTCACTTTTATCCGATGTTTTCTTAAATTACGAAGGTTTCTTCGAGGTCCCAGATGTGGGCCTCGGCTAAAGCACTCTTGACGACTATGTCGCCTACATAGACTTCTAGGTTCCTACCGATCCGGTCGGGAAGGTCTTCGTGATCAAACGCTGGAAAGTGGCCCCGCTTTTCGTGACCGAAGACATGGTCGTCGTAGCGTAGGTGCCAAGGGGTGATGAAGGCGCTTTCTTCATCCTCCCGCGACAGTCGATTCGATGGTACCCGGAGTATGCGCCCAAAAACTCATCACCATTAAGCCGCCGTCGATCGACTAACCGATCTATGCGGAGGGGAAGTTGTCCTTGACATGAGCCGTTGATGTTGGTGTGATCGACGACATCCGCCACTTTCCGCTTCTTCTTCCCGACCACGATCGATTCGCCAACCACCAGAGTGCTCGACTTCTAACGGCGGCCTTCAACAAATTTTGTCCACCGCTTCCTTGATGACATCGACCTTCCATTGCGGAATCTCCGGCGCATGGCGACTGGTTTTTACCAGTCGAATCGCCACTGCGGCTCGATCACCTCCTTGGGACCCCGCATGTCGGACGGCTCCCATGCGAAGACGCCGGCGTTGTCGGAGGAAGGTGACGAGCTCGCCTTCCTATTTTGGATCCAGCGCCCCGACGCGGACCACCTTCGACGGGTCCTCGCCGGAGATCGAGATGTTTTTCGCCCCGCTTCCCGAGGCCGAGGACAACCTTGGGCCGAGCGGACTTGTGAAAGTTTTGCTCGCCCGCATTCGTGAGCCGCCGACCGTGGTCGCGCCATTTCGCCAGACTCAGTATGCCTTGTGGTTGCCCCCGACGGTGATCACCCTTTCGCCCCGGGAGCTTGAGGCGGATACGCGTGGTGCGAGTCGCCATGAACTTGGCGAGGGCCGCCGCCGAGGATGGCGTTGTAGGCCGACTCAAGTCGACTACCTCAAAGGTGACCAACTCAACCGAAGTTGCTTTGCCGCCGAAGGTCACGGCAGACGATCCGCCCGAAGCGGGTCATGGACGTGTTCGGATGATGCCGTGGAAGGGCATAGCGATGTTTTTAATCTTGGAACGAGGGATTTGCATCTCGCCCAAGACCCGGCGAGATCAGTCCAGAGCGCTTCCATCGATAAGCACCCGCCGACCCTTTGTGTTATCGATGGTCGGGCAGAGCACGAGGGGAGTTTCGGGCTTTGTCATTCCCGAGGACAGATCCTCCCGGAGAAGGAGATGGTCGCTTCGACCATCTGTTGCTCGAACCGAGCCGCCTCGGTCCATGTGGCAGACTCAAGCAGGCCGCTGCCTTCAACTCGTCGGAGGCGAGGTCATGACCTCCAAGATCACCGCAATGTGGTGACTCGGCCTGCAGATTTTTCGCTTCTCGCCGCAGGCGGTCCGGAAGCGGGGCTCGACTTCCGGTCGGGCCCACCCTTCCCAAGATCCGGAGGACGGCACGGGCCCCGTCCGCTGTAGAAGTCTTCGCCGAGCGATCCAAAGCGGCAGCTATGAGGTCGTGTCTGCAGCACTTGGTGCAGCAGATGGTTTACCGCTCGAGGGTCCCCGAGGTCCATGCTTCGTCTCGGTCTGCCGATCGCCGACCGCCCACCTTGCCCGGGAAGGCCGAGGCTTTTGGCTTCGTGTCTGTGGAGACGACGGCTCGGGATAGCGCCACCAATTTGACGCTTTTTTTTCTTCTTGGCCTTCTTGTCGGACTTTTTTGTCCGAAGATCCTGAGTTCGCCGCGAGGCGCCGTCCGACCCAAGAAGCCGCTTCGCCCACGGCCTCCTCGGCGTTTATGTAACGCCCGCCGCTGGAAGAGCTCACCGCCGAGGAGCCGAGTATATCTCGAGGTCCCGCGAAGCGGACGTTTTGACGCCGGTGAAGGCTTCGACGATCGCTTGCTCGATGTTCTAATCGTGTTCAGATCCGATGAACCTTCGAACGTAGTCCCGAGGCTTGCCCTCCATCTCGACCACCTGCTTGAGGTCTCGCGGCCTTCTGGCGGGGACAAGACTCATGAAATTACCACAGGCCTCGCATGATTGGACCCAACAGGATGGAGCCTTCCGCTGGTTGAAGAGCCATGTCCGAAGGGCCCCTCCAACACGCGGGAAATAGTTCACCATTACCCTTCATCACCGCCATGCCGCGGACGGTGGTAGCATATACCGAGAGGAATTCGTCCGGTTCGGGTCCCGCCGAATCGCTCTATGTGCCCCGGTTTGAATTTGGGGGCTATGCCGCCGGAGGGCGCGGAGAAAGCGGGCACCCGTGGTTTACCCGCTGCCGCATCCATGAGCGCCACGCCTCACGCCCCTCGGAGGGGACCGAGACGCGAGAAGACGCTGCCGCGCCGAGCGCCGGGGTATCCGTAGGGTTTCCCGAGTGGCGCGGGTCGGCGCTGCCGCGAAGCCTCTCGACCGACTCGGGGTGGCCCTGCTCTCGCCGGAGTGGCGAGCCGAGGCGCTGCCGTGGCGACAGCCGCTTTGTCGAGCATTGCTCGAGACGCCACCGTGATGGCGAGATGCGGTCATTCCTCCGCCGATCAAGGTCCCGACGGAGGTCGTGACGGAGTAACTACCCTCGGGGTTCGGCTTCCTGAAGCACCGAGTCGGCAGACGAGGAAGATCGCCGCCAATCGCTTCCAAATTTTTCGCCATGGCTACGCTTAGCTCGGCGGCTCGGTCGAAATCAGTCGGAGGTCACGCACCACGCGGTGTGTGGCCCGAGGCGCTGGCGACTCCTACCGACGGACGGAGGAAAGGACGGAGGTGGCGACTTTGGCCGAGGGGAGCGAGAGTGGCCGGGCGCCGCCCCGGTCATCGCGATGGGTTGCCGTGGCTCGGCCGACGAAGTCGCCCGGCCAGTTCGCATGGGCGCCCAAGCGGCGACGCGAACTCGCCCTCCCGAGGCGCGGAGCAGGACGCCGCCGTTGTCCGCCATATGGGCTTCAGCGGGAATGCCGCATGAGGGTGTCATGACCGTATCCTCGCGGAGACCGCTCTCGTGGTCGGAGTCGAGGATGTCCGGATATCGATTCTTCGCATTTAACCGACACCTTCACATATGGTCGGTGTCTCTGCTCCCAGAACTCTGAATCGGAGAGGTTCGAACGATTCAACCCACTCACCCACGGGCGGCAGACATCCATAGGGAGAGGACTCGCCATGGCGTGTCCTTCCGGACGATAACTGGGCGACCTCAGATCGACCAATATTCGCCCAAGTCGCCGAGGTCGCCGGTTAATATCTTGGTTGTCCCGAGAGTTCGCCATTCTTCAAGGACCTTCGCCGCAGAAGTCGATCCGATCCCCACGGACGGCGCCACCGCTTCGGCGATTGGAGTACGGGCCCCGGCACCGAAGCTTACTTGTTGAGAGCGAGGATCAACCGCCTCTTTCATGGGCGTCGGGCTTTCAAGAAGACGAACTTCGACGGTGGCTATCAAGAGAAGGCACGATGATTTTTGGCTGGTTCGCCCTCGAGCGGAGGTAATGTTTCACGCCCAAAGGGTATCTATATGAGGGATCAAGAGGTTACAAAGGGATGAGTTTCTTGTGGCGAGGGATGAGCTTTGGCCCGAATGCGGGTCGAGCTCCCACGATGTACGTGTGTATTTTCCGATAGTCGAATCCCCTAGATGTGCAAATGACGTAGTCTATTTATACATGGACGTAATCGGTTTTTCTAGCGTTGAAATCCTATTACCTAGCGGTATGATGATTGTCCTCCTTGTCCGGTGGTCCAAGCATGTCTTCTCTTGCGCCATCGCCATCATTCTTCGCCTTACGGGAAACGTGGGAGCAAGAGTTACAAGACGGGTTGGTGGTCGCAGCCCCTCGCGGCACTGCCTCAGACGGTGTCGAGCATTTAATGCAGCGGGGGAATCCTTCCTTGGTCGGAAGGAGCCGCCGGACCCGGTCCCAACAGATTAGTGCGTGCCCGAGCCCCGGCAGGACTCCTTTGAAGTAGACCCTTGCTCGGGAGAGGGCTGTTTTGTTTTTTCGTTTAGCGTGTGACTATCCGAACGTCACCCTAGGCCCCCGTCAGCAATAATTAATGCTCAATCTGCTTAGAAACAGTTTTTGACGCCCTCGCAATAGTTAGAGACTGCCTCTAAGCAAGAGAGAGAGTGTTTAGAGGCAGCTTTAGAGCTCTAATGTGGATACCCTCCAAGTCACCGCCAACACAGTTATACTTGTTTGCTCCATTTTTCATTGTAGATTTGTATATCTTATCACTCTATTACCTTTCTGCTGGAAAAGTATAGCCTTTTTTTTTTTGTGTGTTTGCTGTCTAATTTGCATTTTGTAATCTAGATGGCCATGTTGTTTATTCATGTATCCCTGTTTCATAGAGAATTGTACCATTGAAATTCTTATTCATCTACGAGGGTGACAAAGGTAGTACACAGATATGGAATATACAAATGATCACCACATTTCTAAGGATTGTTCTATTTGGGCTCATAATTTGACTTACTTATATCGATAAGTCACGAAAAATTTCTCGACTTATCTCGACTAATATTGACTCATCTGATTTTTTTATTACTTTTTGAACTGCTTATTTTTATCTCAGAGGCTAGTCTAAAAGCTCCCTAAATCCTAAATTTCAAGGCCATCCGACTCTCGAGGCCACCTCGGGAAATTCTCGAAGTTGGAGATAAGACAGATAAGTCACAGCTTATGAGCCCAATAGAACACCCCCTAAGATACATGCAAGCATTAAGAGATTGTCTAGTTTATCATAGACAGCTCTAGAAACTACATGTCATATGTGTTAACTACATGACTATCTATAAGTTACATGGCAACTTATTATAAACAGCAATGGTGTTAAAGTTCTAGCTAGAAGGAAGCAAGACAAGGATAAAGATAAAGAGCTTTATAATAGTTTAATCCCATAACATCTAAGGAAACATAATGCATATATAGCCTGTTTAAGACAAATTTTCAGCTTCCACCAAAATTAGAGAGTTATGAAGACTTATTCCTATTCCGTAAATTCATGAAGTCAAGTCATCAAGACATCGAGGATGTTTAGGTAATCATCTTATTTATATTTTAAACTAAAAATATAAACTTAAGTCACTTTATTTTAACCTATAAACTCCATATTTGAGGTGGAACTAGGAGCTGGAGCTAGCCGTGCCAAACGGGGTCATACACGGTAACTATTTATCTAGGATCCGATCACATCCCACTTGAAATTGACAGTCGTGCATGATATATACAAACAACCAAACAGTGTAATGACAAATGGGATTAGACCCTCGCATGGTGCAAGCAAACGCTTTTACCCTATTAATTAGTTGTTCATCAAGATGGCAGTTGACTATACTCGGTCAATTTATTGTGAAGCTATATATTTTCCTCGTCAATTCAAGCGTGATGAGCACAACCTACACAAAAGTCAAAGGATGGAAATTAGAACACCATAACACACTACTTGTTTTTCGGTTAGTTGGTATGACCACACGGGAAAGAAAGAACTTAATTTGGTCAATTCAACACCAGACGGTCCTCCATCTCGATTTATGAGTTGCACTCGTTTTTTCCTTGACTCCATTTCCCCGTTGGGACCATATGCGAGTAAAACAAGTCAACCCATATTTTCATTGTTTTCTCCTAAGCATACGTTTTGTTAAGGAAATAGAGTGGATGCGATGAATTCCGAATCTTAAATTCTTAATCAGGAGTGTTTGCCTTCTAGATCACAATCCTTTTCAAGCATAGTGCGAAGCACGATTGATTAGAGCTAATTAATATTCTCTGAAAAATCAGTAAAGCTAACTCACATATTGCGGGAATATTCCTAACCGAAACGTCGATGGGAATCAAGCATATATATGACCTTTTGGCTCTTGATAGATAGGACAGTAGGAACGATCTTGACCACTAATATGCGTCACTTGAAATTATTTCATAGGCAAAACATTAACAAAGAAAATGAACTAAAACATAGGTAGGTTATGCGTGGCTACCTTTGGTTCTTATTAGTGCTCCCCTTCCATTGTCTTGCAATCTCTAAAAGGAGGATTTCCTCTGGATGGCAGCTAGCCAACTAGCTAGATCATTTTTAAGAGGATTCTAGCAAGTGGCAAAGGCGTGCACTTGAGAAAAAGAAGCCCATTCTATTCTATCATTAGTGAATTTTGTGGTAACATATATATGTTCTACATGCGTAGATCATGCTAAGACCATGATACAAAAGCCATAATTATAATTTCGCTACTGTTAAACCGATTTCCCCCCTTTATCGGTTCACGCAACAAATTGCACCAAGGGTGACGCCGAGCATGCAACCCTTTGTTGTTGTAAGGTGCGACGCACAGTCTTATCGTGTGTACTTGCAGTGATTTTGAGAAAAATTCGTGTGTAGACGCATAACATGTGTACTATTAATAAAGCATTACAACTTACGGTCATTGACTGTCATTAGTAAATTTTGTGGAAACATATATTTGATGTCGTACTTAGATCATGTTGGGACCAAGATACAAAAGCCACGACTGTATTTTGGGTTAATTACATTCACACTACCGTAAAATTTTCGGTTTCAAGAAATATCATTAAAAAGTCGGTATTCACAAGCATGCTATCATAAAGTAAGATTCTTCACAGATATGCCGATATGCCACTTGACTTGACGGATCTTACGTAATTTTTAGGACCAAAATACTCTCACTGCTTCCTGCCTTCCCCTCCTCTTTTCTCTTTCTGCCTCCCCTGCATTTGCTACAGCCCTAGCCCAAGCAAAAACAAGAGAGAGAGGGCGCTGTTGGGCCCCACAACGATGGCTTGTCAATGGCCCCGTTCTTTGTAACGGACCGCCGGCGGCCGGCGGTTCGCTATAGTAAAATTTTTTTAGATTATTTAAATTTTTTCTAAAAACTTATAAAATTGCTACAGTAAAACTGCCAACCGCCAGAAACCGCCAAAAGAAACAGAGCCAATGTCTGGCTCACTGGAGATGGGTAGAAAAAGGGAAGTGGCATATTTAGGGTGAATTTGAAAAAGGCATGAGGTACCAGAAAGTCTACTATAATATAATTGTCATAGTTTGCACTTTACAATGGCATCCTTATGAATACAAATATTATAATGGTATTTCTATGAACCGAAAACTTTGTGGTGGCATAAATATAATCAACCCGTGTTCACTATTGGTTAGGTATTGTTTGGAAAGCAAAGATCCCCTTCAAACCCATGCGATGGATGAAATTTTAAACTAAAATTTCTACCAAACTACTCCCTCAGTTTTTTATATAGAGCGTATTTTGATTTGATAAAATCTTTGAATGATACTTTGACCGTTAAAATTCTCTTATTATATATTGTCAATTTATACAAAATAATATTGTATCAAAAATTGAAATACAAATCTATGCATACGTCTTTTGTACACTAAATATGCATATAATTTGACTAATTATTGATCAAAGTTTATAAAGTTTGTTTTTTAAAAAATTAAAATACGTGTTATAAAAATAAAGAGAGGAGTATGTGGATCGAGGAGATCCCTACTTTCCCAAAGTAACTCCTAAACTGTTTAAGAGCATCCGTACCAGAAACCTTATAGTAGTGTAAAAAATAGAGTTTTACATATAGAGTTTCTGGTGGAGGGAAAGAATCTTTTAGAGTATAGTATAAAGTGTGAAGAAATTTTAGAGTAATGGAAAGAGAAAATAGAGTAGAAGAGAGAAAAATAGGGATAGAGTTTCTGGTGTGGATGCTCTAAGGCAACAAATTGCATGCACTACTTTCACCGCCGAATATGCGAGCCTTCTTTGCAACTTACCATGTGTACCCGTAGTAATTTCTACAAAAAATTCGCGTGTACACTGTACCCGCTCGACAGGCCAACCAAGGCAAGCCGAAGCAATCAGAGCGTGGCGCCGTAACGAAGAGCGTGCTACGGCCACATGGCCTCGCCGTTTCTCTCGGGCGCGCCGGATTGCGGCGTTGCGCTCTCGTAATCTGCGAGCAATCGCAGCCTCGCAGCGCCACCACGCACACGCAGGCGCAGTAGCTCCCTCTCTCCCCCCTCCTCTCTCCTTCCCCCTCCTTCTCTCTCCTCTTCCTGTGGGGCGAGAGGGATGGTCGATGGATGGATAGATAGGCACAGGTAGACAGGACAAAGATCGGAATTAGTCACGCACCGAGAGGAAACCAACCAGGGAAAAAAGAAAACATTTTCTCTCTCTACCTCCTGTTTCTTCTTCCTCTCTCTCGGTCGCGTGTTCTTGTTCTTGCGTGACCCTGGTGAGATGAGATGAGATGAGGATGGTAATGTCAAATCCTACCGAGTCTCTGGCGAGTTCTTGCGTCTGGGTGTGGGCGTGTGGCAATCTGTAGCCTTTTGCTAGCTGTTCTTTCTCCTTTTTTTTTTCCTTGGTCCGTGACGGAAGAACTGAATCTAATCGAACCGAAACAAGAACGTAATTAATCAATCGGGGAGGAGGAAAGGAGGGATTTTGATTGGTTGTTGGGTGAGTCCGATCGGCCCGTTGGTCATCGGCGATGGCGCCGGTGTCGATGGACTACTGGCTCGGCTTCTTCCGCGGCGCCGGGGAGAACATCTTCGACGCCATCGACGCGGCAATCACCGTCGCGGCGTCCGACCACCCCGCGGCGCTCCGCGCGAGGCGCGACGCCATCGCCGAGCGCCTCTTCACCGCGCTGCTGGTCTCCGGGGCTCCGGGGCCGGCGGCACATCCGCCCGCGGGGGGTCCCGCCGCCGAGGCCCCTCCGGCTCAGCTGCTCCCCGAGGGGGCCGCCAGCGTCCCCAGCCTCTGCAGCTCCGACCGCACCGAGGCCATAACTGACGACGGCGCCCCCCGCCGCGACGACTCCGTCGCCGCCGAGGCCGAGCGCATCAAGGCCATCCTCCTCAACAACCAAGAAAAGGTTATCATCCCTCCTCATCCTCGCCGCCGCCGCCACCGCCACCGCCACCGCCCGTACCTCTGGTTGTTCGTTGCTAACTAGTACTGAATCTGTTCTGCTCCGTCGTTGCAGTCGGAGGCGTCGTTGCTCGAGCTGCTCCGGCGGCTGGAGCAGTTGGAGTTCACGGTGGACACCTTGACGGTGAGACGAGAACCACCGCCCCCGTTGATGATTCATCCATGCTTAGCTCTTGCTTCAAGCGTTCTCGGTTTGCTTGTTGACTATTGTTCATGCTGAATCGCCTGATAGGTCACTGAGATTGGGAAGGCTGTGAGCAGCCTCCGGAAGCATACCTCCAGGCAGATTCGGCACCTCGTCCGATTGCTCATCGAGTACGTCCATGCCTTTCTTCTTGAAAACATTTGGGTGGTGTTTCTTGCGGTACTAAACATTCCTTGACATGTTTGACGTGAATTGCAGGGGTTGGAAGCGCATAGTTGATGAGTGGATGAGCAGCCGAGACGCCGCCATTGTAGGTAGGTGGAAAGCAAGAACAGCTCGTCATTTCGAGTTCTACCCTCTGTGTTTGTTATCAATTCGAGTACTAGACTGCTGGTTGACGGTTCTGCAATAATTCACAGATCACACCCCTCAGTCTATGCATCCTTCCGGCCTAGGGCAGGAAGATCGAGGGCTCTCTTCTCCTTCTATGGACGAGGGCGCCCTCTTCGCCACGCCGAGCTCTTCCATCAGGCTGTCCGAGGTAATTGGATTTTTCGCACGAATTAATCGATTCACCTCCTCTGCAATCACACATGGTTCATGGTATGATCTGACACGACTCCATCTGGGCGTTTCTCAGGGAACCCCGGGTTCCAACTTCTTTGATGGAATGGATGATGATGGAAGTGAGTGTTCAGGCCCTCAATCCCCCTGTGATGGTTCTTGGCTTGGCTTTGGTTTTTTACATCTCTATTGTTTTGTGAATTATTTCCTACAGATATCAGGAACAATGGTGGCAGGGACAGTGGACGGCGGTTTCCGGTGAACCAAGAACAAGTTAGAAAACCACCAGCAACGGGTCAGCGCTCTGATCCAGAGCAGAGCTGGAGGCAAGAACAATCTGCAACGAGGCAGTCACGCCCTCAGGAACTGACCAATGGACAGACGAGAGAGCAATTTATTGCGGCTATGCTTGCGAGGCCCTCAAATGCAGATTCAGGTCCTGGGAGACCTCAGGCGAGGCCTAAGCAGCATCAAGATGCCTCCCCAGCTCAAGGCAGAGCTCAACCAACGCCATCTGATGTGAGCATACCGTGCTGTCAACGAAATATACATGCTTGTTTGATTGATGGAAATGTTGTTTCGGTCTGAATTTTTTGCTTCAACTGCTTGTTAGAAACCGTTGAGCCACCATGATGAGAACTCAGTTCGAGCAAAGCTAGAACTGGCAAGGAATGCAAAGCTAGAACAGGCAAAAAGGAAGCTTCAGGAAGGCTACCAAGAATACGATTACAGTATGTGCTCAATCACAAAAATAAGTTTGTTGTTCATTTTGGTAGAATTTTACGTGAATAACTAACTCCACTTTTGTGCTTGAGTGTTACTGATGATTAGTCATTATCTTAAATTCTCTTTCTTGAACCAATGCAGCAAAGAAGCAGAGATCTATACAAATGGTGGATCAGCAAGATATACCGAAGCAAGGGAACCGGGTTTGGCAGCCTAATGGCAAGGCAAGGAATAACATCATCAACAACAACAACAACCGGAATTGGTCAAGATGAGGCGCCAATCCCATTCACCACCAATGATCCTATGCTGCCATCTCCGGATTCCGGTCAAAATTTTCTCCCTTTATTCGCCTTTCGTCGGCTAAATTTTAGTCCAGCCCAGTACATAAACAGCAATAAGGCTTTCACCGGTGCCGCACAAACAATCGCGAGAGCTGCATTGCATATTTTTGCAATGCTCTCGGTCCCTTGCAGAGCTGCATTGCTCATGGCTGCTGGCTTGCTTTCCCTAGCGTTTTGTCAAACTTGTAAAGATAGTAGCGCGATGCTGAGAGTTTGTGTTTCTGAATTCTAATACAGATTCTGATCTTGAGCCCCTAAACTGCCTGACTGCTTCCTCGGTTGGGACGCAAAATGCTTTCTACACTGCCATCGGAATGAGGATGTTCTCTGCCTGCTTTGGGCGGCCTCTGCCTGCCCCTGCTTTTCAGGCTCAAAAGACCTTTCTGGCTGGGGTCTTTGTGTGTCTTTTCGCTGAATTCACCGTGGCTTGTCCCCTGCAAACACTTGAACTAGAATGGCAGGAAATCATGGCCACAGGTGTGGTTCCCTTTGTGCCTGCCAGTATTGTTTCGACCATCTCTAACAAACACTTTAAATTTCTTCTCTATAACACTATTTTTTACACGTTTTATTTATTTTCTAAATTTTTTTTATAATTTATGCTATGTTCTAAAAGATTCATTCTCTCCTAGAGCTTTTCTATCTCTAGAATGTTAGATTAACAGTGTTTTTAAGGTACTATTGGAGATACTTTAACAAGGCTACAAACACAAAATTCTCCGGTTTTTACTTAAAATGTGTGTAAGGCCAAGGGTTTTAAGCACACCTTTATTTTCGGATTTACTACTAGTGATGTAGTTTTACTTACTAAAGCAGAGAGAGGAGAAGAAATCCCCGTTCTTGCCACATCAAACGCAGGAAAAAGAGAGATCTACCATGTTGGTTATGGGAAGTCCGGAGTACGATAGATTAATTAGATGTGCAAGGGATTTCTTAAGATACATCCAAATTATTTTAGAGTTTATTTTATTTTATTTAATCATACGACCCAGTGATTTCTCTTATACCTATAGGGTAGGGTAAAAGAGTTGGATACATGAGTTATTGTAGTCGTGTATAAAATGCATTTGTATTTTAGAGTTGGCCAGCCGGTTTACCTCCTTAGAAGGATTAGCTAAATCGCTAGAAACCGAAATCTGAGAGATTGTAGAAGCAATTTTAAAAAACTGGTCCATTTCATTTAACTCGGTTTTAAGGCATTCAAGAAACTGTTTCGAAAAATTAAAGTGTTTTTGATTTTTTTAAAAAAAACGTCACGATTAAACTGCTGATTTGTTCAGACGCTACTCTCATGCTAGGTCCAAACGAAATGAATGACCTAGAATCGCTCAACAGAATTGGGCAATTTGGTCGCGCTGGTGAAGCGAAGCAGGCTGCTTTGTGTGAACACCATAAACTATGGCGCGGGCGCGGCCATCTTAAAAAAAAAAAAAAAAAAAAACCTGGCGCGGCCGATTCGAGTGTGAGCCTGACTGTCTGGGCCCATCTCCTTCCCTGCCGTTCGTGACACGTAGCAAGCGTCGCTCGTGCCACTGCCGCGTGGGCCCCGAGCCTCCAGGGACCGCGTGGTCCCCGCCTATCCGCGTGACCGGCGCCCCGCACCGCGGGTGCCCCACCCGAGGCAGGTTTAAAAATGGAGGGAACGGAGGGCATTGGCCTCGAGGCGCCCGAAGCGCTCGTGGCGCTGGAGGCTACGGGGGGCGCGGGATCCTCTGCGCCGAGAAACCCTGCGGGGCTCGCTACCTCGGGACACACGACACGCGTGCATTCCCAAGACGATTTTTCTTTTTTCGTAGAAAGGCAGGTAAAAGTTTGCGGGCGTCCAAGTCAATCTCAGTGCGTGACGGCGTAGCAGAACGCACTAAGAAAATGGAGGATTTTTTTTTGTTAATTATTTTCGCGTGCTCCGTACTCTCGAAGTCGTCGACCTGATGTGCGTGAACAAATCAGGTGTATTTTCGCCGCTTAATAAGCACCGGGTTTCCCTTCCAATCATCTAAAGCCGATACGCAACCATATTAGAATGCGATTAACCGAGCGGTAGCGTGTATCAGCGTCTCAATTTCCTACTAATTATATTTGCGCCTATCTGTTTTAAATATCGGAACCATGCAGTGATGCTGCGGTCCAGAGCTAACGATCGAGTAGCGACCACCAAATCACTGTACGCGTCACGAATCCAATCCGCTCTAATCTACTCCAATTTAATTGTACATTAACTTCCACGGAGAAAAACCGGGCGCTAAACGCAACCGTTTGTGTGATACCGAATCGGAAGTTTTATGTCAGTATCGATCTGCAGCCCCAGATTAAAGACAGCGGCAGTACAAACCGACTAGATCGTGAGTTCCTTTCTTACAGCATCTACAGTGAACTATAAAAAAATTCATACGTATCATTTATGGATTCCTAAGAGCATCTCCAATGGTATAGCCAACAATTAGTTATAAGAAATAGACATGTCATCTATAGATAGTACTATATAGCCAACCTCTCCAATAAACTATCTATAGCATAGTCTATAAAATTATTATGGCCCCACATGTAATAGAGCGCATGCATCTTCAAATCAGTTATAGACTGACTATAAGTTAGTAGATAGTCTTTATCTCTCTCCTCCTTAACTCTCCTCCACATAAGCAAAAAATACTAAGTTGACATCCTTATAGCTAGCTGACTAAGCACCATTGGAGATGCTCTAATAGGACTAGCTATAGGATAATCTCAAAAATAAATATGGGTCCACATATAATAGGCTGCAAGAATCTTGGAATGCGTTATAAACTGATTCTTAATAAGAACAGTTCCAATAGGCCACGTATGCAATATCTAAGCAGTTTCCATACTATGTCACATAGGCAAAAAAAACTAATATAGAGGATCATTAAAAGAAGAAAGTGATGTCCCATGCAAGACATCATTTTTTTATTAGATCAAGACGTATAGACACTACAAAAGTGCCACTGGGACTCTAACAATTTTCTGGCATGTGCATTAGTGGTCTACTTTGGATTTCCTGCGCCATACGAGATCCAATTTGATGATATGTGTGGCTCTGCTCACACCGGATCACAGCACATGCATGAGTAATGATTTTGGATTACTAAACATACACGCTATCTATTAGAGTATCTCCAATGGCGTTGGCTATAAGAAAGTGCCATGTCATCTATAAATAGCAAATAGTCAACATCTCCAATGGTGCTAGCTATAACATTGTCTTTAACATTAATTTAGACCCCACATGTAATAGTATGCATCCACCTTGTAATTCGTTATAGCCTGGCTCTTAGCTAAGAGACAGCCTCTATCTCTCCCATCTCCTTCTCTCCTCCACATAAGTAAAAAGCTGAGGTGGATTTCTTATAGTCAGCTGAGATGTCCCCATTGGAGATGCTCTTAGAGATTTGCTATAGACATCACATAATAAATATTTTATCTCTCCTCTCCAATTCTCTAGACATTGCTATACATACTACCCATTGGGACTACCCTAAAGAGTTATTCGCTCTCTTATTTCCTTCTCTTATCCACATACACAAAAAGCTGAGTTGTAATTCTTATAGCCAGCTAAGCTAGCTTATTAAAGACAGCAGCAGTAGAAACAGAGCAGATCATGCGTTCCTTTCTCAAGGCATATACAATGCTAAAACCATTGTTGTGTCTATAGCAAGTTGCCATGCCATGTATGTAAAATCTTGTAAGCAACTCATATAATGGGTATAGACAACGATCTTCTATATAGCTAGCTTCTTCACACTGACAACTTGTCTTGCTTCACGTGCTACAGTCAACTACGGAATTACAGACAGCTCAATCTCTATATGCATTCTCTCATCCACATTACAGAGCTTATAGACGACTTATACACAACTGAGGTGAAGCATTATACATTCTCCTCGTACTTCGTAATCGTTGGAAAAACCTTGATACCGGGTGTAGTGCGAAGGATTTCACTAGAACATAGTCTTTCAATCTCACAAGAACAATCACATACACATAGAAATGTGAGAAAACTTCTCCTTTTTTTTTCTTTCTTTTTTTCTAAAAACTATCAATACCTTGTACAAGCCAACATGTGTTATGGGGTCCCTCAAATAGCTGGTCCATCTGTTTTTAATAGTATTGAACTATTGATTCATTTCGTTCTTTTACCGTACATTGTAAAGGTCAGTATATTTAGATTCGACCGTTTACTTAGACTAATTATACTAACATACATGTCGTTTAGACTTAAATATCTAAACGGTTGGAAAGCAGGAAATAAATGACCCATATTCCATTTAAGGTATCCTAAAGAAATGCTTTTTTTTAAAAAAAAAAAAAAGAGAAGTCGGCAAAAGGCGGGCATGGGCAGGCACATGACGTCGGCGGCGGTGGACATCGGAGTTGGTTGGTGGCGGCTGTACGTTTCTGCTCACCGGCAGGCATCAACTCGAGTCGAGTCGAGTCGAGTCGACGGAAACCTACTCATTCCGCGGCTGAGCAGCCTGTCACCTTCCGCGGCGACAGCTCTGCCGGCCATGTCTTTTTCTCTCTCTCTTTGGGATCTCTGGTTCAATCTGAATCTGGTACGGGGATTAACTTAGTTTTGATTTACAGGTTGCGGCCTGTGTTTCTTTCTCTTTGAGCCGAGCATTTCGGGATCTTCAAGTGGTTTGTAAAGTTTTTTAAATGTTGTTTTCTGAAAGCTCTTAAAACCCAACTGAATTAAACATTTCAACTTTTCGATGCAGTTTCGGAACCTACAATTTCAACCTAGCCATTCAATCACAAGGCGAACTAAATATGGTGTCAGGACCGATTTTACTAAATCAAACTATGTGTCAACGGTATGAGTCCTAAGGGTCAATGCTCATATCCACAGTACAACAAAGATAAAGTATCAATACCAACGCTACATTAACTAATAAAATAAATCAGAGTGCGGCAAAGCCATTTATTACAATAGTTCATAACATCAAGTTCTGACTAATTCAAATAGAAGGCAAATAAAGATAATATCCCATCACGGTCACAGGCACACACTGAACGGAAAGCAACTAATAGTCTAGGGCACCCTCTAGAAAATCAGCATACTCGTACTCCTGTCATGCTTGTGGAATAAACGTATCGAATAAAAACCGAGACTAGCACACGAATACTAGCAAGTCTTTCTTGGGAAGGGTCAAGTCAAGGCTCATCCTAGAAAAGGTAAAGGTTTATTTGCATAAAAGCATTTTACTATCGGTAAAAAGCATTTAAGAAATAAATAAATAATAAATGGTTCTTATGATTAATCTTAATGGTACCATTAACATGGTATAATTCTCAATATCGGTGTCTCATGTTTTAAGTTCTTAACAACTCATCTCAACGTCTTAATATAGTTCTCATCTTGTTCTCATTCATCATAAATCATCTAGCAGCGTTGCACGCCCGAATAAACCTTACCCAAATCAAATTAATTAAAAGGTATAGCTACAATGTGAAAAACCACCAAGATGTTCATAACCAGGAGCACGACCATTCAAATAGGTTTACACTCTGCAAAAGTGGTACGCTTTTCCACAAAATATGATATTCTCCTGTCGGAAAGCATCATAACAAAACCTATTAGAAGACTAACCTCGAACTTGCCACGGTCATAATTGATACGCACACAAGTACCCTAGAATTCCTTCCAGACAACTACACCGGTGATGATGCATCCCTCGGGATCCCACCTATGATGCAAGTACGGTGACAATCCCGACGTTATTCTCCCTCTATATTAAGACACGTCCCATGCCGGGCTTGCGGTCATACGATAACTTCCCGGTTAAATCCACGTTCATTAGTCCTTAGAGACTAGAGCGTTAACTTAGGTAACCCGCCTTGAGTCAAATATTAGTTGGTCAAATTTTAAGTAAAGAGTGAACAAACCCACCTTAAACACTAAGTTCTTTATCCCTATACTTAGTTATCTCATAATTAGGTTCTTTAATGATAATCATAGGAGTAGATCACTCCTCAAAACTATCTATGCAATGCTAGTAATCTAATTCATATAAAACAGTAGCAAATTATAATAATAATATTATCCTAAGGCGTTTCATGGTAATGGGTGCATATTATACAAATAAACAACATGCACTAGGAATTTCTATGACAATATACGCATAATTTAAATAAATAGCAGTTTTGGCAAAAATATAGAAATTAGGATTCTAGTAGAAATACTTACCTTCCTGATCTTCTGGAACTTGCTAGACGTCAGCGGCGTTGAAGTGTTCTCTTTTATCGTCCACGCGACCTAGCGCATGCAAAACAAGAAAACAACAATAAATACGAGAAACAACAAATAAATTAAAAAATTATATATAAATTACAGTAAGTAGATATGAATTTTTTGGATTTTTAGGAACTGGAATCTTCGGATTTTGTGCTAGGATGGATTTAAAGCGAGAAAAGGAGCACTACTCACTGGAAATCCTGAAAATAGGGAAAACTACTGTAGCAACATTGGGCCGCACTGCTTCGTGGGCCGGCTCAGCTGAGAGGATAAGAGAGAGAGAGAGGAGGGCTTCGATGGGGGAGAGTGTGAGAGAGAGAGAGAAGGGAAAGGAGAGGGGCAGCGGGATTGAGCCTGACGAGCGATGAGGTCGGGCCCGGCGGGCGGCGCTTGCAGCGACCAGTGGTTGCACAACGCTGGGGAGGGCGGTGGCTCCATGCTGATGGCAGCAGAGGAAGAGAAACAGAGGGTGCTGTGGATGGCTTAGCCAAAGGTAGGTCAAGTCGATGAAGAGGGAAGCCACCTTGGTTCGGTACGACAACATGCAGCGGCGTCGAACTTCCTAGGCTACGGTGATGACTGATGAACAACGACGGCGATGGAATCCTTGCTTCGATGGTCAGCGATGAACAGATTGATTTCATGATGAGTTTTGGATAATGAGGAGATGGGTTTTGGGAAAATTGGGGAAATTTTGGGGGTATTTGTAGGTTTTTATAGTGGTGAGTTGGAGATGGGCTCGAATTGGGCTAAACAGGTCTGGGAGGGGTCAAATTGGGCTGGCCTAAGCCACGGCGGGTTTTAGGAGTCAAACTCTAATTGATTTAGAATTCAAAAAATTAAGGGTGAAATTTTTAGGATGTCACGTATGGCCAGTGAAAGGATTTTGCCGACAGCAAGCAAATCTAGCTAAGCTGCTAAAGCTAGTTGAATCCAAGGCTGGGTTGTTCTTTTTAGCTTCTTGTTTGCTGAAAAATTCAACTCTCGGTCTATTTTGTTTGACATGTTTTTTAAGGTTTTGAGACATGTCTTCAAGATTGAAAAAAACAGACTCAAAAACAAGGAATTTGCCTTTTTCAAAATGGAGATAAACAAATAAGTAGATAAGGCATAAGCAAATAAGCTGTAAAGAACAAATCATCATACAAGTGTGGTTGGGATTGAAATACTGGTGTTTGGGAGCTTCACTGGATGGTTTCGAGAAGTAAAAATATTCTCTTTCGCTATTTTTTAAATAATAAAAAAGTATACATGATTTTCGCTTCGACGCAGAAACATTGCAGCAATGTAACATGTGGATTCTTAGTATCATTTTTGTGACTTCGTGTCATCGCTTGCAAAGCTCGTACATGATCTTCTCCAATCGATCATGCATGTGTAGGGCAGGATTGGCACATGCAT
The DNA here is from genome assembly GCA_036346145.1 of Olyra latifolia. Taxonomy (NCBI): domain Eukaryota; kingdom Viridiplantae; phylum Streptophyta; class Magnoliopsida; order Poales; family Poaceae; genus Olyra; species Olyra latifolia. Next base: position 52,516,200 of record CM070529.1, on the reverse strand, counting down.
GAAACACGTGGCAATCAGCTATCAAGCTGTCGTGCCCTTTCTGTTTTTTTTTTTTGAGAAAGGGATAATATTATTCATTATAAGAGCCACTGATGGGCCTCGAGTTGGAATTTTGAGCCTCCACGATTATGGTTTGATGTTGATCCTTCAATTCCGCGTTCCTTTGTGGACGAGGCTGGAGAAGATGGTGATGTCGGCGGCGCTGGTGGCGGCCGGAGGTGGCTGAGTCGTCGGAGCCGAGAACGGAGATGGTGACCTTGACATTTTAGCACTAAGACCCTGTGAGGATAAAATTGTAATTTCGTTGTTGTGTAAGGGTCAATGTGCCCTTTCTGTTCTATAGGATGATCTACCCAAGCAAGCAACCAGCACCCGGCGTGGAACACGTGGTCCATGCCTTTTACGTGTCCAATTCGGACTCCCATCGAATGCTAGAAGCAGCAGCGCCACGTGGCATATCTACTTTACCTGCCTATGACGTGGCTCCCATTTGGTCACGCCAGCTCATTTCACCCAACTGGCTCGAAAGAATCAAGAATGGATATGCAGCAGCTGGTCGATATTGCAGAGCACTGCAATGCAAAGAGCGATCATGGTTCGTCGCAGCCCTAAACCGACAGCGAAAACCATAACTCCAATAATTTTGATTTTCGAAGGGACTGTGGTTGACTAATAACCAAACAACACTAAAGTCTGTTTGGCAACCAAGTATTTTTATAGTTTCGAGATAAAACCATAATTTCTAAAAATACTATGGTTTTCAAAACCATGAGCTGTTTGGATGACCAAAAAGTACTCCATTCTAAAACCATGGTTTAGTAGAAACCATGTTATTTTTGGAGTATTTGAAACTTCACTTCTAGCTAAAGTTTTTATGGTTTGGCTCTCACTAGCTCCTGTGTATTTGATCAATTTTACCATCCTAAAAACCATGTATCCAAACAGATGATAGTTTCAATAAATAACAGAGTTTAATAGAGTTTGGTGAAACATAGTTTTCATATGTACACAATTGTAAACTCTAGTATTACAAAACCATGATTTTTAAAAACCATGTATCCAAACAGAGCCTTATAAATTAGAAAACTGAAGGACTGTTTTTGCTTGTTATTGTAGCAACCCGTAAAAACCATGGTTTTAGCTCGGTTTGCCAACCGGTTTTGTAATTCCTAAGACTAAGGTCCTGTTGTCCTTATCTTATCAGACTTATTTAACTTATCTGCATTTTTACTTATTTTTATTTAAATTAAAAATAATTTGGTTTTTTGAATTTTTCTTATCTCAAAGATTTATCTAAAAGTTGTAAAACACAAATCCTCATAAAGTGGATCCGACTCTTGAAACTATCTCGAAAAGCTCTAATAATTAGAAGATAAGCTAGATAAGTTAAATAAATTAAGCTAAGGAGAACATGTTCTAAGAGTGACTAAATAATGGGGAACCCAGGTCAACATTGCATGCCTGCATCTTTTAGCTAGACTAGCAACCGGTTAACAATACGCGTGATGGATCACTTTATTTGCTTAGTCAATCATGTTTGGGAGTTTGGTATGATTTTGTCTTAGTATGTACGAAAATGGTAGGTGGTGGGACGAGATCGTGCGCGATTGAGCCTACGATACGGTACCCCTCCCTAAATCATAAATCTTTTGGTCAACAAAATTAGCTCTCTTTAATTTCCCCGCTGCATAAAAAAAAAGGACACAGTATATATAAACATCGCTACAAAAATAAGATATCGATATCGCAAATGCTCTCGTCAGCTAGCCACTTTAATAGTTTTTTAACACAGACAAATGTACGTAGCAGCAGACAACCAGAACCGAAAAAAAAAATCACGAAACAAAATTGTTTCATGGATAATAAAAAATTGTTTTAATTGGGAAAAAAAAAAGCGAGTGGGTCCCAAAGGGCGAGAACACCAACGAGACATGAGGTACCCGGCCCCACGGGCCGCCTCTCAGGAAATAATCATCGCGGCCCACCAGTAAAGGCCCCGTCCAACCGCAACGGAGAAACGGCCCGCCACTGCGTTCCGTCGCTGTCGCGAGAGCGACCGCTGCTCCTTCCCGGATCACCACCGTCGGTGCCAGTTGCTCGCGCGGCGAAGAGACACTACCCCTCGTGTACCGGATAAAGAACTTCTAGACGGCAGTGAAGCATGCATATTTGTTCTTAAAAAAAAGATTTTTTTAACGCGCACATAAACTGTTATGTGCCATATTTCACTAGGTCAAACAGCATGTAAATCCTCGATAAATATATTTGAACCGTGCATGTTTAGTCCTATCATGCAGCGATGTCTTGTCCCTCGTGTACCAGATAAAGAATTTCATGATTTTAGAAATTATTTCGATGACGGGATATAATTGTTTGTTCACCTTAACATTTCTTCCAATTTTTTAAATTTGTTTTTAATTTATTTGATTTTTATTTCAAATACTAAATTATGGAATTCGTAATTTAAAAAACTTGGTACACTGAGGTCCGAGCATAGCTCGGATGGCCAACTCGCGCTGCGTCGAGCGGCCGGCCGCGAGTTCGATCCCTGGGATCGTAACTCATGGGCCTCGCCGGTCGAATTTATTTCGGCCTAATAAAAAAAGTTGGGTACGCACACGCATGTGCCTCAACGCCAGTTGATTGTGTCTAGCGTGTGTTAGGAGTAGGACGCACACGTATGTGCGTGAGTGAGGTGTGCGTGGTGGAGTGAGTTTGTGTACGTCCATAATTGTACCCTCTCAAAAAAAACTTGGTACACTTATATTTGGCTTCTATTTTTCAAAAAAAAAATTAGTTTTTATTATTATGTTTACCCATATACACAAGAGGCATAATGCCATATGTCCTAAATGCAAAGTGGCATGCGACAAAAAATGGATTCGCTAGTACTGCATAGCATAGCCATCACTTTAACATTGGTCCGCAGCTAATTTTCCAAAAAGAAAACATCGGGAGGTGAAGCATATAATTGCTCGAAAGACCAAAGCAAAGATTCCTGGCGATGCATGTGGAAGATAATGTCCTGCGACTACTGGTGGACGGCGATTCTCCTGGGTGGATGGGTGGCGTTCGTGGCTGGCATGCGAGGAGGGAGAGCATCCATCATCCGGGCCGTCCGTGTACTGAGATCGGACGGCAGAGAGGCAGCCACCTGCTGCTCCGCTGCTTTTCCCCGACGAGACGAAGGTGCGCGCGGTGCTTTTGACTTGGGGTGGCTTGGGGGACGGTGACCACAACGCACGCACACAGCGGCCGCCGATTTTGGCGCCTTTACCCACCAACCAGCATTATTCCATGCACGCCATGTGATGCGGCGGCGTGGGGCCCAGCCCGGCCCGGCCCAACTATTCCTCAAAATCCAGTATCCTCAAAACTAGTTACTATCTTGCCCTAACTTAGAGCCTATTTCTTTCTGCGTTTGCTTATAAGCTAAAAATTTGTTATTTTTGTACAAGCCAAACGTTCTGACGTTTGGTCACCAACTTTTATAGGTCTTTCAATTTCTTCTCAAAGATCTCAAAACCATTTTTAATAACTTTTTAATCCCTCGGATGTCCTTATGGAGGAGCTATAAATTTCCAGCTTATAAGCAAACGCAACCGTTGAAAGAAACAGGCTCTTATACGGGGTACCAATTTGTCAAGTTCAATCAGTACGCCTAAGTATTTTATTGATCAAGTGGCACCTAGATTTGAAATGGGGATAAAGGATTTGCAGTCCCCTGCCTTACCATTTGGCCATGCCGCCAAAAAGTCCGATCTAAAATCGAGAAAAGAGCAAGTATTCATCCACGTTTTCTTACTAAAATCCCCTTTCTTTTGTCTTGAATCTAATTCTAATTACTTTTTTCCAATATTTTTTTTAAAAAACTATTCCTGCTGCCAGATGACTACCGCTACGGATTCCAAAAAAATTGTAAGCGCACACAGTCCCTCGGGGTATTATTACGGCCGTCTAATTTCCGTCGCATTAACAATTGAGCATTTTAGATTCAAAAATCCACCCAAACCGCTGTGGAAAGAGACCAAAGTCACGTCCTGATATTAGGATGTAGTACGATGATACAGAGAACTGTTGTATGTAACATGGTCTATGGGTGGGTTCTTTTGAGCTTATCTTATCTACTACTATTTACTGTAGCACATCACTTTGAGAATTTTTTGAGGTAGCCTCGAGAGTCGGTTGGCCTTCAATTTGGGATTCAGAGAGCTTATAGATACGCCTACGAGATAAAAAAAAACCGACTCAAAAATAATAAAAAAAGTGAGATAAGTTAAATAAGACACGAGATAAGTAGGATAAGTCTTATCTCGTGTCTTATTTGACTTATTTCACTTTTTTTATTACTTTTTGAGTCGGTTTTTTTTATTAAGTAGGCATGTCTATAAACTCTATAAATACCAAAATTGAAGGCCAACCGGCTCTCGAGGTTACCTCAAAAAATTCTCGAAATGATGTGCTACAGTAAATAAGTAGATAAGATAAGCTCAAAAGAACCTACTCTATGTATCACATATAGACAACACTGCAGCTGTGTTTTATATAAAAAGCATTAAGGTCATGTTTGGTTCGGATTAAGGTTGTGTTCACACTATGGTTAAGCAAGATTGAAATAAATCGGGAGGAACACCATTTAACCCTGCTTAGTTAGGATTAGCTAACCTAAAAAAGGGTGCGATAAACTACCCCTCTACTAACCCCGGTAATCCGATCAAACACATCAGATTAACTATATTAGTTGTGAAACACAAAACTTGGACTAAACTGAGTTAAGCTAATCTAGTTGGACTAAAGTTAAGCAAATCGAATTAATTTAGCCTTAAACCAAACAAGGTCTAAAGACAGCTAATACCTACAATGGTTCTTGTTTGCATATTTTTATAGGCAGCTTCGCCGATGATGCTCCGGCGATTCTGAGTTCTGAAACCCTGTGCCTGGTTCTTTGGCGAGCAAGGAGGAGGCCGGCCAGGGCAATCAAACTGCCAAACGCGTGGAAGTGGGTAACCAGTCTCACGGCCCACAGAGCGACTTTTGGGCCGGCCCATTTGGTAAGTCCAGAAAGCTCTTCACCAAACCCCCTCCTTGTTCCCCTGCTCCCCCGCATTTTCACCAAGGGACCAAAAAAAAAAAATGCATGCAGATACAGGGATATCTTCTGATCATGAGGTTAAGGCTTGTATGATGAAGTACTACAAATGATAACTACAATCAGCAAGCACCATCCATGAAGTAATGCAAATGATCTTTGATACGCTCGGCCTGCTCTGTAACACCCCAGCTCTCCCAGAAGCCCAAAATGCTACCTAGAAATAGCATACATAACTCATCCCCAATTGAAATAACAGCAGCATTTCAGCTACGTGTTGCGAAGTCTTAAAACCTTTCAGAGCCATATGGGATTAATCAACAATTCTAGGGCCAACCATCATCTAACTCGGTCATTAGCTAGACCTAATTAGCATTAACATGATAGAAATCCCACAACGATCATAAACCGCGACGAACACCATAACTTTCAAACCGCTTATCCAAATTAAGTGTTATAAGGACCTACGGAAAGCTTACAACACTAAAGCCACATTTTTCATGGTAAGGCCTGAATCATGGCCTAGATGCCCCAAATCCATCTCCGAAGTCGCTGAATACTTTTTTTTTTTTGGACAGAAGTCGCTGAATACTTAGCCAAGCCAACTACTGAACCAGTACAGGCCATAGTGCTAGAGACCCCAAATTTCTCCTTTGGAGCAGCCAATCAACCACGCCATCTCATCTATTCAAGAACAAACATAAGAAATAACATAGGATCTATGCTCCATAGCCGTAGAGCGTAGTAGCATTAGACCTATTCTATTTCCAGGTAGGCACATGAATCGATCGAACATGGTTAATCACGGAAATTGCATCAAGCAGCCTCAACCACAAGGTCTCAACTGGACGCACTAAACTGTGGTTAGTATTTAATTTAGAACCATAACCATACATTTACACACATGCAGGAATTTCTAGCCTAGTCCCGCACTAATATTCAGGTACTACAAATGATGGAAAAAGAAAAAAGAAAGTAAAGAGGATGCTGATGGACACATAATTCCACAACCAGCGCTCTTCGACAAACTACATGCATGCAGCAGAGCTATCTTCTAATCCTGAGGCTAGGACTTAAGTACTACAAAAGGATAACAACTAATCATCGGGCATCACTTTCTATAAGCCCATCATCATCCGGAGCTCTTCGACACGCATCTCCTTATTATCCTTGTCTTTTTTCTTTCCAAATGCGCCACTTACTAACCTGTTTTTCCTCTCCTGCAACTGTAATATCCTCTCTTCGATGCTCCTCTTCACAATGAGCCTTACCACCTTCACCTCTTTCTTCTGTCCAATTCGGTGCACCCTGTCCATAGCCTGCTTCTCTACCCCAGGGTTCCACCAGGGATCAAAAAGGTATACTGTTGATGCCGCTGTCAGATTTACACCAGCACCCGCAGCCTTCAGACTGGCCAGAAGCACCGTTGGAGCATCAGGGTTAACGAGAGAGAATTGTTGGATAACTCCTAGCCTCTTCTTCATGCTCATAGAGCCATCAAGCCGTAATATGTTAAACCCTGCTGCTTTTATTGGCCCTTCAAGCAATATCAACATTTTCCGAAACTGGGAAAAAATAACAGACTTTGATGAAGGGTCTTCACTCTGTGAACGCTTCAGTAGACTAAGCAGTGCTTGCACCTTAGAAGAGAGAGGTCTGTCAGCTCCAAGATTCCCTGAGCCATCATCATCAGGATGTTTTACCTTCGGGGCAACAAAAAGGTCTTCTTTACATAGGGGGCGCCGGCATATTGGACATCGAGGACTAGAGCTCTTGAGAATCTTTAGGATGCATGTTTGGCAATAAATATGAGCGCAGCTCGTTATGACAGTTTTAGCTGGTGGAGAAAGGCAAATTGGGCAGTCAAAATCATCTCCGTCGTCAGCCAGTAAGGCCAGCTTCTTCAATAGCTCTTGGTTTTTCGACACATCTGCATAAGTCAACATCTTTTCTAAGTAACTACAAAAGGTATTTCAAAGCTGCAAGGTATGAATTAAGAGGACACTGATCAATGAAATTAGGCCTTAATATAAGCTAAGATATTTAGTTTCAGTAACAATAACTGAAATAACACTAAAAATTTATGTCATCATTACCTGCTTTTAGGCCAAAGTAGAATATAAAAGGAGTCTGAGATGATCTCACACTCTTACTAAATCTAATTTTCCATTTGCAGAAGTTTCGAATAAAAGTGTAATCGTATGCACATGCTGATTATCAAGCTCCCGCCATGATAAGCATCACTAATCAAACCTAACTAAATGGTATGGGCTTAACAAAGGAGAATATTTTATTTACTATTTTTTGGATGTCAATACCTACAGAAAGCGTTGCTGGCCCTGATAATTCCAACAAATTTTCTATAAGGACCTTACTGCTATTGTTGTTCTATAAACATGGAACAATTTTTACAAATCAGAGCTGTCATCTGTATAAATATCCTGACAAGTAATTTTTAGGGATGCAGTGTCCTAAAACAGTGTAATCTGTTACTGGATTACTGGAGAAAACAATTTGTAAATTGAAGGCAAAATGCTTTGATCGGCTATGCAGTGATCTAGGAAGGATATTCATATTACTGCAAAATACAAATTGCTCTAGTGGTTACGACGTTTTATTGAACCAACAATAAGGACTACTTTGCGCTGCTGTAAACGATATTCAATGTTGGTGAAAGAAAAATAATTTTGATTCCTTATGTAAGATTTTGCTCACTCGCTTTATACACAAACTAGTTGTTCCCCTAGAATGGACTTGGGAGACAACAAGTTTATCAGGAAGACCATCAATACACTTTGACATCGGTTCATCTTGAATAGATTAAAAACAGCACTTTAATACAATAATACCTGCCAGTAGGGCATTAGTACAGATGGAAAATCTTTTCAGGGAAAAAACAGTAAGACTGAGCTGTCATCTGTGACATTTCTTTGGCAACAATATGAATATGGTTCAGATCAATATGAATTATTACATTGAATTGTCATATACCACAGATTAAAGCTTGAAAATATAAAATAACAAATGAGAACAAAAAAAAAAGAAAGGGTTATACCTTCAAGGGTGTCGGCGGGAAGCCATGATGTCATGTCCAATGGGCATAGTGCTACATCATTGCAGAGCTGGCGAAGCCTCAAAATAAAATATAGCACAGTTGAGTAATTACGCAAAATTGAATCCCTGTCACCAAACTCCTGCATTTTGTTTTTCCCTTCCAATTCCATCTGGTCATAGTACTCACGTTCCTCTGCAGAGAGCTCAACGTAACAGGCTAAAACAGTTTTACGGGGGATGTCAACCAAGCTCTTGCTTCCACCATGTGTCTCTTTGGTTCTGCGCAGTGAGATAGCACCTAGGAGGTTCTGGAATAAGCAGACAAGAAGAAATTTACTTTCCACAAATGAAGTATAAGGACTTCACAGATGAGATCCCCTTCAAAGTCCATTATAAGTATCTACTATTTTCCAAATGAAGTAGCAAGTAGCCACATACTGTCAAAGATTGAACAACGCAATAGGCATAATGTAAAATAAAATATACATGTAAGAACACTGTGATGGACAATAGTAAGAGATTGATATATATGATGTACAACAGAATATACACATTGTAGAACCTAAATCAATCATATTATATGTAATGTAAAACAAACAGATAGGGCAGGTGATTACTAAGAGTCTAAGATAACTCTAAGAGCAAGTTTGCAAGTAGCCTGCCAGGTTGCCAGCCTACCACTATTCAAGAGTATTTAATGCAACTGCCTATATTTCCTAGTTGGAACCAATTGTGCAATGACACAAACGGCCTATGTAATGACAAAGAAGGAATTATTGTCCTAACTAACCTGCAACCGTGACAACCCAGTCTCATTCCCTTTCTCCAACAGCCCTTTCTCCAACGGTTGCTGGATCAAGATCTGCCAGTAGCTCTTGACTGAGAATGGCTCAAACTTCAAAAATGCCATAAGCGGGTACAGATCAAATGAGCTGTTTTGAATTGGAGTCCCTGTGACCACCCACCTCCTCTCTGTGTTCAAAGCAATCACCGCCTGTGTCTGCCTTGCAGCAGAGTTCTTGATCATATGGGCCTCATCCAGAATCACCCGGAACCACTCTATATCCTTCACCGGTGAACCTTCCTGCCCAAATTCCATCCCCAAGGTGCTGTAAGTGGTTATCACTATATCATACTTCAAGAGCTCCTTCTTATCCTTCGTCCGTTCCCCATGGTATATATACACCTTCAAGCTGCCTGCTTTCGTGTGCTCCTCCAGCTGTGTCACCCAAGTTGAGAACACCGAGGGTGGGCACACCACAAGCGTTGTTCGCAACCCCTCACCTGAACCCTCAATCTTTCTCCTTTTCACCCCTTTCACCTTCTTTCCACCCACATTGTGAGCTTTGCTCCTTCCAATCAATGACAACAGAGTAAGCGTCTTCCCTAGCCCCATATCATCAGCGAAAATCCCACCTTTTAGTGGTGGTGGCCGCTCCTTTGTCTTCAGATTGGTAAGTACGTTCTTAAAACCACCATCCTCATCTTCTGCCCAGAACGGCGGCAGGTCGCAGGACTCCTCTCGGTGCACCAGCCAACCCAGGGCTTCCTTCTGGTGCTCAAAAAGGTCGGACACAATGACATCCTTCGGTGCCTCCATCTGCTCAATCTGGCCCTCCCCTTCCTTCCCCACAAGGGCAAACAGCTCATCCACATCCCGCTGAGGTTTCTCTGTCCTTTCTTGCACAATAGCCGACTCAGAGAGGGAGAACCCGGGGTGGCCGGGGTCAATGAGGACGAGGCCGCTGTCGTATATAGCCGCGCTGACGGCGGCGGCGGCGGCTGGGCGGACGAAGAGATGGACCTGGCAGGGGAGGCGGTAGACGGTGCGGCTGGGCTTGGAGGAGTAGGAGTTGGGGACGATGGCGTGGGCGGCGGCGATGAGGTGGGAGTCGAGCAGGGGGGCCACGGCGGCGACGGTGACGCGGTCGAGGAAGCCGACCTGGGTGCCGCGGCTGTTGTTGACGCGGATGGCGTTGCCGTCGAAACGGTTGAGGGGGTCGCGGACGAGGCCGATGTTCTCGCGTTTGGCGACGGAGCCGCGGTAGTAGCGGAGGCCGACGATGCTGGCGAAGACGAAGCCCAGGAGGTAGGGCTCGTCGTCATCGTCGCCGCTGCCGCTGCCGCCGCCGCCGCCGCCGCCGACGTGGGAGGAGGAGGAGTCCATGGTGCGGGCTGCGCAGTGGGAGGGAAGGGTTTGGGCTGGGGAGAGGTTTGAATAGGCGGCGGAATGGACCAGACGACTAGTGGTGTGCTAGATTCACAGGGAAAACTGAACGGAGGACAGCTTCTTTTTGAGCATTCACACAACAGAATGCGACTCACTTTGGCCCAGCCGAAAAGCTGGCCAAAATCTCACAGATGACTAGAGGGAAACTTTCCCTTATGCCATCTCCAGCAGTGGCTTGGTCATGCCCAAGCCCCATCACTGTTGCTACAGTGATAGGGCATGAATAGGAAAAGTAGAGTGTATGAATAGGGATGGGGCAGTTGTTGAGGAGGTGAATAGAGATGCAAGAACCCCATTTCTTTGAAGTCAAGACGTGAATAAGGATGGGAAATTTTATTTTAGGCGTCATTGGAGATGCCCTTAGGACCTGTGTTCACCCAAAGCTAGCCAGCTCCCAGCTTAACAAGCTCATGAGCAACACGATTACAGATCCTGGAACAAAACCTGAACAAAACATTCATCTCATTCACACTCTTAATGTATCTGATTTTCCGAATGATGGTTGCCACCACACTGTATACTTCTTCTTAGCTTCCAAAGCTTCTTTCAATTGCAAAGCATCCATCTCAATAATAAAATGGCTCATATCTGCTTGAACAGCTTTTGAAATTGCCTCCAAACAAGCTATTTGCTTCAGTTTGCAAGGCGTTAATCTGATTTTGAGAGCTTTCCAACTTTCATCAGGACTGGTTTGACCTTATGGTCAGTACAACTTCCTTTTTTGTATTATCTATGAATGAGCCATCGATATTAAACTTAATCTAACCTTCCTCCGGTCTTTGCCAACCCCTTATCCCTCTAACTTGTGCATCTCCCGGACCTGAGGAGGTTTGCTCAAACTCGCTAACATGTGCCCAAGTTTAGTGGATAATGGCATCAAAGTTTAGTTGCTTTTCTTCTTGAACTTTTTTGTTTCTAAAAAACCACCAATCCCATAATAAAGCCATAACTCTGATCTGGATTCTAGGCTCCCAATTTAAAATCATATCAATAACATGCAGAGCAGAATGGCAACTTACTAGTTGCAACCTTTCTTCTTCCACCAAGAGAGCCCTCCAAACCTTCTTAACCAATTTACATTTAAAAAACAGGTGTCCCCCGTCTTCATCCAGTCTCCCACACATAGGACAAGAAGTCTCCATTTTTATGCCTCTCCTAATAAGGTTCATTCTAATAGGTAAGCTATTATGAGCTAACCTCCACAAAAAGTGTTTCACTTTGTTTGGCAGTTTGAGTTTCCAAATCTGTGACCAAGGGGTAGGTGTGTTAGTACCACCAAAACTCTCAGGTTTGTCCACCTCACCCCCACAGGAGGCCACGCATAATCTGTAGGCTGATTTGACGGAGAATCTTCCTTTTGGTTTTGGACTCCATGCCAAAAAAATCATCGATGTTATCATGGAGGGGAATGCCCTTTATAACTTGAGCATTTTCTAAATTAAATATCATGTCTACTAGATCAACATCCCAAGTGCCTTTTTGATCTATCAGGTCTGAGACCTTTGTTAGCACAGAGTGACCTCTAGTATAGGTGGTGAATCTTGAAGATCTTTTGGGCTGCCATAGGTCTGTCCATATGTCTATACTTTTACCATCGCCCACACGGCAAATAAGACCCTTTTTTAAGAGATTAACTCCCCATAGAATACTCTTCCAAATATAGGACATCCCACCTTTTCCTTCAGCTTTCAGCAGGTTTCCCTCAGGGAAATATAGAGCTTTGAGAGTAGTTGCCACCAGGGACTCGGGTTTTTGCAAAATCCTCCAACCTTATTGAGCAAGCATTGCACAATTGAAAGCTTTAAATTCCCTAAAACCCAGTCCCCCTTTAGCTTTAGAATCCAATAGCACCTCCTTGTTGATCTAGTGCATTTTCATGTCCTTATCCTGTTGGGCTTGGGCCCACCAAAATCTTACAATAATAGCGTTGAGTTCTTCACAAAAAGTTTTTGGGAGTTGAAAACAGGACATAGTATAGGTAGGAATGGCCTGTGCAATTGTTTTAATCAAAACCTCCTTTCCTGCTCTTGAAAGCAACTTCTCCTTCCAACCATTAATTCTTTTCCATAATTTCTCCTTAATGTATTGGAAAGCCTGAGTTTTGGACCTCCCTACCCATCCAGGGAGTCCTAGATTTTTATCATTGAAAGTTTCCTTTGTGATTTCCATGTAGTTCATAATTTTCCGCTTCTAATTTCCACTCACATTTTAGAGAACATGACTAAAGATTTGCCTTTGTTTATCAGCTGGCCAGAGCACTCCTCATACTCTCTTAAAATACTTTTCATTTCTTTTGCATTGGTATCAGAAGCTTCCAAAAGTATAAGGGAATCATCAGCAAAGAATAAATGAGTGAGGCCTGTGGCCCCCTGCACAAAGACATTCCCTTGATAGAACCCTCTCTCTGACCCGCTTGGACGGCTGTAGAGAGCACCTCAGCACATAGCACAAAGAGGTAGGGAGAAAGTGGGTCACCCTATCTGATACCCCTAATTGGAGATATCGTCTCTGTGTAGGCACCATTAACCTTGATGTTATAATTGACTGTGGTGATACATTTTATGATGAGATCTGTCCAACTTTTCTTGAAACCCATCTTCAACATTGCTTTCCTCATAAAACCCCACTCCACCCTATCATATGCTTTAGCCATGTCAAGCTTTATGGCCACACAACCTTCCTTGCCCTTTCTCTTATTCTACATAAAATGTGTAGCTTCATAAGCCAGCACAATATTATCAGAAATGAGCCAGGGAGGACAGCTTCCGGTAGGAGAAAAAGTTTGAGGAATTCAGTTCATCGTATGATTATCTACTTATTTATTTATCTTCGTTTTTTAAATTCAAACATTATAATTTTTTATTCCTTTTTTATCACGAAAAACGTTTCTAGGCTTTGAAAAAATCAAACAAATCAGGTCACACAACCCTCAATGTTACCTCTAGAAAGCTCTCAAAATTTAGAAGATAAGCCGCTACAAGTAATGTAGCCCACCTATGCTTATCCATTTATTTGAGCATTAGTGCTTCGAATACGACTCAATTATCTCCTCTTGTCCGTTAGGATTCATATTTGGGTTGCTTCATCTTGATCTGACTCAGAATTAGAATAGGATGTCTAGGTTTCTTCAACCCTAGCAAATTTGAAAACCAAAAGAGAACACAAATTTGGTAACCAAAAAAGAACACAATTTTACTGAAAAAACCAAAATTGCTAAATGTCGTATGACGCCGATCAACGGTGTGCCTTTGGATTAAGATTCAATGGTCCAAATCTCTGCTACTGCTCCTCTCCTCTTATCCTCTCTCCCTCCTTTGCATCCCGCTCCTCTCTCCCTACCCTACATCTCGTGTTGCTATTGTCCTAGCTTCTCATGCCATCGTGCCGTCAGAGCTCCACCGCCGGCAATTACCATTTAGGGGTTCACCTTGCCCGAGACCTTAAAGAGAGAAAAAGGGCCCAACAGGAGTATGACAGTGGTGGCCATGCAACGAGGCAATGGTGGTGCCGCCTAAATTGTAGGACCGTCAGAAGGAAGTTGACAGCAATCAGGACCACAAACGTTCAAAGTTAGGGTGGGCAGAGTTGGTGCGATAGCACCAAGCACAGGGGACAGAGCTGCAGAGCACCGGCAGCAGGTGATGGCGAGAGAGAGGAGGTGTGGTGGCACTGACGAAGAGGAGGGGGTAGCGCTGTCGACTGAAATCGCCCAGAAAACAATCAGGTACATGACAGGGATGCAAAGTGATGGACAGGCAAATTTGGGAGTGATCGGCTTTGGCTGCGGGAGGACGCGTCCATCGTCAATAATAGCGTCCTGACAGTCCTGTTACCCACAATGCTGATCTGAAGCTCAGACTTGATGATGTGTAGCCGTCATAAAGTACTAAGTAAGATAAGATGATAAATACGTCGGCTGATCGGAAGCTCGGACTGCTTGATGATGTGTGCCGACCATAAAGTACTAACTTGCAGAAGCATATACTAAGATAAGATCGATAAATACGTCGTCATAGTTTCCAAAATATTTGGCAGTTGATCAGACTGGAAATACTTTATTTCCGGGGGTAACACGGCTAGATATATGGATTGAATCACAATTGCTCTGACCAAATTGTTGGAACTAATTCAAAGCACGAAAATCATATATTATTTCTACAATACATCAGCAATACATAGTGCAAGTATAAAATGTAATGCACAGCTACCTCATGTAACATCATGTCGGAATTACAGCCACCGCAGAAAGCAAAACAAAATCCAAACAAGCAAACGAGCCCACGCGGCAAGAACTGTCCCTGGAATCAAATCAATCGTCATCCTTGTAGGGGTATTCCTCTGGGACTTGCTTGGTAAGTTTCACTCGCATCTCGTAGGCATCATCCCCACGAAGCATATCACGGACCCATGTAACCTCCGTCTTCATAGACACCTAAAACAGTGCAATGGTAATTAAATTAGAGCAGAACATTGTAAATGTTTTTTTCTGAACTGATAGGACCACATCACTAGGGAAACAAGTCTAAAAATATCATAAGCCGATAAAGACAATTACATCAGAACAATGTTTGTAGCAAAAACACTGGAGAATAATATTACAGCAGGTTGATGGCTGGTGGTACCATGGAACAGTGATCTAGACAAATTCATCATTGAAGTACCTTAAATCTGGATATCAAAAACATGCTACTTGGTAGGAAAAGAGTACACTATCATGCGCTTATTGATCTTTTATTCTTTAACTGTCCAATATGAAGTGATAAGGATAAAAAGGGATAGCAGTAATTAAAAAACTAACCATTTCCAGTGCTCCCCTAATAACTCCACTTAACACGTTGCAGTACTGAAGGCCTTGGCAAGTATCAGGAAGCTCGACAAAGTCTACAAGAGGATTGTCCTCCAATACAAAGCTGCAACTTGTACCCTCAGCATCCCAATTGGTTACAGTTGCAGTCACACCCAAGAACATTTTGAACCCAAGCTGTTTTGGAAAGGTAAAAAAAAGGGACTGTCAGACCAAAAAAGCCATGTAGAGGGTAAAACATAGGGGGCCAAAAAAGCCATGAGGGAGGGAGGGATGATAAGTTTGACATGTTCTAGTAAGTAAATGGAAGTGTTGAACTGATAACAAGTTGCAGGACCTTCAGTTAATGAACAAGTTGAGGTATATAAAATAAACGATTTTAACGCGCTATCTACACAATTTGCAGGAGAAACAGAAGCACGCCATGACCACATGGCGTACCACTACAGCCGCAGAAAGAATGCTATCAATGGACAGAAGCACAATTGAATGTCTGCATCTAACAAGTAACAAAAACGAAACCACTGTTAGGCTGCAGCAAACTGTGGACTTCTGTTACAGCAAGGACCTTGTATGCATTAGTTTTAAACTTTAAAGGAATACCTATGATTCCAGATACTAAGCATATATAAAACATATACACAAGTATGTGAAATATGAATTAAGGACAGACAGCTCTAAACCATGGGATAAATTATATTTCTGTTAATTTGGACTACATAATAGCAAGTTTAACAAAAGACCTTCGCAATAACATCGGCAGTCTCCTTGAAGTCAACACACCTTGATACATTTGACTTGGCTAAGAACTCATCAACCAATCGAGTTCCGATGTTGTAACCCCTGAGAAGTAAAAAGAGATAATACACAAGAAAAGAGTTAGAAGGTAAAGTTGGAACACGGTAAATTATAAAATAACAGCAGACAGCAAGCTATATGCATTGCTTAGCTCATTAAATATAAGACGCAAACAGCAGCTTCACTACAAGCCAGATAAGCACTTCACATGTTATTCTACTCCAGATCCAGAATATTCCCTTTACACCATCATCGCTAACATGTACAACTAGAATGTCAGATGGATGAAAAGAGTCATAACACTCTCAAGTGGTCCTCAATTAAGTTAAAAGGAACTGTGTTTGGAGCATACTAAATAAAATTGGACATGTCTCCTCCATCAATTTATGCATGTCACACAATTACACAAATGACGTGTTGCAATGTTGTATGGTGCGGAGTGTTGGCCTACCAAAAGACGGCATATTCAGCAGTTAAGTGTAGCAGAGATGCGCATGCTACGATGGATTTGTGGTCATACGAGGAAGGACCGAGTTCGTAATGAAGTTATTCGTGATAAGGTTGGGGTGGCACCAATTGAGGAGAAGGTCGTCCAACATCGGTTGAGATGGTTTGGACATATTCAACGAAGGCCCCCAGAAGCACTGGTGTATAGTGGAATTCTTATACGCACTGATAATGTTAGGAGAGGTCGGGGTCGACCTAACTTGACATGGAAGGAGTCAGTAAGGAGAGATTTGAAAGATTGGAACATACCCAAAAACTTAGCCTTAGACAGGGGCGCATGGAAATTAGTAATCCACGTGGCCGAACCATGATCTAGATTTTGACACTGTTTGGATCTTTTTAATTATAACATGATAGCTCTTATTGGGTTTCATTTCTAGCCTACCCCAACTTGCTTGGGACTAAAGGCTTTGTTGTTGTTGTACACAAATGATGTGTTGCCACATCAACAAGACTGACACTATGAGATTTTTTATTCTGGGTTCGATAGGAAAATCCATATAAGAATTTTATGTATAGGCAGTTTCATATTTCTAAATCCTACATAAATCTTGCATGTCTTCAATTATAGAGATGTTGAAGTTAGCATGACACATCACCACAAATCCTTTCTTTCCATTCACAGACCACAATACAGCGGTTTTAGTTAGCTTGGGCAAGAAGCCCATAGGTAAAGCTTTTTGGATTACATAATCCAGGCCATTGCAGCTAGTATCACTGTTAAATCTTCACAAGTGATTCGTACGGCTAAAAGGAAGCAAAGATTTAACTCCTAGATGAAGATTATCCCTGTAATTCCTACGCTATCCCCCATCAGCAGTAAAATTGACACCGAAAATTTGAGACAGGGGATGATGAGAGCCACGTACATCTGATCGAGCTGCTTGTTGACCTCCTCGACCTCCTCCAGATCCGTGAGCAGCTGCCGCACGATGGCGCCGTACGTGAGCGTGAAGAGCTCCGCATTCTGCAAGCCAAAACAACCGGATCAGGACCAGATCTAGGGCCCATTGTTCTGTAGGGTTCAGGGAGCCACGGGGAAGCGGGAGCTTACGACGCGCTCGACGCTGGCGAAGAGGGCGTCGCCGGACTTGGGGGCCGTGAGAGGCGGCATCACCAGTATCGGACTAGCGTGCAGTGGCGGCGGCGGCGAGGTGGGCAGGGGCCGGACGAGAGCCACTTCGATCGAGATCACCGGCCGCGACGGGATCACGGTAATGGATTGGTTAAGCGACTGGTGTCTCGCCCTCCCGTGTAGTATAGTGGTGTAACCCTCACCTTGGGCCTTATTTGGATGGGCCTTTTCTTTGTCTACCATGAAAGTTCAAAAAGTTTTGGCCCAATAACAGCGAAGTTTACATAGGCCTAATTATCATACTTTCGTGTATAATCCTGCATAATCTCGAATGTTATGATTTGACGATGATCAATTTAGAGGATATGCTCACCTTCTTCTTTCCCATCCTTAGTTTAGGACAGTGGAAAGTCTTTTTTTATTTTAGGAATTTTGGGAGCATTTCAACAAAGGAGGTCCTTCACGAGTCAAACGAAACCTAAGAATTAATCTAAAAGAAATTACTAGATTGAATCTATTTGCATTAAAAAAAGATCAAAAAAGGGCAAGCGAAGTAAGTGATTGAAAAAAATCTAAGGAGCCTAGAAAGGCAAAACTATCGAGAATATATATATATATATATATATATATATATATATATATATATATATATATATATATATATATATATATATATATATATTTGAGCTCAGTCACCATGGCTTTTTTGCAAAATTGGTGATTGAATTCGACGATCGAGCAGAGATCTCATTGAAATCTCACTCTTGACAAAATTTCACATTTTTTCGATTTTTTACTATTTTTTCGTATTTTTAAAATCCACGATCTAATTAGTTGTGGACCGTCCAATAATCCCGGATTTCAAAAATACGAAAAAATAGTAAAAAATCAAAAATGTGAAATTTTGTTTCAGAGTGAGATTTCAATGAGACGGAAGAGATGGTCGGTTTTGATCGTCAATTCAATCACCGATTTCATGAACAAGTCGCGTACGACGGATCGTGATCTCGCAAACAAGCCATACGACGGACGATCTGTTACCATGGTGACTCGAGCTCAACTCTCTCTCTCTCTCTCTATATATATATATATATATATATATATATATATATATATATATATATATATATATATATATATATATATGGCAAAATATTTGGTGCAAACACAGCATTCCATGCAAACGTGCAAACCATCAACCAGAGCCGTCGGATGCCATCTGTGCGACCCGGACGAAACAACGTGGGATTCCCACATGCCACTTATGCGTGTTTGCAGGATCCTCCCCCCCGGAATCCCACCTTTGCTCGCAGCACCGTCCCCATCTCTGTGGAAACCTAAATCGATTGAAAATCGATGCCTCGGCCGCGGCCGTCCTCACAGCATCATCCCTCTTCTTCTCCTGCCGCGCCACGGCCTCCCTCCTCTTCTCCTGCCGCCCCACCGCCTCCCTTCTCTTCTCCAGCTGGGCCGCCGCCTCCCTCCTCTTCTCCGGCCGCGCCACCGCCTCCCTCCTCTTTTCATGCCGCCCCACCACCGCCTCCCTCCTCTTCTCCTGCCGCGCCGCCGCCGCCCTCATCTTCTCCTGCCGGGCCGACACCGCCCTCCTCTTCTCCTGTCGTGGAAATTCCATCCATCTTCTTCTCCTGTCGCGCCGCCGCCTCCCTCTTCTTCTCCGGCCGAGCCGGCGCCGCCCTCCTCTTCCCCGAATGTGCCGTCGTCGTTCTCCTCAAGGTGACCTCCCTCTCCCTCTCTCTCTCTCTCCCCCCCCAATGACGTAGCTATTCCGTCTTTCTTTATGGATGAAACAATCTCTGAACATTTCTGAAGGTTGTCATTTCTAGCATGACATGTTACTTTGCAAATGAATCGGCAAAGTCAAACCAATTTATGCCAGTTTCTAGCATGACATGTTACTTTGCAATACCATCTATCACAAAAGAAAAACTGTGCAGGAGCTCATAAGTCATGTGACAGTAGGATCATCACCTGTTGATTAATCAGTTCTATCAGTGATCATATTTAATATGTGCAGGATCAAGAGCTGGTAAGCTGTAACGAGGAAAAATAACTACTTGGAACTGAGAAGTGTTAGCTACTGGACAAAGTAAATATGCGCAGGAATAGATCAAGCCAAGATGAAGAGACAAGCACTTTCAGCTGACCATTTCCTTGTAATTGTTGTTCTGATGCTTGTAATGCCTGTTGTGAGGCAATGCTTGTAATTCAGGAGGTTCTAGTTGTTCTGATGCTTGTAATGCATAAGGTTGTAATTTTTCTGTAGCTTGTAATGCAGAAGCTTGTAATTGTTCGATACTAGGGAGATCTTGATTTACTTCATCCAAAAACTTTTAAATTTATTTCTCACAAATTGAACAGTGCCCATGGAATGGCCGGCTCGCTGGATGATAACTTCCACGTCCTTCCGCATTTCTGAACACACTTTCTTAATCTCTACCTCTAACGATGAATTTGCTCTATCTTCTAGAACATGTCCGCCCTCAGCAAATACAGATTCTTTCTTGCAAGTTTTGGTCCACCTTTTTAAAATGTAGAGTTTAGGTAACTCATTAACTTTTGCACCTCGCAAAACATGAATAATATGGTAGCAAGGTATTCCATATGTGTCAAATAACATGGATGAGCACTTACCAATCATCGTGCTAGTGTCGAAACTAACCTCCCTTACCTTCGGGCTATCATCTAGTATGCAAAATATTTCTGTATTTCCATCTTTCTGTATACTATCAACTACACAATGGTCCCTGCTAGCAATGACTTGCTTCTGAAATTATAGAAATTTGGCATGTGTGAAAACCTCGCTACCATGCTTCTCTATCGACCATTCTGTTTTTAATAATGGCAACGCATGGAGGCTGTCATTATCATCTCTTAGCTCCTTTTCTATTTGTTTTTCCACCAGAGTGTCGAATCTAACCCAAAATTTTACCAAAGCATGCTTGAAACCAATGAAATGATTAAAAAAGAGTTTGTACTCTCTGACCTCGAGGATGTTCTCAAAATCCCTCCCAAAAATATGTCTCTAAAGTAAGCTGGTATCAAAGACCCACGGATGTGATACCGGTTAGCCAACCATTCATTACTTCCCAAACTGAAATCCGAAATAATTGTTGCCCACTCTGACTCAAACTCCTCACATGTTTCTGACGCATATACACATGAGTTCACACGCTTATAAAAAGCTGGATTTTCCCTCACCGGTGGACCTACCTTTTCTGGAAGCTTCTTCAGAATGTGCCACATGCAAAGTCTATATTTGATTGATGGGAATACATTGCCAATTGCCACCTTCATGCTAGCATCTTCATCGGTAATGATCAGCCTAGGTGCAGTCCCTCCCATTGCTTTCAAAAATGTATGAAACAACCACATGTATGAGTCTATCTTCTCATTGCAGATCATAGCAGCACCAAACAATACACACCCACCGTGATGATTTACTCCGGTGCATGGTGTGAATATCATGTTGTACTGATTAGTACTATATGTACTATCAAAAGATACCAAGTCTCCAAAATGTGCATAATTTTTTCTACACATAGCATCTGCCTAAAAGACTTGAACCAATCTTCCCTTATCATCAACCACATAGTCAAAATAAAACCCCGGATTGATGGAGTTTTTTTGGCAAGATTGTCGACAAACAGTTGTGCATCCGATGACTTTACACTACTTTTCAAACTAGCATGATAATTTTGTAAGTCTCTTTTCGTGCATCCCACGTTCTGAAATCCACCATCACTCACCCGAAGATATCTATATACCAAAGAGGATCCAATGCTTGCTTTATGGCAATCAAATAGTGTCGTCTTAGCCTTTTCGCTGACTTCCCTATTTGATCGTATCAAGTGTTGCTTACTAGGGGAGACAAGTTCGTGCGCATGCACAGGTTGGAACTGCATGATTTAATATCTATTTTCCTTTGTCCGTTTGACACATAGCATGGCCTCACAACCACACCTTGTCAGTTTTTGATCATATTTCCTTTTTTTCGTGTCCAACGTGTTCGCACCATCCCTACGAAAACCTTCTCTTGAACAATAGTACCGCTTCCACAACACCTCGCCGCCCACCACTTTTTGTTGTCCAATACGAACTGAGAACCCCGCTAAATGAGCATAGTCTTTGTAGAATTTCTCAACAGAGATCACATCTGGAAATTCCATCCCTACAGCCGGCTTCAGTTCATTGGGCAGATTCGGCGTGCATGTTGTACCCTGCACTTTTGAGGGGGCGTCTCAATTTCAAATACTTCCAATTGTATTTCGGTGTATTTAGAGAGGTCGTTTCAATTTCAAAAAACTTACACAGAAGGGAGGTGTGCACTTTGGAGGGGTTCTTAAGCCATCTTCAATCTGCAATGTCACACGAGGCCATGCTGTTGTTGTAGGATCATGGCTAGGGGGCAATGTTGGCACGACTGCACAATCTTGTCTAGGATTTAGCTGCGCAGTTAGCGGGGCTCGTCTAGGGGACGCTGCACGCGACGGCGCACCTCTAGCTTGCACTGGCGCGTCTCCAGCTGGCGCCAGTGCGTCTCTCGGCGGAGGCACTTCTTCATGCGGCGGCTGCGGTGTCGGGTCGGCTCGTCCAGGGGACGCTGCACGCGACGGCGCGCGTCCAGCTTGCACCGGCGCATCTCCAGCTGGCGCCAGTGTGTCTCCCAGCAACGGCACTTCTGTATGCGGTGGCCGCGGCGCCGAGCCTCCAATTGACGACGGTGGGTCTCCATGCGGCGGAGGCGGGTCTCTGGGGCCCAGCGGCACCGTAGCAGGCCACCAAGCACTACCTAGTACGTCTCCCGACGGCAGCGCTTCTTCATGCGGCGGTCACGGCCGCGGCTCTCCAATCGACGGCGGCAGGTCTCCATGCGGCGGCGGCGGGTCTCCGGGGCCCGGCGGCACCGTAGCAGGCCACCAAGTCCTACCTACATGTGTCGGCAGCGACGATCCTCCAAAGGGTGTCCCATCTCATCGCGGCGGCCACGATCGTATAGGCGGAGGCACCGCCATGACTACACTCGCTAGGGTGGCTACGGTGATCGGTAGCGCGTGCACAAAAAAACCTCGTGCTGGGTTTCCACAGTGACGGGGACGGTGCTGCGAGCAAAGGTAGGATTCCGGGGGGTTTCTGCAAACACGCATAAGTGGCAGGTGGGAACCCCACGTTGTTTCATCCAGGCCGCACAGATGGCATCCGACCGCTTTGGTTGATGGTTTGCATGTTTGCATGGAATGCTGTGTTTGCACCAAATATTTCTTGTTCCTCTGAAAAGAAAGATTGCTTAACGGACGGCACGTACTGACGTACGTGAGAACCTATCTGTGCTTATATCTCCTGTACTACATCGATCATTGTCCCATCGATCAAACGTGCGTCTCACGAGAGAAGCCGATCGCTCGTAGCGATTGGTGCACCGACAGCCAGATCCGCACCAGCAGAATCGCAGCCTCGCAGGTGACATTGCGCGTGGGTCACCGTATTTTTCTTTGGGATATTTATGCTCACTGTTTATACAGAAATGTTACTGTATGTTTTTTTAAAAAAAATCATTGAAACGGGAAAACATGTTTCAAAGACACACACACTCATCCTTTTTTCCACCTCTTTATCTACTCTACTCTATTTTATCTACTCTATTTCTTGTTCATGGACTTCCTCCATACTCTTGGCTAAGCGGCTTGGCTTGTCTCTTCTTTGACTTGGCTCCTCCCTAGTTCCTGGCTCCCTCGGCTTGTGCCCACCTGGCTTGGCTCGATGGCTCCCTTCCTTGTATTCTTTGGCTCAGCTCGTTGGCTCCAGCTCTCTCTATTTTTTCTTCTCTTGTTCTCTTCTTCATTCTCTAGCTCGGCTCCCTGACTCGTCTCTCTCAGACCATGGCTCGGCTCATTCTCTTCCTGGTTCTTGGCTCACTTGCCCTCTTTTTTTTGTTCTCTCGCTCAGCTCCGTGACTTGTCTCTCTCTAACCATGGCTTGACTCGTTCTCCTGGTTTGTGGCTCGCTCGCCTATCTGACTCGATAGCTCCCTCTTTCAGCTCCCCTATATCTTCTTTTTCTTTGTTCTCTAGCTCAGCTCCGTGACTTGACTCTCTTCTCTTGGTTTATGGCTCGCTCGTTGGCTCGGTAGCTCCCTTTTTGGCTCCCTTATTTCTTCTTTTCTTCGCTCTCTAGCTCGGCTCCATTACTCGGCTCTCGTTCTCCTGGTTTCTGGCTTGCTCGCCCCTACCATCTCGGCAGCTCTCTCTTTCTTTTCTTTGTTCTCTATCTCAGCTCCCTATTCCTACTTCTTGTGATTCCCTACTCGCTCTTGTTTTCTTTGTTGTTTGGCTTCTTATAGCCCCCCTGGCTTGGCGGTTCTTTTTTTTTTGTTCATTGTATGGCTTCTTCTCGCCCCCACCTGGCTTGACGGTTCTTGTTTTTTTTGTTCATTGTCCGGCTTCTTCTCACCCCCACCTGGCTCAGCGAGACTTTTTTTTTTTGCTCATTGTCTGGCTTCTTCTCACCCCTACCAGGCTCGGTGGCTTCTTCTTTCTTTTTTTCGTTATTTAATCTCAGCTCCCTATTTCTTTGGTTTCTGGCTCGATCTTGTTTTGCTCGCTACCTGGCTCCTTTTTTTTTGTCCTGTGCAGCAGACTGGAACACATAGGAAATATATATGTTAAACGGTGAGACACCCAAACCTAGGTAGGTGAGGCCGCCACCGCGGACCTCACCACTAGGCTATGTCCAATCCTCAAATGTTACTCTATGTGACAAATGTCAGCTTATTTATAGTTTGTCATATCATATTTATTTTTGTAAACCAAAAACTTTATAGTGACATTTTTTTTTTCAGTTTTCACCGTACAATACAGTCACGAGCTCATCCCACTTGTCTCTCTCTGTCCTGACCCACACACACTTGCAGCGAAATAGTTGACGCTCACCTGCTAGCATTCGCTATTTGTTGATCAAATCAGATGATCAGATCCGTGATTATGGTGACCACCCAACTGCCAAATACTCCTACTTGTTAGTGTCCCTCCCTTCGTTTTATACTACATAAAATTTTTTGAGATCTTAGCATTTTAAAGTCAACTCGACTCAGGGTAGGAAGAAGGTTTTTTTTTTTTCCTGACGGAACAAAGCCAATGGGAAAAGGATGACTCTGCCAGGTTGCTCTTTCGTGACGGTCACCAACAGGAGGAAATGTCCATGAGTGTCAAGAAATGGTTCTTTTCTAACTTATCAATGCTATTGAGAAAGTGATAACATTAAAGGAATTAGAAGACTCTACAATGGTACGCAAAATTCTCCCTTTTTGCTCTACAAGAATAGCTAGCATCATTTTTATCTCCACTTATGTGCATGCTACCAGGAATGGCTACTCTCTCTTGTATCAAGCACCGCATTATACAGGAAAGCACAAGTGGTTCCTGGGAGATGCCTGGTGTCCGTTAGGAATGAATTGTATCGTTAGTAAAAAGCTATTTTCTGACATCTCCCATCTCCAAAATTCGTACCAAAAACAGTTTTGCTAGTGGTCGATCACCTCAAAAAGGGGGATTTAGTCGATATTCTTATGCTTGCTAGGCTCAACCCAATTGTCAATGAAATCAAGGGATGTGGGTCAACTATTACGAACACGAAGGTGTGCTGAAAGATTGTCTTAATTCTTCCTTTGGAGTATCGAGGACCTGTCATTTATCTATCAAATAGTGGCGACCTCAAGAAGTTGACTCCAACCGAGCTCTTGGGACGTCTTGTCTCTCATGAGCTTTTCCTCGATGATCAAGAGGACGCACCCTTGAAGAAAAAACAAATAGCCCTTAAGGATAAAAACAAGACGGTTGAAGCTGAGGTTGAAGACAATGAGAATGATGATGAAGATGTGAGTGAATTGGCCCTTCTCTTAAAGAGAACAAGCAAGCTTCTCGAGAAATCAAGATCCAAAGGCAACTTCAAGAAGAGGTCCTCATATAAGCAAGGCTCCAATCTATTTGTCAATGTAATTTGCTATGAGTGCAACAAGAAGGATCACATTGCGGCAAAGTGTGACAAGAAGAGGAACAAGGGCAAGTCACATGATAGTGATGATGAGGACAACCGCAAGGAGTCGAAGGGGTCAAAGAAGCATTACAAGAAGTTGAGCTTCAAGTGGGTG
Organism: Olyra latifolia; assembly: GCA_036346145.1. NCBI lineage: Eukaryota > Viridiplantae > Streptophyta > Magnoliopsida > Poales > Poaceae > Olyra > Olyra latifolia. Next base: position 52,490,479 of record CM070529.1, on the reverse strand, counting down.
AACAAACATGGCAAGGAGGATTATATCGGAGAGTGGATCACGGATGATGAAGCCTCAAGTGACTCCTCTTTGTCATCCTCCGATGATGATGGGCCCAAGGACAAGGGACTTGCCAGGCTTGCTATTACGGAATCTACCCCACCTCTTTCTACATCAACTTCCCTTTGTCTCATGGCAAAGCAAGATGAGTAGGTAGAAGATTCTTCCACATCCTATGATGAATTTGTTGAAGCCGTTCAAGAGCTTATTTAATTCCACCATCGTTACAGACAAGTTATACGCCTAGGGTTCAACATCCCCCTACCCCCCTCCCTACGTGACTTAGAGGGGGGCTAGGGCGGTGAAGGCACAGTGGTAGTGCTACCTTGGTCGCAAGATCGACGGAGGACAATGGGCATTGCCAGTCAGTTGATCAACAAGGAGGGAAGGGTCATTAGGGGACGGGGGAGGTAGAGACGAGAACCGTCGGAGACGAGGAAGAAGGAGGGTGCTGCATAGAGGAGAGGGAGGAGTACCAGTGTCGTCGGCACAACTCGCTCGATCGGAGGAGGAGCAGGAATAGCTGGTGCTCAGCAAGGCGGTGATGCACGAGGGAGGGGACGAAGACGAGGGTTGAGAGTATAAGGGAAGTTGGGTTGATCTGAGTTTGATTGAAATGGGTGGGTTAAACAATGCCAATTTGTAGCTTAGCAAATCATTCAGGTCACTGTACGATCTATTCGATTGAAGTGCACGAAAGCCACGAACTGTTGCCACCAACAACAAGCTTAAAGCCCGACCAGTATCGCAAGTCAGCAAGCAAGTCTACTCATTTCCTTCCTTCCAGCATGGCGAAGCCGTCGTTGCCTCTGCTGGTTGCCGTCGCTCTCCTTGCCTCCGTGGCCGCCGCGGCGCCGGCGTCGGTGGCGCCGGCGAACGTGACGGGCGCGAGCAGCTGCTACCCCCGCCTCTTCAGCTTCGGCGACTCGCTCATCGACACCGGCAACTTCATCCACTACTCCACCGCGCCGGGCTCCGTCGCGCGGCCGCCCTACGGCGAGACCTTCTTCCACCGCCCCACCGGTCGCTGGTCCGACGGCCGCCTCATCGTCGACTTCATCGGTACGCACTGCCACCACTACGATGTCGACGCCGACGAGACGGCGTAGGCATACATCAAAACATAGAGCCATGTGCGTGCGTGTGTTGTGTGCAGTGGAGAGGCTGGGGTTCCCGCACTGGCCGCCGTACTTGGACGGGAAGACGGCGGAGGACTTCCGGTACGGCGCCAACTTCGCGGTGGCGAGCGGCACGGCGCTGAACCAGCTCCTCTTCAGGAAGAAGCACCTCAACGTCGACCAGATCACGCCCTACTCCCTCGGCGTCCAGATCGGCTGGTTCAAGAAAGTGCTCGCCATGCTCGCCTCCACAGACCAAGGCAGTAAATTTTACCTGGGATCCTACTGTTACTTTACCTGAAAATCTTGGTGAACACGCATCATACTACAGTGTTACATGCATTGACCTATCAGTTCATATCATTGATAGATCAGAATATAAGATAATTATTAGAGCTCTCAGATAAGTTAAGTAAACCCAGCTTGCTTTACCTAATTGATCTTTCATTTCATAATAGATCAGTTCGTACGTGAGGGCCATACACAATGTCGCAAACTAGTCACTGGTGGTACGGATTACGACCGCACAATAGCTAGTCGCTCGCTGGTGACGAACCTGCCAAATCAATTTTGTTACTGTACAAGATCACAAGCAAAATTCTTATTCGAACGGTTTTTTATCAGCAGATTATGACAGATAGCCCTATCGGCCCCCCAGAAAACAAACTGTTTTAAAAAATATTTAATTTGAATGAATTTTGTCTAAAGTTTATAAAAAAAATTCGGCCGTTATGTTTTTGGTCTGATTATATCACTTATTATCATCAATATTGCGATTGTCGGCAAAATTGCTTCTGTCTAATTATGAGAACATTGATCTGAATAAACATTACATGCATTAAAAGATATGCAGTGTCAGACTGCTATCTTGTCACCAGGGATTTGATATTCGGCCCATCACTAGAGATAATGGATCTTAATCAGCTACCACCCCTGTAATTTTTCGCATCGTGATAGAAGTACTGATTTTGGATGATTATTAGTCAAACTTAATATATTTATTGATTTTTACTCAAATTTGTTTTCTTTGATAAACTTAAATTTGCATTTAAAAAATTAATGGCCGATAAAATGAATTATCGGCCATATCGAACCCTGCCAATATTTTTTCCGAACAATTATCAAGACCCTTCTTGTCAATGCATGTGCAGAGCGAAAGGAGATCATGGCGAGCTCGCTGTTCCTGGTCGGAGAGATCGGCGCCAACGACTACAACCACCCCTTCTTCCAGAACAAGACCCTCGGTTGGGTCAGGCCGCTGGTGCCGCGCGTCGTCCGCTCCATCGCGCTGTCCGTGGAGGCGCTCATCAAGCTCGGCGCCAGGACCGTGTACGTGCCGGGCGTCTTCCCGCTCGGCTGCCTCCCCCGGTACCTCTTCTTCTTCCGCACCGGCGAGCCCGGCGACTACGACGCCGCCACCGGCTGCCTCCGGTGGCTCAACGACCTCACCGCCCTCCACAACACCCTCCTCAAGCAGAAGCTCGCCGAGCTCCGCGGCGCGCACCCGGGCGTCTCCGTGAGCTACATCGACTACTACGACGAGGTGCTCAGCATCGTCGCCGCCCCGGCGCGGAACGGGTTCGACGCCGGCACGGTGCTGCACGCGTGCTGCGGCGGCGGCGGGCCGTACAACGCCAACTTCACCGTCCACTGCTCGGAGCCCGGCGCTGTGCAGTGCCCGGACCCGTCCAGGTACGTGTCCTGGGACGGCCTGCACATGACCGAGGCCGTGTACAGGATCATGGCGCGCGGCATACTGGACGGCCCATTCGCCGCGCCGCCGATCATGGCCGGATGCAACAAGCACTAGACGATCCATCCATCTGTCGATATGATCCATACGTACGCAAGAGCAGCGATCGCTGGGAGAATTCGTTGCGGGGCACTGCAATTTCATTCTCATTCCTCCCAAGTGTCAGTAACATGTGGAGCAATATGCAACTGTGGTATCCTACAGTAATTTTTTTTTTCTCAAGATCATTTTGTTGTGTGGAGTTCTTAATATTGTCATGTCAAGCTATATCGAATATTGACGCATGCTTAATAAACAGAATAAAATTGCTCCTGCTTATTAATTCGCTGTCAGTTATATATATGTTGTTATTTATCTGCTAGTACGTGGTGTGGCGCAAAAAAAAAATCCAAAAAATGTAGGGAGTAGCGAGTAGTACTTTCTTGCATACTTCCTCTGCAGTTAAAGAGGCTCAGTTGGTGCTCGTCTGAACATGCACAGCATGGAATGTATATGGATGGACACTGCAGCCGGGAACTGATGTACCATCCTTCTCTGCAAGGCAGTGTGAAAATTCTGTCTTACGCAGACAGTCTAGCTATCTGCCGATCCTTAGGGCCTGTTATCCCCAGCTTATCTAATCTGCTAATCTGACTTATCTCGTAACTTCGAGAATTTCTCGATGTGGCTTCGAGAGTCGGATGCCCTTGGTTTTTAGGATTTAGGGAGCTTTTAGACACGCCTACAAGATAAAAAAAGATTCAAAAAATAATAATAAAAGTCAAATAAGTCAATATAAGCCACGTCTTATCTGACTTATTTCGTGTCTTATCTAACTTATATTGACTTATTTGACTTTTTATTACTTTTTGAATCCGTTTTTTTATCTTGTAGGCCAGCCACATACTTAGCGCGTCCGGACTCCAGGTCGTTGGGCCGTATTACACTTGCAGACCCAACCAGAGCAGCGGGCCAAGGTCTCTTGGGCCATCTCCCCCCAAAAAGCTAGCTCAATGAGGGGGTGCTCCCTCACCCTTATAAACCATGCTCAAGCCCTCCCAACAACCAATGTGGGACTATTCTCAACAATCTCCCCCTCACACATTGGGCCGAGACATGTCCGGGAACCACTAGGCCACCTAGGCTTTGATACCAATTGTTAGCCGGACCGCCAGCCACATACTTAGCGCGTCCGGACCCTAGGTCGTTGGGCCGCAATTACACTTGCAGACCCAACCAGAGCAGCGGGCCAAGGTCTTTTGGGCCATCTCTCCCCAAAAAGCTAGCTCAATGAGGGGGTGCTCCCTCACCCTTATAAACCATGCTCAAGCCCTCCTAACAACCAATGTGGGACTATTCCCAACAATCTCCCCCTCACACATTGGGCCGAGACTTGTCCGGGAACCACTGGGCCACCTAGGCTCTGATACCAATTGTTAGCCAGACCGCCAGCCACATACTTAGCGCGTCCGGACCCCAGGTCGTTGGGCCGCATTACACTTGCAGGCCCAACCAGAGCAGCGGGCCAAGGTCTCTTGGGTCATCTCCCCCCAAAAAGCTAGCTCAATGAGGGGGTGCTCCCTCACCCTTATAAACCATGCTCAAGTCCTCCCAACAATCAATGTGGGACTATTCCCAACACACTGAACCTCACCCACTCCTTCCCCAGCTCATGCCTTCCTACAATTTGCCACCCTGACATGTTCATGATCAAGTTGTGTTTCGTTTCGAACTCTGCCTGTGCTTAATTTCCTACTGTGCCAAATTCAGTTCCTTTTGGGATATTACAAACTCCCTGGAGATGGAATTTTTACCTTGAGCTAGATCGTGCAGGTTTGCGATTTTAGTAACACTAGCTGAGCGCCGTGCTTTCATACAAATAAATGTCATGGTACTTTTCATCAAGTCATATTTGATATTTGAGTTAATTAGATACATATCATTGTAAAGATCCCGCTTTAAGTATATGTCATTAAAAAGTCCGAAATAGCTTTGGTGCCATTATGAAGTGCAGACTCTTAGAAATATGCTATAAAGAATTGGACCAAATTGACTTCACTCCCTCCTCTCTTCTTGCTCTCTTCCTCAAGGGCAGCCATGGTGGCGTCGCTTGCCAGCTGCCACCGCTGCTCTGCCGCCAAGGTAGCACACTCCCTCCTACTCACTCGAGCGAGCACTTCTTCCGCACACTCCTTCCTCATTATCGGGGCCAACACGCAACTCTAGTGGAGATGCACCAATACCGCTTCCAAAGTTCACGCTGGTGGCCTTCTGGTGAGCTCACCTAGATGACGGTTGTGACCTTTGCACCACATTGTCCACTTTAGAAGGGCTCAAGATCTAGGATGTCAAGCACACTATTAGCCAGACCACGTTCGACCCCATACCGTTGGGCTGCAGTACCTTTACAGGCCCAACGCAAAGCAGCGGGTCGAAGGTCTCTTAGACCATCTCTCTCTAAAAAGCTAGCTCAATGAGAGGGTGCTCCCTTATCCTTATAAACCATGCTCAGACCCTCTCAACTCCCAATGTGGGACTATTCCAACAATCTCCCCCTCACACATTGGGCCGAGAATTGCATAACCACTTGGGCCACCTAGGCTTTGATACCACTTGTTACCCGGACAACTACACTTAGCACGTCTGGATCCCAGGTTGTTGGGCTACAGTATACTCGCAAGCCTAATCAGAGCAGCGGGCCAAGGTCTCTTAGACCATCTCCCCCCAAAAAGCTAGCTCAATGAGGGGTGCTCCCTCACCCTTATAAACCATACTCAAGCCCGCCCAACTTTTGATGTGGGACTATTCCCAATAATCTCCCCTCACACATCGGGCCGAGATTATCTATGAACCAACTTGGGCTACCTGGCCTCTGATACCACTTGTTAGCCGGACCACCACACTTAGCGTGTCCGGACCCAGGTCGTTGGGCTGCAGTACACTCGCAGGCCCAACGCAAAGCAGTGGGTCGAAGGTCTCTTGGGCCATCTCCCCCTAAAAAGCTAGCTTAATGAGGGGGTGCTCTCTCACCCTTATAAACCATGCTTAGGTCCTTCCAACTCCCAATGTGGGACTATTCTAACAATCTCCCCCCTCACATATTGGGCCGAGAATTGCGGAACCACTTAGGCCACCTAGGTTTTGATATCACTTGTTAGCCAAACCGTGTCCGACCCCAGGCCGTTGGGCTGCAGTACCTTCGCAGACCCAGCGCAAAGCAGCGAGTCGAAGGTCTCTTGGGCCATCTCCCACCAAAAAGCTAGCTCAATACGGGGTGTTCCCTCACCTTTATAAACCATGCTCAGACCCTCCCAACTTCTAATCTGGAACTATTCCAACACATACTTCATTCATCGCTAGGTGCATTGTGGCGACCGGCTTCCTAGAATTCTCAAGGAGAGGCACAGCGGTGCCCTCCTAGGCAGCGGCAGGGAGAGGTAGCTCGACTGCGATAGGGAGCAAGGAGATGGGAAAAATAAGGAAGGGAAAGGTAGTGGTAGCATGGGGAGCCAAATTAGCAATGGCAGCTTGCAAAGTTGGGGTGCGGGGGGAGCGGGAAGGGAGAAGATGTTGTCGTAGTTGGGGATGAGGCCATCAGAGAGAGAGAGAGAGAGAGGAAGCTTGAGTGGAGGGTTGTCGGAGCTCGGGTGGCTCACCGGAGCTCGAAGGAAGGAGTTGGGGTGGGCGCTATGGAAGAGCTTCTTAGGGGCGGCCTCGTCATGGTTATCCGTCGGTCGGAGGAAGGCATCCCGTAGTGCCACAATAGTCGCTGGAGAGATAGATATGAGTTGAAAATTTTAAGTAGCTAGAGGGGCAAAAGAGTCGTTATTGACATATTTTTAAGAGTTTCCATTTTGTAATGGCACTTGAGAGATGTCAGACTTTTTAATGGCATATCTATAAAATAGGATCTTTGCAATGGCATATATCAAATTAACCCTTATATTTTGGCTTACACCGTCAACTTCATTTTCACACTCAATTGCGTGTGCTTTCGCAACCCCGGCTCCATTGGCATCTATTCTACTTCTGTGCTCAAATACATCGTGCTAACTTTCTATTTGGTAATTTGTAAGCAGATTGAAAACAAACCCAAAACATAAGGCGAGTGCCTCGGATTGGACGTTCGATGGGATGATTCCCATCGGACACATGACGTCATGCTGACGTTAGCATGGAAAATTAGAAAATAATTGATGAAACTTGAAAAACCTACTGATGAAACTTGACAATATACATATGAAACAAGGGTGAAAACCGATGAAAACTTGCAAAATAACTACTGAAACTAGAGAAAACTACTGATGAAACTTAAAGAAATACCAATGAAACTTGGCTAACTACTGATAAAACTTGAGAGTGCCAATAAAACTTAGCTAAACTACTAATAAAACTTGAAGAAGGAGCAATGAAACTTGGTTAAACCGACTGATGAAACTTGAAAAAGGACCAATGACACTTGAAAAGTACTAATAAAACTTGGCTAAACTATTGATGAAACCTCATGTTTCAATGTTGTTCAGAAAATCACCCCGTGCAAATATAAGAAGCTTCACAAGAACAAAACCAAGTTTCAGTAGATAAAAACCGAAGTTTCGCACATACATGTCTGAGGGTTTTATGACGAAATGGGGATGAACCTACTCCTAGCCCTCTTCTTCTCCAGATCCAGCAAGCACCCAGATCTCACAATACGGAACGGCATGGACCGCATGGCGACGTGGTCCTTCCCCTTCCCTTGTTGGCTCGACGAAGCGCCGATGTTTGTTGCGTCGCGGCCATTATTGCCTTCCCTATGCGCATGCAGATGCGGCATGCCGCCATGGCCCCACATGTCCTACATGCTGCTCGCTCATGCGCGAGCACACGCCTTATCTAGCTGCGCACCGTGGTGAGATTTACGTGAGAGATTTATCATATTTTGATTTGGGACGTAGATTTGTGAGCAGATAATTACCCAGGAGTAGAAGACGTAGAGGCATAACATCTTGAGGACGAAGAAGAAGACGCGCAAGGGCTGGAGCGTGGTAGCTAACCGGCGAGCGGTGGAAATGGTGCCAGTGTCTAGCATGGCCGATAGCCAGGATCTGCTCGCCTCACACTCATCTCCTGTGTCTCTCTCGCAAGGCGTGGAATAGATGGAATGGGTTGAGAAACAAAGAGGCAGAGAGTAGATGCCCAAATGGATAAGAAACGAGGTGCTACACAGTAATGGGCTAGGAGGCATCGTGTTCACTGGGCCGGCATCCAGATGCTCCGAACGTGTGAGTCACAACAATTCCCAGAACATAATGCTCTAAAATAAGGAGACTAGATAATAGGATGATCTAGTATATTTTGAACTAATCGAAAGCTTTCTAAAATACAATACACGAAGAAATCAAGCCAAATCTTAGTTCAAAAGGAAAGAACCAAATAAAATAGAAAGTATTGCTATGATGTTTGAAAGTATTGCTATAATATTTAACTGTTGGATCGAGGATTGAAAGTATTGCTACAATATTTAACTGTTGGATCGAGGATTGATGGTCTAGATTAGTTAGACCGCTTCACCACCTATGACGACTACCATTGCGTTCATGAACCAAACTCAATGCACGCGTTGCATGGAGTGTGCAAACATTTACAAATTAATGGCAATAGCATCTGCAGACGAGTGGAATCCATGAATGCAGTGACGTGTTAGGCATCAGTCGAGATACGATCGGTCTCTGGCTATAAATGGCCAGGAGGAGACCAATCATGCCATCACCAGCTTGTTGCTTGCTCATTCTTGGCTGACAGAGACCATCCATGGCGGCTGCTCGCGTCCTCACGGCGCACCTTCTTGTTGCTTGCGCGGCCATCCTCGGCGGCAACGTGGAGCCGCGTCCATCGCTGCTGCCTCACGGCAACTGCTACACGAGGCTCTTTAGCTTCAGTGACTCCCTCACCGACAACGGCAACTAGCTGCACTACGCGCGGGCGCCCGGCGCCGTCACGCGGCAGCCGTACGGGGAGACCTTCTTCCGCCGCCCCACCAACTGCTTCTGCGACGGCAGGATCATCATCGACCACATTGGTAAGTGTTCATCACGCCATGTTTGCATGGCCATTAGCTAGATATTGATCATGTTCTCGGTGTTGTTGGAAGTGCAGCTGAAGCGCTGGGGATACCGTTCCTGACGACCTACCTCGCCGGAAACTCGAGCGAGGACTTCGCGCATGGCACAAACTTCGCCGTCGACGGCGCTGGGCCACGACTACTTCAGGAAGAAGGAGGAAGAAGCTCGACGTCCGTTGCATGCCGTACTTCCCACAATAGCAGGTGGAGTGGCTTCTGAAAGCACTCCACATGCTCAATAACTCTTTAGAACAAGGTAAGCACGCTCGTCCTGGCCATGAACACCTGAATCTTTCTGAAACAAGTAAAATGGATCCAAACTGAATTTGAATGAAAAGGAATAGAAAAGGATTGTATTTTTTATCTGAACCCGGTGATTCTTATCACATACTCCATCGATCGTATTTGAATTCTGAACAAAATACACATGCATGGATGGATGCACCTGCATGCTAAACCTGAATTCTTGACACCGTCTGGTACTACAATTTGCACCTCCATTTCTGGGCGGAGAGATCTGATGGCCAGCTTGCTGTTCCTCATCGGAGAGATCAGCGGGAATGACTACAACCAGGCCTCCTTCCAGGGCAAGCCGGTCGACGAGGTCAGGACCTACGTCCTCGCGCGACGTCGTCGCCGGCATCAGGGCTTCCCTCATCGTACGTATAATCATTCATCAATAGCAAATCGATGCAAGATTCATCATGAGATCAAGCTTAATTGGCGCCATGTGCAGGAGCTGATCAAGCTTGGCGCTAAGATGCTGGTGGTGCCCGGGAACTTACCGTTGGGGTGAAACCCAGGGTACCTGGCCAGGTTCTGGACCAACGACACATCCATGTTTGACTCCATTGGCTGCCTCAAGTGGCTCAACGACTTCACCAAGCTGCACACGGCACGCTTAGGGCGGCGCTGGCCAGGCTTGGCCGACGGTACCCCAGCGTCACCGTCGTCTATGCCGACTACTACGCCACCGCCATGGACCTCACCGCCAACCCGCGCAAACATGGTTAACTCTCCCTCGTCCACTCTTGCAACTTCGTGAAACTTCTATGAATGCTTTTCTTTTTCTCTCTTGGGGATGCCAGGGTTTGGAGACGAGCCGCTGGTGTCGTGCTGCGGCGGCGGAGGCCCGTGCAACACCGACATGCGCTGCGGAACGGCGGCGTCGACGACGTGCTGCGACACACACATGGCGGTGTCATGGGATGGGTTCTACGAGGTGGTCATTGACGGCATGCTGAGAGGGCCAAACGCCATGCCGGCGCCGGTGAACTACAAGCGCCGTCACCTCTCGCCGAAAATGCCACCGTTGCAACACTGACTTTGTATTTTGAAAGTGCATCTAGGCACATAAGTGATTTTGGTGATTAATGACAAACACATAATGACAATTATTAGTAAATATGTAAATACTTGGCTAAGTAATTGTCTAGTGACAAACCTCTAATATAATTGTGTTGCTATGAGACTAACATGTTTATTGTCAAGTTAAATATTAGTCTCATCTATTTAGAGGACATCATATATGCCAAGTGGACAATCTATCCATCCTAGCAAGATAAGTCTTACACATACAAATAGGATGGGTAAGCAAAGATGAGGTATGCAATCTTGGTAATCTTCTCTATATATATATTTATTATTGCATTCCTCTTGTGCAAGTGCATAGTGAGCTTCAGGTAACATATTGATTATATATATGCACAGTGGTTGATTTCATATCTATTTGTGCATATATACTTACTTGAGTTCAATATGTGTCTTGTTTCTCGTATGCATGTCTTAATTAGAGTTAAATTTCACATTGGTATAAATTGACTTGGTGCATGCTTGCCTTGTTTGTATATCTTCTCATGCACTTCCTTTGGTGAAGTTTAATCTAGAGTTGGATCACATATTTGCTTATGCTCTAAATGTTATTTGCACATGTGTAATTCTTGTATATTCTATCATGTGCTCCATTTTAGTGAAGAGTGTGGTACTTGCCATGGTTTAGTTGATTTATCATATTGGCAATTATCTTCCTAGTGCATCTAGCTCCATTACATATTTATCATGATGCACTTAGTAGAGAATCTTTCTCTTGTCAAATGTTTCTATTTAATATTGTGTCTCTTTATATGAAACACTTGTGGTACTTAATTGCTCATAAACATCAATCTATTTATATCTATTGAGCTTTTGGACTAATATCTTTCATGAGTGGTTTGGAAAGATTTAGGTCCTATGAGTATGTGTGATGACCAAGGTATGTTAAAGGATGATGGTTAAGCCGAGGTCAACAAGACGACGGTGTCACCAAGAGTTGAGGACTAAGTCAAGATCGACTTGACGTGGAGATCGTCGGGGAGGATGATCAAGTCAAGGTCGATGAGACGAGAGTCTCATGAGGTGAATCGAGTCGAGTTAGATAAGGCGAAGGCTTCATCAATCTTTTAGTGAAGGTCATCATGCATAATGAAGAAAAAGACGGCAAGTGACTATCCTATACTTGTATTATCTTTGATTTAATTTGAGTCTAAGGATTGCCGTACTATTAAGAGGGATGCAATGGAGAATGACTTTTAGATGTGTCAAGTGCTCAAGTGATCCATTCTTGTGAAACCTAGAGAGAGTGTGGTGTTGGTGTGTCGGAAAGTGAGAGTTGTAGGTCTCCCTTTCCTTCTTCGTGTATTCTGTATTTATCCTTTAGGATTTGAGGTGTGAGACCTTGTTGGTTGTGTAGCTCTCGTTCTTAGCTTTCCGTAGAGTCCAAGATCACCCAAATCGGAGTCCGGAGTCAAAAGTTATGCCCGTTTTGTCGGGTGTGCGATTCTGTTTTCGGGCTTCGGACTATCCGAGGTTCACTCGGAGTATCCGAATGACTCAGACTATCCGAAGATTTTATTCGGACTATCCGAAGTGACCCTCTCTATTCGTCGGGCTGTAATTATTCGGACTATCCGAGGTTCATTCGGTGTATCCGAATGACTCGGAGTATCCGAAGTTTGTTCGGACTATCCGAGCTGGGTCTCTCTGTCTCCGTTATCTGTAATTACTCGGACTATCCGAAAGATCACTCGGACTATCCGAACTTACACCTAAGCTGCTCAGAGCAGTCGAATTGTGGAAGCCTCTATTTAAACCCCTCTCTCTCCCACTTGAATAAAGCAGTTAGACCACCATTCCTTGAGCTATCCAAGTGTTCTTGAGCCCCTTAGAACCCTCTACTCTTAGATCTTTGTGATCCCTTTGGAGAAGGGTTTGGAAGAGTTGGAAGGAGGATTGAGGAGAAAGGTTGGGAGGTGATTCCTTTGTGGAATTAGTGTGTTCTTGAGCCCTAGTGACCCCTCCACTCTTCGATCTAGGTGATCCCCTTGGGAAGAAGGGTTGGGAGGAGGTGTGAGTGTGGATTAAGCAAGAGTTGATCTTTGAGCACTTGTGGTCATCTCCAAGTTTATTCTTTGTGGGCATTTGTTACTCTTGGAGGTTGAGGACTCCTAGACGGCTAGGAGTTGGTCACGAGCCACCGAGCTTTGTGTGGTGCGTCGTGACAAGTTTGTGAAGGCTCGATTTCGCCTCTGCGAGGGAAGAAATCAAAGGAGTGAAGCCGGCGAGTGCATTGTGCAACACCGGTGAGGGAAGGGTTGAAAAAGACCCCGGCTCAAGTGTGACCGAGCCGTCTCAACGGAGACGTAGGATCCCCTCAAGGATCCGAACTTCGGGAACAAACATCTTCGCGTCTCCATCTTCATTTCGGTTTTATCCCTTTCACTCTCAAGTTTGAATTACTTGTTTACTTTACAATTGAATTGATTATCTTGACTTGTGTGATACTACTATACCTATACTTGTTTGTAAACTATATTTAGTACAGGTGGTATCCTTGAATCTGTGAGATTTGAATTGAATTCGAAGTCACTCTGTATCATTCGGACTATCCGAATAGACTTCGGACTATCTGAGTACTTTCTGACGATCGAGGTGAACTCAGACGATCCGAACATATTATTTCCGCTGTGTTTTAATTTAGTGTTTAAATTTTGTAATCGCCTATTCACCCCCCCTCTAGGCGACATCCCGGTCCTTTCATATTTTAAAAAATTGGCTCTATACCACCGAAAGATATCTAGTTTTGCTTTATACCATAAAAAAAAAATTAGGTGCCCTTTAATACCATCTAAAGAACAATCGTTACTAAATTTTACCATTCCATCCATCCTGCCGTCTCTAGTGACATCCTCTCTCTCTCTTCCTCCTTTGTTCCAATGTCGACCCAGCTTCACCATCAAGATTCATCCCTCTGCCCGCTTGGCCCCGTTGCCGGCCCGACCGTCGGTCACGTGGTCAAAGGGGAGACCATCTCGAGCTCATTGTTGATCTAGGATGTGCCGCCGCCAAGGCCAAGCCTCACCTTGCTCTGCTCCTGGCTGCCTCACCACTTGGCCCCATCATCGTTCATGTCTCCGGCCCTACCATCAGTCGCATGGTCAAAGGGAGGACCATCCCGAGCTCGTCGAAGATCTGGGATGCCACCGTTGCCAAGGCTAGCCTTACCTTCCTCTGCCCCGGCCACCGTACCGTTTGGCCTCTACTGTCGTCCACACCGCCGGTGCGGTCGTCGGTCACACAGCCTAAGCTCAAGCTCTGCCACAAATCCACCTTCGTCCTAGCCGTTACCCATCGGTCGTGCAGCCCCTCCGTGCTCCTCATGCAGTGAAGGAGCTCGCGCAACGTGACCCCTCCATGTTGCGCCACTGGGATGAGATGGAGGAGGGCAAAAATGAGAGAAGGGTAGATTACCTGTAAATTGGTGAAGAGGGAGGGGTAAAATAGTCATTAGTTGACAATAGGTTGGATGGAATGGTAACGAAGTAATGACAGTTCTTTAGGCGGTATTAAAATGCACCAGATTTTTTGGTGTTATAAACCAAAATTAGGGATCTTTCAGTGATAAAAAAACCAAAATTTCTTTTATTTTTATCTATCTCATGAGATTGCCCCGTTCTCGTTAGCTTATCTTATCTGACTTATTTGTCTTATTTGACTTTTGTTCTAATTTCGAGAGCTTCCCGAGATAGCTTCGAGAGCCGGTGCGGTCGTCGGTCACACAGCCTAAGCTCAAGCTCTGCCACAAATCCACCTTTGTCCTAGCCATTACCCATCGGTCGTGCAACCCCTCCGTGCTCCTCATGCAGTGAAGGAGCTCGCGCAACGTGACCCCTCCATGTTGCGCCACTGGGATGAGATGGAGGAGGGCAAAAATGAGAGAAGGGTAGATTACCTGTAAATTGGTGAAGAGGGAGGGGTAAAATAGTCATTAGTTGACAATAGGTTGGATGGAATGGTAACGAAGTAATGACAGTTCTTTAGGCGGTATTAATATGCACCAGATTTTTTGGTGTTATAAACCAAAATTAGGGATCTTTCAGTGATAAAAAAACCAAAATTTCTTTTATTTTTATCTATCTCATGAGATTGCCCCGTTCTCGTTAGATTATCTTATCTGACTTATTTGTCTTATTTGACTTTTGTTCTAATTTCGAGAGCTTCCCGAGATAGCTTCGAGAGTCGGATCCGTTTCGTTCGATTTATGTTTTAAAGGTTTTAGACAAGTTTTTGAGATAGAAAAAAAGGATTCAAAAAAATAAATCATTTTTATTTTAAACGAAAATAAGCCTTAACCCTAAATAAGATAAATAAGTTCTTATAACCTGACGGATAAAACAAATAAGTTCTTATTTCTTTCCGCATTGTGGCGCGGTCGCGGACCGCCGCGCCATGGAACGGAGCCTAGTTGCCTTCCTCTTGTTTACAGTTACAAGCACGGCCTTTTTCTTTCTTTTTGGCGATTTTATCTGCTGTTGCGCGATATTCATTTTGAACTGGGCCACAGCCCAGTGCGCGGTGTAAACCCAATAGGTTAGAGTTGCGTTCGAGCCCGAACCAGCTCGGGCCGATGGGCCCAATGGTTAACGGCCAGAGTGCCGCGTGGTCGTCTCGCGTTGACTCCTCGTCGTCTCCTGCGAGTTCGAGACCAACCAAGTCGCACCGGTCGGAGCGGCTCGAGACCTATCGTGTCGCCGGCGGCTAGGCGGAGCCCATCGCCGGCGAGTGGGGGAGCCAAGCGCGCCCGTGCTCGTCGCCATGGACGAGCAGGAGTTCCGGCGCATGCTCGCGCAGTTCCCCGTCGTCCGATCCCGCGACTACTGCGTAATCCATCTGCTCCTACCCCTATTCCCTCCCTTCTCAGACCGTGCCGGCGAATCTGTGTCTCCGGTGCTGTTGCGGCTGTTGCCGAGTTAGGTTTTTGGGAGAAGTCGCGATTTTGTTAGTGGGATTTGATTTGGGTGTCTTTCGATTGGGCTTTGGCTTCGTGCGCTTTTCTTGGATTTCGTACTAGATTGGGATAATCGTACTGGTGATTATGGAGATCTGGTTCACCTCGCAAATCTTCTGAAATCTGTGCGATGTTTGTGGAATTAATAGTTGTGGAAGGGCATGAAACTCACAAGGTATCAAATTTGATAGCTCCAAGTCTTCAACAGACAACAGCAGTTCCATGAGTAATTGTCAGAATAGTTGCTGTAGTCAAGCAAATAAAAGAAGAAAATTTCGATCCATGTACTTGTAAACTGTAAAGAGCCTGAGTTAAAAAGAATGGAGTTTGCTTTAACAATGAGAGCATTTGAGAGTGTATATAAAGCTTATTAGTTACTACAGTTATACCGTATCAATGTCCTATACAAAACAAAACGGCACCTTTTCAACTTGTCTATATGTTAGATGCTTCTAACAGTTCCAGGTTTAGTCATTTGCTCCTAGCCCCTAAAAATAGGTAGTCTAATATTAGTTTCACTTTGAGAGCCATGTGATTGTGTTTCCAATGCCATTTTAAGTAAGCAGGCTAATATTAGTCTCATAAGTAGGCTAATATTGGTTTTAAATTTTTATACGAGATTGGCAAGCTGTTGCTTTTCTTTCTTAAACAGCATGCGTATCATGAACTTTTGATGTTAGTCGAGTTATAGGGCTGTCATTGAGAGAGGATCAGATGGGCTATTGCCCATGTATATAAATAGAAAAATTAATTGAATGGCAACAATGATTGCAGTAGTAAGTAAATTAACATGGTACATAAACATTAACAATCTTTTGGCCAACGCTTCATTGCAAAAGTAACAGGAGTAAATATGGTTAGTGCTTGTTTTTCTGTTTGAAGATTTTCTTCTGGTTGTGAACTGATGCAATGCCAAATGTAGGCTGAATCAGGATCACCAAGCAAAGGCACCACACAACAGTCACGAGCTCAGGTGTGTTTGAATGTGATCAATTATTCAGCTCGGTGCTGCCTGATTATATAAATTGTTACTAATGGAGCTATCGTTTGCAGGAGACAAAAGGGGCCAACATAAAGGAGTCATCTGGTATGGAAGGTATATCAGCAAATATTTTGTTGCTCTGCTATTGTTTTTACTAATGTTACACAGATAAGCATTGCTAAACCTGCTATAGTCATGTGTAATTATATTCTTTATGATGGAAATGTGTGCTCTGCCATTATCACTATAACATCAAAGGTTCGTTGTTCCCCCTTCATCCCTGTTCATGTGAATCCCATGGGCTATTCATGATCCCACATCCCTAATTAACCTTAGGCCTTTAGTCTGCATCTCTGCCGGCTGCCTTTGTTGGCTTATCCTCTTTGTTCACAATCTGTAGTCTCACATGGACACCTGACCTTCTTGGGATTTTCGTCCTATTAACTTTCAATGACTCACAACCTATATCAACTTCTATTCCACCTGAACTCATCATTTGGATCTTTTGCTATGAATCGGATTCACGTAAATTCATTTGGATCACTTGATATGAATTTGAAAAATGTGAACTTGAATCACTTGTTATGATTTGGTCCATGAACAATTCAATTTCAATTTCATACTCAGGTTCTCTTTTCCTGGACTGGAAGAACTCAATTTTTTCTTCAGTAAAATCAGTCAAGTGGCAACAATTTCAAACCTGTGCTTTGTCCCAAACTGCCAAACTGACTTGCAACACACACTTCTTCACTTACCAGTACTAGATTACAAACTCAAACCAGACAAAATCTTGCACATTTGAAATTTTTCTTAGCTTTCAAGCTCATGCCGCTTACACATGCAGAACATAGATATTAATGGGACACTGGGAAGTCATGGTACCATAGAAGTTAACAGATAGATTTCCTGCTAAGGAGAACAGGGCTGCTTTGGAAATCGCTAGGGAATGAGCAGTTTAGCAGCTAGTCTTTGATGCAGGTGTAGGGACAAACAAGAGGAGATCATGAGAAAGGAAGATGGTATTGAATTTTTCTGTGTGCTGAGAGATAAATGCTTCTCGCTTGGCTTTTTTTTTTCAAATCACTCCGGTCATTAATGACTGCATCAGGTTGAACGGACAGCAGTGATGAGCTTCCTACTTCCTTCTATGCTGAATTCCAACAAGGAATACTAATATACCATAACAGATATCAGTAATGAGTTCTCTTGCATGTTTCACAGATTTATTCTTGCGGAAATTGAAGATTGCTGCTGAAAAAAAGGTACTCCCTTTTTTGCTTTTATACCAGGAAGCTAGCAAATCAGTACAATAATGAAATGTTTTGAAAATTTGTGCATAATATTATGTTTCATTTATATTTATCAGAAGATTGGTAAGAGCTGATTAAAGATTTTCATGCATACAAAGATGTCATAAAAACTTCTTATTATCTGCCTGGAAAATTGGTACATGCAGAAATTCGAAATGATTGTGAGCTTGGTTAGCATGTTGTTTTACTTGTATGGAAAATGCGATTTGTCTACCTTTTGCAATTGGCAATAGCACTACTGCAAGTATTTTTAATACCAATTTTCTGTTTGTCTCATGCCACCCTTGTTTTTGTGCCACTGTATGGAATAGATATTTGGATAAAGAGGGTATGAATGGTGCACTGACCACTGAGTGCTTCGGTGGAAAGTGTTGGTAACTTCAGAGACAGAATTCTGATTACACACTAATGTTACTGTTTACTGTTTCAGATTGGAGCAACAAAGGCAGAGTTGTTCTGCAAGACATTTGGAGAAGCTCACGAGAAACTTGTATTGACCTGTCTTTTCCTGGTATCTACTTCATAATGACAAATTAACAACTACTAAATCTGCATTGTTCTGTGTGTGCCAGGTTTACAAAGATCTGAATCTGGACGCTGCTCAGAGATTTCTGAATGCCTATGAGAGGCGATGAACTGTAGCTAGATGCTGCTCAAAGATCTGCAAGTGCCAATGAACCTGGTTTTATTTTATTGATTGGAAGCTACTGACGCTTCTGATGTTGGCGCCCAGATCCTTCAGCTGATGCATTCTCTTTCCTCCGTTCCCGTCTTCTATGAAGGCATAGACATTATTCAGATGTATGTTTAACCCCCCCAAACACACTAGGAGAAATCGAGTGCATCTTTTTGTTGCTGTTGTGATTTGATTTATGCCGTGTTTCCCCAAAGAAAAAAGTATGATTTGTGTACTCTGAGGCTTCCCAAAACAGCGGTAGGGTTGAAAATTGTTCTTTTTTTGAGAGAGGTTGAAAATAGTCTGGGGCATGGTACATTAGTAGCGATCTATCAGTCAAGTGTACTCTTAGGACGGCAGGATGTGGTGTTACACACAGTTCATTTGAAGTGAGCTTGCCACAGTACGTATCTGCAATCGCAAGAGGGGTGTATTCAAACAATAATCTCAACAAGTTACATGCGACAAATCAAGGTTGGTATTGTCTGAAATTTCCCAAGATAGACAAGCTCAGGATGTCCCCCGATTTATTAGGGTATAAAGATCAGGTTATAAAGACAACAGCGGGGCGTCTTCAATCAACCATGAAACGGAGCAATCATAATCTGAGAGAAACGATTGTGAAATGAGCTTAATAATCGCATGGCCCCATACGTAGGCTCATCGTATTTTGAGAATGCAGATGAATAAATTTAAAACATGAAGGAATCCATCCAATCAAGGAAAAATTAAGCGCGCACTTCAAATGGGCGAGTTTACTGATTAGCTGAATCGCATCACAACAGAAAGGAAGCAACAGTCGTATCAAGTTCATGATGTTTTAGGTAAAAGTTTAACACATCATCAAGAGAATTTTATCTCAAGGATCTTGCTCCATATCATCAAAACTCTAAACTTGTCTTGCATTAACTGATGACTTCCTGGCACTGCAGATCAGTCCACAAGGGTACCCAATATGTCATGCTCTCTGAAGAGGAGGTACCTGAAATTCCAGAAAGAAAGGTAATTAAATTACCAGATCTAATATAACTTAGATTAGTAAAGAAAAGCATAAAATCAGATTATATTATATACGGCAAATGTATCAGTCTGCCAAAGTCAGGGAAAAATATGTCGCCGTGCAAAATCTTGAATTAATAAAAGCACAAAAACAGATTATGCTATCGCTGCAATATTAGGACAAAATGTTAAGATAACGAAGGGCGTGCTAGTGACTGGAGCATTAGTGGGCAACAGTTAAAACTACACTCTGCTATCTTTAGCAATAACAAAACTATCAAATATCAAGTGACTCGGTTACTAATGCTTACACTACAGAAGTAATAAATCTGGTGTCCCAATGCCCCAATGCTATTTCTTATCCTAAGTTAAATGAGTCACTCAAATGATAGGCAGATAGTGACTTTCTCCTGAAAATCATAGTACTAGTAGTATGGACTATGCTGTTAATTTAGGATATTGCACACATAACAGTATTGTATCATGCAAACAAGAAAAAACTAGTCCAGCGTTTACAATGACAAAGCAACTTGAGAGGCAAGTATTGACATACTCTGTGTCAGCAGCAAGCTTAACCTCAAGTCCACCATATTCAGGCAGGAGGACAGTGTCACCTTCCTTAAGAGCAACAGGGATCAGCTTGCCATCCTTATCGCGTTCACCAGGGCCAACCGCCACTACTTTAGCAGAGTTCAGCTGGATCGGCAGGAACAGTTTTAAGTCAAGAACTGATTTTCCAATCAAAATATTCTTCTAGATATACCGAAGACTCACCCCATTCTGTTCTTTAGGGAACACGCAAAAGATAGAAAAAGCACAAGTGAAGCAATGAGCGGTTAACAAACAAGAAGTGTAGACAGGAGCTGAACTAGAAGATCCCCCAGCCCACCGGCTCCTACATCAAGTAATTACTCACAATACTATTTTCAATCTTACTCCCTAAAGGAGATTAGGTGGGATCAACGACGGTTTTGTAGATTGTAACCTAGTGGCATGTTCATGCAAAAGTGTAAACAGCAGTAAAAAAAAAGATTATTTACGGGGATGATCAAATGGCTACTTGCACAGTCAGATTCCATTGGCCAAATTACACCATTCTAAGTAGCAATTAACAACTAGATAAAAGACAATGGCAATCGGAATCGCCGGTGTCAGCTACACAACGATCGTAACAACTACTTCCACTGTAGGACGAATCGAGAGAGCCACCATTTGCGACTGCTTGATTCAAGCCGCTCCTGACGATTTGCAACCTACACTACACAGCAAGTAATCCAAAATCGCTCCACTCAACCAGCAGCCACACCCCACACCTAACCGACCGGAGGTAGCTGCACAAGAACAGGCAGCGCCCGTGTCCAGTTGGGCAGAAGCCACCAAGAGGCGGAACACCTCGCCTCAAACCGCGACCTGAACACACCTCACACCTAGTCCCATGAGAACTTGAGAAGCAACCTACTGCAAGCAGCAAAAGCAGCGAGATGGGAGATGGACGGGCACCTGCTTGGAGGTCTCGGGGAGGAGGATGCCGCCGGCACTCTTATTGGGCATCGCCAGCTTCTGCACCAGCACCCGGTTGAACGACGGGATCAGACGCTTCGCCATCGCCGCCGCCTTCTTCTCCTTGGGGTGCAAGCAAGAGGGCTCAGACGCTTCCACGCTCTTCTCCGAATCAATCGCCTCCAAGGACAAGGTGGAGTGGGGTTTAGGGTTTTAAGGGGAGGAGACGCGGCGGAGGAAATGACGGCCTTGCCCCTGACCGGACCCTGGACTGAAACGTGCTTCCGGGTCCGGCCTTTCCGGGGCGGTCTAGAACGTTCTTCGTGTGTGGGCCTAGCCCAAGCCGCCCTCTGGAAGCCCATTTATAGCCCAAGTGAAATGACACGTCGGCCTGTTTATAGCCCAAATAGGGAGGAGCCCATCGTTCTAGGCACTCAACCTCTTAGGGTCCAATCTAACGAGCAAGGTAAGGTTTGGGCGCCGCCGCGAGCTCCCTTTCCGGTCGCCGCAGCGAGCGAGGAGTTGAGGCATGGCGGACGCCGGCGGCGCGAGGAAGCGGGAGGAAGAGGAGGAGGACGACGTCGTCTGCTTGGATCCGTCCTTCTTCGTCGATCGCAGGTAGGGGTCGCTCCTCTTCACCTTCCAGGGGGTTGCTCCGGTCTCTGCAGAGCTGCGTCGGCGGCTTGCTTGCTGGTGGACTGAAAAATATTTTTTTGTCCCGATTTTGTTGCTGGCTTTGTGCAGCTACGAGATGACGACCTTCACCTTCGGCTCCCAAGTGCTGGACCTCCTCTGCCTCCGCGCCGCCTCCAGTTACGACTTCTTGCTCCTTGTCATTCTTTCTTGCTACGCAGAGCTGTACGGAATCTGCGATGTAGAAATGGATTCTATAAGTGTTTTGCAATGTTTAATTGGTAATGTGACATCTTGCTGGTAGCTACTTACTTAGCTAGTTCGTTCTGTGTAAAATCTACTTTAAGATGGAACTTGTGCTAAGATTTCCAAATTTAGAGCAAGAAAGGGCATGGTTAGTTGAGCATTATGCTGCTCAATATTGTCATTGTGGTGTCGAACTATATAAGACAACTTTTCTATAGTTCTATTCGACCCAGCAGCGCTTGTGTAGCGGCTGCAATGCTCTATTCGATCCAGCAGCGCTTGTGTAGCGGCTGCAATGCTCTATTCGATCCAGCAGCGCTTGTGTAGCGGCTGCAATGCTCTATGCTAAGTTCTACCACCAGTTGTTTCATTTTCTGAATCAATTCTTTCTGGTGGATGTACTATGATAGTTGTTTCTGCTTTGTTACCTTGTTTTACCTACCTCACGTGGTGCTGATTACACCTAATTCCATAATCTCAGACGCATGAAAAAATGAAGAAGAAAATGTCTTCTATGGTTGTGCGGTTAGAGCTGAGGCAAAAGGTTAAACTGTGTCGAACTTGGAAATATGCTTGTGACATATGTTTTGTTCATTTCCTCCTTGTTGTTTGCATAGAAGAAAAATTGGGTTTTCATTACACAATCATGTGGTTCTAAGGACCACCTTTCCCTTGCCTCGTTTGGGAATCCTTCCATTCAGATGATGTCATTCTAGGACAACAGGACATCAAAAGGTCCACGTTGCACGTGATCAAACCAATGAAGGGCTAGTTTTTTTTTCACTAGCCGTCTCTTATGTGCTATTTCATTCTGTCTTCCCTGTCTGCTTTTATAGCCAGATGTCTATGCAGCCATACTTAACATAGTAATTCTCTTGTTACTGGTGACAGTCCTTTCCATGGAATAAAAAATATTTGATTTGATTTGAGGATGCTGTACTGAAGGTTTGTTCCTATTATGCGATGAATGATATGGATGGTTTTATTATTTAAGCCTCCCATGAGTATGTTAGCTTGTCTAGGTGTATTTTGACATGATGCCATCTCACATTACAGAATGCCATATTTTGATGTATCCTTAGCAATAACATGGCATTACCACTAACAAACATTGTAATGACTGGTGCAGCTGATTATGATCTTACTGGACAGTTAGTATGGCCAGGTGCTGTTTTGATGAACACCTACCTATCTGAACACCCTGAGACTGTGAAGGGACATTCAATAATTGAGTTAGGATCTGGGGTTGGTGAGAGAATTCTCTGTCATATTCTCTTTAATTTGTGATTTTACAAAAGCTGACAATATTGTAGTTTGTGACTTGCTAGGCATTACTGGTATATTGTGCAGCCGTTTCTGCAAAGAGGTGGTATTGACTGATCACAATGATGAAGTTCTAGAGGCAAGATTTAAACCTTCATAGTATCTTTCACTGATATATCATAGTTTGGCATGTGGCATATGATTTTTGAGACTTTGAATTGATGTCTGGACATTAATTACTAGTTCCGGCAATTTGTTTATGTAGGTAGTTGTGTTTTACAATACATAGGCAACATTTTTCCATCTGTATGGTGACAACCATTCAGTATAGCTAATATATATCTTCGAATGCTAGAAAATGATGTCATAGATCATAGATGATGCAGGCATTGTGTTATCTTTGCATTGCTCCTTCAACATAACTGCTACATCTATTTATGATGAAGAATGGTTTCACAGATTATAAAGAAAAATATAGAGATGCAATTATGTTCTGGGAAGGCAAGTGCAGGTTACCAATTCGTAACTTTTAGCTTATTATTTTTCATTACTATGACACTCATTAACCATTGAAATATGATTACCCAGAAATTGGATATAAACTGGTGCTTTTGTTGCAGTGTTGACAGCTGAGAAGCTAGAGTGGGGAAATTATGATCAGATAAGCAATATTATTAAGAAGCATCCTGTTGGATTTGATCTCATTCTTGGAGCTGATATCTATATCCTTCTAACTTCTCTACTCAACTATGGTTATTTTTAATTCTGATCTTTTCCCTTTCTGTTCCTAATATCAATCGTCGTGTTTTGTGGACCTTGACTCGCAGAAAGCTTTCAGCAATCTAGCATTCCCTGTCTCTTTGATACTGTAGAGAGACTTCTTCATATTCAAGCAAGTAAATGTAGATTCATATTGGCTTATGTATCACGAGCTAAAGTGTATGTATTTTCTCAACTCATTATCTGCATGACCGAGGCATATTTGAGTAGAGTTTTGAATACTTCTTCATAAGAAGATGCTGATTAGTTATTGCTCAAAAAGGAAGATGCTGATTAGTGCAGTTTGTCATAATGCTCCATGTTAGTCAAGCCAACTTAAAGCGTATTTCCCAACTGTAATAAAAAAATGTATTGTTCATATGATAGTTGATTATTATGTAACATTTGCATTTTTAATTGGAGTTCTCCTTATTTCATTCATCCAAAACAAGAACTCTCTGTTCTGGAGCTTTTCAGGATACCAATTGGCAATTCACAAATTTGTATAGGCTTGTGTTTGCTAAGTGCCAGTGTAAGTGTATGACATGGCATTTTGAACATCTTGACATAAAAACTAGGTGACGTGCCCATGGGTTAAACTTCTCGAAGATACATCGTCGATCAAATTAGGAGTCTTTTTAACTAGAAGAGCTGCAATAGCTCCAAATAATCAAAACATTAGCCTACTAAACCATTGATCCCATGTATCCAAACGTAAAGCAGATTACACATATGTTGATGTAGTGCTAATGTGCACTTAAAGAGAACATAATTTCTGAAAGTTCTTATTTCGGAATGACACGTAGAGCTACAGAACTTATGCCGGTTTTTAGACAAACGAAGTGTTATGCCACCCATTCTGTTGCAGCTTGTCGCTTGTTGGAGATACTGTTATGTTCAAATCTAAGATGGCGAAGGTTGTAAGAATGAGATGTTGGAGGGACCATAGCAGATACTCTGCACCCGATAGTTCATTGCCCTTGTGCAAAACGGATTGTCCAGGTGCATTCATGAGCAAATAGAATTTACAGGTTGGCTTGCTGTAGTTTAGATTATCATTTCTGACAGCTACAATTGGTAGCGTACTGACATATTACTTGGTATGGCCAGAATGTACTGTACTACTGTTACTAAAGCTTGCAGTATAAATGTTTTTTTTCCAGAACGCTTACCTGGTCTATTTCAGTGTTCTCCTTAATACTTCCATAGAGATTTTTTGCAAGCTTGCATAACTCATATATTTTCGCTTTTATTTTGTTCCCATCTATTCTTCTTTGTCTTTTTCTAATTTTTTTTTTACTGATTCCAGTATAAATAAAACATTTTAAAATGAAACCATATATTCACTTAACCAAGATGCTTCTGTTCATGATATGACCAGCATGGATGCACTACTACTCAAGGAAGCTGAAAGACATGGAATGCATGTTGAAGAAGTGGATGGGACAAGAACAACCATTTCAAATCTTGAAGGTGTCATATTTGACATCACCCTCAAATGATGCCTGGCTGCCTTCTTTGATGGAATGCTTGGGTGATCATCAGACATGAAAAATATATGGAATTTCCTCTTAACAGGAAATCTCATGTTCCTGCCTGCATGCATGATAAGCTGGACCTGAATATGTGGTAATTGCATCTCTTCAGAGGAGGAAACGATGCCACACTCCCACAGTGACATCATTATTGATGAAGGGCTTCAATTTATATGCTGATTTGACAGATGTTCTCTTCAGCTTATATACTTATCTTATCTACTTATCTTCGAATAAAAAAGTCAAACGATCTGGCTTTTACAGTCTATTCTTTTTTTTTCCTCTCGAATGCGTGTCCCGAAACTCTTAGAAACAAATCAAATGAAATGCACCGTACTTTTAAGCTATCTCGAGAAGCTCTCGAAGTTCAGTTTATAAATAAATAAGAAGATAAGCAAATAAGATAACCGAAGAGAACAGCTCCTAATGCAGTTGTCAACTGTTTTGACAGCCTCGTTGTTTTTCCTATCAAGAAACATTGAGTCATGATTGTTGATGTTACAACTTTCTCAAACCATCTATCAGTGAGATGACCAAACTCTGGAAATTCCTGTGAGAAAGAGTTGCTGAAAGCAGTGGTATCATGTAACCCTGAGGTGCTGGTCTGAAAAGCTCTGAATTACCATGAGCTCGTGTTTGGTGTAGCTTGTAAACATCACTCGCAAAACTGAATCCTCATCCTCCTATCCTGCAATGCATGTAATATGGATCCAATTCTGCCTTGTTCTGTAGCCTGTTCTTGCTCTTGCATGACATCTTGTAAGTTTTGTCGCGACAACTTGTCAAGGTCTCCCTGATGTAACTTTGTCACGGAGGCAACAGCCACATCATTATCGGCTTTTCTTGGAAGCAGCTCAAATTTGGCGCTCCTGCCAAAGGGCCATGTGCTGTAGCAGATCTTGTTGTGTGCGCCTGTTGCGCACAGTGCTAACACTGATGCATCGGAGCTGCCCCAGCTGGAAATCTGAACAACTCTGAACCTGACCTTATTCTGAAAGTTCTCAAGACGTAGGCAGCATGCTACGCTATCAACATGAGCAGTCTACTGTTAACATAAGCAAAGTCTCTGCACATTGTTATCAGTGATTAACTCATGAACGCCCGTGGGCAATGGGAGGTTGAAACTGGTGCCTGGGTAGCAAACGAACGATTAGCGCTTTGAAGCTCAAGAATCCTCCTAACCGGGACGTTGCAACTGACACATCTAGAGGTCCATTTGGGCATGTTGTTTACTATTCCCTTCGGTCACAAATATTTGACGTTTTTGACTTTGCACAGTTCCTAAGATATAACTTTGACCACTAATTACTATTGTGATTTATTTTTAAAAAACTAAAATTATAATATTATTAAGTACCTTTTGAGACCAATCTATACATATATTTTTTTAGTGCACAATCCAATTATTTTAAAAGATATTCATAACTCAAGTTTTAAAACTTTGACCGACACCTATGTCTTATTTGTGACCGGAGCATAACTCCTAAATGCTACATGTACAAAATCAACGTCGCAGTTATCATCAAACAAGTCACCCAAAGTTATCGTCAAACAAATCACCCTCGAATCACGACCATCAACTGGATCCGCGTGTCCGGAACATGTCTACGTGATTTAGCACGGATCATGTTCCTAATGACGGCAGCAACGTTCCTGTCTGATGTAGAACCCACCACCTTTCACTGAATATAGAATTGCCTGTATCTTGCTTCAGATCATCAGATCAGAGAAAGGCATTAGATTGATTTGGCTTCTTTTTAGCTTTTTCACAGCGCATCCTATGCTGGGAGAGGTAAGGTCAAAGGGGGGAGTGGCATCCATCCAAGCACCTGAAAGGATCTACAGAAAGAAGAGCAATTTACTGAGTACTGAGGCTAAAGCAAAAGTGAAAAGGAGGTAAGTATGACAACTCTCTTCACCCAGGGGAGGATAGCATGGCAAGACTGGACTGCATTGCATAGGGCTTCCTTTGCAGCTACTGGTTGTGATGTGAGCTGCAGAGATTCCCAGGCACAACATGAACACATAAAGAGGGATTGATTGGCTGCCCAATGATTGGGTGTGTAATCCACTTGAGAGGAGAATTCCAATCCCATTACATTATGCAAGTGCACATGCTTTAGTTATCTCCATGGCAACATGTTTGCAAACTGAACAACCATTTATCTACAGTTCTTGTAGTACAGTTCTTGCCTGATCAGCTTGCATTAGAGAAACCCTGCAGTGTTCAGGCTGACTCTCTCTCATCCAATTGCCACATAGACACAAGCACAGAGAATCCTTGCTTGCCAATGCATTTTTGCATATATATACTACATGTAGTAGTTCAGTTGTGAGTAGTGACTACCTAACTCAAGAAGGCCAAATACCAACCGATAAATACAAGATTTTTATGCTTGGTTGTCAATTTTTTGAGAAGTATTAATAACTGATGCTGGTCGGCAACGTCGCTGTTCCTACCAGCATGGTCCAAGGCCACCAGCATGCATACAATTGTGCATTTGAGAAGCAGCGAGTTTGCCAACTCGGCATCAAGCAAATCCCATTTGGCCATGACGGGCACAGTGACAGCGAGGCTACCGGCGTCGGCGACCGGCCGGCCGCCGGCCGGTAGGTATGTAATCGAGTGGAGTCTTCGCTAGTTTAGATCGGTCAAAAAAGTTCAGGAAAGCTTGGTTTCTTGCTCCTGTTTCAGTGTTCCGGATCGAAGAAGTTTGTCGAGATGGGTAAAATAATTTGGAGAGCATGATGGGAGGGATTGGAAAGCTGCTGGAGTTGGTGGTTCCATGACATGGATGTTTCAGTGATGATAAAACTGTGACCTCACACTGACAGTATGTGGGCTCATAGGCAAGTAGTACCACTTGAAAAGTGATTTTGCTCTCTTCTGCCATGTTTTTGGTACAATTTGACCTTATGCTTTGCTTAGGAGTCTTTTAAGCACTACTACCAAAGTCATTCGTGATTCATTTGACATAAGCTAGACATATGGCACTAGCTTAATTATACGCATAGGATTCTTGTTAGAAGTTCAATTCAACCATAGCAGCTAGTAATTAAGCGCTAAGCAGGTCAATGAGAATGTGTTCTTGTTGGCCATTGGTATGTAGTTGGAAAGGACTAGTTGGAGGAATTGAAAGAGCTTCTTGGTCTGTCCCCAATGCAAGTTCATATGAGCTGTACTGTCCTGTAACGCTGTACGTGAGATATGCATGCATGATACATGCTCATCTCAGTAGCCAACGAACGCCTGCTTCTCTGTGATGAAGTTGCTCCACAACCAACTGCAAGAATATCTTTGATTAGTGTTAGTAGTTTGTTAGGTTTGGACTGGGTTTTAATATCTAACGGCACAAATGATCAATCCTTTTTTTTGGACAATACATTGGTTAGTGGCATATTTCATGTCAGGCCTCTTTGGTTGGAAGCCAACTTTGCTATATTTTGTCTAACTTTGTCCTTTTTTCTTTAAAAAAAACTTAAGATGTAAAAAATTATGGCATTTGTTGGCAAGCTTGGTACATCAATCAAATCAACCAGTAATCTTACGATTTGTAGCTTTGTAACTCACTTTTGTATCGCAGTGTAACGACGTTGATTTAGTCCAAATATCAAATAATTCAGACTTAAATTAGTTAACCGCTCTATTGTCATTGGACTCAGCTGATGAAGTCATGCTACTGGTCATGCATATCCATGCATGTAATTGTTTCAAAAGTGTAGGTTTAAGAAAGGGATTTGTCTATCTGGACGGAAATACACCTAGTCCAACGAAGGGGCAAACTCAACTCACACACGCATAGACCGAGCCTTCTGCTCGCTCGGCTGGGACCTGCTCTTCCCTATGGCCTCGCTTCACGTGCTCTCATCCCTGATCTTGGACCACTCCCCGCTCCTACTCTTGGGGGGCAAACTCAACTCACACCCCAGACCGAAGATCGTCTGCTTCGAGAATTCTGGCCTTCACACTACTACAGATCTGGCCGTCGATCTGGGTTCACAACGACCATCGATCTGGGTTTTAAACCGTCTGAGCCATCCGGGACTGATGCCCCATGGCATCGATCCGGGCATCGATCGGTTGTCTCACCGGTCTTGATATAATATCGATCTGGGTTGGAGGCCACACGTGGCTTTAGCTTGCGTCGTCGCCAAGCCCAGTCGATGTCGGTTGGAGGCACCAACCGGTAGTCGATAAAGCTGCTTGATCGATCCGGTTGGTTCCTCCAACCGTATTAACGAGCACACGTGGCTTTAGCCCGTCGTCGCCGAAAAACCTGTCGATCTGGGTTGGAGGCACTAAGCGGTATCGATAAAAGTCTGCCGATCGATCTCGGTTGGTTCCTCCAATCGATCGAAACGACCACCACTGAGCAATATATAATATATATATGCTTGTGAGGTAATATATATTATATATATATATGTGTACTAAGTTACAATTAATTAAAGCACATATAATCAATCATGCACAATTAACTGATAATTAGATCACAGAACTTTTATTAACAACTTTAATTACAACTATTAGGTATCACAATGAATCAATCATGCCTATATATAGTACACATATACAGTTCACATAACATTCATTACAACTTTAATTACAAAATGTTCATCGTGATCTTTTATGTGCATCGCTTCTTAGTAGCGTAGATGTTAACCCGAAGCAGTTCACCGGTCTTTATCGAAGGGCCCCACCTATTTGCCATTGGATCGTGAAACTTCGCCTCTTGGATTTACGACCTCATCGAAAATCCAAACCGACGAGTTGTTCTTGGATCGCTCTCACTCTCGCCGGCGAGAAATCGGACGCACCTTTCAAGTCGCTAGCACCTCCGGTCAGGATGTGCATAGTTTGGCACACATAGTAGCCGTATAAATTGGTGCCCGACGGCTGACGCCAGATCTGTGGTGAAAAAAGCTAACAGCGTGAAATGGATGCATGGAAATGAAGTTAACTAACTCAAAAGCTACCATGATGGCATACATACTCGAGAGGCAAGTGTAATATCGAATTCCTCGTTGAATTCACCCACGATTTGAAGGGAACGATGCGAATGCACTACACACGTGATTGCAAATTGAACATGATTAGAATTTGTTTAAAATGGAGTAGAACGAGCACAATAATGGAAAGAACAAGAATCTGGGTTGAGAATGTCGATCAAGTTTTGGTACTTTTCAACTGGTCTCCTCGGCGAGTCTATAAGCGTGATCATGCTACGATCTAGCTCGATAATGAGAAGAATCCGGTGAAGCTGTACATATATATGGCAGCGTAGGTAACTAATTAGTTCTAACATCGTGTTGTGGAAAAAAGATTAGAACGAGGTGATAAAACACTTACTCAAAGTTGTAGGGTAAAAGTATCTTTGAATGATATTTTGACTTATTAGCCCTTGTATATGTTGGTCTCTGTATCGGCGGGGATAGTTGAACATTTGTCTTATTGATAACTAAAGGGTCAAGGAAACTGTGTTGTGAGAGAAACACTTTTGCATCTTTGTATCTCCATTCTACATAAGAAGAAATTAGTTAGGCTTGCAAGTTAGTATAGTGCAAGGGCATACGGTGGATTTTGCAATTAAATAAGACACTTACGAGTCCGACAACTCAACATGGACACGTCGATGGCGTCTGACTGGTATAGCTCGTACATTACTGGCCATTGGACAAAAAATTCATTGTCGCCGTGAAAAAAAATGTTCTTCCTTGTACTTGACGGCAAATGATGCTAGGCCATGCTTGAACGTATCCAGGTACCATTCATGGAATTGGCGCATCCTAGTTAGTAGCTGGCCAATCTCCTCACGCCTGACCAAGGAAGCGCCCGGTGTAAATGGCCATCTGACTTCTGCAGCTTCAATTTGCATGTTGCCTAATATTTGCTCTGGGTGAAGACCAATTTCTTCCATGAATTTTTGCATCTCCTTGGCCTTCTGATCAGCTGATGACGTCGTCTTCTTTGACGTCTTCTTCTTGGACCTTTCCTTGACCAATGTCGCTCGTAGTCGGATACGAGGTTTTTCCTTTTGTCCTTCAAATTTTTCACTATCCTCAAGCCTTTTAGAAATTCTTACATGCAGGTGAACCTTCTTCTCTGGTGACTTGGGTTTAAAAATTTAGTGACCTCGGCTCGACTACTTTCTCGGTCTCCTCCTCCAGTCATATCGACGCCCGCTTTACAAGTGCTGCCCAACTTCTTGGGTTGGGTGGACCTCGTCCTCTTCTTGAAAGCTTGGCGGTGGCTTGCTTGTCTTGGCGGCGATGTTGGAGTTGGAGTTTAGCAAGGCGAGCTTGGTGCAGAGGCGGGCTTCTTCGGGAAGCATCTCCTTTGGTGACGATGGAGGTGATGACGGACCGCTTATGTGTTGGGAGGTGATGAAGGTGTTGGAGAGGACACGTCCATGTGATCTCGAAAAATAATGTACTTCTTACGCCATTGGATGAAATTGTGGACTCCTCTCCTAACCGTAGTCCGTCACCTCCGGAATATCGAGGTCCAGTCCTCGCACCTGGGCATACCTCCTCCACCGAGACCCTAGAGTAGCGGTAGTATCTGTTGGCCATGGATGACCCGCCTTACGACTCCACCGGTCGACCATGCCGTGTGTTGCCTTGAAAGAGATGTTTCTCACTTGGACGTGCAGCTCACAAGGTGTCCGGCTGCGTGATGTCGTCCATGGGCGATGGCCCAAGTCCGCTTCGCAACAACCACCAGGAAGCTCTGTTGCTTCGCCGCCTTGAGGACTAATGAGGTCCGGATTAGCAGGAGGTTCTGCCCGCATATAGCCGTTGGCTCAAGGCTAACATACCTGTCTTTGGATCTCTTCTTTCATGCTCTGTTGTGTTTGATTCAGACGTTCTACAAGCATTAGGAGCTGTTGTGCCTGTCGGGACTTGCTTCTCACCCGACTCCTATAGGTATCGGCGTCCTTAGCGAACCCAATCTTCCACAGAACGACGCCAATGCCTCGTGTACGTCTAGGGTGCTTCGGGTTTTGTAGGGCCCTTGTAAGCTCGTCGTTCTCCCTGTTTGGCATGAAGGTGTCCTGGGAAGATTCCTCGATCGACTTTACAAGTCTTCTGGCCATATCTGTCAGCACATTCCCGAACACCGTGTTTCCATCATCGTCAAGGCCGCCGCCGTGAGCATAGAACCAGCTCTTCGCTCTGTCGGCCATTCCATTGTCACAGGTGCGACACCCTTCGCCGATAGTTCTGTTCCCTCTTCTCCCATTTGTGCATCGCTGGCGGTAACCACCGGGGCGAGGTGGTGGTGGTATTGCTTCTTCGAGCATTACGGCCATTCCTTTCGGTCGGACTTTGACCTTCATTCAATTCTTGTAGTTCACGAATGCATCGCGATGATTCTGCAAGTTTGGGTACTGTTGAAGTCGAATTCGGTTCTTCTTGATGTACTCGTGTTCAACTTCTTTTTATATGTTTGGAATCGATGGCCATCTTCTTCAACGTGTAACTCTTCACCTTCTCTTTGGTCCCTTGGGGAAGGTGAATGTCTCCTTCAGTCGGTCGGATCATGTTCTTCGTATCTTGAGGACATTATCCCATCTCACGATGCTAATTGGCACATGGTCCCCGGCGTGGGCGCCGATGCCGAATTGAATCGCCTAAGCGCCCTAGGGGTGCAAGAGGTTAGCCGTTATCGCCGACCGATGATAACATGTCTTGCCTTCAACTTCTTGTTTGAACCTCGGCGTGATTGGCTACTCGATTGAGTGATCTGAAAATATGGTACAATAATGTCTACATGTTAGAATGTTGGCTTAGCATGATGGTGGAACCAGTATATACACATTCGATCTAATTACCATGGTTGTCTCGGTGACCTCGGGGAGCCTCATCGGTCTCGGCGAGCCTTAATACACGACAGGCCTTGCGGCCTCGGCGGAATCATCGAGCTCGTAACCATCTTCTCCGAAATCAAACTTCTCATGAACTTCGTCTCCATCAAACCCTTCTCCCGCCATCGTAGTTTCAGTACTCTATAAGAAGGCATTGAAAATTAACGAAAAAAGATTAACAAAAGTATACTTGCACATTTCACATATACTTATACATTTCACATATACTTATACATAAGCGGTGACAACGAGGAGGCGGTGGGGAAGAGGAGGTAGATGAGGACAGGCGGCAATGACGAGGACGGTATATACATTACATTTCACAATTAATTGACATACATCTCGAATTCAAATTTGCTATAAAATTGGCATATACATATACATCTCAAAATTCATATAAATAAGATCTGAGAGGTCGAGAATGTCTTCCATTATCTAAAAACTAGTACATACAAATAAGATACAAGATACACTATTCGATCACATTTATTGAGCGAGATATCTTCTCCAAGGTTACCGATGATGCTAACATAGAGCGTTTCCAAATGATGAAGACCCTAAAATAATATTATAAGGTACCTGTTGGGGAAAGTACGTGGCCCATGAGGGTTCGGCCCACTTACTTACCTGCGGCCCCACAGGAGGCAAGCTCGGGGCCAGCAAGCTCACACCCGAGCTTGGCAAGCTCGAGCCCGAGCTTTCCCGCCTCGGAAGCTCGGGCCTCTTACTTACTCCGGGCTTCTAAGGTACAAAGGAACAGGATCCAAACAAATCGTGTGCCCATGACAGGATCGCTTGGTCCCCGAGTCATCGAGAATTAAATCGCGCCTTTATCATGAGGCGCCAATGGCGGCTTCGATGGGTAAGCGGCGGTCCATCAACGCCCGCACGGGCAGGACACGTCGGCGGCCGGTAGCGGTTGGTGCGGTGATCGAGGATTGCACTCGATTACGGTGGATTGATGCGCTACTGGGTGTGGCGAAAAAACGATTAATTCAGCGGACGGCGCAAAAGCTACGGCGGCGAGGCGCCTATAAAAAGCGCCTGAGCCACAACGATGGGAACGGCTTCACTTTGGCATACACACCACTCACTTGGAGAATAGCGGCGGTAGAACAGGAACACTTGCACTCTCGTAGGAGCTCTAGTTCCGGCGGTAGTTCTCGCATCGAATGCTTGAGGAACACACACACAAGTGCCTTGGCGCTCATCGTACTTTCGGCGGGCTTTCCAAAGCTCGGACTTCACCTATACTCGTTTAAGCTCGGCTTTAAGCGAAGATCGGGCGTAGGGTCATTATCCCGATGGAAGTCGGCACGAGATAAAACACTCGTGTCATCGCCCTAGCAATCCGGTCTCGACGTAGCGTCCGGCAGCGTCGGGACTCGGTCTTTTCCTTGGCGGCGTCCACCACAAGGCCGGGCCTCGGTCGAGGGCGGGGCGCCGCCAGACCTCGCATCCTTTTCTTGCTTATTGGCGGCTGGAGGCTCGCCTCCCGGTCGCCGACAATTGCGCGCACCGTGGGGCCCGATGCGGTCTTCTCCCTCAATCGAGTCGAGGATGGCCTTGTTGTCTTCGGCGACATTGATCTCAGTAGACCTCAACTTCTGACGATCGCGGCGATCTCGGCGGCGTCGGCGAGTCATATGAGAGTGGCGGTGGTATCCTCGCCGGAGCTCGGTCCGAGCGAGATGGAGGTGGAAAGGCGCCCGCCTCGGGAGTAGCCGTTCGCTCCCGGCTACGCCTAGCGCCGGCCGACTCACGTCGTGAAAACCCTCATGGAGGGATGGAGGCACCGCCACCGATGCGCATCCCGACGGACGCGCGCATTAGCGGCCATGTCGAAGAGAGACGATCTGCTTGCGCAAGAATGGCGCCCGGCCCATCGAGGCGGCCAGCGGACCGGCGTGAGCCCATAGTAGTTGAGTCTGCGATGGCACCGCCTCCGGGCGATCTGACATGTCTCGCCGTGGGAACTGCCTCACATCATGTCTTTGCGACGTCAGGTGGGGCGACCCCGTACCAGCCACATACTGACCTAAGCGGAGAGCACCAGCGGCGTGAGGCCGCCTAGAGCCTCTTTGCTTGGTCGGTTGGACGAACCCTGGCAGATATCCGTCGCAGTTCGCTGCGAGCTCGGCGCCTCTCAGAAGCTTCGTCTCGAGCCCCCACGAGCTCGGCCGCTTCTTCCTGAGCACGACCAAGCTGCCATTGGCTCGGCCGCTTCTCCGTAACCATAAGCTTCCCTGCTTGGCTCATTGTCACCCCTGCAAACCCGGAAGCGATGGATGGCAAGCATGGCTCGGGGATCCGTCTGCCTTCGAGCATCCACCGGAGGCCCTCTCCCGATCGATTCGCGGCCATTCCTCGGCGTCTGGCGGGGATGGGCCGAGCCGAATGGCGACTTCTTGGCTCCATGTGACGAGCCCAGGTGGTGCTCAACCCACGATGGCGTCGTGAGATCCATCCGAGGCGGTCAGCGAGCCACGCTCCTGGCCGCCGGAACGGCCTTCATGGTGTGATGACCGGACGGGCCAATCCAGCCAAGAAGAAGAGTGTCACTCGCGTCGGCGGGGACAGTATGTTACTCTGTCAAAAAGCTCTGGATGCCGCGGATGTCGATCGGGCGCCACCGGTCGAAGTCCGCCCTCGACACGGATCGGCGCCAGGCGCTCGGTGCCGTGATAGGTCTCCACCTTCACGAGCCTTTGCTGGCGCGTCCTTGTCGCTACCGGTGGGAGACGAAGGTCTCGAACCGGGTCCGGGTTTGCCCTTAGACGGGTCATTCTCCGGGACACCGCCTCATTTGCCGGAATAAGTTCCCGCAGGGGAGACGGGTATCTTGAAAAATAAGGGAAAATCGAGCATGGTGATCGGCTCGGGGCCATAACCAGCGAAGAAAGGAAGCGGCGAAACCGGCAAGCACGAACAACTTCGTGCGGTTGCGGCGGCCGCCTCGGTCATCTCGTCGTCCGAAGTCGTCGTCATCGGCGCCAACAAGCGCCTCTTGGCGCCATTTGGGTATCCGCGCGATCGCCGAGTCCCGAGCAGGAACCTCGGCCGAAATTTGGGTCGGGACGGATTTCGGCAGACAGGCGCCGCCGCCATGCAAGCGGACTTGTCCGGAAGCGGCCGGTGGCTTCTTCGAACAATCGCTGGGAGCGGCTTTGTCCTTTCATGGCGGGGAATAAGCTCAGCGCCGCCGCCGGCCGATAGGTTAGCGACCGGAAGCCGTGCCGAAGCGAATGACAAGCGGCTCCGCTCCGTTTCCTCTGCGAAACATATCATCGGGCGTCAGCCCACGCCCATGAGCGAAGACACCTGGGCCCGCAGAAGCACATACCTCGTCCAAGACATTGCGGACGGCCGAGCCTGACGGCCCGTTATGATTCACGGGCAGAAGAAGCCTCACGACCCGGACCACCTCGTCTTAGGGCAGGGCTACAAAGGAAAAAGACGGGAACATCACAGACACGTTCGGGGAAAAGCTCGGACAAAAGGCTGCGAGGTCAGGAACGAAGACTCACGGGAAGTGCCTTCGCGGGAGAGATCATCCCACCCGCGGATCTCGAAGAAAGGGCAAACCCGCTTCCCCGGCGGGCTCACCCGATGCCTGGTGAAGTCGGCCACGAAGTCAAAGCCGTTGAGCCCCCGGCCGGCCAAGTCCCGAATCTTGGCCGCCAGGGCTACCTCCGCCGGCTTCAGTGTGGGCCGGGGCATCGTCACCTTCCCAGGGCTCGCTTTGGCGAACCATAATCGGTAGTTATCGGGCTTCTCGGCGTAATACCACCGCGACGCCCACCCCCCGACGTTCTCCTTGGCTTTGAACACCGGGTACGAGGACTTCATGTCGCGGCGGAGCTTGAAGTAGGCGCACCGCGCTGCATTGTGTCCGCCGGTCGTGGTTAGCTCGTAGAAGTGGAGGAAGAGGCTGACCGTCGGCTCTACCCGACGAGCGCCGAGAGGCGCGAAGATCGTCAAAAACAGGATCGAGTTGGGGTTGAGGTTTACCGGCTCGATCCCCTTGGGCGGGGCGGATTCGGCGGTCGGACTCGAACCCGGAGCCCATGAATCGCGAAGAGCTCGAAGCAAACAAACTCATTGCTCTTGGCGCGAGGACCGCCTCTCTACGGTAGCCTCCATCCGCCAACCTCGTGGCCGTGGCTTCTAGCCCCTTCAGGTCATCCTCGGTAAGGAGGCTCCGCGTGAAGGGCGCCATCAGGAAGATGAGGATTAGAGCAAGAAAATGGCGGAAAGGCGGAGGGGGAAGAAGGCGAAGAAACGCAAGTAGCACAAGGCGAACGAGTAGTACAAGAGGGTGTAAGAAGAGACGGCGAAGAGGGGAACCGCCTGATATAAACCGGCGAGGGGAGACGAACCGTCGCTTGTCCGTCGAAAGACGCGGCAACCAAGGAGAAGGAAGCGGTGCGCGTAACCGTGCCGATTTGGGATTCCCGCCGAAGCTGTGGGGGCCCCGCGCGCGCGAAAAGACAAGCATTTCGCCCGAAGGCAGTTACTAGCTAAACCTCTGAGCGGCACGACATCGTCCCGCTCGAGGTTCGGGGGCTAGCTGTTGGGAAAGTATGTGGCCCATGAGGGTTCGGCCCACTTACTTACCTGCGGCCCCACAGAAGGCAAGCTTCGGGGCGACAAGCTCGCGCCGAAGCTTAGCAAGCTCGAGCCCGAAGTTTCCCGCCTCGGGCTTCGGGCCTCTTGCTTACTCCGGCTTCTAAGGTACAAAGAGCAGGACCCAAAACCGTCGTGCAGCGTCGCGACAGAGATCGCCGGGTCCCCGAGTCATCGAAATTAAATCTGAGCCTTTGTCTGGAGGCGCCTAGCGGCGGCTTCGGCGGGTGGCGGCGATCCGTCAACGCCGCATGGGCAGGACACGTCTTGCGGCCGTAGCGGTTGGCGCGGTGATCGAGATTACACTCGATTACGGTGGATTGATGCGCCACCGGTGTGGCGAAAAAACGACTAATTCAGCGGACGGCGCAAAACTACGGCGGGGGCGCCTATAAAAAGGCGCCTGAGCCTAGCGATGGGAACGGCTTCACTTTGGCATACACACCACTCACTTGGAGAATAGCGGTACGTAGAACAGAGCACTTGCACTCGTAGGAGCTCTAGTTCGGTGGTAGTTCTCTGCATCGAGTGCAGAGGAACACACACAAGTGCCTTGGCGCATTGTACTCGAAGCCGGGCTTTCCAAAGCTCGGACTTCACCTCTGTACTCGTTTAAGCTTGGCATTAAGCGAAGATGGGCGTAGGGTCATTATCCCGATGGAGGCTGAACGAGGATAAAACACTTGTGTCATCGCCCTAGCAATCCGGTCTCTAAGCGTCCGGCAGCGTCGCTCTGACTCGGTCTTTTTCGGCGGCGTCCGGCCACAAGGCGGACCTCGGTCCGAGGGGCAGGGCAGCCAGACCTCGCGCCCTTTCCTTGCTTATTAGCGCCATGAGGCTCACCTCCCGATCGTAAGCGAGACTATTTCCATCATTCCATGCTCATTTTATTGCATGCTATGTTTTATTTTTTTAATATAAGAATTTATATCTTGAACCAATTATTTGGCAATTTAACTACTTTACTCCCCAGTTCTGAAATCCTGGCTCCGCCACTGCGTAGGTTTGGGCATTTTGTTGAACACTCTGGGCGCACCGTGATTGTGCTCTGTTGGCGCGCCGCGCTCTGTCGGTCGTGCGCCAGGTCATGCCTCCGTCATGCTTGCGAAACCCGCTCATCGTCCCATACTCTGTAGGCTGCACCTTTGCCGAGGAGCGAGGAAGGAAGACGGAGGAGCACAAGGAGCACCTTGCTCATGCAGGGTCGTCGGGCGAGGAAAACGGTGGCGCGTCTTGGGTAAATCTCCGGCGAGAAGACGGCGGCCATACAGCAGGTCGTCGGTGACGAAGAGGAGGACGACAGCATGAGATCGTCGATGACGGGGGACGGCGGCAGCGAAGTCGTCGGAGGAGAGGAGGACGGCGGCGTGGGGTCGTCGTCGGCGAAATTTGAAAGCGGCATCGGCGAAGGTTGGAACAATAAAACACTTATCGCCAACCTCTCTCGCTTTCGGATTTATATGATGGTGGCATCGGTCGGTTGGTATCATCCATCGGGGTGACCTCACATCGATCCGGTTGGTGTATTGGTTACACCAACGGGACCAACGCCCCTATCGGTGGTGCCCTAGAACCATCGGTCCGGTTGGTATCTGGCAACCGGCGGAATCTTCATTTAGTCGGTTGATGACACCAGCAGGGGCGGAATCCTTAGTCGCTTAATTACACCAGCAAGGTGCGATTTGCCAAAAAAGCGCGAGTTGGGAGCTCGCGCTCAGCGCCGACGCTGCTAGCTTGACCTCGGCGACTTAATGGGCCCATCTCGGTGGGTCCCACATGTCATTGGTACTAATTGCTATTAATATCTCGAAAATTATAGAAAAGCTATTGGGAGCCTTGAAATTTCTCTTTAATTTTTCAAATTTTAGTATAAATTTTCACCTTTTATATAAATTCAATTATTGCTTCATTGCTTACTAAAAAATAATAAATCATACTTATTCCACACTAAAGCGATTTCAAAAATAAAATAAATTAAAAATTCACATATTCTTTACAATTTAATTTTCCAACCATCTTAATCTGAAATTTCACCTTTTTATATAAATTCAATTATTGCTTCCTTGCTTAATAAAAAATCATAATTCATACACGGGTTTATATAACACGGTTGGACTTAATTGCTAACATACTTTGTAATTTATGGCAAATTACTACCACTGACATGTGGGAACCACAAGTCCGTGATCTCCATTTTGGGGGAAGTAATCCCGGTTGGTGTCTCTAACCGGGACTATGTGGGAATTCGAAACAACGCAATGTTGGCGCGAACCGAGGAACCGCCTCTGCCTCTTTGTCTTCCTCGACCTCTTTTATAAAACCGACGATCTTCGTCTGCCTAATTAACCGTCTTCCTCTGCCGCGCGCATCTGCCTCTTCGATCCATGGCTTCTTCCTCTACCTCTTCCTGTTCCTCTTCCTCCACCCCACCACCACCACCGATGCCTACCCCTTTGTGGAGTGCGCCTCCACCGCCGCCGCCGTCTTAGAGGGCGAGAGTCCCCTCGGAGCGCGATTAATCATAACCGCCGAGGAAGAGCCCGTCTTCTACCGGCGGAGTTGTCGATGTCGAACGAGTTGTCCGAGCGGCAGCGAGGACGAGGAGGACTTCGACAGCGAGGGCGTCGTCGCGGAGGAGGAGGAGGACGAGGAGGAGGAGGACGACGATCTGGAGGAGGAGGAGGAGGACGACGACGACGACGACGACGCCTCCGATGATGGCGCCGACGCCAACGACGAGGAGGAGGAGGACGACTAGTTATTAATAATAGAAATTAATTATTAGTTAATTAGTATATTGTTAGAAATTAGCTTTTAGCATCTTTTGTGGTAACCCGTGGGACATTGTACAGCGTACCATTATTTGTAAATTGTTATAATGGTATAATATATGTACATTTCCTATAATATATGTTGTTTTTGGACCCATAAGATTTGTCCTCACATTTTTTGAGCCTATTACTATTTTTCTACAAATTTTTATACATTTATTCACAAATACATTCATGTACCAAAAATTAAAAATCAAAAGTATAAAACATTCTGTATAAACTATAAATTCTGATACTAAAGAAAATCACATTAAAAGTTCCTGTAATACACCGGAACTTCTCGTTTTCGAATTTATATGATGAGGGAATCAGTCCCGGTTGGTGTCATACACCGGGACTAACATCACATCAGTCTTGGTTGGTGTATTACACCGGGACTGCTTGCTCATATCAGTCCCGGTTGGTGTAACAAATCGGGACTGAATGCTCACTTAGTCCCGACAGATTAAATCAAAAATAAAAGAATCTGTTGGCCTTGGCTCGAACCCGTGATCGCACCGGGGAGCCCGTGCTCAAGCGCACGCTGCTAGCCAGGGGAGACGAGGGGGTTTTGATCGGTCCTTCACGGCACGAATCTTTTTTGTACCCTTCTTAGGAGATAGGGATCAGCTCACTGACATGTGGGCCCATCTCTGGTGGGTCCCACATGTCATTGGTACTAATTTGCCATTAATTTCTCAAAAATTATAGAAAACTGTTGGGAGCCTTGAAATCTCTTTAATTTTTCAAATTTTATTATAAATTTTCACCTTTTATGTAAATTCAATTATTGATTCATTGCTTACTAAAAAATAATAACTCATACTTATTCCACACTAAAATGATTTTAAAAAAAATTAAAAATTCATATATTCTTTACATTATTATTTTCCAACAAATCATACTTATTAATCTGATTTTCACCTTGTTATATAAATTCAATTGTTGCTTCCTTGCTTAATAAAAATCATAATTCATACGGGTTTATATAACACGGTTCGACTTATTGCTAACATATTTTGTTTTTACAAGTGATCCTTCATTATGATCGGGTCGCAGTACATAGGGGATTCCTCTATATCATTCAAGATAGTAATGTCTCGTCCACCATAAAAGGAGGTAGCTTGTCGGCTGATTGTACTCTTCTTCATCTGTGGACGCCTCAACTCAAGCGATTCTTCTTTTACTTGGAAGAACCACGTGGCGCCTTGGCGATCTCTAGTCTTACTTACCTTGTTATCTTGGTGAGGCTTGTCATACGCTTCTTGCTTTTAGTAGGCTGTCATACCTTTTTCGGTTTCTTTGTTCATGTCCATCACGTAGAATACGTGTCACATCATTTGCGAGCACAAACGGTTCGTCCCTATAGGCCACTTGCTTGAGGTCCACGGTTGTCATACCGTACTCGTCGATCTCAACGGCTGTCAATTTGATCCATTGTCACCGAAACAGAGGGGTTTTTAAAGATCCATACTCGAGCTCCCAGATATCTTCTATGTAACCATAGTAGGTGTCTATCTTTCTATTTTTATCCAAGGCATCTATACAGACGCCGCTGTTTTGGTTGGTACTCTTGCTATCCTGGGCAGTCGTGTAAAATGTGTGCACATTTATCTCATACCCATGGAATGATACGATTGTTATGGATGGTCCCCGAGCCAAGAGTTTCAACTGTTCATTGTCTGTCAAGGGAGCCCATCGGTTTCTTTTGTAACCAACCAAAAGCGATCCATTTGCTCTAGTGCGATCCACTTTTCGACTTCTCTCGGGTACTAGTCGCGTAGAATCATCTCATGTTCATGGATAAACTCAGCCACTCTGATTTGCTTATTTCAAAGGCGTGAAATGTGCTTGTTTAAATGAAAGTAGATCGTCGCTAAAGAATTCTCTTCTCCCTAGAGTTCCTTTTCCCCGTAGCCTCCCCTCATGGCGTGAAACAGGGACGCCAATCAGATTTAGCTCATCAATGTAGTCGACACATAACTCAATCACCTCCTCTGTGCCAACACCCATGCAATCTGACCTTACGGGCGAGATCGATTCTGAGCATATTTCTTTAGGACACCCATGTACCTCTCGAAAGGGAACATACTATCGTAAACACTGGTCCGAGAATTTCTATCTCTTTGACAATGTGGACCATGAGATGGACCATAATATCAAAAAAGGGCGGAGGAAGATCATCTCAAGGTCGACGGACTATCGACCACGTCATCCTACGGCTTAGATAAGTTCCGTGGTTCGATGGCCTTCTGCGACCCGCGTTGAAGAACGAGCACGACTTTACGATTGTCCTCGTACCCGATCCTCTGAGAATACCTCTCGGCGCCCTTTGGGAGCAAGCTGTGTCATCAACATGTGACACTCATGTGATTTCGGTGTACTATCTTATTATCTTCGTGTTGATGAGTCTCCTTATGTTCGAGGAGTATCCAGAAGGGACCTTCACACTGTTCAAGAACTTAATCATGTTTTTTTCTCTTCCTTGCTCAAAGTGTAGCTCGCAGGGTGGAGGTAATGTTATCCTTTTGCTCTCTTTTCCGGAAGTAGGTCGTTCTGAGTCGATGAGATCTGGTCCTTTCGTGCTTGAAGTGTATCTTTTGATTTACCGTACATATCTAGGAAGCCTAGCAGGTTCACGCAGACATTCTTCGTGATATGCATGAAGTCCAGTGAGTGGCGAACCTCTAAGTCTTTCCAGTAAGGTAAATCCCAAAATATTGACTTCTTCTTCCAAATGGGCTTCGTATGACCTTGTTCAGTCGGGACAGATTTGCTACCAGGACCCTTTCCAAATACTATTTTCAGATCCTTTACCAGAGAAAATACGATGCAGGGGCTTCTTACGTTTCTCTTCTGTCCCATCAAAATTCTCACCCTTCCGTCGTAACGGGTGCATCAAATGGAGGAACCTACGGTGGCCTATGTACATGACCTTTCGAGAGTTTTTCAGATACTTGCTGTCCGTATCCTCTAAGCACTGGATGCAGACTTTATATCCTTTGATAGATAGGCCTGACAGGTTACCAAGTGCAGGCCAGTCGTTGATGGTTACGAATAGCAATGCACGTAGGGTGAAGTGCTCTCTTTTGTACTCATCCCATACACGTACACCATCGGTCCACAGCGTTAGCAGATTTTCCACCAATGGTTTGAGGTACACGTCGATGTCGTTTCCAGGTTGCTTCGGCCCTTGGATAAGCAACAACATCATAATGTACTTTCGCTTCATACACAGCCAAGGAGGAAGGTTGTAGATACATAGAGTCACGGGT
This sequence comes from Olyra latifolia, assembly GCA_036346145.1. NCBI lineage: Eukaryota > Viridiplantae > Streptophyta > Magnoliopsida > Poales > Poaceae > Olyra > Olyra latifolia. The sequence continues at coordinate 52,446,683 of CM070529.1, read as the reverse complement.
CAAGTGCTGTGACTGCTGCTCATCTCGCCGAACGGGTTCATCCTATCCGTACTCAACCCAAACCTTATGTTTCTTACATCCTCAGCAAAGTCCGGGTATTTTGTATCTACTTTCCTCCACTGGGAGCCATCAGCGGGGTGCCTTAGCCTTCCGTCGTCCTTACGATCTTCTTTGTGCCAACGCATCATCTGGATATGCGCTTTGCTCGCAAATAAACGCTTCAACCGGGGATTATAGGAAATACCGGACCACCTTAACAGGGGTCTCTTCTTCTTCTGTTGCCCTCTTCCTCGCCTCGGTCATCACGCCTAGTTTTATACCTCGAAGTTCTGCACACCGGATAAGTTTCCAAATCCTCGTACTCATTGCGATACAGGATACAATCGTTCCGGCATGCATGTATCTTCTGTATCTTCAACCCCAAAGGGCAGACAACTTGTTTGGCGTCGTACGTAGTTTCAGGCAGCGTGTTACCCTCTGGAAGCAACTTCTTTATGAGGCATAACAACTCGTCAAATCCCTTATCAGACAATCCATTGGTCGCCTTCCACTGCATGAGTTTTGTGGTCCTCCCATAGGTGCTGAAACTTTTCGTAATGTCTTTCATCGGTGTATTCTCCCTCTCCATCAAGCAGCATCTGTTCTAGGTCATCATCGCCAAACTCCCCCAATGTATTTTCAAAAGAACCGTGTTGGCTAGCATCGGGGATATTGTTGTCCCCCTGATCTTCTTCTTCTTCACCATCTTCTCGTATAGTCTCTTCTTCACCATGCTTGGTCCAACAGGTATAGTTTGGCATGAAACCTCTTGAGAGCAAATGGAAGTGAAGGTGGCTGGATTTTGGCCACTCCTTCTCATTCTTGCAGTCTATGCATGGACAACATATGTAGCCTGACTTCGTGTATGCATCGGCCGCACGAAGAAAATCTTGCAAACCCTGCAAGAACTCCGGGGTGCGTCGGTCCACGTACATCCATCGCCGGTCCATCTGCATTATGTTACATCAAGGCAGCTATTAGCTCATTTTCCAATAATGAAATTTTTTAACATTCGCAAATTTCAAATTAAACCAATATTAAATTTATTTAAAAATTCTTCATCGATCGATGGAACCAAAATCTAAATTTGAGCTAGATCCACACCTAACAAGATAGACTTGGTAGATCAAAGTCTAGATTCAAAATTCTTCATCGATCGATGGAACCAAAACCTAAATTTGAGCTAGATCCACACCTAACAAGAAAGACTTGGTAGATCAAAGTCTAGATTCAAAATTATTCATCGATCGATGGAACCAAAACCTAATTTTGAGCTAGATCCACACCTAACAACAAAGACTTGGTAGATCAAAATCTAGATTCAAAATTTTTCATCGATCGATGGAACCAAAACCTAATTTTGAGCTAGATCCACACCTAACAACAAAGACTTGGTAGATCAAAGTCTAGATTCAAAATTCTTCATCGATCGATGGAACCAAAATCTAAATTTGAGCTAGATCCACACATTCAACGTGAGCTACATCTAATCCAAGCAAATTCTAAACTTACACAGCAAGTTATTGCAACCTACATGAAAAGATCGAGATAGCTCTCTACATTCATAATCTTTCATCAATCATGAGAAAAGCTCAAATTTTCTTCACATTTGAAGCAAAGAAGAAGCTCTATTTTACATAAAATGTAGTGAGAAACGATGTTACTAACCTTGGTTAACTTGGCTAGGAGTAAAATGACCAAAATTTTGGCAGCACCTCCCCCTTTCTTGAAACTCTTGGCCGGCGCTGCACTGTTCTTGATCGATCATGAGAAAAGATCAAATTTTCTTCACATTTCAAGCAAAGAAGAAGCTGCATTTTACACCAAATGTATTGAGGAACTATGTTACTAACCTTGGTTAACTTGGCTGGGAGTAAAATGACCAAAATTTTGGCAGCACCTCCCCCTTTCTTGAAGCTCTTGGCCGGCGCTGCACTATTCTTGATCGATCATGAGAAAAGATCAAATTTTCTTCACATTTCAAGCAAAGAAGAAGCTCCATTTCACACCAAATGTAGTGAGGAACGATGTTACTAATCTTGGTTAACTTGGTGGGAGTAAAATGACCAAAATTTTGCGACACCCTCCCTTTCTTGAAGCTCTTGGCCGCCAGACCTTGTTCTTGATCTGGCGAGTGTGGGAGGAGGCGCTGGGAAGAGGATCGTTCAAATAAGGTTTGCTTAGTAACGGTTTAAGATACCGACTGAGCGATCTTTGAACATCGGTCCGGTTCTTGTAACCAACCGGTATTAAGCGGCCGAGTTTGGTTGGTGTAACCAACGATCTTGATGTTAGAGAATTAGTACGGTTGGTTTCTTGGTAGGTCCATGTTATGGAAGAACATCTTGATGCTCTAACATCGGTCCGGTTCTTGTAACTAAGCGGTATTAAGCGGTAGAGTTCGGTTAGTGTAACCAACCCGATCGATGTTAGAACATCGAGACGGTTGGTTTCTTTAGCCGGTCCATGTTATGGAAGGCCAAATCTGTCTGGGGGTTGCTGTACCGGCCCATGTTATGAACCGGTACTGGTGGGGCACCCAGATCACCATTTCAATGTAAATCGGCATTTGCACATATCACCAATTCTTTGCACAAATCACAATTTCAAATTGAAGAAAAAGACTTAACACCAAACCATAACTCATTTGATGAACAATTGCACAGATCAATTCATTGCACAGATCACCATTTCACATATTCATAATTGTACTCATTTGTTGATGAACATTTTTGCACATATGAACAATTCATTGCACAGATCACCATTTCACCATAACTCATTTCATGAACATTTGCACAGATCCCATTAATTCCATCACAAAATAGTTCATCACATACATACATAATTAAACTACATACATACATAATAACTAAACTACATACATAATTAAACTAAACATCAACTATATTTTAGTCATCCTCCTCTGCCGTCAGCGCCTCCCAATTGATTTCGTCATCGTCGGGCAGAGGAATAGGGGCAGGGGGAGGACGAGGCGGCGCACGCGGCGTGAGATCCCCACCTCCATGTGCATCCGATCCTAGAAGCTTGGCGGTGGCAACAGCGGCAGCAGCAGCGAGCCCAGTTCCTCCCAGCTGCGAGGTTGATATGGTGGCGCCCAGTAGATGGGGTGCCGGTGGCGCGGCCCTCCATGCCTCCTCGGGTTGGTCTTGGGAGGTTGGCGGAGGTGGCGAGGCGGCGCGCGAGGTTGGCAGAGGTTGTGGGTGGGGCGGCACAGGCGGTTCTTGGCCGAGGTTGCGGCGAGGCGGTGGAGGAGGTGGATGGGCTGCTTGTTGCGGGAGGAGGTTCAGCGAGAGGATGGGGATTGCAAGTCAACTGCGAGGTCTTGAGGCGGCGAACCATGGCGGAGGAATCTGAGGCGGTTCGGCGAGAGAGAGAAGATCGAAATGGTCTTGATCTTGTTCTCCATGTGGATGGAGGAAAATATAGGGAGGGAAGATAGAAGGTCGGATCCATTAAACACACGGCAAATTCCTATGCGGTCAAATGTGATTAAACACACAAAGCAAATTCAATGCGGAATTGCAAAATCCAATCGAAATCAATAAAAACAAGTTATAATGAACAGAAGAAAACCAAGGAACCGCAAAAGTTTAGGAACTAAAGAAACCGAGGATGAGCTGGCCGAGGTGGGAGCTAGGAAGAAGAAGAGTGTGGGGCTAGCCGCTAGCCGAGTAGGCGGGTTCAAATTATCTGGGTTGGTTGCACCAACTTTGCATCGATGTTAGAGCATCGATGCAGGTTGGTGTAACCAACCGCATGGATGTTAGAACATTAGTACGGTTGGTGTCTTCACCCGTCTTGATGTTCCCCTCGGACGATGAGCCGTTGAAGCGAGGCGATGTAGCTATCGGTCCGGTTCATGCATAACCGGTGTTGATGTGCCGGTATGAAAGACCATTTCTGTAGTAGTGTCAGTGGAAGGCTTCCATCAAGTCGTCACCGACGCCTAGTCTGGCCAAGTTGATTGCCCAACCCCTTCCGAAGAATTCACATCAAGCTTACCCTCATGGCGCACGCCCTTAAGAAATGGGCCTGAGATACCATTGGTGATGTCAAACTCCAGTTGGCTTTGGCTTCGCTTCTCATTGCCCTACTGGACCGAGCCCAGGAACTTCGACCTCTCTCCCCATTAGAGAGGTCGTTGTGTGTGTCCCTCAAGGACCGTCACCTCGGACTTACCACCATCTAAAAATGTCAAATCAAGAAGCGATCCCGCTCCCAGTGGATTAGGCTGGAGGATGCCAACACCAAGTTTTCTATGTGAGGGCTAACAGCCGCTAAAGAAAGAACGTTATTCACTAGCTTCAAATTCCCTTGGGGTCGGCGATCACCCATGAGGAAAAGCAAGATGAGTGCATGAAAGTGCATCTAGGCACATAAGTGATTTTTGTGATTAATGACAAACACATATAATGACAATTATTAGTAAATGCTTGAGTTATTGCTTGCCTAATGTCAAACCTCTAGTAAGTATTTATTTATCTTGTGAGACTAACAAGTTTGTTGATAAGATCATTTTAGTCTCATCCAAATGGAGGAATTCTTTAGGACAAGTGAATAAGCAAAGATGAGGTATGCAATCTCGGTATCCCTTCTATATTTATTATTGCATTCCTCTTGTGCAAATGCATATTGAACTTCATGTAACATATTGCTTATATATATGCACATTAGTTCATGTCATATCAATTTGTGCATATATATTCACTTGAGTTCAATATGTGGCTTGTTTCTAGTATGTTAGTCTTAATTAGAGTTAAACTTCATATTGCTATAAATTGATTTGGTGCATGCTTGTCTTGTTTATATATCTTCTCATGCACATCACTTAGTGAAGTTTAATATAGATTGTTCCACAACTTCACTCTAGCTTGAATATTATTTGCACACGTGTAATTCTTGTATATTTTATCATGTGGATCATTAAGTGAAGATTGTGGTCCTTGCCATGGTTTAATTGTTTCATCATATTGGCAATTCTCTCTCTAGTGCTTCTAGCTCCATTACATATTCATCATGTTGCACTTACTGGAGAATCTTTCTCTTATCAAGTGTTTCCACTCATATTGTGCATATTTATATGAAACACTTGTTATACTTAATTGCTCATAAACATCAACTTATTCATATCCATTGAGCTTTTGGGACTAATGTCTTCATGAGTGGTTTGGAAAGAATTAGGTCCCGTGAGTGTGTGATGACCAAGGTAGGTTAAAGGATGACGGTCAAGCCGAGGTCAACAAGACGACGGTGTCACCAAGAGTTGAGGACTAAGTCAAGATCGACTTGGCGTGGAGATCGTCGGGGAGGATGATCAAGTCAAGGTCGATGGGACGAGAGTCTCATGAGGTGAATCGAGTCAAGTTGGATAAGGCGAAGGCTTCATCAATCCTTTGGTGAAGGTCATCATGCAAAATGAAGAAAGAAGACGGCAAGTGATTATCCTAGACTTGTATTATCTTTGATTTAATTTGAGTCTAAGGATTGCCGTACTATTAAGAGGGATACGATGAAGAATGACTTCTAGATGTGTCAAGTGCTCAAGTGATCCATCCTTGTGAAACATAGAGAGAGTGTGGTGTTGGTGGTGTCGGAAAGTGAGAGTTGTAGGTTTTCCTTGTCTTCTTTGTGAGTTCTGTATTTATCCCTTGAGATTTGAGGTGTGAGACCTTGTTGGTTGTGTAGCTCTCGTTCTTAGCTTTTCGTAGAGCCCAAGATCACCCAAAACGGAGTCCGGAGTCAAAAGTTACGGCCGTTTTCGTCGGGCTGTGCTGAACACCGGATAGTCCTGTCTTTCGGACAGTCCGGACCAAATCTGACGCTGATTTTCTGCTCCTTAGTTGCTGCAAACCGGATAGTCCGGTGTTAGGGTCCGGATAGTCCGGTCCGGCGCAGACCTGCAGCCAACGGCTAGTTCTTGGGAGGCTCTATTAAACCCCTCTCTCTCCTCACTTGCAAATAGCTATTGTACCACCATTCCTTGAGCTATCCCATTGTTCTTGAGCCTCAAAGCACCCCTCCACTCTAGATCTTTGTGATCCCCTAAGGGTTTGGAAGAGTTGGGAGGAGGGTTTGAGTGAGAATTGGAAGAAGGGTTTGGAGGTGATTCCTTTGTGGAATTAGTGTGTTCTTGAGCCCTAGTGATCCCTCCACTCTTTGATCTAGGTGATCCCCTTTGGAAGAAGGGTTGGGAAGAGTTGGGAGGAGGAGGATTGAGTGCAAGTTGAGCAAGTTTTGGATCTTTGAGCACTTGTGGTTATCTCCAAGTTCGTTCTACGTGTGCGTTTGTTACTCTTGGGGATTGAGGACTTCTAGACGGTTAGAAGATGGTCACGAGCCACCAAGCTTTGTGTGGTGCGCCGTGTCAAGTTTGTGAAGGCTCGATTTCGCCTCCGCAAGGAAAGAAATCAAAAGAGTGAAGCCGGCGAGTGCATTGTGCAACACCGGTGAGGGAAGGGTTGAAAAAGACCCCGGCTCAAGTGTGACCGAGCCGCCTTAACGGAGACGTAGAATCCTCTCAAGGATCTGAACTTCGGGAACAAACATCTTCGCGTCTCCATCTTCATTTCGGTTTTATCCCTTTCACTCTCTAACTTGAATTACTTGTTTATTTTGCCATTGAGTTATTGCCTTGCTTTGTGTGATACTACTACACATATTTGCTTGTGAATTATCTTTGGTGCAGGTTGTATCCTTGAGATTGTGAAATTTGAATTGGATTCAAAATCCCCTGTTTTTGTGTAGACCGGACAATCCGGTTGTTGCACCCGGATAATCCGGTACATATCGGACTATCCGGTCCAAAACCCTGGATTGTCCGGTTAAGCTTCCGCATTTAACTCTGATTCATTGTATCATAATTTGTAACCGTCTATTCACCCCCCTCTAGGCGACATCCCTATCCTTTCAGTGCTTACGTTTCCTTGGTAATCACCTCGGCACCTCCTTTGTCCGCAGCTCGACTTTCAGCTAGGATCGTCTTGGTATCACTTCTCATGACCCCCAATCCCTGGAAGAGCCTTTCACCAAGGCTGACGTCGGACACACAATCTTCTCTATGCCCACAGACAAAGCGCCAGGCCTGGATGGGTTCACCGGCCTCTTCTTCAAGACTTGTTGGGATATCTTCAAAAAAGACTTCATGGCAACCTTCTAGCTCTTCTATGACCAAGGCAGAGACGGCTTCTGGCTGTTAAACACCGCGAACGTGGTTCTTCTGCAAAAATAAAAGAACGACTGCTCCAGTCTAGTAGATTTTCGTCCTATCAGCCTTGTTCACAGTGTCAAGAAGATCATCGCCAAGGTCTTCACCAATAGAATGGCTCCACACATTAATGACCTCATCTCTCCCAGCCAGAGTGCCTTCATCAAGTGTAGATGCATCCATGGTAACTTCCTCTACACTCAAAATGTGATACAAGAGCTGCACATTCCAGCTATTTTCCTGAGGCTCGACTTCGCCAAGCCTTTGATTCCATCTACTAGGCTACCCGCTTGAACTCCTAGAGCGGCTTGGCTTCGATCGACACTAATGCGAGTGGATCTCCATCTTACTTGGCACGAGCTCCTCTTCGATCCTCCTGAACGGGTCCCTAGGCCCTAGATAGCCTACAGAAGGGGGTTCGATAGGACGACCCCCTACCCCCCATGCTCTTCATCATCGCAATGGACCCGTGCAATGCCTCTTCTCCTGCGCAATGGAGGCGGGGATCCTCTCCCCCATCAGAGCTCGGTCCCTCTCCATCCGAATACCTCTCCATGCGGACGACGCTGTACTATTCATTAACCCAACTAGGGCGGATATGGCGGCTGTCATGACTATCTTGAAGTCCTTTGACAAGGTTTATGGGCTTGTCACAAACTCGAGCAAGTGTGTGGCCTACCCCATCCACAGCGACCTAGCTAACCTAGAAGAAGTCCTCCAGCCCTTCCCCAGCCAACAAGGTGCCTTCCCTTGCCGCTATCTTGGCCTGTCCCTACATATCCGCAAGTTAAGAAAGGGTTACTTTTTGCCCCCCATAGAGAAGCTGAGAGCCCGTTTGCCTAGCTGGAAACAGAAACTCCTCTCCAAAGCGGGTTGCCTAACCCTGGTCAATGTGGTCCTGTCCTCGCTCCTGACCTACTTCATCACCATCTTCCTACTTCTGAAGTGGGTAAGCAAGCAGATTGACAAGTTCCGACGCTCCTTCCTCTAGCACGGTGAGTTCAACGGGTTGATCATCTACGCCGTTTGGAATATTTGGAAACAGTGCAACAGGTGCATCTTCTAGTAGGCTTCGATGCTCGTGCATCTTTTAGTAGCTAAGATTCGAGAGGATCTCCTATTGTGGGGCGGGTCAGCCGGTCTACCGTTAGAGCCTCCCCCACTCTTCTCTCTGTATAGTTGTACATATTGTATTTTTGTTCTCATCCTTCTTAATAGAATGGCAGCGCCCTTGCCTTTTGCTCAAAAAAAATCGTACCTGGATTTTAGTTAAATGCCATATTTGGTTCAAAATAAATGTACTTTTTTTAGAATAAAATAAATGCCAGTACAGCTAGCAGGTTTTAGACTTTCAGTTTGTCAGTACTTGTCATTCACCGGATGGCTATATTAATTGCTTATTGGTTGTGGTGTTAGAGAGCTAGATGTAACACACATAGAGAGCAACATATGACACAAACGAGATATATTTAGTTGCTTGTAAAAAGGGTTTACTGACAAAGATGTGGGCAATTTTCTTCTATGATGTCATATACTCTGTGCAAGAACCACTTGTAATTAGTTTTGCTGGTGTAAAGTGATAGACTGAGATGTGCAAATGCGACGTGCTTGCTTCTTGGTTGGAATGACACTATGTAATCACTCTTTTTGTCTACTATCAAAAGGAAAACCAAAATGGAGGCTTCCATACAGGTGATGACAGATACTGAAATGGTTGCAATCAAAGTAGAAGCTTATGTTGCTCTCAGAAAAAAGTAGAAGCTTATGTAATCCACAAGGATTGCATGACTCAACTGCAAAGGGGGATTTCTTGCAATGGCATGAAAGTGACCCTGGTCCATGTTACCCCATGTTCTTCTATCTTTACTCTATCCTTCCCCCAACAACTTTGTTTTTTCCATCTTCAAGTGCTTGCTTCTCTTGCAAGTTCTTTAATCCACTCGGTAGAACATATTATAGTTGAAAGCAATTTGATACAGCAGGTGTGACAATCTCAGAGAATCAGAGAGATATGCAAGTAAAATGATTAGGAAAGGTAAAGAGAGGAGAAGCATCATTATAGCTTAAGGTTCCCAAAAAGTTTCAGAAAACAATATATTTCCTAGCTCCAACGGTAGCAACAAACTTGAGTTGCAAAAACATGGAGGTATGAGTACAAATGCTCATTCTTTTAGAGGCGAGATGATTGATGCATTAGAGTTCACAAATCATGAGTTCTAGACCTGCATAGAACTTGCAATCAAAGCTCACATCTGTGGAACCCAATGGTGATATATTTTTTTAGTGTAGGGCATCTGAGCAGACCAAATCTTGGACTCTGCCAAGTCCAATATCTTAGGATTACTTGGACCAAGGCTCACTGTTCAGACTGCAAAACCAGAACAAATTTCCATCAGTTTGTGGACGTAGCTGCTATATTTGCTGTAAGTACGCCTGTCATTTTAATACTTTTGCTCTCTTTATTCCTCAACCGAATTGTCCCCATGGCCTGCTCTTTTTTCAATGGGCAATTCCCAAGTGGACCTCCAGGATGTGCAAACAAATTGAGGAGGCATTCGATTAAGTAGATAGTGGGTGATGAAAGCAATGTTCTCCCTTAATGTTCTCTAACTGCTTGTTAAAAACAAGGAGAGGGCACTTTTTTGCTTGGCTTGTTTGGGATTTGGTGAATCTGAAGGCCACAGTGCCCCATGCCATGAATGGCAACAAGCACTAGCTTTTCACTTGTTCCAGTTACCCATGAAACTCCCTGGATTTCTTGTGCTTGGTCAGATGAGTGGTGAAATAATAGTATGTATTCGCTCAAAAAAAAATAATAGTATGTTTAGTGCCGTTAGCTGTTAAGCAAAATAAAAAAGAAATCAGGAAGATGTCAAGTGCTAGTAGTGTTTGAATAATTAGGACTAATGATGCTGGATGGAGGACCCAACCTGAAGCTAAGCAGGTGACAACGCTAGTCCCAACATGCATATAATACTAATTCCAACCTTTTTCTTTGTGTGAATGTGCAGCAGAGAGGACAATAGAAATAGACAATTTCATTGAAGTTGCCTGTTGCTTCTTTTTGTTTGGAGGTGGATGAAGCAGCCTCCAATCATCCAAATGTAGAGAACACTGCTTCAATCTAGTGGGTGGAAAGAATGTAGTGGCAGCTCACTGGTAGCAGGGTTTGTATGTGCATGTCTGTACAAACTACAACGCAAAAGGAATAGTTATTCTAGAGCATGTGTGGGGGAGAAATTCTGCTCACTGTATTTCCAGCTTATGAATGCATGTTTGTCTGCCTTCCCTTTCAGAAGGAAATGGTTTATTCAAGGTATCTGACTGACCATTGGAATCTACTCCTTCGACAGATAAAACCAACTACACAGTTTCCTTCATCTAGAGTGTCTCATCAGATGCTTAGATTTTCTTACACATCTTAATCCCAGAGTGTCAGATTTCTAATCAGAAAGTTCTATACAGGATTCCTCTAATCCACAAAACTTGACATTCCTGACTCTGCCGTAGGAAGTCTAAAACCTTGACTGACAGGGCAGGTCATTTGAAATGTTCTATTCGAAGCTGACACAATTTTCTCACATTTAACTCTAAGTTTCCCTTTGGAAATATGAATCAGGAAAAATTCCCACAATCCAAACAGTTACAAGTTTATCAAGCATATTGCACGTCACAAAAGGCTAATTTTTTTTTTGCTAAAAAAACAAAAGGCCAAAATCTAGGCCCGGTCAGAATCGATAGGCACAAAACCAGAAATAGATCAAAAACACGGGACACTAACTTTTATATGAAAAAAACCACGGGCGTCGGCTAACGAAACTTTCACTATTTTGGGAGAGTTACAAAATATAGAAAGATCTACAATGTGGCTTATCTTCCTGTACATCTTACAATTGGTATATATAAGGTGGTCGAAACAAATAAGGAAACAAATCCGCTAAGTAACATTTGATCCGTACCGAGGGGTGCCTCCCACACCCCTAGGTGTCCCTAGGGTGAGGTGACCCAATGGGTCAGTCTGTCTCCACTCTGTGAAGGTGTGTGCTGTGCACTCTATGGCTTTGCCGCCGGAAGGGCCTCATCTCTGTTTCGACAGACTTTGACTTGCTACAAAATTTGAATCATACATTAACAGGCCTTGGCCCCGCAAAGATGCTCAAGGTGCATTTGCTTGTAACTTGATGTGAGCGTATACGATGTAAGGTGTTTATACACTAGCGTTTAAGGAGAGCATATGTTCACTAAGCAACTACATATATAGAAAATCTCCCTTCTAAATCAAAGATGCTTATATAGATGCTTAGATGTTACAAACTTCTCTAAGCATATTTTTAAACACCATGCAAGCATCGGTGCTATCCTAGACGGTAAAAAACCATTTTTTGTCCTAAGCACTACATCGTATATGGCTTAAATATGCGCAAAACAAAACATTGCGGGAGTACTCAAATGCCACTCGCTTTCTTGATTAGTTCCACATGTTATGCAATTTAGATCAATATATGCGTTTAGAAATTCTTTAAGATGTTCCATATTTTTAAATAGCCTCATGCCTCCTCAATACATCATTTCCGGTAAAGATTACAACTTGAAGTAATTGAAATTCTGACTCAAGATCACAGTGAGCCAGTGACAGGAAAACCAGGAAGCAGGTCAGATCTGAAGAGCAAATGGCAGGCCAATCAGATTCCGAATCCACAGGCTCAAGTCAACAGGCTTAGCTAAGGCGATGAATCACAACAGGGGAGTACTAAGCAAGCAGCATTGATGCCTCCATTACTCCCCTGTTTAATACTTTGGGAGGTTGGAGGAGCTCACAAGGACAGCCTGTGCTTGCTGTGCCTTTTGGAATTGGAGAGAAGGGTGAAGCTGAGACAGAGATTCTCACCCTGTAAATTTCTGTAAACATCGGGACAATAGAACTTTTTCAATCAAAATATACTAAAGATGAAAACTTTACATCTGCATTTTCAGGATTCATAAAACCGAGCAATTAACCATAATAAACCACGAAAAACCAAAACGGCAAAAACCACTCAACAATAAGCCGCTCGGTTTTTTTAGTTTATAGCAAAAACCGTTAAACCATTGGGTAGCAGTTTTTAGCTCGTTTTTTTAAACCAGGATGTTTTCCTATGGAATAATAAAAGATATAAGTTTTACCCTTGATGTTACCGCACTGAATTTGGATCAAACAGCTAGGATTGCATGTTTGAATTCTTCTACTTGAAAGACAGACTCATCATAGGAGAGATTCCATTTGGATGATATAGTAAGCTGCCACAAAGAAGCTTGCATATATTGTGTGACAGTTTAGTTAGTACAGTTGTTCTTTTGCCCTGATGAGTGAGTGATGACCAACAAATAGATGGCAACAAGAACAGGAACAAAAGAAATGTCACCCATGGTAGTGTGCCACCTTGCCCCCACTTCCCCATTCTCCTCAGCAACAAAGCACCGGCACAGGCACACACAGGGAAGGAGGACTAGAAAAGAAAAGAAAAAGGCAGGAGGCCAAAAAGAAAAGAAAGAAAAAACCTTCAAAAAGAAAAGAGCTCAAAAGAAAGCAACCAAGCAGGGCAGGCAGGCCTCGTCCCCTTTTCTCCCCTCCCAATTCACACAAGATTCACTCGCCAGTTGTTTCTCTTTCTTCATTTCTTTCCAGTGCCCCCATTTCCTCCCTCTGATCCAAGCCTTTCACCCAAAGCTTCCAGCTTTTCCAATTGTTTGGTCACTTCAAGAATCAAGGAATATGTTCTTGCTGCTGCGGCTCTTGGGGCTCTGATCCATCCATCCAGGCGTCTCTCTTTCTCTGGCATTCCGCTGTGCCTGGGCTCTGTGCATGGTCGCACCAAGGGAAGGATTTTGGCCTGGTTTTTCTGTTCTTGGGATCCAGATTTTGGGCAAGTTCTTCGTCTGAAGGTTCCTTTCCTTTCTGTTCTTGGCTCTCGTTTCGGCAAGAATTTGGAGGGCATGGGGCCCCTCGCGAGCAATTCAGGCTGATTTCTCGGGGCCTTAAAGGCAGGATGCCTCTCTGACTCCCGCCTTTGTTTCGTTTCTTGGACAATTCTGCGCAATTTTTGCCAATTTTGCTTCGATTCGGGGTCGTTGAGCACGAGCGGCTTTGTTTTTGATCCGGTCGATGGGTCTCTGCCACGGTAAGGACAAGCAAATCCCGGAGCCCGAGGCGGAGGAGGAGCCCCATGTAGCCTCCGGCGCCGTCGATGCCGTCGGCGTCGGGAACGGCGCCTCCTCGCCGGCGCCGGCGGCCGCGGCGAAGCCGGGGACGCCGAAACAGCCCAAGTTCCCGTTCTACCTGCCGAGTCCACTCCCGCCGTCGAGCTACAAAAGCTCGCCGGCGAACTCGAGCGTGGCATCGACGCCGGCACGCGGCGGGTTCAAGCGGCCGTTCCCACCGCCGTCGCCTGCGAAGCACATCCGCGCGCTCCTGGCGCGGCGGCACGGCTCGGTGAAGCCCAACGAGGCGTCCATCCCAGAGGGCGGCGAACCGGAGCTGGGCCTGGACAAGAGCTTTGGCTTCTCGAAGCATTTCTTCGCCAAGTACGAGCTCGGCGAGGAGGTCGGCCGCGGCCACTTCGGCTATACCTGCGCCGCCAAGGCCAAGAAGGGCGAGCACAAGGGCGAGGACGTCGCCGTCAAGGTCATCCCCAAGGCCAAGGTCAGACACTCGCACTACCTCTTCTCCCCCCGCCATTGCCATGTCCATGTTCTTGAGTTGCTTGCATCGTTTGCTCCGTGAAGAAACGTCCCTGCCGTTCAGCTTCTTGGTGTTTCTGTTCAGTTGCATTCTCTGTACTTGACCAATCTTTTGTCAGATTCCAGCGTGATTGAATATAAACATGCCTAAAAGATGCTGTTTCTTCTCAGTTTTGTCGTCAAGATCCAATCTTTTGTTGTGTTAGATTGACCTTCGAATTATCTAGGTGTTGACTGTTGACTGATACTTGCATATGGAAACTACATCCTTTCAGTGTGGTCAGGTTCAGTTGCTAGGCTTGTGATTCTGGATCCTAGCTCGATTTTGTCACGGTGTTCTTGCACATCGTAGATATCTGAACTTAGGCAGGTGCACGTCACACATCACCCAGTGTTTGGTAGAACGTTGCTTCTTGCTTGATTCAAGCACGCTAAGATTGAAGAAAAGGAGGCTCCTTTACCTGCACCCCTCGTTTTCGTTTATCCCGGAGTGCTCGTGATCGACATTCATGCCGTGGCTTCACTGCACTGGAGGAGCTCATCCATCCTGACGTGGACTGCCTCGTGCATTGATGGGCTTCATGGCATGCTCATTGTGGCGACGGTTGCCCAGTCCTCCATGCCATGGCACCATCTCCTTTCCTCACGTTTCATCGGTGGGTAAATGGATACTGCAGGTCAAAAGGTTTCACAGCTTGATGCTTCAATTCTGTTGGAAGAGTTTACTCATTATGCGCCTCCCTCCCTGCTATTGTATGAAGGCTCATTTAATTAAGACCCTGTAGAGGCTCAGCACTCCAGCTAGTCCAGTGCTTTTATGGGCAAAGCTGGCAATCTTCCTGTTGTGTATGCAAGGCCATAATGTCCCACCCACAGCTACTCACATTCCATGTGCTTGTGTTCTTCCTGTGTCAATCCTAGAATGGCAGCAATGTTGGGTTTCTTGATTCATTCTTCCTGGAAAAATCAGCTCGTTGGCATTTGTACAGGGAGAAAATGAAGTCAAATTATGCTGAATTGACGATAACGGTTTAGTTTTTCCTTTTGGATATCAAATCAAACGCGGTGTTTAGAACTTGGAAGTTATTTCATTGTAAATGTAAATGGTGCGCCTTTTGATTTTTTAGAACTTGGAAGTTATTTCATTGTAAATGTAAATGATGCGCCTTTTGATTTATTTTTGTTGTGCTATTTAGTTATTTATGTCCTGCAGGCGTTAATGACAGCAAGAGGCATTTTATCTCTTGGCACCTATAATTGATCACTTATTGTCTGTCTAGTGCACTGTTGTACAACATTGAGCAGAACAGTAGTTGGTTGTTGGATAGGTCATAATTTGTGCTTCGAGATCTACGTATGTTGCCCATTACTTGATAAATGGAGGTTGGATGCCAGAACTGTTTTTGGTTGACTCTTTCTGCTGTCATTATTGTAGTTGCATGCTTCAGTTAATCATATTGAAATGGTTTACTATATGACTTTATTTCCATAGTTTGCATGTGAACTGTGTACTTTTTTCAGACAGTCCACTTGTTTGCTTTTTTAGCTGTCAGTGCAAACTGTGTAAATACATATTTATTATTCAAGTTGCTTTCTAGTCTCACCAAATGAAGTCCGTGGGCAGATGACGACTGCTATAGCCATTGAAGATGTCAGAAGAGAAGTGAGAATATTGAGTTCTCTGACAGGCCACAGCAACCTAGTGCAGTTCTATGATGCTTGTGAAGACGAAGATAATGTGTATATAGTTATGGAGTAAGTGTGCACTTGTTTCATACAGCATACTTTTTTAACTTCTTTCTTCATATGTTGTTGCAATGCATGAGATTCTTGCCATTGTGTATATATATTAGAAGGTTTATAAATCTTAATCTGTTTTCATAAATGGTAATCCATCATGATGGAATATTAGTTTATTCCTGTCATGTTATGCCATTAGCATTGTCCAATGCCCTAACCTCTTTGATGAGAAGCCCATGAAATTGTATATGAGAATCCAGATGTCCAAGTATTGATTCAAATACATCATCATGTTCTGTTTGGAGGAATTTATCCATTTGATCTCGACAATCTATTGCATGAGGGAGCTGGTTTACCATGATTGCTATCAAGACAATTCTATTGCATGATCTTGATAATGCAGATGTCATTTTATTTAGGATCTATGATCAATCAGTTGTTTACTATTTAAGAATTTAAATTACGTATATAACGTTGCTTGCTGCAACTGCCATCACATGGTTATATTTAGCTTATTGCAGTTGTTTCTTTTCTGTCTCAGGTTATGTAAAGGAGGTGAACTACTTGATAGGATATTGGCAAGGTACTTATAGGGCTGTAATCATTGTTTGGAACAATTCTTGTGACTAAGTCTGCTGGGATTCTAATGATAATTACTGACTTTTTTTTGGTTTGCAGAGGTGGAAAATATTCTGAAGAAGATGCGAAGGTAGTTATGGTGCAAATTTTGAGTGTTGTATCATTTTGCCATCTTCAAGGTGTTGTTCATCGGGATCTGAAACCCGAGGTAGGTTTGTTATCATACAACAGTAGCTTATATTAATAAATCTTATTGCATTTAGTTATTATTATCAACCTGGAAGCTTGTTAGTGCTACTATGCTCAAACTGAATCAAGGCATTCACTGGACATGTCATGTGTCTTCTATTGTTGTTTTTGATAATTTTCTGGATCACTATCTAAATTCCAAAGAACTATTGTTTGGTCATCGTATGTAACATTGCAGTGCATTTCTTGTTGCAATGATTATATATTTGTTTCTTTTCCCCAGAATTTCCTGTTCACATCAAAGGATGAAACCTCTGCCTTGAAGGTCATAGACTTTGGCTTGTCTGACTTCGTAAAGCCAGGTTGGTCTAATAGAGTTCCATCTGGATCCTTGTTGAATATTTTATCCTTGCTAGATTATATCTAACTATATTGGGATACCTAATCATTATTATATTCTTCAGATGAAAGACTTAATGACATTGTCGGAAGTGCGTATTATGTTGCTCCTGAGGTGCTTCATCGGTCTTATGGTACCGAGGCAGATATGTGGAGCATTGGAGTAATCGCCTATATTTTGCTTTGTGGGAGCCGACCTTTCTGGGCGCGCACTGAGTCAGGAATATTTCGAGCCGTCCTGAAGGCAGAACCAAGTTTTGATGAGGCCCCATGGCCTACTCTCACAGCTGAAGCTAAAGACTTTGTAAAAAGGCTGCTTAATAAGGATTACCGCAAGAGGATGACTGCTGCACAAGCTCTCAGTAAGCACCAAATCTGTTTGGCAGCGTTGTACAGTACATTCTTCTGAAACGATGCTTAGCTGTTTACTTACATAATGATATCTGCAGGTCATCCATGGATCCGTAATGCTCAACAGGTGAAGATTCCTTTAGATATGATAATCTACAAGCTTATGAGAGCTTATATCAGTTCATCTTCATTGCGAAAGTCTGCTTTGAGGGTATGCACTTGAACTTGATCAGACCGGGAAAAAAAAATCCGTATCTTTCTTATGCTGGCTTTAAGATAACTGTTCCCTTTACTTATCTTGAATTGATGCTCTACATTGCTTGGGATTGTCAGTTTCTAATTATGGCATATACTGTGTTTCTTGCAAAATTGCTTTGCCTGCAAATGGTTAATCTGTTTTGAATTTCTAAGTGGGCTGAGTTATCTATGTGGTAGTTGACAAGGTTATACCTTGTGTGTTCCTTTCACTTTTAGTGGTACTACTCTTTCCTCACTCTACTTATTGCCTTTTGTTTGCACAGTTTAGTAGGTTCATCATTTATGCCATTCTGTCTTTACTCCTATAGCATCACCAATGAAACATTGTAAGGGATCTCCATACATTTTGCAGGCCCTTGCTAAGACACTGACAACAAATCAACTCTTCTATCTAAAAGAGCAGTTCGAATTGTTGGGTCCAAACAAGAGTGGTTATATCTCCTTGCAAAATTTGAAAGCAGTCAGTGATCTTACCTTGGTCATTTAATCTAGTTTGTAGCATGCAATTGCTGAAATAGTAAATTGAAATTCGCAGGCGTTGGTGAAGAATTCTACGGATGCAATGAAGGATTCTAGGGTTGTTGACTTCGTTAACACGGTAAGCCTCCTTTTTATAATCTTCAATTTTATTAGTTTTGGACTGAGATAACCACTTACCTGCCCAAGCCATGGTACTAGGTGTGCACTCTTCAGTACAGAAAATTGGATTTTGAAGAGTTTGCGGCTTCTGCTATCAGCGTTTATCAGATGGAAGCTTTGGAGACCTGGGAACAGCACGCTCGGCGTGCATATGAACTATTTGATAAGGAGGGCAACCGGCCTATTGTAATCGAAGAACTTGCATCGGTATGATTTGAGCTATCCTCTGAACAATTTATGCATGGTTACTGAACATTGCTGATCGTGTATCTTTGGTTTACCAGGAACTTGGCCTTGGTCCATCAGTCCCTCTTCATGTTGTTCTCCAAGACTGGATCAGACACGCTGATGGAAAGCTCAGTTTCCTCGGATTCATAAAACTTTTGCATGGTGTTTCTTCCCGAGTGATCCCGAAAGCCTAAGATAAATTATTCTTGCATCAACCAAGGAGATAATTGATGGCTAAGCCAATCTCTGGCTGGTGTTTGTGTGCCTGTGACTGTTTGGGGGTGGCTGAAGGATGGCTTGAAACCAAAACAAAAGATTTGACAGTCTTGTGAAGAGGTAAAACGAAAAGGTTCCTGCTTATGCCTACTGCTTCTGCTACCCCTCCCTCCCCTTGCCAAGCCCATTGATGTTTTACTGAAGCTGTGTAGACGAATGTACAGATGAGGATAGGAAAAAGAATATGGAAGGGCTAAAGATTTGAGACTGCTGTTTGTCATTGTCTGCATTTGTAGTGCTCCCCGTCTCAAAACAAGACATTAACGTCTCACCCCTTACTACTCTCTTGTGTTAAGCCACATCCCAAGGTCACATATTGCACCGTGCATTATTCAATTTTCTTTGTACCTGTTGCAATGGCTTCTCAGCAGCTTTGTAGCATGCACATCTCAGAGTTGTCCAGTCCATTGATGATGGTAGAAAGGAGACCAACATTTTCCACATTGGCACCTCAAAAGAAAAAAAACATTACCAGGATTCAGAATTAGAAAGGCAACCAAGAGCCGTTGCTACTCATCATCCAATGCAGCAGCATCTTGATGTCCTCTCTTCATTCTGTTCATACCAAAAGTGCATCACGTTTCACTGTGGTATTGCTGCTCTCAGAGGAGAGAGAGACCCCGGGGGGGGTGTACCAGCTCTGTCGCCGTCGTGCAAGAAGAGCTCTGTCGCCGTCGTGCAAGAAGGCGAGCAATGGCGCTGGGCCTGGACGGCCGTACGGCAGAGCAGGTCCGGTCAAGTTTGATGTCGAGCCCGGCCAGAGGGGGGAGGGGGCCCACTGACAGGGTCAGAACGGTAGGAGGACCAGAGAGACACGTCCAATTCTGACCCCTCCTCCCTATCGCTCTCTCAACTTTATCACGGCCAAGAACAGCCATCACCTCTGGGAACATCTACTCGAGCCATTTTTACAAGTTTTTATTAGGAAACCTATTCGGTTACGGGCTCTCCAAGCCGTATCCGGATAGGTCTATCCGTGGACCTGCCAAACTCTATGAAGCAGCACTATAAATAGGAGAGGGATCCGTCCATTGTAAATACACCTGAAAACAATAAAGAATCCGTTCTCTCCCTACATCTGTGTTGATCTATTTTGTGCATCTGTTGTTCTCGCTATCGTTCTACGTCGCAAGATACGAATCAAGAACCCGGACTACACCCGTAGCGTGGTTGCTCAACACGTTATCGAAGAAACTCTCTACGGAGGCCACGCAGTTTGAACAGACCGCTATCTCCTCCCCGCGATCGAACGACATCAGATCGAATTCATCCCGCACCACGTGATCTACCGCATCAATCTATACGGTATGTGCATGATGAGTAGATAGATCAATTTGCAGATCTATTTGCTAGATCGTGAGTCATTCGATCTGCACCGATCGTTGTATCGGGATTTTGTGTTTCAACTCGTTAAAAACATCGCGCGCCCGCCGGAGTTGTCGCCAAGAAAGACGCCGACCACGCGCCGCCGCTGTTGGTTCTTTATCTGAAATCGCCGCCGCGAGATGCATCTCGCCCGCACCGCCCATCGTGTCGCCGGACGCT
The DNA here is from genome assembly GCA_036346145.1 of Olyra latifolia. Taxonomy (NCBI): domain Eukaryota; kingdom Viridiplantae; phylum Streptophyta; class Magnoliopsida; order Poales; family Poaceae; genus Olyra; species Olyra latifolia. The sequence goes on along the minus strand of CM070529.1, from coordinate 52,426,495 downwards.
TATCGCGGCGCGCCGCCGCTTTGCGCCTAGATCAAGATGGCCCCATGCGCCAATCCGCTTGAGGTCGAGGTCGCGTTGTTTGATTAGTGTATTCATGCATGTACACACATGCATGCATGGCGATGTAGTACGTATAGCAAAACGTACACATGCATGCATGGCATACATAGTACATACGGCAAATCAAGCTACAAAAGGCTCGAGCTAGCTGCTCGCAACAACAGCAACGGAGAAATACGAGTACGGCGGCTAGAAATACACGTATGACCCCATGACGAGGGCCCACCACCGGAGAAATACGTGTACGGCGGCCGAACAAAGAACGGATCAAGATCACACGGCACAAGACCTCCTAGCCACGTCGGCCGCGCCACCATGCCCAAAGGCAAGATCGCCGACCCTCCTCCGGCCGCGGCGTCACGGCCGCTTCCCAAAGCTAGCCTACTGGTTTTTTCACCCGTCCCGAACAAACGGCGACGGCTAGGAAAACCCTAGCCGTCCAAACCTTCACCGGAGGAAACAGGCCCATAGTAGGCCGAGATGGCGCAGCGTAAAAGAAAAAGGAATGGGAGCCTATTGGCCGAGCCATGGAAGGCTATGGGCCAAGCTGTGCCACCTTTTGCAGCCACGACAGTGAGGAAAGAAAAGAAAAGGGAGGGAGGAAGAAGGTCGGGTGGATGAAAGAATTGGGCCACGAATTTGCAATTTGAATCCTAGTTTTTTAAAATTATCTGAGAACTTTCCAAATAACGAATTTTAGTCAGAACCCCTGACATTTACAGAAATTATGAAATTGAATATTCTGGCTATTTATACTTTCGGGAATTATTGTTTTATTCTGCTTTTGCAATAGAGTGATTATTTATCATCGTTAATTACTTCTACAATTGAATTAGCATCATTATACTGGAAATACCGAGGATTTATGCATAAATCCATGTCACGCAACACACACTGATTACCCGAAGTAATCCCATGCTATGCAGATGTCTGGCATCGTCAGTCGTGAATTTGAGGAATTAGCCCCACATGGCCGAAATTACCTTACTTGGGCTTCGGACGTGAAAATTGTGCTTGGAGGAAAGAATATCCGCGCCGCCATTGGCATAGAAGCGGACCCTACTTCTCCAGCACAAAATGATCAAGCACTGCACTTTATCGTGCACCACCGCCCAAGACTTAAAGAATGAATATATGGTCGTTGAAAGTGTTGTTGAACTTTGGACCGCACTTAAGCGGTTCAAAAGCTCAAATACACTATACCGCCACAAGCACAACAGGACTGGGCACGCCTGAGATTTGCAGATTATAAAACCGTGGCCGAGTACAATTCTGCCTTACACAGGATTGTCACGAACCTCACTCTCTGTGGTAAGCAGATATCAGAAGAGGAGAAAATAGAAAAAACCCTCTCCACCTTCCACCCGAATGCCATTCAGAGTGCCCGTAACTACCGTCAAGATAATTTCACTGATTATAGTGAGTTAATTGACGTCATGCAAGTCACGAATCTCAGGATGAAGTCTTAAAGAAGAATTTCATCTCACAGGCACCTGGTCAAAGCATTGAAGTCAATGCAAACAAGTACCAGGAAGAGAAACCCAACCAGAAAAGAAAAGGAAAGGGTGAAAGGGGAGAAGGCTCGGCCCGAAAAAGAAAGAAAAAGTCTAAATCCCAAGACAAGGAGAGGCCACCACCGAAACCATACGGTCAACAAGACCAAGTATGCTTTAAGTGTGGCATCTGGGGGCATTGGTCAAAGATCTGCCGTGAATCAAAGAAGGCGATCGCTGAATACCAAGCCAAAAGGAAGAAAGAAAAGACAGAGACGCACCTCGCCATTATGAACAATGATGAAGATGACCTCCTAGGGGAGGAACTTAAAGAACTGAGGGTCTCCGAGAAGTCTACTGAACACAAAGAAGCTACTACCAGTAAAGTAGCAATAGCTGATGATGACATTGAAGAAGAGATAGCTGCAAATGTAGAAGCATGTTTCACTGAGTCTATCTAGTGCATTGTTTAGCAGCATTAGTTATTTTGAATTTGTGTGGTTGCTTTAGCAGACATTTGTGATCTTTATGAATTCTCGTTGTCATAATGCACTTTATTTTCAGTATATTCTATGAATGCTTGCAATATGAATTATAGCCTAATTGAAATTATATGTATTTATGTAGTGCCCATATGGAGGAGATATGCATAGTTGATAGTGGAACAACTAATAGCATTTTAAGAGAGACTAAATATTTTGAAACTATTAAGAAGAAAACCGGCAGTATAACCACAATTGCAGGAAGTGGTTCATGCGTAGTAGGCTCTGGTCAAGCCACAATCATACTGTCTATGGGTACTCCATTGAAAATTAATGAAGCTTTCTTGCACTCTAATCCACCGTCTCTCTTAAGTTTTAAAGACATTCGTGCCAATGGTTTCCATGTTGAGACCATTGAAGAAAATGGCAAAGAATTCCTGTGCATTGTGAAGCACGACGGATGTGAAAAAAGAATCTTAGAAAAATTTTCTTCATTTAGAACTGGGCTATACCACACAAGAATTAAAGCACCTGACAATTACACTTCCCTTAAAACTTCTTTTAGGAGTGCTGAACTCTTCTCTCGTTGGCATAGTAGACTTGGGTATCCAGGCTTACGGATGATGAAAAATGTAATTACCAACTCTCAGGGCCATGGAATTAGTGTAAAGAATTTTCCTAATCAAGAAGACTTCATATGTCAGGCATGCGCCACTGGGAAAATGATCACTAGGCCCTCGACCATGAAGGTGCAAGATGAAATCCTCGCTCCTTGAACGCATTCAAGGATATTTATGCCCCATTCAACCCCTATCAGTCCTTTTAGGTACTTCATGGTGCTCATTGATGCTTCCTCGAAGTGGTCAAACGTGAGTTTACTCTCGACAAGAAACCACGATTCGCAAAGTCGATCTCTCGATCATAAGAATTAAGAATGCATTCCTGATCATCACGTGAAGTCCATTCGCTTGGACAATGCCGCGAATTTACTTCAAGGCATTTGATGATTACCGTATGGCATCGGAATCAATGTAGAGCACTCGATGCCACACGCTCACACTCGAATGGACTAGCGTATAACCGATTAAAAGGATCAAATTCATAGCAAAGCCGCTCTTGTGGTTGTAATTTACCAAACACGTGTTGGGGCCACGCGGCCCCGCATGCAAAGAAAGATTATTGAACTATAGACCGTCAACAGACAACATCCACTCACCAATGCAACTAGTTCGGGGATCACATCGAAAATTTCCCATTTAAGAAAATTTGGATGCATGGTGTATGTACCGATACCACCACCACAATGTAACACTATGGGCCCTCTCCTGAGGCCGGGATATACGTTGGTTATGAGACGGTGTCCATAATCAAGTATTTAGAACCCTCGACCGTAATTTGCATACCGCCTGCTTTATTGATTGCATCTTTGACGAGGATAATTTCCCGTCATTAGGGAGATAAAGAACCCTTACAGAAGAATGCCGTGAAATCATCGGCAAGCCACCGCATTCCCGCACATGATCCCCGTATTAGAGAAGCAAACGAAGAGGTCCGTAAAATCCTTGATTTACGTAAATTAGCAAATGAACCGCCGACCACTTTTGTGATTTGAAGGGTGTGATTAAGTCGCATGTGCTGCGCTGCAATGCACCGAGAGGGTAGAAGTGCCAAAGAAAACTACGAGCACCCTCAACCTGCTCAGAGGCCTCAAAGAAAAAGGACAGAGATCTGGTTTCCACCCCTAGTATCCGGAGACGTCTGGGTAAAAAGGGAATGAGAGCTCATCACAACCAATACAAAAGCGCCGAAAGAAAAAGAAGGGGGCCTTGAGACTGCAACTCTGGTGAGAAGCAGCCTGCTAGCGAGGCGCTCCCAGATTTGAATATACCAGTAATAGAAGAAGAAGCCGATAGAAATACGTGTGCACACATCGGTAATAATAAGCTAAAGAAACTTGCTCCCGTGATGGGAAATAGCGGTGAAGAGCAAGTAGAAATGCATGAAGCACCCCATGACGAAATGGCCATAAACTTTGCAGAATCAGGGGAAATGATAAATAGAGCAATGTACCAATGTCGACATATACTTTGCTAAAATGATTGCTGTTTAATAGATCCCGATCCATAGCCGGCATCTCTTTCTGAGTGTAAGCACCGACCAGATTGGGCGGAATGGAAGAAGGCAATCACCGCGGAACTAATTTCGCTGAACAAAAGAGAAGTGTTTAGACCTGTGTGCCTTACATCCTCCCATATACGTCCTGTGGGCTATAAATGGGTTTTTGTTCGGAAGAGAAATGAAAATAATGAAGTGGTATGGTACAAAGCAAGGCTGGTAGCTCAAGGTTTCACTCATTCAAAGCGTTGATTATGAAGAAACCTATTCCCGGTCATGGGTGGTATAACCTTTAGATATCTCATCTCAATGGCAAGTGAATATGAACTTAAAAATGAAATTGATGGATATGGTCACAGCTTATCTTTACTAGTAACTCGGACTCGAATTGTACATGAAAGTACCGACAAGATGCCAACCCGAATAAAGAGAAGAAAGAATTATATTGTGTAAAATTGCGTAAATCCTTATATGGATTAAAGCAACAGAAGAATGTGGTATAATCGCTGAGCGAGTTCTTGAGCAAGAAAGACTATACGAATAATGAAGACCGTCCATGCTTTTTATACAACGATCACAATATGGTTTTTGTATAATTTCGGCCACGTGGATGATTTGAACATCATTGGCACCGATGATGAAATTGAAGAAGCAAGCTCATATTTGAAATCTGAATTGAAATGAAAGATTGGGTAAAACCAAATTTTGCTTAGGCCTTCACTTGAGCATATACCGATGGAATACTCAGACACCAAGTCGCCTACACCCAAAAGGTGTTAGAGAGGTTTAGTTTTGAAAAGGCGACGATCAAGAACCCCGATGGTTGGAAGGTCATTACAAGCGCATCAAGACCCATATCGACCTAGAGAAGAGAGGAGGAAGTCCCGGGATCGAATTCCCATACTTAAGTGCCATAGAGCGCCATGTACCTAGCAAACAAGACACTACCGACATTGCGTTCGCCAGTAAACTTATTAGCGAGGTATAGTGCAGAGCCAACTAAAAGGCATTGGAAAGGGTAAAGGACATCTTCCGCTACCTACGAGGAACAATGATCGTGGACTATTTTATAGAAGGAACCAAGATATGACTTTGGTCGGATATGCAGATCGCGGGTTATCTTTCGATCCAAGACACCAGAAGTCCTGCATGTGATATGTCTTCCGTGTGGAGGATCGCAATATCATGGAAGTCGTCAAAGCAGACACTTGTGTCAACATCGACTAACCATTCAGAAATCATTGTATTGTATGAGGCAGCACGTGAATGTGTATGGCTTCGAAGAATGACATTCCACATTCTCCAGTCATGTGGATTGCAAATAGAACAAACCCCCACCATCATTTTATGAAGATAATGCAGCATGTGTCGCACAAGTACAGACTGAGTATGTGAAGAGCAACCTCACTAAGCATATAAACCCCAAGTATTTTTATGCACATGAGATGCATAAGATGAATGAAATCAATATTTAGCACACTAAGTCATGCGAGAATCTCGCAGATTTGTTCACTAAGTCCTTACCTGCATCTACCTTTGAAAGGTGCATTAAAGGCATAGGAATGATGAGACTTAGAGAAGTGCAGAATTCAGGGGGAGAAACTTCACATATTTTGAATTAAATCTTGAACCAGAAATTCAAGTACCCAACTATTACATTGAAGTAATGAAGCAATGTTGGGTGGATTTGTACTCTTTTTCCCTTAAGTGAGTTTTCAAAGAAGTTTTTCACATAAGGTTTTTAACGAGGCATATCCCGCAAGACAAAGAAGCGTATGCTATGTACTCTTTCTCCAAGAATTTTTCCCACCGGGTTTTATGGAGTTTTGATGAGACATATGCATTACGGCAAGGTCCAAGGAGATTAGGAAACCTATTCTTACACGGGCTCTCTAAGTCAGATCCGGATAGGTCTATCCATGGACCGCCAAACTCTATGAAGAAGACTATAAATAGGAGAGGGATCCGTCCATTGTAAATACACCTGAAAGCAATAAAGAATCCGTTCTCTCCCTACATCTGTGTTGATCTACTTTGTGCATCTGTTGTTCTCGCCATCGTTCTACGTCGCGCATACGAGTCAGCAACCTCGGACTACACCCGGTAGCGTGGTTGCTCAACAGTTTTAGGGGCATTTGACAATATGTTCTAAAACACTAATCAGATCCACGTGTCAGACATAAAAATGGGACATATCATCAATTTTCAATCAACTTTGGAATATTGTCAATTATCCCCATGCGGCGCGTGTGTGCATGCACACGTCTGCTCGTATAGTTGTACATTTAGAAAAGTACGAAATATTATGATGGAGTCACTGACGTATGGGTCCTGAAAGTGGTTGTTGGTACGTGTCTCTTAATGTTTATCTGTTTTGAGTTCATGCGCCAAAAAAAACATTTGACAATCATGTGAGGGGAGGATGCAAAATGTATGAACAATCTTTTGGATTTTGGAATGATGTGTGGCATGTGACATGACCAGCTCAGGATCGATCTCAGGCCGTATGGTCTAGTGCTGGACATTTTTGTTTTTGCCTCTGTTGGCTGCATTTGCATCTCGCAAAATCTTGATCACATGTCTTGTTTTTACTGTCACAAGAATGTCCTCCAAGAACACACAGTAAACTATTGCTTACAATTAACCTGATTTTGCAGTTTGTTCTAACACTGCTTAAGAACAATTTAGAAATTCAGTCGGAATATTTCCAAAAGTCAAACAGTGTGACTTTCCAAAATCTCAAAACAGCTTCTTAAAGTTTTTAAAAACAAAGTCGAATTAAGTGGACTGGTTTTTTAAAACCGCTTCTAGGAGCTTTCAAAAATTCAGCAAATCACACGCTTTTTTATAACAGGCCGTTAATGCTGTGATATGGGCGAAAGGTTACCTACAAAAAAAATGGGAAAAGAAAAGGAGCTGCCTCAAAAGACATGGACTATGGGAGATGCATCAAAGGTTGCAACTTGCAAGGAAGCAGAAGAAAGTGTCACAAGTCTTATGTGCTTTGTAAGTGTGGACTGGAAGTTTCTCAAAAGACTTGAGGAAGAACACTAAAAGCTCGAATCATGGCAAATGATGGAGCTTTTATTCAACGAGATTTGTGTAGTATATTTTTTTCGTTTTTTAATTTTAAGTTTGAACTCCGAAATGTCTCAAAAGACACGGTTCAGAGCCTCTGAACAGAAAGATCAGAACGGAGGAAAGGTGGTATTAACAGTTCACAGTTAGTTCACCTTAAAAGATGAACTAATTCTTTTGTGTGATGGCATACATGATACATACTTTGGAAGTTAAGTCAAATTTCAGGCGATTCAAACCATTGAAGTTGACGAGTGAAAAGAAAGCGAAAAATAACAAGCAAAGTAGAACCAGCATATGTTAAGAGAGAAAAAAATGAAACAAACATGAACGGAAGACATTAGTGTTCCAAATTTTTTTTTAGGTAAATGGCAATGGAAAAAGGAAGCAAGCCTGAAATGAAGGCATTAGTGTTCCAAAATCTCTTTTGAGGTCATGGCATTAGGAAAAACGTTATTAAAAAACTAACAAAAAATGGAAACAAATATGAAAAGAAGACATTAGTGTTCCAATATTTGTTTTGAGGTGGCATAAAAATGTTATTAAAACTAACAAAAAAGGTAAATGGCGTTAGGAAAAGTTATATTAAAACCAACAAAAAAGGTAAATGGCGTTAGAAAATAAAGCTATTAAAACCAAAAACGACATGGAGATGCGGGGTATCGATCCCCGTACCTCTCGCATGCTAAGCGAGCGCTCTACCATCTGAGCTACATCCCCCTTTTGATCTAGGCATCCTGTATTTTACTTTTATTAACTCTTATCACAGCGAGACAGTTGTTTGCTTTTAGTTCACCAGGTCTGTTTCTTGAGGAGTTGAGGTTGGCACGAGAAGCCAAGTTGATCGTGTGAAAGGCCCCGTTAATTGTTTAAGTACAAGTTTTATGTGATGTTTAAGAATCTTATTTCTTTCACTCATTTACGCGGTTAGAGAGTTGATTTGGCTAATGGACCATGAACACGGAGACATGCTAATCCTGGATTTTTTAATTTTTGTATTTATTTTTATTTAAAATTTAAAAAAATTAATATACTGTTTACAAAAATTAAAAAACTAACTGACTCCCGCCCGACCGTTGGGTGGGAAATAAATTCCCACCCGACCGTCGAGCAGGATTTCCTTGCCCACCTAACCGTTGGGCAATTAATGCGGCGGGGAAATCCCGCCCGATCGTATAATATTTATTTAGGTTAATTAGTTTAGGATATTGTTGGCGATGTTATTTATGGTAATTAGTATCAGAAATTATTTAGGACATTATTTAGGGTAATTAGTTATTTAATTTTTTAATATAAAACGATTAAAAACATGTTAGGTTAGTCATACAGAAATTATAATGTATATTTAGGTTAATTAGTTCAGGATATTGTTGGCGACATTATTTATGGTAATTAGTACCGGAAATTATTTAGGACATTATTTAGAGTAGGTTGTTAGGGCATGATTTACCAGATTATTTACGGGAATATGTTTACAACATTATATACGACATTTTATAGGGTAATTTGTTTAGGGCATTATATACGACATTATTTAGGGTAACACGTTTAGGGAACAGGAGTGTGTTACCCTAAATAATGTCGTATATAATGTCCTAAACAAATTACCCTATATAATGTGGTATATAATGCCGTAAACATATTTCAGCGATCATTAGACCTTTCTTGAGCTGATCCATTATTTTGGTTACTTCCATCCAAGTGGGGTAAATATGTTTAGAGTAAAATTGGTAGGACATTATTTAGGATAATATGTTTACGACATTATATATTAGAGTATTTGCGCAAATTGTTTATTTTGAAATAATTTGTACCGGATGTCTTTTGTCTAGGAAGAATGTGAGAGAAATTTTTTTTGAGATTTATTATGGAGAGGGAGAGGTTATGCATGACCCAAGTGGGATAGATCTTAGTTTGTTTCGTTCAGTTACACTAGGATATCGAGGCCGAGGGAAAGGACATTTGACGGGTGGCAACATATCCTATGTACATAATCCTTTTCGTGTACACACCGTGTACATTAACTACAAAAGTTATGAAAAATTCTGAAAAAATTTGTAGATATACTTCTAAACTTATTCTACCTCTGTATAAAATTGTAAGTTTAAATTCATTCTATATTAAGAGTTACAAAAAAGAGAAAATTATATCAATTTTGAACTCTTCAAATTTATCAGGATTTTCTCTTTTTTTATAACTCTTAATATGGAATGAATTTGATCTTGAAACTTCATATATAGGTAGAGTAAGTTTAGGAGTACATCTATAAATTTTTTCAGAATTTTTTACGACTTTTGTTAGTTGGTATACATGGTGTATACACGAAAAGACCGTGTACATAGGATATGTTGCCAGGGTGGGTTGCATAACTGGATAGCAAGGACATTACAATTGAAATCGGACGAATATGTGATCAACATTAGTGCTGTGGCCAGTCATGCTAGAGAAGGGTTTTTTTAGGAGTTGCCTCCGATCAGGTTTACTGGGAACTAGAGACGCTATGTGGAGATTACAACTACACGCAGTCTCCCCTAGCGTTGTTTGCCCAGGCGGAGCTGAAACTCAGCCCAAAAACTACTCCACGAAGCAAAATTTAGGGCCCTCATGGACCGTAATGGCAAACAATACGGCCCATGTAATCGGATTCCTTTCCTACTCTCTTGTATTTATCTCGCAAAAGGAAAAGGACGCATTTCCCATGGCGATCCCCTCCCGGATCACCGGCGGCCGGAGGCAGAGGCCGATGCCGCCGGCGAGGGCCCTCCTCGCCGCCGTCACGACCGCAGTAGTGCTCTCCATCCTGCTGGTCCTGTCCTTCACCGACTCGCTGCCGTACCTGGGGCTCCAGCCGAAGAACGTCGACAAGAGGAACAGCGGCCGCAAGTACCTGTACTGGGGCGGCCGCGTCGACTGCCCGGGCAAACACTGCGGCTCCTGCGCTGGCCTCGGCCACCAGGAGTCCAGCCTCCGCTGCGCCCTCGAGGAGGCGCTGTTCCTTGACAGGTAGTCCCTCCTCGTGCTTGCCATTTCTCCCGCGCTGAGATCGCTAGGTAATTGAGGTTTTTTGGTGCCAAGAAATGGGAATGTGTGTGTCTGGTGGTGAAATTTTTGTATACCATGATCCCAAATTGTTGCAACATTGTGTAATGTGGGATACGCAAATGTGCCATGCGATGACGTCGTTTTTGCTGCTCTGCAGAATATTTGTCATGCCTTCAAGGATGTGCCTTAGTTCAGTGCACAACACAAAGGGGATACTCGGTTCAGGCAATGCAACCTCAGACAAAAGGTTTTTGCTGCTTAAGCACCTATGTCTGCCGGTCACATTTCGTCAAATTGTATCTAGAATTTAAATGCGTAGACTCAATGTTTTGGCAGATGGGAAACAAGTTCTTGTGCAATGGAATCTTTGTATGATTTGGACCTCATATCAAGAACTGTACCTGTTATTTTGGACAACCCACGTTCATGGTATGGGATAGTATCAAGAAGTACGAAACTAGGAGAGGGAGGTGTAGCACATGTGCAAGGAGTTAGCAGAGCTGAACTAAAAGAAAATCCATTTTACTCCGATACTCTCCTTATAAACCGCACTGCAAGCCCTCTTTCTTGGTAAGGGTGCAAGTTCCATCATTGTCCTTATGTCCTGTTATCGTCATTTTAAAATATAGCTTAATCTTCAATAATCACACTGAATCGAAGCTACACGCCATTCATAATCTTCAAGTATAGACCTTAATCATCATTACAGTTCAGGTTTATGGAGTGCAAGGATCGGACCAAGCGTAGCTCCGTCATGCTGCCATACACTTTTCTGCCAACTATGCCAGCAAGAAAACTGAGAGATGCAGCAAATAAGGTATATTTTAATTTTTCACAAAATATTGATTTTTGTGCCATATAACAAATATTTTTATTGAAGTGACCTCTTGTCACACTATATTTCTTGGCTCCATATTAATCTTAGCCTTGATTTTTATTATAAAGTAATTTATTGAATATTCTTGGTTCTGTTGATCTATCATGAGCTGGCATGTGGAAGCTAGTCCCTTTATGACTGATACCTGATTGGAAATAATATAATCTGAAATCCAAAATTCCTTGAAAATTGCTTCCCTGGTTACTGGAGTAACCATGTGTGTCTTGTGTTAGAAGATACCCAATTGAATGCACTGGCATTTCCAGTTTTTCCGAATCCTCTAAGACTACCCACATCAGCTACTCTATTCTCCCACTCTATAATACTATTCATTACTTTCTCTATCCAACACTCTAAAATTCCTTCACACTTTACACTACACTCTAAAAGATTTCTTCCTTGCACAAGCTACTCTATCCCAAACTACAGTATTATAGAGTAGCTGCTACGGATGCTCTAATAAGGACCTGCATTGCGATGGTTATATCAACTGATCGCGACGTGTTCTTGATGGGCAGCATTGGTTTTCTGACTGTTGAGAGTTGATACTCAGTAGTGAGTGGTGAATGATTATTTCATTTAGTATAGAGAAAATTGATGATGTGCTCCAAAGTTGAGAGGCATTCGATAGTATGCCCCAAACTTGGTTGACCTTGATGATATGCCCCAAAGTTGAGAGATCATTTGACTATATACCTCCTTTTGAGCATAATTTGCCATTCAAATGAGGAGAAATGCCCTTTCTACCCATGCCCACAGCCACTTGGTGGCTTGGTTGATCTGGCTGCGTGCACCGGTTGGATTGCCATGCATTTTTCCTACTCAGAAGCATCATTTTCATAGATTGACCCACTACATGTCCACAAAAGCATCATTTTTATACACAAAAAATCGATGGCCACTCCATGTCCTCTTTAGATTGCACATAAAGCATCTAGGGAGCAGCGGTAACCTTGTCACTGACACAAATTATGCACGTAACCGCACTGCAGATGCTGCAGCCGATCCCAAAATTTTTACTTTGTTGTAACAGATGGTTTAGCTCACACTGAGACAAATTGGTTTAGCTCACAAATTGGTTTAGATTTCACATATGTTGAATGGTCAAGCCAAGTGGGTGGGCAGGGGCAAAATAGTCTTTTCCCCTATATTGAATGGCAAAAACTGCTCAAATATTTGAAAAGGAGCATATTGTCAAGTGGTCTCTCAACTTTGGGGCATATCATCAAGGTCAACCAACTATGGGGCATATTACCAATAGCCTCTCAACTATGGGGCATATCATCAATTTTCTCTTTAGTATACTGTCATTTCTTGCTATCATGACTTTGTGAGATCAGAACTCCTGCCCTTGTCGCTAAAAAAATGACTTCATGAGATTTTATTTAAGAACTCTTAATTCCTTCATGGCCTCATGCTTGTTATATTTATTTGAAATTAGGTGCCGCATAATATAAGTCCTGCTTTCTCAGCCTATTTGATTGTGCATATGCTAGGTACAGCCTACTGCCTGCTTGTGTTAAAGGACCTTTCAGCTTTGGAACCTATTGAAGTTGTACTTATTGCTATTTAGTGCCTTTCAAAAGGAATTTTTGGTACAAACTTGCAGGCTTTGGTCTTTGTAGGTTTGTGTATAGTTCATAATACAGAACATCATAATATTTCTTGTCAGAAAACATTTCTATTGCTTGTTCATGTTCAATGATATTCCCTTATTCAAAACAGAGTAATCTTCTCGTCCTTCTAAATCAGTGTGCTCTCTTCAGATGAAAGAATAATCATGTGTGTTGTGTCAGATACCCAATTAAAAGCACTGGCATTTCCAGTTTTTCCAAACCCTCTAATAAACTTTGTTGCCCTTTGGTATACTGTTGTAGTGGTTATATCAACTGAACGCAGCATGCTACTGTCTTACTGATGGGCAGCATTGGTTTTCTGCCTGTTGAGACTCAGTAGTGAGCGGTAAACGACTACTTCATTTAGTATACAGTCATTTCTTGCTATCATGAAATTTTATTTAAATACTCTTCATTCCTTCAGAACTGCATGCTTGTCGCATTTATCTGCAGTTAGGTGCCCCATGCTATCAATCCTGCTTTCTGCGCCTATTTAATTGTGCACATGCTAGCTACAGCCTGCTTGTGTTAAAGGAGGCTTGGAACCTATTGAAGTTGCACTTCTTGCTATTGAGTGATTTCCGAAAGGCATTTTTGGTACAAACTTGCAAGCTTTGGTCTTTGTAGGTCTGTGTGTAGTTGATCATACAGAACATCATAATATTTCTTGTCAGAAAGTATTTCTATTGCTGTTCATGTTCAGTGATATTCTCTTATCAGTACAGAGTAGTCTTTTCATCCTTCGAAATTGGTGTGCTCTTTTCAGGTGAAAGAGATACTGGGTGATTATGATGCTATTCATGTAAGACGTGGTGATTTACTCAAGAATAGGAAAGACAGATTTGGTGTTGAGTGGAGCCTCCATCCTCATCTGGACAGAGATACCCGTCCTGAGTTTATCAAAAAAAGAATTGCAAGGTGGATTCCACGAGGACGCACTCTTTTTGTTGCTTCAAATGAAAGGACTCCAGCCTTCTTTTCGCCTCTGTCAGACAGGTAAGACTGACACCTTATGCCAAGTGCTCTTATTGCATCAAGATCTCAGACGTGATTGCATAATTTTTGTTTTCTGCAAATAGTATAGCACGACTGAACCTTTATTCTTATGTAATTTATTCAACTAGGACACTTCGTCAATCTACTTCCATATTTCGGAATTGACATGCTTTGATGGATTCATGTATGTTTTTTTTTTGTCTCAAGGATGATCACGATGTTAAATGTGTTTCTTATGGCATGGTTTACAGGTACAGGTTAGCATACGCATCAAACTTCAGCAGCATATTGGAGCCAATAATTGAGAACAATTACCAGCTGTTCATGGTGGAAAGGCTAATCATGCAAGGAGCAAGGACCTTTGTGAAGACAATGAAAGAATTTGATAATGATCTTGCCCTTTGCGATGACCCTAAAAAGAACACCAAAGTCTGGCAAGAACCAGTTCATACAGCTGATTGATGGTACCTAGCTGAACCCTGCAGCCATGGATTATAGCTTGCAACTGTCACTGATCTAAAAACTTTTTTAAACAAGACAAACTACACTACTTAACTTACCATGAGATGACATAATGGTTTGATTGGTTTTACATATATATATATGATTTAGTATTTAGCTAGTATGTTGTGACATAAGAGGAAGACTGCTCCGGTTGATCTGAAGTCACACTGAAGCACTATGAAATCTGAGTACCAGGACAAGGGGCAGCATTTATGCATGCAGACTGAAGCTTGAAATTAACTGCAGATGCAACTGCTCTTGTACATCATGCTATTCTGTTCAGACCAGTTACATGTGTTTTCAATTATTTTGTTCCTTCATTCCTTTTTCTTTATACTCGGGATGAGATTACAAGTTTTTTTTTTTTTGGTGTTGGGGGTGTGGGGGGTTGGTAATAGATCTTGTCACGTCTGTGAACCAAACCGCTGTTGTGTACAGTAAATGTAACAAAAGCAGCTGAAGCTGCAGTCAGCTAATTAAACACTACTCTTGTGTGAAGATAGCTTCCTCTTAATCTGTTATTCTTAATTTGGAAGATGGAATGCATAAAACGCGTATGTTTTCGGTTAATATATACTTACACCAGTTAGCATTACAGCTGAACACAACTTTAGATCCCTCAAGATGCGGTGAATGGTGTTACGAAGGATAGGATTATAGAGAACTAACTGCTGGGATGCTCTAAAGACAGACACAAAAGTGCCTGAAGATACCGCGCATTCAAATGGCACGAACAGCAAATCGTACCAGCATCCGTATGCACAGTACATGCATGCATACGTGCATACAGACCCAGATCTGCATGTGTTTGAATGGATGGAGAGGCTTGGCTTGGCCAGATGAACCTACCTAGAACTATCCATGAGTGTAGCCCCAGGCCTGTACTTCAGATCCCTCCGGCCGGCCATCGGTCGCATACTGCTCTGTACGGTCGAATATTACTCTCTCTTCCATCACAAATAATTGATTTTTCAGATAAGTGTCTGTCAAAGTTTTAAAACTTGAGTCACAGATAACTTTTTCAATAATTAGATTGTGTATATAAAATTATAGTTGTGGATTCGTCCCATTATATACTTCGATAATATTATAGTTTTAGTATGTTTTTAAAATAAATTGCAATATTGATCGGTGGTCAAAGTTGTGTCTTGACTTTACAAAACAAAAAAAGTCAAATATTTGTGACACTATCCATGCATACCAACCGACACTGGTTGCATCGCATCGTTCTGATACGGGGAAATCAAATGCTGCCCATGCATAAACACACGTACATTAACATACACTATTGGCAATGCAATATATGTTATGTATGTGACGAACATGTCTAGCTTGGACAAATGCAAATGCAACACATATCATAAAGCTAGCATATATATAGTATATAAATAAGGAGATTGTTAGGGCAAAGAATTAGATGCCTTGACATAGCATTTAGCAACTAGCTAGTGTTTTCACCAGCAAGACTCAGGAGATGGAGCGCCCATGCATGGCAAGAAAGAACAGAAGGGTACGTGCAAGACTTTGCAAGCAGAATTAAACTGCTTGGCTTGATCAATCCTAGCTAGCTAGCTAATCAACTCTCTCCAGTGCGAATGCAGTCTGACACCTGCATCTGCTTGAAAATTAGTTTCAGTACGTACGTTCCTGAAAGAAATCGAGCCTAGCTAGCAAATGCTACTCTCTCTCTCTCTCTATGTACATGAGAGCAAGCGGCCTAGACCTCGCTACCCTGGTCATGGTCGTCGCCCTCTTCCCGGTGCGCGCTCTTCTTCTTAGTCCCCTGCAGGGGCACGCCGAACAGCTTCACCGTGTCGTCGTCGTCGTCGTCTACCTCCGCCGTCGGCCTCGGCGGCGGCGAGTCCGGGTCCAGCTCCATCAGCCTGCAGGAAGACG
Organism: Olyra latifolia; assembly: GCA_036346145.1. Taxonomy (NCBI): domain Eukaryota; kingdom Viridiplantae; phylum Streptophyta; class Magnoliopsida; order Poales; family Poaceae; genus Olyra; species Olyra latifolia. Next base: position 52,410,336 of record CM070529.1, on the reverse strand, counting down.
CCGCGCCGGCGCCGGGCAGCTGCGCCGACGCCGACGAGGGACTCGTGACCGGCGCCACGTGGTTCTGCAAGAAGTAGATGATGTCGTTGTAGAGCTTCTTCATGTGCGCCAGCTCCGACAGCAGCAGCGAGTTGCGCCGCCGCAGCTGCCGGTTGTCCTCTGACAGCGCCGCCAAGAAGTCCCCGCCGCCGTCACTGCCGCCGTGCGCGGTGGTGGCCGGCTCTTCTTGGAAGTGGTACAGCGGGTGAGCCGGCGGCGGGGGCGCCGGCGAGAAGGGGTTCAGGTGGTGCCCGTGGTGATGATGGAGGTGGTGGTGGTGGTAGGGTTGGTGCGGCGGCGGAGGTGGCGGCTGCGACGACTTCCTCCGGTGGATCTCAGCGAGGAGGTGCTTGGCTCCCTTCCTGAAGAACTCGTTGGCGAACTCCCACCTGTCCGCTACTATCTTCCTGAAACCCTGCAACATCAGCAATCAATGGCAAAACAAATTAGCAGTTTTAATAGATTATTAGCAACCAATACTACAAATTAGCAATGAAATTATGGGAAAGATCGATGTTCCGTGCACACATCTACTAAGAGAGATTAGCTTGTTGAAATGTTGAATGAATGTTCAAGTAGAGGTTGCTGTGCAGTCATGTCATGTATATATGTGGCAAATTGGTGGCATGGTAATGGTATATGCTTGGCACAGAATACCGTAAGGTACATGAGAGACATACATCTATGTGTATTGTGTCAAATCTTCTCCCAATGATTGGGAGTGAAGACTACTAGTGACGAGAGTACATGTAACTATTGTACATGTACATAAAACTATGACAGATTTGTACTACTCTACTATGCTTACTATGCAATATATGTGCTCTAGCAGAGCAAGTGACACAAGGGAAAGGAAGCTTAATTAGTGTTGGCAAGTAAGTACTAGTTAAGTACATTAGGGAAGCTAGCACAGTACTGCAGTGTGGGGCAAAGGGGGGAGAGAAGATTGTCATCAACTCATGGTTCAAAAAAGAAACAAGATAATTAACACACACAAACAAATGAACAGTCACTAGCACTCAGGGCAGTACTCTGATCCCCTGTTATCTTGCGAGAAAACCAACCAATTAATCAATGTGCTAATAAGAAATCTTCTAACTTGCACATATAAACATGACTCCTGACCAAATCGAAGGCCAAAATAAAAAATGGGGAGAAATTAACAAATACAAAACCGAACCTAATCGTAGTGCAAATTAAAAGAACAGTGGATGAATGCACGCATGCTTGCTTGCTCTCTCGGCTCCACTCTGTCGGAAAACCAGGAAGCAAAGAAATCGGCTAGTTGGATGGAAGGTCACACCATGCAGTGCCTTTCCAGCGTGCAACAAATTATGTTAAAAAGGAGGAAGAACAAAAAAAACTTTTCCAAGCTAGCTTGTCACACTGTAGGAAACAAGAGACACCAACCCAAAAAAAAAGCATGCACTGTCCCAAAAAAAAAAGAAGATAAAACACAATCACTATATGCATATCATATATATATTATATACGGCATAATGTAGTAATGCACATCCCTAATGCAGTGTAATAATTAACCAGAAGCAAGAGCAAATCGATGAGACATGAGCAAATCAATATATGAAATGGTGATGTACGTATAGCCGCACGTACGTACATAGGTGTTGAGCTGCCTGACGAAGCTGGAGAAGTTGTTGTGCTTGAAGTAGTTGGGGAGGAGGTCCCGGGCGAACTCCGGCGGGCGCCAGACGACGAAGGTGGTGTCGTCCTCCCCCCACGACACGATGTGGTCGGTGCAGGGGTCGTCCACCAGCTGGTACGTCTTCGTCAGGAACGGCGCCGGCACCGGCTTCCCGCCGCCGTGCGCCGAGCTCTCCATCGACACCACCATCTCGCCGCACCTCTCCACCAGGAAAGCCATGGCCGGCCGGACACCGACGTCGACCACCTAGCTAGCAGCTAAGCCACAGTCTCAGCTTGCGCGCAAGAGGAGGAAGAAGATGAGGAGAAGCTGTGAGCTCTCAGCACCCAGCAATATAAGCTCAGCTAAGCTTGCAGGGAGAGAGTGAGGTGAATAGTGAGGAAGAGAGTGAGAGTGTGTGAGTGAGAGGAGAAAGGCTGCCCCTCTTTAGCTGTATCTCCAGTCTTCACTGTCTCGCACTCACACACATAAACACACACATGCACACACCTTCAAATATTCTCGTGTGGGTCACCCTCTGCCTGCCGGCCTGGACCGCTGCCTCTCTCTGTCTACCCTCCTAGACCTAGAATCACCTCCCTCTCCTTCTCACTCTCTCCCTCTCTCTCTCATCATCATTATATATGCAAATGCTTGGATATCTGTCCAGGGCAATGTGGGTGCTTCAAAGTGCTGTTGGGGAGGAGAAGGGTGCAAGAGATAGAGCCATAGAGGAGGTTCCTTTGGCATTTAGCATCACTTGGTATATACTTGGTGTTTTTTTTTTTTTTTGAGAAACGGTATATACTTGGTTTAGGGCATGCGTTTTGCTTGGTGGAGAGATCGATCGATCCAAGTGTGTAATTCATGCAACTGATGCAAATGTAGATGCACAATATATATATGCCGTTGAATTAAGCATGCATTCATGAAGTAGGGCCAGTATCTTCTTTTCCGCAGTGTTGGTGTTTTGTTTGTCTTTGTTTTTAGACGTGGCTGGACAACTGATTTGAATAGCTGGTTTTTAGGAGCTTCAAAAAGCTTCACGAAGTCAAAACGTTTGGTTTGATTGACTAGTTTTGGAGAACTTTATGTAACAATTTCAAGATATTTGAAAAACTGTTTCAAGAAGCGAAAGCGTGTGGCTCATATAAATGATCATAATTCATAATCCTAACCGTCTCTCTAACCAATTTTGCTTAGCATTACCTCCAATAAAAAATCGTGTGGCTCACTTATCTGTCGATTGGGAATTTGGGATGTATGACAGTTGGAGTTGGGAAGGACGAAAATTGGAGCAGAGAATATTTTTATTTTTCCCTTTTTAGTTAATTGTAGCCGTAGGCTCTATCTTACAGGGTAGTGGTAATTAACCTGTATACACTGTGCAAAATATATTAAGCTTAGAGGCTGACCGTGGGTTTCAACTTAGATGGTGTCCATACTCAGCTCTCTCTATGCCCTGCTTATACTTTCACTGCCTAGCCAAGATTGATCAATTCGCTGCTGCAGCTTTACAGGAATTGTTTTAAGTTGGGGATTGTTTAACGATCGATGTGCGCACATATGCAATGCTCAGATCAGATCTTTTCCAGGGAATGGCCATGAGATGGATGTATGCATGTTTTCACATTTTGCTGAGACTATGCATGCATGCAGAGGGCAGAGGCCAAGGAGATTGGCAATTCATCACCTCTGCATGGTACACAAGCAAATTAATTAAGGGACCGACGACAGTCGATTGAAATTCCTAGCTATTTCAGTTGATGCCGTGCCCCTCCTCTCCTCTTCTCCCTCCTCTTTGACTCCATACATCTCTGCCTCGCTTCATTGTCGACTGCCTTCCACCACTGGGCCTCCATCTTCCATGCTTCCCTCTAACCCGGGGAGGGGGAGAGGGAGGGCACAAATGAACCTCTCCCCTAGCCCTGGTGAACCCAAACTCAAGCCCTAATGGCAATGGAGCTTCAGTGAGCAAGAGATGACTGCGGCATCAAGGGGTGATATAGAGCAGAGCGGCACAGGGTGAGAGAGAGATGGAGCTAGAGCAGGGAAGGGGGGTTTGGCGGAGATCGATGGTGGGAGATCTGGACCATTGGATGTTAATCCAACGGTCTAGAAAATTGACTAAAATCAAGGGTGATTTCAAGCGACTGCTAATTAGCAATCCATCTTATTACAAATGCATGGATGAAAGAGGCAATAATGTCATAGAAATATCAAATGCTTAATTAATGCTTTTTATGTTCTATCAACAGGTAACAACATGTACTATGTACTAAGGAGATACAAGTCACATTCAAAGTTCATCTGCTAAGGGTATGATTGGAATTTTCACCGATAGCCAACATCAGCGCCTATGCATGGGTGACAGTGCACGGGGGTGTGCTGCTTGCAGCAACGTCGCGAGGGGAGGAAGGAGGGGTGGCACGGCCGGTGGGGCACGATGACACACGCGAGGGAAGGAGGGATAGTGGCATGTGTGTGCTGTGGCAATGTGGGGGCGAGGGTGGCGGTGGTGGATGGATGAGAGAGTTTGTGTCTAGAGAGAGAAAGGGAGAAGAGAAAAATATGAAAATGCCTTTCATCAGGATTCAAGAGGCACCTTCATCTATGGAGGGATGGTACTTGTGCCCTCTTACCAAGAGCTACCAACTTTTGAGCGCCGTTAGATCTAGCTGGATGGATGGTTTTGATTCGTGGCATCTCATGTAAAATCTCTATCTAATATATGCATGGTCTTGTACGAAACTTGTAGAAAAAATATCGCCAGTACAACCAGTCTGTGCTAGTCACTTTCATGGTTTGTAATCACCGCCGGCCGTCCATTTAAATTAATAAAACAGTTTAAATTAGTTTTGATGGAGTTCACACGCTCGCGCGGTGGCTGTGACTACGGGGCATGAACGCACGCGAGCACTGGCGTTCAACGGACAGGTCCAAACCGGAGTCACCATGGGTGCACATACGTACGGCGATGATTTGATGTGATAGAACAGAGGAAGAACAATTCGCAAGACATGCACGGACCAGCAATTTAAAAGGAGAGAGCTAGAGAGAGAGAGCATGCATGGACGGAGCTAGAGCCGTGCAGAGAGGAGAGGAGAGGAGAGAGAAGCGCGTACGTGTGAGAGAGAGACTGTACAGCACGGCCGGAATCCTCATGGTATTTAGTGACCAAATTGTTCTCGCAGCTACCCATCCAATGCAAGAATGGATGGATGGATGCAGATGCAGATGCAGGTGTACACATGTCCAGTACGTTGCAATGCAAACAACCAAAGATACTTTCTTCGTGCTTGCCTCGGCCTGGCGACTTGCAAGTTTCAAGGCAGGCCCGTGACTTCCATGGAACAGCAGCAAAAGCACAGAGAAGGGACAGAGAGAGAGAAGTAAATATACTAGTGACTAGTGATGAGTGAGTGAGTGAGTGAGTGAGTGAGTAGTGGGCTACTGGCTGGTGCAAGAGGTAGCCATGCATCCATCCACAGCTTGCTAGGGATCCACTTTTGATGCAACATCATTTTCTATTGCCCTTTCCCTGCCATTGGCCTGCCTGCCTGCTGCATGGGTGTGATGCAAGGCTGCTGCTTCCATTAATATCATATCAATGTGCAAGCAAACAAATATTCCTCCTCCCCTAACTTTTCAACCAGCATTGAAAGAAACAAAACAAAGTTTTTTTTTCATTTCCCTCTCCTCTCCCTGCCCTCTCTTCTCTGGCTTTGGTCCCAGCTATTGTGCATGCACACACATCATGTATTGATGAGTTTTGCCTTGTTTGCACCAGTGACTACTAGCTAGCAGCCAGAGCCAGTGAGCACCTGGCTGGCTAGGTAGCTCTCATTCTCAAGGACCTTGTAAACATCAAAGGAAGAGGATTAGCTACATCTGTGCATGCCCTTCTCCATCTCCTTCTCCCAAACAAGAAGTAGAGCACCAGTTTGGGCCAGTCAAACTAGCCAAGGTCCACCCCAGGGCTGCCCTGCAGGTGATAGATACATACATACATCCAGCTAGCTTAGGGTTTTGCCATGCAAGATACAAGTCCCCATCAAGATATATATATGCCACAGGATGCAACCAACATGCATCTACATATATATGATGCATTAATGCAGCTAGGACTAATGCAGCACACACTACTGGTACTGCCCTAGCTAGGTGTGTGCACAAACACAGATGACATAGGTAGCCTATAGCTTCAACATCACCACCAGAGTAAAAAACAGAAGGAAGAATGCACACTGGTGATGACTGATGAGTATACTATAAAACTAGTAAGAAGCAAGTTACAAGGAGTGGGTGAGGGGCTCATGCTTCAGGCTTCACAGGTGCATGGTGTGAGGCCTAGAGGTACAGGCAGCTAGCTAGGAAGGCAGGCAGGCATGCATACATGTGTGATAAAACTGTTTGCTTTAGCATGCAGTGTGGATTGGCTGTGGAGCTTGAATATCATGGAAGATTCTGTTCCACATATTGACAAGTTGCTTTCATGATTTACATGTTTGCAGTAGACATCTTATGAGTACATCACATGACCTTTCTCCATCCCCACATGTGGCCCATTGCATTTGTATCCCACCTTCAGGTCTAGATCTATCTTTGACCGGAAAGATATGCATAAAATATGTAGAGAGAGAGAGAGAGATCATCACTCATCAGTTCCATAAGAGAAAGAAGCACACTCCATGTGTGATTTGGCCAGTGGCTAGCTAGCAAGAAGAGATAGAAAGAATGTCATATGTGTTTCTTCTCGAGACAAGGCCCACATTATGTGTGTGGTGACACACAAATATGCCAATGCTAGATGCCGTTAAAAACCAGTTCTCTAGACGGTGTCGTGCTTCACAATGCATGCAGGCATGTCTTCTCTCTCTTCCTCTCTCTCGTTTTCAAGATTCTCTATGAGATCATCAGTTCTTTATCATATCATCGCATGCACAAGATATATACTGTGGTGCTTATATGTGTGCATGCATATATACAATTTGCTGCATGCGACATGCACCCTTGGTTGTTTCTGTGTATATATATGTTAAAAAACATCTATGAATTTGTGCAATGAACTGACTGACGACACACGCGCGCGCGCACACACCCAAGAGGCATCAAGCAAGCAAGAGCCAAAGCTAAAGCTGGAGCTAGGGAGATGATGTGATTAGAACGAACACACACACACACATATATAATATATATATATATATAGAGAGAGAGAGAGAGAGAGAGAGAGAGAGAGAGAGAGAGAGATTACATAAGGCTCCATGAAGTGTAGGCTCCATGATCTTATTATCACCAGATGCGCTTTGAGATTTGTGATGTTTGGTATTTGTATATTTATATACTCACTAAAAAAATATTTGAGGCATCAAACTCTGAAAAAAATTAAATTTAACTCTAGTTTAAACTACTTTTAAATTTAAGATAAATATAGTTTAAACTAGTTCAAACTGAAGACGAATTTAATTTTTTTCAGAGTTTGGCATCTCAAATATTTTATTTAGTAGGTATGTAAAGATGTACACGTCAAACAACACAAATCTCAAAGCAAAACGTAGGGTATTTGATCATGGAGCCTAAACTTTATGGAGCTTTGAACTGCTTTCCTATATATATATTCTCACTAGAAGATGGCAGCAACAACTTTGCAAAAGATGAAGCTGTTTGTTTGCCTAGGAGTACATTAGATATATAGTAGATCATCAGATAGGAATGCATGCAAGGCATAGAGCTCATGTGCGGAGAGGCCAAGCTAATAGTGTTTATGTATATGTGCCTCACTTCTCAGTCTCAGCTCCCTAGGCTGCATCTTGGACTCTAGCATGATTGCCACTTACATTTGTATATAACTCCCTAGCTGGTAACCTTGAGGAGGATTAGGCAACAATCAGATGGAGATACTTTGATTAATTAATTAAAGAGAGATCTAGATGTTTATGTTGTGTTGCTAGCTAGTCTTGTTCTTATTCTGCATCAGGCTAATTAATTTGTACATAGCAGTACAGTAATGGTACTGTGCTGGCACATAGATCTCATCAGCCATGCATGCAGGTCCACAGCAGCTAGCTAGTGCATCTCCTCCAGTTTTCTTATTAGGCATGTATGCATGTTTGTCCCAGGGGTTTGTACTCACTGCTGCACTAGTACTGGTTGGAGCTGGAGAACTGGAGCTTATAGATGGGGAGATTGGAAGGGAAGGCCAGATCTTTTTGCTGTGGGTGCATTGTATAATCAGCTGATATATTCCTCTCTCACTGCACCAGACCTCTATGCACAAGAGCTCTCTTTTGTGTAGGAGAAAAGGAAAAGATGAGAAAAAGACACTCCAAAGATGGGGGTGAGGTTGCTAGACAAAGGAAGCTTTTCAGAGAACATTTCCTTCTTTTTCTCAGTGAGAGCGGAGGGGTCAGAGGTCAGGGCATTAAGGGAGGAAAACTGATTAAAGTCTGTGCACCTCAAGGAGCTGTAAAGATGTGAATTTACCACCTCTGGCTCTTACACATGCGCAAGCACATCTCTCTTCTCTCTCTCATGTTCTGCCATGGCCGGGTGGCGCATGCTCGGACAAGGAGAACAGGAGGCGATGCGTCTGGGCACTGGATTTAATTAGATGATTATCTACTATGCCTTGGCCGTGACCTAGCTTGCATGTGTGCAGGAGCAGGGGGCAAGAAAGAGCCTTCCAGACGATGAACACCTTGTATACTGGCCAGTCAGCTAAACTCCATGTATGCGCTACAGAGAACATTGTGCGGCATGCATGCATGCATATAATTAAACCTAATCAGCTTGCCCTAAATTAAGCCAAATCAAGCACATACAGCATCAACAAATTAATCTTCTGTACCGTTCAAGTAAACCCTGCGGCAGGACAAGGACGCCAACTGCTCTGTCGACAATGCAGTGCATGCATGCTTCCTATACCTACTAGTCAGTGCGCAGTAATTCCATCGCGTCTGAACCTACATAATCTGTAAGGATCTCTCTCTCTGTCTCTAGATCTGTTTGTGTGTGTGTGTGAAAGAAAGGAGCTGCTTCATGAGATGGTGCGTGCATGTATGCAGTGGTAGCACATCATCTTCTCTCCATCTCATACGGATTTAATTTGGCGCAGCGATGCAGGCGTGGCATGCACGTACGGGCGAGGTGGCTGGAACAATCAAGGCGCCCCCGTGCACGCGCTGACGCTGCGACATTAAGGTGCATGTGTGATCGTGCGTATGGGTGTTGCGATCGAGCCTGAGCCAACGTACAGGGCATGCATGCGTCCAACCTCGTGCACGTACTGCACACGTGAGCGGACGCCATGACTCACATCCGTGAGACCGTGAAGCTTCCACTCTCTCTCTCTCCTATTTAAGCTTGAGCGTGTGCAACCCTAGCTACCAAGCTGCAGCATTGCATGCCCTGTGGTGGGGTGTACAGTCCAGTGCAGTACAGTATACCGTGCATCAGTCCTCTCTCTCTCGCGCCCATGTCAGCATTTTGTTTTCACCTTTTGGCTTTTCACTGTTTCTCCGAGCCAACGGCTTCTCAAAACTCTAAAAGTTCGATCAAATAAAATGTTTCGACTTCTCTATGTACTTTTTTTTAGCTGGAGCTCTGTCTTTCTTTATAGAAGATTGAAAATTTGGTTAGTACAAGACATAGTTACAAAATGATAGGCAAACAACAACAGCACCTGCCAAGATCCGGGCCTAGGTTAATTGGCACAACAGTTCTGAAAGGATGGATTGAATTGTTGAAAGCTGAGCTTCAAAAGCTTGTAGAAGCGGCTTAAAAAGTGTGTGGCTATTACATGATGAATCACTAATAAGTAGTTTAGAACAAGTTAAGAGCGGTAAAGAATAGGCAATTAGAGAGGTAGACAGAGTAATATCTCTTCGTCAGAGGGTCACAAGTGCATGGCCAAGGGTAATCTTCCTGCACTGTCTGGTCTTCTTCTGTTGCTCCACATGGTGTCACATGCCTCCGCTTGCTTCCCTCTTCCCTCTTCCATCTCTCATCTTTTTTCGCTCGCAGATGACAACAGTTTCATATGTTTTCTTGTGTGCATCTACTGTTCGGCCGATCTGAGCCTGCATATGCATCCACTGTTCAAAAAAAAAAACTGAGCTTAGCTTTTATTTTTTTTACCGCCCCTATGGCCAGGCCATGCATCATGCATGCACACATCGATCTTTTCCTGCCTCTTCTTGCCGAATCTAATCATGTTAATTTGGCTTGGCATTGGCTACTCTCTTTCTCCTGTAGGAATTAATGACAGTATGCTAGCTAGTCAAAAAAGCTGGAAACAAGAGTAAACTATACTTATATAGTATTGATTTGTAGTTTCAAGCAGCTCACCTACAAGGACAGCATATGCAGGCCGGCCCGCCCCATTCTTTTCGGTTTAAACTAAAATAAAAATCTACAGCCAAAAATTTATTATTTTTGTATAGGTCGAACATTGCAGTGCTTTGTAACCATTTCTATGAGGCTTTTAGTAGTTCTTCTTAAAACCCTTAAAAACATTTTTTTTGACTCTCCAAGCCTCCTATCAAACACCCACAACTTTTTCAAATTATAATCTACTGCTAGTTTATGCTGAAAAGAACAAGACCGTTTGCTAGGCTGACTACCACTCAATAAGCTCATCAACTTAGAATTATAAGCGTGGGCCTATTTGAAAAAGTTAAAAGCTTCACCTTGTTGATCCTGATTTTTTGAATCTTCGCTACATCAACATAGGTCATAGGCCAGTTCGTAATTAGAATCAACACATACACATCTATGTCAGTTTGAAATTAGAACTGGTTTCAATGTGTTTTGCTCGCAAAACCCCTTATATCCCCAATGTGCTAACTGTATCTATATACTTCGTCCAGGATCCATCCAATCCATTCAAATGCATTCCACTATCAGTGCCGATCATGTCCTTATCGTCGCCGCCCCATTCACCGTGGTCATCAGCGCCATCCTGCGCCTTCGCCGTGGTCACCGTCCCTGCCCTACTCCTCATAGTGGTCATGGCCGTCCTCGCCCCCATGGCTGTCGTCGCCGTCCCTACCACATTTGTTGTGGACTCTGTCCCACTCTCCATGGTCGTCGGCCTTGGTGTCATCGTCGTCTCCGTCCCAAGGCTCCAACGAGGAGGAAAAGGGCGAGGACGACTCTGACTCCAACTCTAGTGAAGAGGAATCCAGCGAGGAGAAAGACGGTGAGGAGGAGGACGATGACAATGAGGAGGGCGGCGACGGTCATGAGAAGGAGGACGGTGTCATCATTGCCTATAAGCCATGATGCCTTCATCCCGCCGCTCTCTTCCCATCACCCAAGTGGTGGTGTCATCCACCTTCTTCATCACCACCACTATCTTCGCTTCGATGTGCGATTGTGCTGTCCTACCACCATCGTCGCCAACGAGGAGGAGGAGGAGGATGACGAGGAGGTCGAAAAGGAAGAGGAAGAGGAGATGAACGAGGAGGAGGGGGAGGAGGAGACCACTGATGTACTCCGACAATGACGAGCTGGTGCGCTCCTCCTCCACCTTCAATGACGGCTAGCCTCTCCTAAGGTCCTTCGACGAGGGCGATTGGTTCCCCAACTCCGACAACGATTCTTTGGATGACGAGGACTTCTGGATGTAGTTGCTAACCTAGTGTACTGATGCTAGGCTAGCAAAGTAGAAAATATTTTTTAAAAAATTGTGTCGGTTTTGGCCATAAACTAGCACAGGTGACTAGGGCATTGGCACTATTATTTATGTGCTAGTTCAGAAACTGACAATAATGAACAGTTTAGAACCGACACAGATTTGCCTTTATGTAGTCACGCTTGAAGCCGCTAATGTAAACAAAAGCAACTAGGCTAGCTTCTTGAAACCGCTTCTAGAACTCTAGAGGCTGTCTAAGTTCAGATTTTAGCAAATAATTTTATCTAGTATAATATCGTGGATTTAACCCGTTCTTGATTAAATGAGAACATAACCTTCGGTTGGGAGAGTTAGTGTCCCTCATGACCCTTGAGCCGCTCCCAAGGGCGACTTAGGGGTGATCCAACCCCGCCGTCAAAGAGCCTCCTCCAGCAGTGTCCCTCCTTGTCACTGTCGTCAATGGTGCGGCGGAACCACCTTCTCCTTCCTCTTCTTCCTCTTTTTCCTTCTTCTGTCGCCGTTGTGTGCGAGAGCGGGCGTGCCACCACGTCGAGGTGCTACTGGGTAGCTACCAATTTGGTGGGATCTGACTATAAGCGCTGAGGAGCACCATGAGGAGCCCAGATCTTACGGAGCAAGCAGGGCAACTTGGGTTGGGCATGACGATGCTGTGCTAGTCCTAGTCGGTAGTTGGCAAGGTGGAGACGGCTGATGCTGAGGGTAGTGGTGGTGACCTAGTGTGGAGGCGACCGGACCTCACAGTGGATGGCTCGTAGCAGGATGGTCGAGCGCATGAGCTATGTTGAGGTATCAGGAATGGCATGGTGGTCACGTCGAGGACTCTTGAGGGTGGCGCCGAGGTGTGTGACGGCGAGGTGCCGAAGCTTGAAGTTAGGTGGCCACATCGTGGAGAATGACAAGTGTCAGTCGGCAGCTCATGGAGGCTGGTGAGGAGAGGTTGAGGCCAAGATCCCTTGCAAGGCCAGATTTGCCCATGGAGGCGCTCCATGGCGGCACGATAGAGGCCGTGGCAACTGGATCTAGCGAGAAGCACGGTCACGATACGACTAGGCCTAGGATAGGACGGTGGTCCTCGGCGTTGGTGACGACAGGAGACAGGAGAGGATGTGAACAAGTTCTAGCTTGGGGACGCCGTGCCCATGCTGCTGGTAGCTCATTAGAGAGTCGGCGCCGATGAAGCAATGGTATGTGTTGCCAATGAGGGACGAGGACACCACACACGGCGAGCCTGGGATGAGCTCGGTACGGTTAAGGATGGCGCGGTTATGTATCTGCATGGTGCGGACCGGCACAAGACGACAAAGGGCCGTGCAGGTGATGGTCGGAGGTGGAAATGTTGTGGGCTGAGACGGCGACAAGGCCAGATCTAGATGAGCAGGTGAGGCTTAAGGAGGTGCGCCTCGCGACGGTGTTGGTCGTTGTAGCTCGGGGCTGGCCATATTCGTCGTAGAGAAGACCATTGGTGAGCGTTTCCAGAACGGAAACGATGATGACAGCATGTGAGATGTTGGTCCGAAAATATAGGCATCCTTCGAGGTTAGGCGGTGTGACTCGAGAGGGTCGGGTAACGACAAGGGTAACATAGGGTGGCTGGATGAGACATGCGGTGCCCGATTTCAGTAGCGGCGCTTTCACGCTGGGTTGGTGGAGTGTTCGGCTCTAGGCCGAGTTGGCGGCGTAGCACCGCAGTGTCTTTCGTGTTGTGTGCTTTGCGTCTTTTTTTTTTTCCTGTATTTACTTCTTCTTTAATAGAATGACAGAGGTTCTGCCTTACCGTAGAAAAACGATGGAAAGAGAAGATCATGGCCAAACAAATTCAGTCGTCCACGCATGCATGTTCCAGCATCAGCAAAGTGGCAAGCTAGTGACACAAAGAAATCAGTGAGGGTAGCTGGAACTGAAAGAAACGTTTCGGAATGGCTTCTATTAATGAGTTCATGTGCTGCATATCAGAAAAGGAAAGCAGGTAGATATATAAAGACACTGCTGGATGCAGTCACTATGATATATGTGTGGTGGTGGTGTTCCCATCACATAATGAGCCCTGAGCTGCTGCTCAGTGCCTTCGGGCTTTCCTGTTTACGCAGCTAGTACGTACATGTAGATTGGAAACCCCAACATTCGATCACCGCCACACACTTGCTGCTGGCTACATGGGCCACCATTGGATGCAAGAAAATTTATTTACTGCAGGCTGTTCAGCACCGACCTGAATCTGATCCATCAGCTCATTGCGTGAGTACTGCATGCATGGTCCTCACAATGTCAATGTCTCTGTCTTCTTGATGAAGCATGCATTTCCAAATCATCTTGCATATTCATGTGTGTGTGAGTGAGATGCAGCCATGCAGTGGTTTGACTCACTGGCTGCGTTGTGTGTTTAGGTTATCCTAAGACCTAAGCATGCATTTTCTGATCCATCACTACTACAGAATGGCTCATCCCCGACCCCTCATCACTGGCGGCTATTTTTGTCACCGCCAGTGATGAGGCCACAGGACCCCCGCACGTCTTGGGACAAAACACCAACCGCCAGTGATGAGGTTGTACGGCCAACCGCCAGTGACGAATACATATCACTGGCGGTTCACTTTAAAACCGCCAGTGAAGGTTTATATATCACTGGTGGTTCCATTTAACACCGCCAGAGATAGTTGTGTAGGACAAACTGGCGGGAGTTGGCGGGAAACGGAAACTTTCACTGACGGTTAGTGTTAGAACCGCCATTGAAAGGAAACTATCACTGGCTGTTTTAAAGAGAACCACCAATGATAGTTAGCATATCGTGGGCGGTTACAGAGATAACCGCCAGTGATAGTTTCCACTACATAGTGCCGACCCTACCTCCATTATTGGTGCTCTGCTCACTTTGTCTTCTTCCTGTTCGACTATAGCGGCGGATGCGGCGGCGGCTGTAGCTAGAGTTGGTTCAATTCCAACTGTTTTTTGGAAGATCCAAGAGGTTGTTTGAAGATCCAAGTGCTAGAGGTTAGTGATGCTTTTTATTTTTCTTTGTACATCTTGTTTTTGAAGATTAAAGAACCTACTCTAGATTAGGTGCTTTGAGATCTAGATATATTAATATTTGTAGGTTTGTGATGTACATGGAGAGTAGGATAATTAATATCTTTGACTTGTGATGTGTTTTGCATGTGTAGAATGCGAGAAAAGTAATTAATGGGATAAGTAACAATATATTAATATGTTCATGAGTTTGTAGTCACAATTAATGGGATAAGCAACAATTGATTTATATTAATATATAGGAGGAAGTAATTATTTTAGCTACTAATTATTTATAATAATTATTTTAGCAAACTATTTGTCATACTAGCTTTGTCGTCCTAAGGTAAACTTTTATTCATAAAGTCTTTTATTTCGAAAGAAGTGTAACCATGTAATAATTAAGAAAACCGTGGATACATTTTTGCAGATAATGGATGATCATGGATGTACGTAAAATCGCATGACGGAAGAGTACGTGAATGGGGTGCAAGGGTTTATGAGAGTCATATTGGCGGATATGCTGAGGAGAGAGCGGTTGACTTGATATGTTGTCCTTGTGTTGATTGCGATAATTTGAAATTGTATAGAAACTCATCTCAAATCGAGTTTCATCTCATTAAGCGGGGTTTCAAAAAAGGTTACACCTTTTGGACGTGCCACGGTGAGACACAGAGTACAACTGAGGGTGAAGATGACGCCTTTGAAGTAGTGGATAGTGATGATGCAGGTGTCGAGTGTGATGATGTTGGTGAAATATTAGATGAGGAAGTTTACGAGTTCAATAGAATGATGCATAATGTCGAAACAAACTATGGCACTACGGAAGAGTTTATTAAATTCAAGAAATGGTCAGAGGAGTCCGAGAGGCCAATTTTTCATGGTTGCAAGGTGAAACACACTTTATTGGTGACTGTACTTGAACTCCTACAATTGAAGGCTAGGAACCGTTGGTCTGATAAGAGTTTCACGGAGCTCTTACGACTACTGAAGAACCTTCTTCCCCAGAAAAATTTGATGTTAGAAACAACATATGGTGCCAAAAAAGTTATTTGTCCTTTAGGATTGGACGTGCAAAAAATCCACGCATGCCCCAATGACTGCATCCTATACCGTCACAAGTATAACAACCCACACTCATGCCCAGAGTGTAAAGCATCCCGCTATAAGAGAAATGTCAAAGGCCGTAACGGTGACGAGGATCAGGATGCCAACCTTAATCGAGGAATCCCAGCAAAGGTTTTGTGGTATCTGCCAGTCACTCCTCGTTTGACACGAGGGTTTGGAAATGAGAAAGAGTCTAGACTTCTCAGGTGGCACTCAGAGCATCGTAAGAAAGATGGAAAGCTTAGGCACCCTGCAGACGCTCCGCAATGGAGAAACATTGACTACAAGTTTCCGGATTTTGGTGCAGACCCTAGAAATTTAAGGTTTGGATTGAGCACAGACGGCATGAATCCATTTGAAAATTGGAGCAGCAAGCATAGCACATGGCCTATGAACCTATGCATATATAATCTTCCTCCTTGGCTCTGCATGAAGAGGAAGTACATTATGATGTGCCTAATAATCCAATGACCAAAGCAGCCCGGCAATGATATAGATGTGTATCTTGCACCATTGGTAGAGGATCTCTGATCTTTGTGGAACGAAGGGGTCAGAGTATGGGATGCGGATCGACGAGAGTACTTCACGCCACGTGCAATATTGTTTTGCACCATCAATGATTTTCCGCACTTGAAACCTTTCGGGCATGAAAACAAAAGGAAGTAAAGCTTGTCCTCACCGCTAGATGATCTGACAAGTGTGTGGCTCAGAATTGCCGGAAGACTGTGTATATGCGCCATCGATGGTTTCTACGTGTGAATCATCCATATCGCAAGATGACCAAGCAGTTCGATGGAACCAGGGAAAATGGATCGGCTCCACACATACTTAGTGGAAAAGAAGTGCATGACATGTTTACAGGCCTGCATGTTAAGTTTGGAAAATGTGAAATGGGGAGAAAGAGGAAGAAAACAAAAACCAGTGAAAACGGTATATGGAAGAAAAGGTAAATTTTGTGGGATCTACCTTACTGGGAGGAACTATATGTTCGACACTGCTTGGATGTGATGCACGTGGAGGTTAACTTTTGCAATAGTTTGGTTGGTTCATTGCTTCATATGAAGGACAAAACGAAGGATGGACTAAACGCACGGCTCGACTTAGTCGATATGAACTTAAGCGAGTTAGCACCAATAATTAGTAGTACAGGCAGACGGAACTCCTCCACTTGCTTTACTCTATCCAAGACCGAGTGAAAAGAATTTTGTCGATTGCTTGCATGGTGTAAAATACCCATCCGGTATGCTGCCAACATGAAGAGGATAGTGTCCATGAGTGACTTGAAATTGTGCGAATGAAGTCACATGACCGCCATGTTCTAATGACTCGAGATGATTCCCATTGCAATAAGGAGTATATTGCCTCCGGACGTCCGACGAACCATCACAAGGCTAAGCTTGTTCTTCAATAAAATCCATCAGAAAGTCATCGATCCTGATACTCTTGATTCGCTACATAACGAAGCAGTACGAATTATATGTGATCTCGAGATGTATTCCCCCATCCTTCTTTGATATTATAGTACATCTCATGGTTCACCTTGTTTGGGAAATTAAGTTATGTGGCCCGGTGTTTCTACGTTACATGTATCCGTTCGAGAGGTACATGGGGATTCTAAAGTCATACGTATGCAACCGATATCGTCCTGAGGCTAGCATTGTCGAAGGGTATGCAATAGAGGAGGTGATCGAATTCTGCATTGATTACATGTCGCAAGTTGACCCATAGGTGTGCCCGTATCCCATCATGAGGGTAGACTGCATGGTACGGGCACACTTGGTAGAAAACAGATCACACCTAACGGAGACATGTACCGTAAAGCGCACTTCATTGTTCTGAATTGCATGACGGAGGTGGCCCCTTACGTAGAAGAGCACAAGGATTTCATACGCCGCTAGTACCCAAATAAGACGGAGGCTTGGATAAAAAAGGAGCATAACCGTTATTTCAATAATTGGTTCAAGGCACGATTCACCGGAACACAGTGTTCTGATCTACTCTTATGGCTAGTAAAGGGACCAAGATACACGGTGGTGACGTGGCAAGGATATGACATAAATGGGTACACATTCTACACGATATATCAAGACAGGAAGAGCACTGTGCGGAACAGCGGCGTTCGTATAGATGCATATGAGGAGGAGCACAACCAAGGCCTAGTAACCCAACGGAAGAGCTCGTTCTATGGTTTCATTGAGGAGATCTGGAAACTGGACTACGTGATTTTCAAAATAACCCTTTTTCGGTGCAAATGGGCCCAAAGTGGAGGGGTTAACAAATCTGATGAGTTTGGTTTGACTATCGTTGACCTCGCCCGAGTGGGATATAGAGATGACCCTTTTGTCCTCGCAACCCAAGTTTTACAGGTCTTCTATGTCATAGATCCTACTGATAAGAACAAAAATGTTGTTCTTAGTGGGAAAAGAAGAATCGATGGAGTCGAGAATGTGGTGGACGAGGAGGATTACAACCAATTCGATGAAATACTTCCATTACATGATGAAACCGACCCAAAATCAAGTGAAATGGTCAATGCAACCACTTATGTGCGCAACGATCATCAAGAAGGGCTAATCGTTGAGGACTGATTGTACTGTTTTATTTGTATCTTATATCTAAGTTATGTAATCCCATTTTGTAATGTAATCCTATTATAGAATGTATAATATAATCCAATATAATCCTATTATCCTATTATAATCCTATTATATAGTACTATTATAATCCTATTATATCCTATATAGTCCTGTATAGTTGTATTATATAGCTCTAATATAGCTATCACTGGCGGTTATCTCGTGGGCCGCCAGTGATGGTCCACTACCACTGGCGGTTATTTAGTGAACCGCCGGTGATGGTCCACTACCACTGGCGGGTATGGTATGAGCCGCCAGTGATGGTCCACTACCACTGGCGGGTATAGTATGAGCCGCCAGTACAGTGACTACTTTACATATAATCCCAGCCGCGCCAAACCCCAAAATTTTCACAAGTCCCGCGCATACTCTCTCGTTGCCGAGCCCAAGCCGCCGCCCTCATCGCCGCCCTCGTCGCCGAGCCCTCGACGCCGTCCTCATCGCCGCCACCCTCGCCGCCGCCCTAGTCGCCGCCGCCCTCAACGCCGCCTCGTCGCAGCTGCCCTCGTCGCCGAGCCCTTGACGCCGCCGCCCTCGATGCCGTCCTAGTCATCGTCGCCCTCGACTCCGCCTTCATCGCAGCCGCCCTCGTCGCCGATCCCTCGACAGGAAATGGATGGCTTCCTCGACGTCTGCGTCTCACGGCCGATTGCTACGCCTCTACCGCCCGCCTCAAGGTCACCTTCTCACTGCTCTCGGGCCACGCCGTCGCGCTTTGTCTCTTCTTGCCGACTCGGTTCGGCGCACTGTAAGAGGAAGCATTCATTCTTGTTGACAAAATTTACAATTAAACATAGAGTAAAATGCAAGAATGATTTATTTTTGAATATATGCATTCAATATGAGTATGGATATAAGGCAGGGAAAATTTTAATTCAAGTCTGGCACTTTAACAGAGGTAAACCAAAAAAGCATTTAAATATTACGATTCTGTCTCATGAACTCATTTTTATTTGGAAGCATGGTCAAAATTCATTACTCATAAAATTTGTTGATAGAGGATCATTAATTTCTATCTCAGAATATATATTTTTAAGGGATGTCTATTTCACAGGTTGTTGGGATTTAAAAATCTCAAAGTCACATTTTTTTACCATTGGATCAAAATCTTGTAGCTGTTATTCTCTTTCTCTTAGATCTATATACATCCAACCACATTTAGATTAAATAAAAAAAGGTACAAATAACATGCCTACTAAAACTGGATACAAATAGCAATTGTATTTTCATTTCAGTTGCTCTGGTCATGATAGAACATCCGAACATCATATTTAGAAGTAAATAGTAATATACATTTGTGCCCATTTTTATTTGTAGCCAATACACAAATTATCTGTATTTTTCTTCACTCTTCCATTTTAAGAGGCACTTTCTGTAGCTACATAGTGTGAACAGTTGCTATAACTTTGAACCGTTGGAAGCTCATACTGGTAGCTACCCGACATTATATCTAAACAAAAACCCCCAGGCCGACTATGTCACACTTTAGTTGTCCAAGTTGCAGTTTCATATAAGGTCCTTGCATCCTGTCTTAACACATGATCCCTCTTGCTCCAGACACCTGCTACATATGAGCACAATGGCTACTCTATCTTTGATTCCTTTTTGAACTCTCATTTTGTCGGTTATGCAGCCACAACAATTTTTTAAAAAATGGTTAATATTTAAATTTCTGCAAATATATAGTTTACCCCAATTGCTCTATAAACTAATCTAGAAGCATATCGCTGAATATATATATGAGTTAATTTCACTTTAGACCACCTTATGTTACCAAGTGTCACAAAACACTCTTCTTAGATGTTGTGTAATAAAGTATTCAATATTTCATTATATTTCTATAACCAAATAAAGATTAGAAATTGCCTGGTGTTCTCTTGTATGTAGAATGGACCCTGAGGCCACCCCTCAAGCAGGGGCAGCGCCCGAGGCCACCCCTCAAGCGGGGACCGCGCCCGAGGCCACCCCAGCTATGAAGAGAAGGGTTAACAGAGGGCCAAGCAAGCTCAAGACCGATGTCGTTCATACCATCACAGAGGTCCGGACAGGAGGTATACTGGGTCCTTCCCACGAAAGTCGTGCATCAACGTGTCGAACAATGTGCGGGTGGTGGCTAGGCACGAGTCCCATGCACCACCAACACTGGAAGGACCTCACCGCCAAGAAAGGGACCAACTATGGGAGGAGCTCAAGCGGTCATTTCAATTCCTCAAGACTCTCTTCCGGGTGCGGAAGAACACCTCAAGCGCATGGGGATCGCTGGAAGAAGCGGAATATGGATCTTGTCAAGGATTTCGTCAATGAGGAAAAGACCCCGTTTCAGAAGTACCCTTTCATTACGAATGAGGTGTGGGAGGTGTTCAAGAGGATGAAGACAACGAAGGAGTTCAAGGAGTCCTCCATCAAACATAAGGCCATTTAAGCCAAGAACACCCACCCCCACAGACTCGGCACCGCTGGATATGCGGCAAAAAAACGTGAGTGGGAGCTGGCAGACTGTGCCAGTGAGCAATCTGAAGCCGCCACAAGGCTCACCAACACGCGTGCTGACCACTGGATCAGGGCTAGGGTCAAAGTCACACCGACGGGGCTAGTTTTCTCCACGCCCGAGACTGTTGAGGTGGTTCAAAAGCTGGTAAGTGCACAATAACCCTTACAATGTTTACTTTCGTAACACCCCAATTTCAATTTCTCCACGTATTGCAAATTGAGTATGACACGCAAGCATCGCAAGGCTCCTTTGTCAAAAACAGGGAGTGAGACATCCTAATTGAGACCCTAGGAAACAAGGAGCATCCAGGCCGTACGCGGGGCATCGGGGTCTACGTTACCTGGAAGGAGGGGTTCCCCAATGACTATCTCTACTACAAGAAAAAGAAATGTGTACATAACTGAGAGGATGAAATTTAAAATAGGGTACGCGCAGAAGGTGAGAAGATACGAGCAGAATAGGAGCCTCGGGTACAACAGTTGGAGGAACTCATAAGGAATAGACCCGAAGCCAACCCTAATACACAAGCTCTAGGTTGCACCTTTCCATTTAAAAGCAGCTGCGCTTCCGCACCTTCACCCGATAAGGCTGGCCCAACGAAATACCCGGTGGACGACATAAAGGAGATTACCCATTGCTTGCTCCAAGTTTCGTATAGCGCCGGTGTTTCACTCGAGGTGGCCCGCGGTGTGGTTTACCCCTGCATTTCGGGGATGAAGGTTCATGGTGCGAACTTGGCGGCAGGCTACACGAAGGTCCAGGTAGACGCTGTTATGGACAACACCGCAGCGAAGATCCCACTTGTGAATCCCCCCAATGATGAAATCATAACAGTTGGGGATGATGTCCATAGTTTCGTCCAGTGGCCTAAGAAGGATATTACTCTTTTACCAAATCTTGAAGAAATCGAGGCCGGCGGCGTTGGACCCATAGATCCGATCCGTAACGATGAAGAGGAGAGAACGAAGAAAGCCTTGTCTGCGGCAGCTCCTCAATCTTTGAAGACAAGCTCACAGAGCAATAAGCGTGCTGCATCCTCACCACCAGTGCACTACTGCTCCCCAGAGAAGGGGAAACGAATCATCCGTCAATCTTCAGCGCCTAAGAGGAAGATTCACTGGGCGCAGAATGGGAAAAAAATTTCAGATGGGAGAACCACTGCATACCCTTGCCGCATTAAATGACATGGGTGCGGCCTGCCAGAATCTACATGATTATTACCTTAGGAACTCACGCCTTCCCGTGAAGGAACGATCATCCAGTATCGTGGGTAAGGTGAAGGGCAAGTATTTCCTGGACGATAATGATAGTTATCTTACCATAACCTTCGAGGACCTGTGGTATATGTTTCAATTGCAGGAGTTGGACGCCTCTCTCATCCGCTGCTTTGCAGTGTAAGTGTATACAAGACTTGCGCATTGTCAGTGTATATTTCTTATCCACTTATACACTGATCACATATATCTTACTTTTCAGCCAAATGTACCTAGTTGCCAAACGAGGTCAAGTCTAGGCCGGTTTTCTTGACCCTGGCATTGTCACCCAGGACAACATAAAGGCGGATAGAAAGAATACCGGGCAATACCTGAAGAGGGCCCTGACTAAAGGACAGGACAAAGCATACTTCTTGTTGCCCTTCAATAAAAATTTTCATTGGATCTTGCTGCTCATAGAACCTAGCGAAAACAAGGTTGTCTACCTCGACTCGTTGAGGATGAGCCCCACACACGAGTGGGAAGATTTAAAAGGCCTACTCAATGCGGTGTTCAAGAGTTATGTCAAGGGTGGGGGCATGCACAATGCTGCGATGGGCATGGAACTTAGGCATATAGAGAAATTTCCAGTAAGTGTCTATTCACACTTTTCCTCATAATAAAATAAAAAAAAATTTAGTGCCTGCCCATTGATTATTGTGCCTTGTCATCTTTATACTTCCTTTTGTAGTGCCACCAGCAGCCCAGAGGCCATGCTTGCGGCTTCTACGTTGCGCGACATATGCAAATCATTCTAGGGTTACGACCAAATGAAGATCTTAACATTGGAGATACAAACATCGATTTTAATTCTCTTGCAGACATTAGAGATAGTTTGGCTACGTTTATTAATACCCAAGTTATTGACCCAAATGGTCGTGTAAACAGTGGACGCCTATAGTTAACTATAACAGACATATTGTATGAGGTACATATTGTTATATTAATATATGATATGTTCCTTTGAATTTGATGTTGTTCTTATTTAAATGAAATCTAGATGTATATGGATGAAATCTGGATGTTTATTGATGTATATGTATATGGATGATATGGATGAAATCTGGATGTATATGAATGAAATCTGTTTATTTGAATTCTGGATGTATATGTATATGGATGAATCTGAATGAAATCTGTTTATTTGATGTATATGTATATGGATGAAACTAGCCACCATTAGAACAATCTGTTTGAATGTATATGTATATGGATGAAAAACCAAAACCTGGATATATATGTATCTGGATGAAATCTGTTTATTTAAATTCTGGATGTATATGTATATGGATGAATTCTGGATGTGTATGGATGAAATATGGGGCGAGCTAATTATTTTTTTGACCCTGAAACGATATCACTGGCGGTTCATACAACAACCGCCAGTGATATGCACCATCACTGGTAGTTCTATATAAAAACCGCCGATGAAGGTCTACATATCACCGGCGGTTTTGGTTAAAACCGCCAGTGAAAATCTGTTATCACCGGCGGTTCTCACAACAACCGCCGGTGATATTATTAATATCACGGGCGGTTCTGTTACGAACCGCCAGTGATAATGCATATCACTGGTGGTTCCACACCCGTCAGTGAAAATCCCCGATTATCACTGTCACATAATCACTGTCGGTTTGAAAACCGCCAGTGATGTGAGTTCAGAACCGCCAGTGATGACGTATTCTGCATTAGTGCATCTTGCATGCACTACTAGAGAAACAGCCTTCCATACCGGCTTATCAGTCCCGGTAAGATACGAACCGGTATTAATAGTAGCATCAGTCCCGGTTCGTAGTTCCAAGACTTCAATCCCGGTTCGTCGCTCATATTAGTCCCGGTTGGTACCAACCGGGATTGATGCTCCTCCCTGCGCCCAGCTGGCATGGAAGCTCATCAGTCCCGGTTGGTATTACCAACCGGGACTGAAAGTAGGCCTTTAGTCCCGGTTCGGACTAAAGCCTCATCTAAGGAATTTTTAAAAGGAATGCATATCCTAGTTATATCAGAACGCGTGGGTGGGTGAGTTGGTTAGAAGGGTGAGTGGGGAGTCACGAGATCTCGGGTTCGAGTCCCGCAGAAGCCATATGTGCGCATTATATTTTTAAATATATTTCTAACATCTATCCGGGTTGAAAACCGGACCGATGGCTCCATGCCATCAGTCCCGAATTGCCTATCTCGGTTCCAAAACCGGGATTGATGCTGATTTGAAACCGGGATTGAAGGCTCAATCCGTGGTAGTGATGTGTGTGCAATGCAGACACGCAGTACCTACCGCCTGCATGCATACAGTAGCCTAATTTAGTAGACATTAGGGTTGAGGTTATGCCTGTTCTTTTCGGTTTAATCAAGATGTAGATTATAATCTGAAAAAGTTGTGGGTTCTCGATAGAGGGTTTGGAGAGCTCAAAAATTATAAAAAAAAATAGTTTTGTGACCTTTGGAAAGAACCATTAAAAGTTAAAAAAAATGGTTATAAAATGCTACAATATTTGACTTTAAAAAAGGATACATTTTCAATTATAACTTTTTTTAACTTAAGCTTAAAAGAACGAGCAGAATACAAATATACTATATAAGAATACTATGCATGCATGTGCATATCAAGTGTCAACTAATATGTGATTATCGTATTGCTCAACTCGATCTGCACATGCATATGTACAATTCATGTTAGAAGTAGTACACAAGACCAAAATGATAAATCAATGCCAAGAACTGAAGTGACAGACCCTAAAAACGTTAGAATTAAACTAAAGGCTAAAAGAGTGCCACATGATAAGAAACCACACATTAATGGATTCAAAATCACAGGAGCTATAATTTCCAGGAAAGTAGATCATTGCGCTTGTAGAAGCAATTCTTAGGCTTATCTCGACTCTTGGTCGTGTGCCAAGATAAGTGCAAAGCCTCCACCATCTCTCACATCCTCTTTTGCACCCCCTAATTTCCGAAAACAAAGCGATCGAGTCATTCTTCCTCCTCCTCTCTCCCTCTCTCCTTCTCTCCTCTACCCAGCTGAGCCAGAGAGTCACGGCCACCAGCGACTGCTACCTCCTCGCGGCATGACCACGCCGGCACCCGGAGCAGCCGCTGCACTGGTCATCTGTGCCACGCCAGGGCCGGGCTGAGCTGATCCGAGCAGCCAAGTGGCCTCACGGGCGGCTCCTTCGGGTGCCGGCGTGGTCATGCCGCGGGGAGGCGATGGTCGCCGACGGCCGCGTCGCCAGGGAGGGGCCAGTTCGACCGGGGAGGAGAAGAGAGAGAGAGAGGAGGAAGAAGAAAGACCCGATCTTTTTTTTCCCAAAAATTACAAGGACTTTTTTTTTTTTGCAAAAGACCATGTGATCGAGATAGGGTGTGGCCTATGTACGAAACTCGGTGCACGATGAAGGACCAAGATAAACTCAAGAATTGCTTCTACAAGCGTGGACACATTTCTGTTTCCAGGAACACCAACGTTTAATTAGCATCAGCAGCAAACACTAATTAATCAACATGGGATGCCTCTGTGGAGCACAGAAGAGATCAAGTGATGGCTTGCTCAGGGCAACACAGCAGCAGGGATTGAAGTGCGTATGCAGGCAGGGAATTACCCGTGATGGAGGAATGTTGCAAGCAATGATTGTCCTAGCAAGCTCCTTTGATACACATGTCTCACTAGATTCTGATGCAAAAGCAGCAGCCAGGAGTAGTGCATGCTGTGAAGAAGAGGGTCAGAGGGAAAAGGAAGGAAAAGCTAATGGAGAATTATTAGGAGCTGCCAGCTTTCAGGATCCTGTGGGCCCAGCTTGGATCAAGGAGAATCAGGCATGCCTGCCCAAAGGCCTTAAAAAAGATGGGGGGATTTCTGAAAGCCTGTGATTAAACCCCATGTTGCTACTTATCTTCCAAAAGAATGCTGCTGCATGTCTTTAGACTGAGATGATCAGTAGGTGGAGGAGAAAGATGGAGGCTGTCTTTATAGGGAAAAGGAGCAGCACTGATGCATTGCTGCACACTTTAGCAGGTAATTATCAAGAGGAATCCTAAGTAGAAGGATGCAATTTACTTGCAGCTATAGTAAAAGCAACCACTAAGAGCACTAGCAATGATCCCGCGCCCATGGCAGGGGGGCTGATTTCATAACACTCCAAGGCCTTTTTTGCAAAGCTAATGTGGCTGCAATGGACCTAGTATAGAGCGTAGGTTAATTCAGCAAAATTGGAAGGATATTTTTGCAAAATACGTAAGTAGGCCCCCTCGAGTGCGGGTTTCTTCGGTTAAACCGAAAGGTCTTTTTTGCAAAGTTCGTAGACTGGACGTGAAGTGCGGGTTAATTTCGCAAAAATAGAAGTGTCTTTTTTTTTTGCAAAGTTAATATAGGTTGAACGACTAGATCTGCGCCACATAGACTATCGAACCGTGGAGGAAATACGGTTGATATGGTGCAACGAGGGGCTCGGAATGTTAGCACCTCTAGAGTATTGTATGTATGTTTGAAACACAAGGATTTAAAAAAAAAATTCAATTCCCACGGTAATGTAAACAAACTTCCGCGTTCCAAACAGGTCTGGATTGCTTCCTCCATTTTCTAAAGTCAAAATGGAAGTACAGGAATAGGAACACCACAACTTTTACGGCTTCTTTGCAATGCAAGAATTTCACGGAGAACATTTTGATTCCTGCACGAATAAAAAAAAAACCCCATGTTCCAAACACGCATTCGGCACTTGGCAGGCAAGCTTGCATTCCACATTTTCACCCATGTGTCCACTGTCCAGTACTCTGTACAACTCCTGGCCATACTCTACGGTCTAGACGCATGTATGTCACAGATTGGTAAGGCACTCAGAGCCACATGTCCTGGTCGTACTATATATATGGTCTTATATTTTTTAGATAATGAAAGTAACTTTAGGTCTCGGTCTCTGCACCAACCAGAGATGCATACAACCATATATACGGCCTACACGTAGATACATACGAGTCAGATTTGTAGAGCTGCCTGAGATACGTACATACATACGTACCTATCTGCCTAAAACATCAAGGAGAAAAATACTCCACACTTGTATAAAAAGTTTCTTATAGTACTGTCTCCACGGATGCACAATAGTTGAAGCACAAACAAGAAATTGGTTATACAGGCCTGAAATCCGTGCTGGGAGAAGGCAAAGGTAAATCCAAGTAGAACCGGCAGATTCCTCTCGGTCCATCCAACGCAGCGGCATGCCGACGCCGACGCAGAGATCGATGAGCAGACGACCGGCTCTGAAATGCGGAACGTGAAGCAGCGTGCAGGAAACAAGGCGGCAAACCACGCAACAGGTAGCTAGCCTGCCTGGCATGGCACGAGACGATCCGTCGATCGGCAGCATGCACGCAGATGCAGGAGCCATCTCGTCGTCGACCGCCACCGCCACCGCCACCGCCACCGCGCGCCCGCGGGCGACAGCCGCCTGCCACCGGTCATGTGCACCGCGCAGGAAACCGTCCCGTCGCCGTTGCCGACAAGAGAGCACTGAACAAGTAGCTGCCTCAGCTCAGCTCCTCGAGTGATGAAGGCTTCGGATCAGCAGGAAGCTAGCAAACCAGCGCAGATAACCCAATCATGCATCGCCAACGGACGGGCGGATTCTTGCGAGTGCGGCCTCAACGGATTCTCGCTGCCGTCTGCGTGCCTGTCTCCGTTGCCGGAGCAGCGAGGGACATGGGTGGCGGGGGAGGCCGGAGCTGGGATGCTGCCGGCAAGATTAGCTGCCCAGCTCCCGGTCAAGGCAGGCAGCTCCAAGTGTGGCCATCTCTTCGTTTCTTCAATGCTCCGATCCAATCGATCCTATCCTCCTCCTCCTAAAGATCCCAATCATTGAGGGGTCGGATTCTCTGCTCTTCGCTGGATCAAGAGTTCCCTTCTTGCTAGGTGAAATTATTTGCTTCTCTTGTTAAGTCCAACTTGGAGATCTTTCAAAAGATGGTCCGGTTGGTTCTATTTTTTTAGAGCATTTTTCAAGAAATGGGTTTCAAATGCCAAAGCGTTTGGCTTCGGACTTCGGCTTATAATCTTAAGTTGATCCAGCGAGCTATGGCCAAGATGGTATAGCCTTTAACTTCATCAACTCTGCAAAACATCATTCTCCTTTAGAAAAAGGTTGATTGTCGGCAGTTGGCCGTCTACAGGCGAACCAGTTTGATCCATAGTGTAGGCAAGCTCATTACGAAGCTTCTCACCAATAGTGTAGCCCCACACCTTGAACAATTGGTCTCCAAACACCAAAGCATATTCATCAAAAGACGTTGCATCCAAGACAACTTCCTTTAGGCGCAAAATATGCTCCATGACCTCCACAAGCGCAAGACTTTAACCCTCTTCCTTAAATTAGACTTTGCCAAGGCCTTCAGTTCAATTCACTAGGGTTACCTCCTCGAGCCTCTCCAGGTGTTGGGTTTTGGCCATAGGTGGAGGAGTTGGATCTCCATACTTCTCGACTCTAGGTCCTCCTCCTCCATCCTCCTCAACAGGGCGCGGGGGCCTTCCTTCTCGCACAAAAGAGGGGTTAGACAAGGTGACCATGTCTCACCTATGCTCTTCATAATCGCGATGGACCCCATCTAGCGTCTCTTCCAGTTGGCTTCCGTGCACAGTTTTCTGTCGTCGGTTCAATCTAGACACCCAAGCTTTCGCACATCACTCTATGTGGATGACACTGCTATCTTCCTGAACCCGGTTAATGAGGAGATTACTGCAGTCATGTGCATTTTAGTGACCTTCGGTACTGCTTCTGGCCTACGCACTAACCTCAACAAATGTGATGCGTTCCGGGCCAACTGCCAGGGAGTGGACCTCGATGATATCCTCACAGCATTCCCGAGCAAGCAAGATAGCTTTTCCAACCGCTACCTTGGCCTTCCACTACATGCATGCAGGTCATCGAGAAGCTTTGGGCAAGGCTCCCCTCGTGGAAAGGAAATCCTCTTTCCAAAGTTGGTCGTCTAATCTTGGTCAACTCAGTCTTTTCCGCTCTTCCAACTTACTTCATCTTCATCTTTCAGCTGCCAAAGCAGTAATTAAACGCTAGGACAAGATCAGATGGTCCTTTCTCTGGTGAAAAGAAGTGGGAGCTCATGGCAGCCACTCCTTCGTTAGCTAGGACTAAGTCTGTCGTCCCAAGCAACTTGGTGGACTCGGGGTCCCCAACCTCCTTAAGTTCGATAGAGCTCTTCAGCTGTGTTAGCTCTGGCTGTTGACAACTACATATTGCAAGGCTCTCTTCCGTACTGCCACAATAGTCACCATCGGTAATGACAGAAAGATGGATTTCTGGCATGACAAATGGCTAAACGAGTCAGCCCCACACTACTTGATTCCTGGCCTCTATTAGATTGCCAAAGGGAAGCACCGTACAACGACGACATAGTTGCACAACAATAATGGATCAGATCGGCACGCCACTTAAGTAGGCCTCGACAACTCTAAGAGTTCATTACGCTTTGGCATCTACTTCATCAAGCCACCCTTGACCTAGCTACCGAAGATGACATTACTTGGACCCACTCGACCTCTAGCTCCTACTCCTCGCAGTCCCTATCACCTTCAGTTCCTCGGCAACACCCGCTTTGGTCTCGCCTCCGATACCTGGAATGCGAGAACGGAGAGAAAATGCAAGT
This sequence comes from Olyra latifolia, assembly GCA_036346145.1. Taxonomy (NCBI): domain Eukaryota; kingdom Viridiplantae; phylum Streptophyta; class Magnoliopsida; order Poales; family Poaceae; genus Olyra; species Olyra latifolia. Next base: position 52,380,863 of record CM070529.1, on the reverse strand, counting down.
TATTTGCATGGACCCTCGGGCATGGAAGAATCCATACAACCGACATCCTCGATAGGAAAGGCTAGCCCCACTAAGCACGGTGTCCCTTTTGTGATGCGGAGCCTAAGACGATTGACCACTTTGTGTGCACTGCCACAATGGTATGGGAGGACATATTTAGGTTGTCCACCTACAACATCACCTCGTACTAGAGTAGCATGCAACTAGTGGACCCATGCAACATCTACACTACCTAAAGAGGCCAAGCAACACTTCAATAGCCGGGTTATCTTCACGGTCTCAAACATATGAAAGGAGGGAAACCACAATCCATTCCGGCAGAAGCAGCATCTCTACCTCCTAACTTGCTGCCTATGGGAGCGGGTGGCCACCTTTGTAAATAATGCGTGGCGGCAGCTAACTTATACAGTTCTCCTCATCTTTAATAAAATGGCGGCACTTCTGTCCGTTTGCTCAAAAAATAAATATGGCATTACATTATGAGCAACCATATCATGAGGTAATGAAGTCTTTCAGTTGAAATCAAGGTTTAAATACAGATGCAGACTATGTTCATTTGAAAGTTTTCTACGCCAAATGCATCCAGCTGCTCAAAACTAGCTAGTAAAAGACATATATTTGTTCCAACTCTAAAACCAACAACATTTGCTGGTTGCTGACCGTACGGATCCAGGCTGTGTTGCAAGCTTGTCAGAGGACATGACTCAAACTGCCACACTGATCATCTGTCATCCTGGGAATGCATGACCACCATTAACTCCCCCAAATGATGTCATATCTCTGAGCAAGTACTCAGGTCTCCCAGAAGACAGCAAGAAACTGCAAGTTCTACAAGAATGAGCCCAAGAGGATGAGCCAAGGACAAATGATTACAGAAAACTTTCGGGTACATAAGCACATAAAAATTAAGTTAGAAGTTGATAAATGAAACATTGTCACATGCTTCACTGGTTTTCACGTACATCATAGGATAGGGAGACCTAGATTTTCTTCATATTTAGACTATGTTAGTGATGCCTTGTGTCCCAGGAACTGTAACTTAAACTACCGTTTTCAGAAGAATATATTCAGAGCCAGTCACTGATGATTCAGTGTCAACTGTCAATAGTTGAACACCCAAGCATCACTACTGTTTTCTCTTATTCTTTCCTTTGATTCTTTGAGAATCTGTCAACTTTCCTTTCTTCAGTTTCATCTCCCCTATCATTTTCAAGATCAGGGTTCTCAAAGTGATAGGAATCTGGCATGGCCATCTCCAGATTGGGGTTCTTAAGCTGCTGCATCCTTAAGGACCGCGACATGTAGACCCGGTCATTCATTTCTTGCACTGGAATGTCCAATGCCCAGGCTGGAAACACTTCTGACATTGGCAATATACACCACTGGAAGAAGTTGGTAAAGCTTCTGGTTTCACACCCATTATCGGTGTATGACAGCCCTCTCATTGCTCTGCTGGCTCCCTTCGTCTCCTGCCAGCGGCTTGGTCCCTCTTCCTTCTGCCCTTAGGCATTGGTATTGCAGGCAACAGCTGTGGCAGGCTCAACCAGCTTGAGCCCTGCTCAGTCCCTTAGCAGCCGATAGCACCTGCGCCTTTATTCGCTCAGCTGCAACCTGAGGCCTGTCATGGATTCCAGACATCTTGATTCACCCAAAAAGAACCAAACTATATACAGCCAGCAACATCAGTATCCTGTATGGATAACAAAATAATGGTCAGTAATCAAGTATAAGATGTTTCATCTTCAGTGAAAACAAATAAATGAACTTCTGGTTAGCCAAAATTTTCACACGCAGGAACACAAATTCAGGTCAGTACTTGAACATTGCTACTTTGCTAGGACATAAATCCATGCTACTTTGCTAGGACATAAAGCCAAAATTTTCTTGCAACGAATTAAATGAATATTTTACTACAACGTGCATTACATGGCATTAAAACCTTAGAGATGGCATCTTAAGCTAAATGATGTGGCAGTTAGAAAAAATTCACTAGGTGTGCAAACATATTCGGAAGTATATCAAACACAATACGACTACATAAAATTATCAAAGTCCTTTTCATGAATATAACCTCTAAGAAAACACCTCAAATCATCACACACCACACAATCATCAGCCCACAAATCCTCTGTTCACACCCCAGGAAATGCTTTAAGTTTCATTGGTAAATAAGAGAGTTCTCTAAAAAAAGGATAATAAGAGAGTTGAACTAACAACTTTACAAATTATGCATTTGCAAGAACACAACACTATCACGATTCTTGACACCACTAACTAGCTTGAATGCTTTATTTCCTCTTCATATGATTATAAAACAGCCAACTACAAGCGCCCAATCTTCTCCATTAAGCGCTTCTCAATCTCCATCCGCTTCCTCATAAGCAGCGTGTACTTCGTCAGGAGCTGCCTGTCCTCCTCCTCGTCTCCGGCCGGGACAGCAAGCTTTGCGCCAAGGGAGGTCTTTTCCAGATTGCCCGTGTACATGCAGGAGATGGGGACAAAGCTTCCTTCCTCGTTGCACAGCCACCCATGGGCAGCTCTTAGCGCTGCACCTAGCGAAGCCGAATCTGTTTCAGAAGCAACATCAGTTTTGCATACATGGATTGCATTACGAGTTTGTGTCAAGAAGCAAGTTTAGTAGGAAAAGTGGGGGAGTTTTGCCGTACCGGGTCTCTGAACTGTGAAGACATCACAGCCAAAGATTTGTGCAATTGACTTGAGGATGCACTCGTTGGAGGATGCCCCACCCGTTGCAATGATCCGCTTGGGAGGGTTGGGCATGCCAAACCTCTCAGCATGGCCTCGCATTGACAACATCTGACCTTCGACAATGGCACGAACCTACATGCAATAAATTATGAGTGCATGGCTCACTTGCTTGCAACCAGTACCAGATAAACGGATTGAGTATTTTTGTGAACCTCAGATGGTGAATCAAATTCTTCCACCTCACACTCCGTCACATTGTCAAATGAAGAATCATTCAAGTTCTCAATAATGTATCGATGGAAGCCAACTGCATGAAATGAACCAATGTGTATAAGGCTACAGATTATTAGAATAGAAAAAGAAAAAGTTACAATTTGCAAATACTACATGAACCTGGAAGTGGAGGCAGGATTTCATTGTCTTTGTAATAAAAGCCTAACTTCCCACCTATGCCAGAAAATAGAGAAGAATGTCATGATGTCAGAGTCACAGTTAGTTAATCTAACGGGCGACAATCCACATCAGAAAGTTGTTAAAGGAATGCTAAAATCAGTCTGTCCAAACAAGAAGGAACAAATAATAGTTGATACTATAGCGTAATACATTCAAATATATATAACTCTCTGGAAATCAACTTTTTGGAACAGAAATAACCAAGCGAACTTCTACATGATAACATGAACTTACCATTCAGAGGGGGTGTTTTCTGCAGATAGTTGTTGAAAACATCCCACGATTTTTGTGCACATCGATTCCGCACATCTGACATCACATTGAAAGCATTTTCAGCAAAGTAATAGCATGGTACATGGTAATAAAGTAAAAATGAAAAGTATTATACCTTCTCGGGTCAATGAGCCATTTTTGTAGCATAGCATCACCATGTAACCATCAGGTTCAACAGGGTTGGGGAAAACATGGCCTTCAAGACTTGGTTTAGCTTCAGCAGTAATCCCAAATACCTGAAAGACAGTAAGGTGATGTGCAATACAATAGCTTGAGAAAACAAAAGGCTGATGCAACTTCAAGTGCGGTAGAAAGATAGGGCAATGCAACTTTAAGAGGGATCTTTACGACTTACTGTATCGCTAGTACCGAGGCTGATAGCCAGATCACCCGGGGTATTCAGAGTTAAACCTACGACAGATGCAGTGGAATTCTAATGATGAATACCAGAAACTAAAAACCACTTAGTGCATAGAAAATGACAACTACAGCAATTCATATAAAAAGCAATAGGGAAGCACCTGCAAGGCTATTGGGATTGTCTCCTGACCATTGAATAACCAAACAATTCTTATCAAACTGAAGCCTGCAAATACACAATGTATCACTGAACTTGCAAAACGGTAGTGCAATAGCATTTCATTTGCTAAAACTTTGGTTCAGCTAGCTTGCCCATTCACATTACCAATAATCTAATACACTGTTGTGGGAATGTCATCTAAAATCCAATAACTAATATTTGCCTGTTGACAGTAAAAAATGATGAACACAGAGATTGGAATGTAAATATGTGACAGTTATATGATAAAAGGTGTTCCTAGTGTTGATTCTGGATCTGCCATTGCAAAATCAAGTAGATTATAGGTAATCATCAGATAGAGTAGATTAGTATATTCTCCAAGTCTCTATCACACAAAGTGCTAACTTAAAAGCACTAGCGCAAATATCCTATGATGAGTATTCAAGTCTAGATTTTCCCCCATTTTCCTTGCTTCTACAAAAAAGACACTAAACTTATCTAGACAGAATGACATAAACACAACAGGACAGCAAAATCTCACCTTTCAACAAAATAAGGAGCAATTCGACCAGCAACTGCATATGCTGGTGCCAGATTTCCAAGCTTATCTTCAAGCCCGGGAGCAGTTGCCTGGAGGAGAAAGTGCAGAACTTTGATATTTTAGTCATTCAGAAAACCTTAAATGCAGGGTGCTACATTGCGATGTTTTGGACATTCATGAAATCTTGAATGCAGTTATAAAAGAGCTATCAGGGACAAACCTCTAAAACCGCCTTTGACCAGGTCCTCTGGTTTATATCCATCAAGTTCATCCCAGCACCATCAGTTTCATCAATACTTGCATATCGTCCAACAAGAATTGATGCCATGAAAGAGCTGACCAAAGATATCCTCTCAGTATCTTCATAAATATGAGGCACTGTTTGGTAGATCTTTCGAATCTGAGGTCCAGTGAATCTCTCATAGGCACGAGAGCCTGTCAGCTTTGCTAACTCCAATGCACCTCCGACTGCATTTTCTATTTCTCTGCATTGCTTAGTTGTGCTACTGTCCATCCATATTGGTGAGTCCAGTGTAGAAAAGGCATCCATCAGCTGGGACAACAAACTCTTACTAGGATCCAACGAGGACAACACAGCTTGACTGCCCTTCTTCCAATAAACGCTGCCATGCTGTTGCCCGCTCCCAGAAATGGACACAACCTTGCTAAAGTTGATCTTTGGTTTTAATTTCTCAAGCAGCAGCTCCAAAGCCTCCACCCACATTATGGTGGGTGAATATATGTGGCCATCATCTGCAGGATCTCTGTATACCCCACCTTCAGTTTTGTAATGTGGTAATTCAGAGTCAAAATTAACTGTTTCAGAAGCTACTATTATCAATTCGCTGTTGAGCACAGTAGCTTTCAGTGACCTGTAGCAAGAGATTGGCAATATTAGATTCCCCTCTGATGGTAAACCATGCATTTAGCATGGTAACAATAGACATAATATTGTAAGTCTAAGAATTCAGTATTCAAGAAGGCTCAAACATGTGGAGTATCTTACTTCTTTAGATAGAACTTGATGCATTTACGAGGTGACTATAAAAAAATAAAAAGGAAGTGAAAATGCCACATTGCATTAGGCTGTGTGTAGTAACTCTAGCATCTTTACTATATGAGAGCCAACAGCAAGGTGTACATGTTCTTAGCAATTCAGCATGGCAGTGGAGCTGAACACAAAAAACTCAGACAGACGCTGAACCTTTAATCCTTAACAGCAATGGATATGAAATTTCATAAGCCTGCAATTCACTAGGCTAGGAACATTTAAAAACAATTCGATTTTATCATAATTCCCCTTTCTTTGGTATCTTCAGGTATAATCTCGCCTACACCAATACATGATCTACTGAACAGAACCTATAATACTTTTCTTTTCTTTTTTAGCAAAAGGGCAGGAGCGCTACCAATTGTAAATCCTATTAATTGAGGTAGACGTTCAATATGTACAAGGAACATACAATACTTTTCGCACATCAATCTGTTCCATCGACAGGAACCAGCTTGACGCAATGTAGCTGAAAAAAATATCGCACGCAAGAATTTACTCTGGAGTGGAGACATAGAACCCGGATGATCATCACACCAATTGCCGCAGTTCTAAGCACATCCCCTTTCTAGCTTGTCTACTCATCACACCAAAAATCCAATTTTTACTCCTAATCTAGCGACTAGCAGCGTACCAAACCCATCTCCGCAAGAAGAACAGGTCACACCGGCAACCAAACACAACGCAAGATCCAGCGCCCAGAGCAAAAAAAAAAAGATGGGGAGAAGTAAAAAGGATCGGGCTTTACTGGGTGGAGCTGTCGAGCCCGAGGAAGAGGGAGCCCTCCGGGAGGGAGCTTCGGCCCACCATGGCCGCCGTCTCGCCTGCCCCCAGCGAACCCCGATCAGATTGGATAGGAAGCGATGCGGGCGAGAGGAGAAGAGAAACAAGCGTCTCAAAGATCTCAAACGAGTAAATTATGTATCAGAGGTGCAACTTTATATACAACAAAGCGCGAGTTGTTTTTCCCTTGGATAAGGACGTTTTATATTTATCCAGGATAGATTAGGATTTAAGAGTAATCCCAAATTCCTAGTTCTGTTTGGCTGAACCACCATCATCATCGTGAGAAGATCATCTATCTCTACGTTTGGTGGGGTGGATAGATCGGTTGCGAGCCTGTGGTGAATTGCTAAAGTTGATAAATTGCTAGGCTTCGAGAGCCCACTGTCATAAGAGTTTTGAAGGCGCTGTTTGGAAACAAAGTTTTAAAAAACCATGGTTTTAAGATACCATGGTTTTAAGATACCATGGTTTGTAAGTGTTATATACAAAAATACCATGGTTTTGCCAACCTTCACAAAACCATGGTATTTCTTGGAACTACAAAGTGTTTGGTTACAAAGTTATTTACTATGAATAGTGATAGCAATGAGTCAAAACTTAGCTCAAAGTGGAGTTTCTAAAACTCCAAAAATACTATGGTTTTGGTAAAACCATGGTTTTCAAAGCAATGTTTTTTGCAGAGTTACCAAACACCTCATGGCTTTAGAAACTATGGTATTCTCCAAAACCATAGCTTTGCCTAGAAACTATGAAAATACTTTGTTGCCAAACAGGGCTGAAGTGTTTTTGAGATTAAGAAAAAACAGGCTCCATAAGCTAGAGTGTTTGGCTTTTTTAAATAGCGAATAAGTCAAGAAAAAACAGACTTGATAAACCGTAGCGTTTGGTTTCTTCAAGGGGTTTTAAGAAGGCCCGCTTCTTTCCATGAGCTTGAGAAGTGAAGACAAAGGGGGAAAAAAAAAAGGCTCCATAAGCTTAAAGCTTTTTCCGAAACAGGCAACGGCTAATAAACCATAATCTAGTCGATGAGTGTGCAATCTAAAATTGACCTAACAAGAGCACGACACATTTTCGTGTCTTCTGATCATACGAATGTACATGAGCTCGACGCATTTTCTCAAAATACGAAGGATCGGATTGGTCGGTGATATCAAGCTACATCAGGAACAAACATCAGCTTGGCAAGTACAGCAGTCTTCGTATTACAAACAGTTCACCAGCAACACAAATCTCGTTGAGAATATGGGGCCCAAGGATCAAACATAGAAAAGCAACAGCTCCAGTGACTGCAACTGGGCTGGATAGGTTTTCGGTGCTTATTCAGACAGCACACCACATCTCCAGGAATCAAAAGTAATTACTGCTATAAAATTTCTTCAGGAAGTTCGAGCTCCCTTGGTCCTTTGAGTCCAAGTCCTGAACCAGACCCTTTTGGCCGAGCACGTACTGGCCAATCACATGATGCCGCTGCTTTGCGTGCTCAGTGATGTTGCTCAGCTCCTCCTCCCCCTTAAAGAGAAGCATATCAATAACCTGTTGCAACCAAAATCAGCTGAGATTAGTTGTGGCGTATATTGTCATCTTAGGTTTCGCCATTTTTAAGTGACATAGTAATAGTGCTAGTCATTTGTAATGCTTTTCGTTTAAACGCGAACTGATCCGTGCATATGGTAAGCTATAAACAACATATGAATGCTGCATTGGTAGAAAAAAACCCAGGAATTTTTAACTACAAAATTACAAAGGTAACAAAATGCGGTGTCCTCAAATGCAACAAACAAGCATGACCAAAATGAGGTGAAACACAGCATGATATAGCATTTTTTGGATAGCCAATTAATTGATATTTGATATAACATGAATATTCATCCAATGGAAGGCCAGAAGACATGAGCAAGGTCAAAACTGTGGTTCTATTATAAATGTAAGCCTAAAAAATAGAAAACCTCCAGAACGATATGATAAATGAGGTCATGAAACAAGTGCTGAGTTGCATAATGTGGCAAATAACAGGCAGAAAACACCCCTTTATGTAAATTCCGTGGAAACCACATGTAATTTTTTTTTCAAAAATTCTAAAAAAATATCATATGGAAGATGGTATTCTACAATCCTATAAATGATCAAACTCAATTGTATTCTGAAGATTTTTTTTTTAAAAAAAAAGGCATCTAAATCTAAATGTCTTTTCACTAACCTGAAAGCCATTTAGAATTTTGCTACCATTGTTTAGGTGAAGGGCTCCCTAATCATATATGACTATAATATCAAGCCAAGCTGACATGCGAACTAACTCAAAAGGTAAACATAACAAAACAAGCATGCTTCTTTCCAGGTGTAGAAACATATAAGTGCATAAAAGAAATTATCATATGACTGTAAAATTGGTATGGATCTAAAATATAAGTGCATGGAACTGTAATGACAAGCAGTCAAGAACTCTTCATCAGTCAAATTGGTCAAGACCAACCGCAAACCAAATGTATTTACATTTTCAGCTAAATATCAGTAAAAACAGAACTAAAATGTATCATAATAGAACTCAAGAACATAATGTTAACATATTCGCACTGCACAAGTTCCTTCGATCAAGAATTCAAGATTGTAGTACTGTACATTGCAATGAACTAGCTTTGACAGCTTTTTAATTATAAAAACTCAATTCAGTCGTTGAATTGTTATTTGGAAAGTAGGCTTGCCCATACTATCAAGAATGCCACTTTAAGTCAATTCTTTGGGGCCTCACAGTTATTAGTGATATATGAATACAGCAAACTGCATAATCATCTAACTTGGAATCAAATATGATATCACGCTTATGCTTGATGAGTGGGAATCTCACGTGGAATAAGATGCATGCTTCATTTTGCCCCATAGCACAAACATTATTGGCAGCAAGTTAAAATTGAGTAAAAAGACCTTATTGGTGGTTTCACATGTTGTAGCAATTTCAAAGTGAATTGGATAAACTGCACTTAAATTAGTCAAGGTGGAAACCAATTGCATCTCTAGTGACACGTAGAGAACAGGTCATTCATCTTTCTAAATTGATCAACATATATTGTTGAACAGTGAGTCAGTGACCACCGATAGACACTAAAATGTAACTATCCCAACGATGCTTTCAACTAGAAACGAGATGTTTTCAACTCCTAACGATGCATCTTTCAGAAACACCCAGCTAGGCTAATCAAAACCTAGCCATCCAACAACCGCTACTCATCATGCATTCGCGATTCCAAACCCAATCAATCGCATGCCAAATTTCGAAGCAAATCACCCCCCAGATCGGATAGAGACCGGATCGGAGGAGCAGTCGAACCGTTCGGGCATAGGGCTACTCGCGAAGTGCAGATCGAAGAGAGCGGGGAATCGACGGGATGGAGGGAGGCGGAGGCGACCTTGGGGTTGGAGACGGTCTGGTTCTTGCGGATCTCCTTGGCGATGGTGGAGCGGAGCTGGGACGGGGTGACGACGTCGTAGAGATTGTAGATCTCCATGACGGAGGGGATGGAGCGGCACGCCTGCCTGAAGAAGTCGAAGACCCGGCTCCGCGCCTCCTCCATCGACGCCGAGTTCGGCGGCACCTTCACCGCGCGCATCGTGAATGCCATCTCCGACAGCTCGGCCTCTCCTCCGGCTCCGGCCGCCTCTCCGTTCGCAGGTGGGCGGTGGCTTCGAGCTCTACGGGAGGGGAAGGGGGAAGGGGATGGGTATCTGCCTGCCTACCTGTCAGGCTATCACCGGCTGTGGGCCGTCCGCTCACCTCGAGATTGGGGAATTTTACAGGCCGCGTAAGTTCTGGCCTGGAAGAGTGGAAGGCGAAGAGGCTAGGCCCGTTTAGCTGGCGTCATGTCACGTACATGATTTGGGCCATGAGGCCAGTTGGGCTGTAGGCTACGCACTCAATGGGCTGGCCGGCAGCGTTGATTTTCTCAGCTTATAATCTATAGTATGAAATATTTCCTTTTTATAAGCTAAATGCTTTGATGTTTTATATTTTTTTATAAAAATCTTAGTGTTTTTCGATACTCTCAAAAACTTTTTAAAAAAATAGTTTTTTTTCTCGACGCTCTAAAAATCATTTTAAATAATTTTTTTTACTCCTCTAAGCCCATTATGAAGGCCCCATAGCTTTTAAGATTATAACTAGGTATTAGAGCAACTTTTCGCCCGGTAAAAATAAGGCTGCTTCGGCTCCCTCTCTCCGATTCACACTGATTCCTCTTCTTCCCCAAATCTTCCCATCTATGTGCTTCACTCTTCCCAGTCTTACCTCAAATTCTTCTCTTTTGTCCTGTTGGTTCGGTGATTCGAGCTCTTATCTTCCGATGTTAATTGGTGTTCACGAAGATGTGTCATAACACGCTAGCCTTGCAAAGTCGGCGACATATCTAGTGCTAATAAGTCATTAGATGCTAACATGCTAACTCGAACTATCAGTCTTTGGATCCATCGTGTACAACTGAGATTAGCAGAGGTAGAAACACACCTTGCCACTTAAACTTTTTTTAGAAAATCCCTCAGAGTTTATTTCCCCCATAGAGTTAGATAGAGGGTTTCCACCTTCCTTAATCTTAACCATCCAAATACGATCCAATGGTTACTATCTTGAGTTATCATGTTAGCACCCAATTAGCCATTAGCACTAAATATGTTGCCTGCAAAGTCATGGACCCATCAATTTTGAGGAAAAAAAAAACTTTTGAATCGCGTAAATTTATCTGAGATTTGATTTCATGAAAAAGATGGCACATCGAACTTCTCTAGTTTTTAAAACACTACATTTTGCGGTCGATCGTGCAACAAATTTAGGAAGCAATGGCGATACTGGCTGATGACGAGAACATGTCGACGAACGGAACATCTTTAGTTTTACAATCGAACCGATCCAAATTTATCTGTATTCAGCTGCAAAGGATGGATAATATGGCCCCGTTTGGCAGAGCTCCAACTCCCAGCTCCACCTCAGAGCTGGAGTTTGTAAGTTAAAATAAAGTGACTTAAGTTTATATTTTTAGTTTAAAATGTAAATAAGATGACCCATCTAAACATCCTCAATGTAACCACAACTCCAGCTCCATGAATTTATGAAGTTAGGAATATGGTGCTCCACCAACTCCACCAATTTGGTGAAGCTGGAGCTGTGTCAAACAGAGCCTATGTATTTCAAATGATCACTACGAGATACATCCCCTGTTGGCATGCAACGCAGCAAGAACAATTTGGGAACCCAATCCAAAGTCTACTATCACCACGTGTGCAGTAGTTGTCATTGTAGAAGATCTAAAGAGATTTGATCAGTCGGTCTGTTATTGTCAATTGGATAGTAGCCAATTTTTGGCACGCCTTTGGAAACTTTGGCCAGTTAAGTTGCTGCCAGTTAATCCATATTGCTCTTGTAGTGCACGAAAATTCACATTTCTTATTTTCATATCTATTTTATCCATAGTCCAAATTGTATAAAATAAAATTCTTAATTAATCTAAAATCATAGACTACACCTTGATATTTTTTTCTTATGTTTTTTATAATTTTTTATTTTCTAGTATTTTCTAAATTTTTTATTTGACTTTTTGTGTCTTTTTATTTGAATATGGCAACAATTGGTAAACTCAATTGACAACCAAACAAACAATACCCACATCTTACCAAAATTTGTCACATTTAATTGGCTTCAAACTAAACAACAAAAAATTATCAATGAATTTGTCATGCCCTCGATTAGTCATGACCAATTCATTGGCATGCCACTTTATAGGTCATGAACCAAACACTCCCATTATTCTTTCTCCCTTTTCCTTTCATCACCTTAAATTTGTACATAACAATTTATCATGACAAATCGAAAGGCAATATTTTAATATGACAAATCTAAATATATAGAAAAAAGTTTCAATTGAAGATTACAAAGACTGAATTGTCCAGCTCAAAAAGATTGCATGGTGGGAGTATTAGCTCCAACAGCATAGCAAGGGACCTTGCAAAATTTAAGCCCAAAGGCATTCCATCACTCACAGTCACAGGTTGAAGATCTGAACTGGCCAGCTGCGCTTCCGGCCATCTGAGCTGATTCCCGTGGTTTCAATGGATATGTCTATGCTACGGTGCTCTGAGGCCCTCACTATGCTGATGCGGGATTGGATCACCACAGCCTGGCACTCATCAGTGCCAACCGATGCAGATGAGCTGACTACTGATCCCTCCTTCGCCATCGCGATTGGCTCTTCAAAGGTGAAGATTGTTTGCGACCAGTGAGTCGGTGTGGAGAAAGGAGAGGTGGAGAGGACGACTGGCTTATCCTTGCAGAATCTGTTGGTGAAGCCCGTGTCAAACCACAAGACAATGCCATAGCACCAGGATACTCCAGGTACAGCTGCACCACTTTCACTCAGCCTCAGCTCAAAGCTTGCGGTGAAATCCATATCGCTTTGCTTCATAGTGGTCAGGTCGAATGACTGCATACAGAAGAAATAAATCAAGATGTCATAGTACAAATGCATTGGAATAACATGTGAGCAAAAGAATATGGAAAATTGTGACTAACATTGATTCTATAGAGAATGCCATATATCACACATGGAATTGGGTAGTGAAATTTCAAATATATATCCATACCATCTATCACAACAAAGTTTTCTCTAGCTCTATACAACCATTAAACAATTTCAGAAAAATGAGTGCGCTCAAGAAGTGAAATCACCTAAATTAAAATGTAGAGTTCCTAGGACTTACATGGAGTACAGCAGTTTCTGTCACAATATCCTGAGAAGCCACTATGTCAACTACAGGAAATCGAGCTGAAGTCCCTGTTACTTCCTTGCCAATACATGACATATCAAAGCCGTACACATCTTCCCAAAATGGCAAGCTAGTTCCACCTTTCCCAAAACCGGCGCCAAGCTAGAAAATGGATCGTATGAAACAAGTTATCAAATGCAGAAAATGGGAGACAAAGAATAGAACAAACAGCAGCTAAAATCTTACAATTGTTGCAGTATCTGGAAGAATAGCACCACCAGGTTTTAGGAAATGGTCACGTGCATATAGAACTGAACTGAGCATGGATTCATACAACAGGCAATATCCCATCCACTCACTCACTAACACATCAAAGCCATTCGGTGGAACTTGTATGTTATGGTTTAGCTCTTCAGCCTTGGTATGCACAACACTTATCACATGAGGGCTTTGGTTTTGTTCTATTGCCGTATTTTCATCATACAATAGACCATTAATTTTTGCAACCTGCAATTGTTCTTTAACTATGAGTGAAAAAATAATTGTAAAAACAAAACTAGCAGTACGATGCTATGGTTGAAAAGGATCTACTTGGGTAGCCACAGAAGCCATCTTTGCACTCCCGTCAACAGCAATGACTCTAGCTGCGCCAGCCTTGGCTGCAAAAAGGCTGTAAAAAAGAAGCATCCATCAGCAATAGCTCATGAAACATTGACAACTAAATGTATTAAGAATATTGATTTTTATGACCAGCCTTGTATTTTTTAATTACATGGCTCCTATCAAAGACCACATTAAAAGAGGTAGATTAGTTTTAGATATTTCATATGTATCACAGGAAATCATGAAGCAGATGCACCACTGTTATACTTACTAGGGCTCATAATTACACCCCATGCAGAACCCAGTCAGAATTATCCCTAACAGGATATTGAGCGCATTAGGCCCAGTCACATGTTGCACTATTTGATTTTGTATACAAAAACTACATTATTATCGGTACTAATTTTCTCCACGTGGTAATAAATAATCTATTTGGTTGTGCTGGAACCAAGTCTGCCAACATGGAACCTCATGGTAAGACAAAGTAACCCACCTGTGCAAAAGCTTTTAACATCCTACATTTCATACCTTAGAATTCCTGTACCACAACCAACATCCAGCACAGTTGCCTCATTCATGAGGCTACGATTACCCAAAAGGGCGTCTCTATAAGCATCTGTTCTTACCTGAAAAAATTGGCCAAACAGAGTTAATTTGATCTTTTAGATCACATAAGTGCTTATAGGAAATTAAATCGACAGTATGTGTCACAGGAATCCATAAACCACAGATGTCAAGAGTTCACCTACTTTGTCGCCAAGCATCTCTCTATGGATGCCAAATGAACTATAGGACCCAAAGTAATTATCATCCACACTTTTGATTTCCCTGGCAGTAACAGTGGCACGTGCACTCTTTAGCTTCCTATCATCCTGTTCATGAGAAAGTGATATGCTGCCCTCCCCAGCAGCACTTTCGATAGTAAATGCTTGCTCAAATCTAGCACTGAAACTGGAACCATCATCGATAATGGCGTTCGGCTGGCTCTTGCATAGTTCAGCAGAACTTCCATCACCTGCTGAGCACTCTCCACTTTCCATCGGCATTCCACAATACTCGTCCTCGTCCTCGTCATCAAATATGGACAGACTGTGCAAAAGCGAGTCTTCTTCCATGAAAGGTTTCAAGTACGCGTCATCCTCCCATGGAACATTTCCCCTGTATTGTGAAGTCTCGGCTGCATGCAGGTGGCTGCACAGTTCGCTGTTGCAAGAGAAATTTTGACCACAGCCCCAACATTTATTCTCCGCGACCTACAAATCAATCATAAGGTTAAGAGTTCATGGAATGCAGCAAACAAGAACAGAGATTAACAAAATTACAGCCTAGATCAAAACAACCACGAAGCAGAATTAGTGCCAATGCAAGTTGTGACCTTCGTTCTATTGCTGTGAAGTGTGATTGCTAATTACAATTTCAAGATGAGAAGCTCCTGATTCCGCAGAAGAAAGAAAGAAAGAAAAAAATGCACCTTGGATCGAACGAAGTTGATGAGCTTTATGCACCCGTAGAAATCCAGCCCCAGCTCCCTCACGACCTTGTAGAAGTCGAACCGGTGCTCGAAGCCGCAGTGCTCGAAGAGGGAGCTCTCGGAGTCGAACCGGGAGCTGCAGAACAGGCAGAGGAGGCCGCCGCCGCCGGCCGCCGCGTCATCGCCGGTAGAGTCCCAGTCGTCCCACCCCTCCACCCCTTCTTCCTCCTCCTCGTCATCTTCGTAGCCTTCGCCTTCGTCTCCTAGCCGCTCTTGCTTGGGCGGGAGCTCGGGGGCCTGGGTCGCCATGGCGAATGCTTCGTGAACGCACGCGCAAGCAACACTGCAGCAGTAAGCTCGGTTAAACCCTAGACGATGACGGTTAAGCCCCGGACGAAGAGACGAGTCGACAGTCGATGGACTGGTACGGGCCGGGCCGAATGCTCAAACAACGGTGGTGGTGGGCTCGGCCCAGAAGGTCCAGAGAAGACGACGACCTGACTTAAGTCAGGGGTGCAGTAGCGCACCGTTGGTCTCGCCACTTCCTCTCGTCGCTGACAGTAGGGAGCGCCGCCGCCGCCGCCGCCGCCGCCGCCGCCTCCGCCGTTCACCGGAGATCGCCGCGCCGCCGAACAGGTAAGAGTCATATCTCATTTCTCCGTCCGGCCTACTGTGAATTGGGCGGCCTCGGCGGTTGGAGAACCGCGGATCAAGGGGAGGGAGAGCACTGGGGCGGGGGGAGAGGGCGGCGGCGTAGTTATACTCACCCGTGCATGACCGCGTTAGTTCGGCTCGCCGGAAGAGCAGCTTCTTGGAGTAGGTGAAGCGCCGCCCCGACATTTTCGTTAACTACAGGCTCTGTATGATTATTGAACTCACAGCCTCACAGTGCGTGGGATCTTCCTTGCAGGGGTGCCAAAACCGCTGCTCCGCGTGGCCTCGGCTTGTTTCCGCAGCGTAGGAGCGCGTCCCAGGGTGTGAGAATGGAGAATGGCGGCGGCAGGAGTGGGCGCGGTGCCCTCATAGTCCTGGAGGGGCTGGACAGGAGTGGGAAATCGTCGCAGTGTGCCCGGCTGTTGTCCTTCCTGCAAGGGAGAGGGTACCAGGCTGAGGGGTGGCGGTTCCCCGATAGAACTACCAGCGTTGGGCAGATGATCTCCGGGTACCTCGCAAATGAGTCGCAGCTCGATGATAGGGCCATCCATTTGCTCTTTAGCGCGAATCGCTGGGAGAAAAGGTTTGTTCTTCTTCAAATTCTATGTATGGTATCTGTATCTGTATGTCAACCTCCTAGTGTTTAGGCAGAAAATTTTCTTGGGTAATACATTGGGTAGAGTGATTCAGAGGACTATATGACTTTGATTATGGAGCTTTTTCGCTGGGTTATCATTTCTAGATCTTTGATGGAAAGCAAGCTACTTGGTGGAACTACTCTTGTCGTTGACCGCTATTCTTATTCCGGAGTGGCATTTTCAGCTGCTAAAGGACTTAACATTGAGTGGTGCAAGGTGAGCCAGATGCCTGGCAGATATATAACTAATTGTGGCTTTCTTATGCATAAAATGCTGACAAGTAATGCCTCTTTTTTCCTACTGCAGGCTCCAGAAGGTGGGCTGTTAGCTCCAGATCTTGTAATATATCTGGATGTACAACCAGAGGTATTCCTTTGGTTTGCATTCTGCCTATGACGACCAATGTGGTAGATGACATATTTCTTGGCTATCCATTGTTTATTATGCTATTTGATGTTTCATTTTTAATGCATTTGATATTTTGTATGTACTGTAGTGATGATTGCCACCATATGGCCATAATCTAATAAAAAAACCATATAGGTAAACTTAGTGATGGTGATGCACCTAAGGTGTTCCTTTATTGATTTCTGCTTTGAAAGGCAAGAAACAGTCCACTTCAAATTCTATGCTATTCTGCTGAAGGAAGAAAACATGAAAAACTGGCAAATTTATATGCATACGACTGAGTAATATAAGCTAAATTGTTGTCCAACATGACCTATCGCTACATTGTAAATTTACTGTTTCAGAAAGCGGCTGAAAGAGGAGGTTATGGGGGTGAGAGATATGAAAACATAGAGTTCCAGAAAAGAGTTGCTGAGCATTACCATTCACTCCGTGATTCGAGATGGAAGGTAAGTTACTTCAGCAAAAAGTCACCAAGATAGGGCCCTTTTACTTGTTTTGCCTCGTTTGCTACTTACTAGCAACCTGAGTTCTTGTTATGTATGAACTCAAGGAGCTGGAGGTGCAAGTGAAGGAACCGATGTATCAATTCTGTTCAATGTTTGCGATATTCGTGATCTATTCCACGATTTATAATATTACTCTCTAAAAACTAAAATGTTGAAACTTCCTGTATACTGCAAAGAAATCTGTAGCATCTCTAGAACTTGATTATTTCCTTCTGCGACCCACAATGACTTACTATGTACTTTTATTTCATGAAGATTGTTGACGGCTCCCTTCCCATGGAGACTCTGGAAGAACAGCTGAGAGAACTAGCCATGACTTGCATTCAGGCATGCCAAGGGAAGCCACTTACCAATCTGGTCTGGTATTCCACCACCCCACCGTGAAATGCCACATCACTGTCTGATATACTGTTCCTCTACATGAGAGCTAGGCATCTGGCATGGCAGAACTTCTTTGCCCATCCTGTATTCCAGCATCGTTTGCAATGCATTTATTTGTTCTGTTTTATTATGATGTTTGCAATTCATTTTTAGAAGTGATGTTATAGAGAGCCTACATACCGATTTTGTGGACTTGTGGTGGCCTTGGGATTAATGTGATTGTGTGATGTTTGAGTGTTCTGGTGATCTTGCTATATACCATGTTCTTGTGGACTTGTGGTGGCCTTGGGATTAATGTGATTGTGTGATGTTCGAGTGTTCTGGTGATCTTGCTATACATCATATTCTGTTTTTTTTAACTGGAGCTGAACATTGGAAACTGGAATATGCCTACTCCTAGCCGGAGTAGCCAAATTTTATACTGATGTTCCAGTTTTCTACAGCTCCAGCCAAATTTTATACGGATGTTCCGGTTTTCTTCTACTGGAGCTGAACATTGGATTTTGCCTGCTTATTGCCAAATTTGAGATCATGACATTATAACATTTTATGTAATTGAGCAACGCGGTATTGCGTACGTTCCTCAAACAGGAAATAATATATCTAAACCTTGGGGGAATATATGTAAATCAGCATGAGCGCCAAGCTTTAGGTTAACGGAAACAAAGCATAAAAAGTTCTGTAATTTAGAAGACAGAATCACAGCTCCACCATAAGAACCAACTAGAGTGTACGTTTCCACTGCTGATTACACGAGTATAATTCGCGGTTGATCTTAGCAAGTTAATACTTGATAACCACACATCTGCAAGACCTTATACCTTTTACACGTAACTGTCGATCAGCGACTTCCTCATGTCATCGACAATAGCCGTCGGCTGTCCTTCTCTCAACTTGAAAACGCTCTCAATAACTGAGAGCTCAGTCGCCGTTGTGTCTGAGCCACAAAAGGCGGTCCAATCATTCACCGTCATGCCTGCTGCAATAACCTCACTGCCTCGGTTCACCGTTCCAGCAACAAGAGGGACTTGCAGGAGCGTGGACAGCTCATCAAGATCTTCAATGGATGTATGAGGATGGACCTGTTTCACCAGTGTATTGTACATTAAAAATGGATCATTTGAAGCAAAAACAGATCAGATGGAATGGAAATAAAGTTAACACCATACCAAGCCACCCCTGTTAGACAATGCACAGTAGCTCCCCACAAGGATATTTCCAGCAATGGTCTGACGAAAAACCTCAACGCCAAGGACATCTGCAATAAGCTCCTCAGTGTCCTGGAGAATTGAACAACAGGAAACTTCAGTCTGAAACAATTGAGGAAATCCACAGTCAGGAAACATCATACATTGGCTAACCTTGTCGAGGTCAGGGTGTGTAAGCGCAACATGGTCATTGCAGGCTACACAATTGCCAAGGGCAGAGAGCCTTTCATCGATA
The DNA here is from genome assembly GCA_036346145.1 of Olyra latifolia. Lineage (NCBI taxonomy): Eukaryota > Viridiplantae > Streptophyta > Magnoliopsida > Poales > Poaceae > Olyra > Olyra latifolia. The sequence goes on along the minus strand of CM070529.1, from coordinate 52,361,682 downwards.
CGTTGCACAACCACTTGATCAGGCAGGCAGTTCCTCAGATGCTGAAGCTCTAGAACAATTTCAACACATAGGGAACTCATGAGTACACAAATCAATGAACTTTGCATCCCACGGTAGTATGGTACAAAAGATACAAATACAGACCAATCAAGCTGCGAAGAGCCGAAGATACACAAAAAAATCAACTAGGCACACAGGAACAGATTTACAACTCAACAATGCAAACATCCCATGTTTATCCAATTGACATGATTGCACCTATCTAGCAGATAGACACAAACTCCAAAACGTATCTAACACTTAGATTAATATTTATTTCAAATACAGGTGCTGATAATTACGAAGTCCACACTATCAAGAATTCAAGATGGCCCTTACAAAAGGAAAATAATACTGCACCTGGCACCATTATTTTCTGAACAATTTCTGCATATCTAGAATCTAGATGCCATACCTCTAGAATTATGGAAGGCAATTTCCATATTAATTTCAGTAGTAGCTACAATTGTGACTTGTTAGGTGTTAAAATCGCATCTGGACGCTGGTAGAAAACAAATTTCTCCAAGCTATGTGTTCATAGCTTCAAACAGGAACATGGTTTTCATCATAGCACAAATCTATGAAAAACAAATGTGGCAAAACAACATGACAAGAAAACAATGCAGGTATGTGAAAACAAAATCTGGACAGTATCTTTATCGACATTAGTCATAATAGCAAGCAGTGAAAGAGTGAAGGGCGCTGTACCATCAAAGCATGCATTAATGTAAGCAATACCACAAAGCTTGGAGAAGCAATGTAAACATAAGTGCAAACATTTAAGCATACAGCAAGTTACTTAAGTACCTTGATCAGTGGTAGTGTGGGGCAAGAGAAGTCCATTCTTGTTTCCTGGTCATCAAAGTGGCAACAAAATTTGAAGTCAAGTGGATTTTTGCATAACTCAGATTAGCAAAGCCTAGCTCACATACTAACCAACACACATTCGGCCAATTATTCTAGTGCCACCTATTGAGGTCTTAACAACAGGAATGACATCTGCAAGCTCAGCCTCAAATGCACTGCCAAATATTTTAGAAAAACAAGCAATTAGGGTAAGCCAGTTATGTATTCCTCTGATTCCACCGGAAGTTGCTTAGGAGCTAGAAAAAAGGATATGCATCACTAACCTGTAGAAGCTCTCTGAACCACCAATTGCAACCAAACAATAAGCATTTGTCAGCTTGGAGAAAACACCAACTTCGCAATTGTTCTCAAACTGAAGACCTACAAAGTGTACATGACAGAACAAGCAGGTCAAAATACAAAAACCAAAAAACTTTACAGAAGTGTGCTTGTCTAAACCTATCAAGTTAGAGGCGTGCAGCATGATTAAATATCAGAAATTCCAGGGGACAAAGATATCAGTTATATATGAAATAGTGGTGCTATCAGTTATATATGAAATAGTGGTGCTACAAACTCAAAACCAAATATCAGTTACCGCTGTTCTCATCAAACTCAAAGCTACTCTTTGGGTAGAATACTAAATTCACACATTGAGAACTTGAAACAATCAATGAATCAACTTCTTTCATAGACCAGAAATAACCCCCCCCCCCCCCCACCCCGACCCCCCTAAAATCCTACCTGACATGTTGCTCAAATGACAACTACTGCTCATCCAGGCATCCCCTAAAACCCTGCCTCACATGTTGCTCAATTGAGCACTACTACTCATCCAGGCATCCGCTAAAACCCTACCTCAGATGTTGCTCGAATGACAACTACTACTCATCCAGGCATCAATCTACAACTAAGTCATCGCTATCACCGAATTGGTATCTACAAAAGCCCACTACAACTGTTTGCTGATTCATCAGATCATCAGAGTAGCTGAATGAGAGGATTAGAGAACTACGGACGCCAGTTCCGAAGCTGCCCAGCTTGCAATCACAATCCACGCACTAAAAACGTGAGAAAACGGATTGAAACTTACGGGTCGCCATGGTCGATTCCGCTTCGCCGCGGCTGCTTCTCGACTTGTAGCGCGCACACCTGCAGATCAAACGCCGACACGATTCACCCCCAAAAAAAAAACTCTCACAAGAGCGGAGAGATCCGATCGGAGAGAGGGGTCAAGCGCTCGCAGATACAGGGGAGCGAGCGATCGAACGCACCGGGAGCGGATTGGGAGACGGTGGCCGCGGCGGTGGGCGCTAGGGTTTCGGCGCGCGACTTCCGAGGAGACAGGGGAAGATTTTTCTGGCACGGCGGTATTATATGAGCACGCGGTGCTTGGAGGCGGCTGGCGGCGCGGTGGGTTAGCGGGCCGGGCGTATCCGAGGCCCACGAATAGTTGTCGTCTGAGACCTTGGGGGATTGGGTTCTTGCTTTAAGTCTCCGAAACTGGACGACCGTTTGATCGCGCTTAAGCGGCCCAGATCGATTCTAGTGGAGCGGCGGAGGGACGTTTGGTTATGGACCTATGGTGCGAACAATCTGATACGGATTGATATCGCTGGTTATCCGTGCAGTCTATTTTTACCCACGTACGGATTCGGATCCAAATGCTTTGGGGACAGATTTGGATGGTTCGATACTAATCGGATTTAGGCCGATTATGGATAAGACACCTGTAAAAAAGATACGAGTTCATTGTAAAAAATATAATAGACACATGTAAAAAAAGATACAAGTTCATGGTAAAAAATATAATATTATATTAACTATTAGAAAATATTCATCGTACTTAATAGCATATACATAATAAAATAGTAATTCCTACTATATACTGTAATTTGCGTCGCCGCTCCACTCTGCCACTTTCGCCTAACCCGATTGTGCCGCAACTGCTAGGCATCCCATCGGAGCCTAATCCCACTCCCTCCTCGCTAGAGCCGACTGGCCCTATTACACCAAAGCTCATGGGGGCGACAACACGATGGTGGTTGTGCACGCGCTCTATTGGAAGGATCTAAATGGGAAGATATAATAAAATTTAATTTGAAATATTACCATTGTACATATGTGTCCACGATTGGAAACCAGATTTTCCGTCGAGCTTATTTCTCGATTGAGTGATCAAAAAACCCATTTCTGCCAAAGTGTGACGTTCTGAGATGTCGAAGACTCTTAGTGTGAGCGAACTGGAAATGAACAAGACATAAGGGGTTTATCCTGATTCAGGCCTCCTGAAAAGGATAATAACCCTACTTCAGTGTGCGTGTATTTCAGAGCGCAAGTAGCTCTTCAATATGTTGCTACGGATTATAGTGTATGTTCTAGCGTTCATTGATTGGCTTGCCTTTCAAATGATCGAAAAGCGAGTATAAATAGAGCCTATCTCTAACTGTCGGCTCCGAATCCCTGAGAAGCGGTTGCATGCGACGGGGCCGAAGGAGCTGCGACACGCTGAGGCGAAGAACCTGCGACGCGCCGCACATGAGGCCATTGCACGCCTCGCACGGATCATAGGCAATGGCTTCCACATCGTGGGAAACATGGCCACGTGGCACGTTTTATCGCGCCGATCTGTTAAGTCAGTGTGCGAACAAGTAAGACCCCCAGGTATTACGACGTTGCCCTACCCGAGCATGCCATGACGCTGACGTCAGAGCGGGCCGGGCAACCCCTAGCCGGGCAGTACCTAGAACTACTTCGGGCAAAATCACTCCGGGCAAAGGCTTTGCCTGAACTGGGCCGTCTTGGGAACCACTTCTAAGATACTTGTCGTTTTGCGAAGCTGCTAGGGCTAGTCTCGGTCCATGGCTGTAAACCAATCCCCAACAATATGAAATGTAACGTTTGCTTTGGTAAAATATCGCGTTTGCTCTAGTGAAACATTTTTGTTTTTGCTCTTATGAAACATGTTATATGTTCTGGTAAAACATTTTGTTTGTTATGATGAAACACTCGTAAAAATAATGTGAAACATTTTGTTTACTTTTATGAAACATTGTTATTGCTTGTAAAACATGTGTTTGATCTTGCGAAACATTTGTCCATTTGAGATGAAACATTTATGAATAACTGCGAGAACAACAACTTCGCCGAAACTTCAACAATATTGTTTTATCGGTAATTCGGCGATATACTTTGACAATATTCTCATGCCCCTCTGTTTCCTGTGTGTGCGACGGTGTTAAATTTGCTCATGTATAATCGCATGATTTAGTTGATCAAACACCGCGAACTATCTAGATGGCTAACCGTGATTGGATAGCCCACGCAAGCGTCAAATGGAACCGCCCTCACCAGACACGTGACGCGGGGCGCATCCCTTTTTCTAACCATCCATTGCACCCCCCAGTGGACTGGATCCCAGGTGAATCGTGAACCATCTCTGTCCCAGACTCCCAGGCTCTAGAAACTTCTAGAATGAAACTACCTTTCATGGAAACTAAGTTTGTGTGTTTCCAGATGCTCCTCAGAATTGCAGGTTCGATTAAGATAGAGTTAATTGCATATGTGCCATTATTAAATGTCGATATCGCAGAAATATCGTTACAAAACCGGTTATTATTTAGATGCCATTACAAGATGTGTTTGATTTCAAAACTATCATTACGGACCATTTGTAACATATACGAGCTCAGAATACGGTCCAATATACGGTCTGATTGGTGGGTCCCATTTATCATCCTCTCTTCTTCATACGCATGCCCGGGAGATAAAAAAATAATAGAAATGAATGAAACATTTATATATAGATATGTACTTATGATATATAAAATCACCATCAATGCAAAAGGGCATCCAGAAATGCTTGGGCAGCCACTCTTCCCAGTAGTTGTCTTCCCAGTAGTTGTCTGATTTTGGACTGTTTGGGCCACCTCTTGCAAATTCTTTTGTGGTGAAGTCAGCGGTCTGCATGCATGCCATGGCACGAGAGACAAAGCAGTGGCGTCTGGCGCCCGACTGGGGCGGGCACAATGACATGAAGATGAACAAGGGAGACCCCGACCGAGGTGGCGGCAGGAGAAGAGGCAGAGGCAAAGGCGAAATGGCGATTGGGGTGGTATGGCGCGTCAGGATGCCATGAGAGACGAGGCGCCATGAGGTGGCGTGGTGGAGCTAGGCAGTGGTGGAGGCGTGGTGGTGGCGTGGCGTGGCGATGAGGCGAGAGAGGAGAGAGAGAGCAGAAAAAAGATGGAGATGGAGAGAGAGTGGCGCCGGAGTTGGGGATATAGGGATGGGAGGAAGAAGAAGGAGAGAGGAGAGTATGACATGTGGGACCCACTAGTCAGAGCGTATTTACCACCATATATTGAGCTCGTATAATCCGCAAATGGTCCGTAATAGCAGTTTTGAAATGAAGTGCAATTTGTAATGGCATGAATAATATTTCACACTTTATAATGGTAAATCTGTGAAATCGAAAATAAATAATGGCACCGTATGCAATTAACCCATTAAGATGTGGTGCCTCATGCTTGTCCACAAAACTACCTTTATTTTTCTCAGAACAAAGCATCTGTTCATGGGCCCCTGACTTTAATTGCGGAAGATTCGAGAATGCAAATCTTTTTTTACGCGACGACCACGATCCCGTGAAACGGACGGAGAAGATGCAGAACGCAGCGATAGATGCGGTAAGCACGAGGACAAAACGAGTGTTCAGGGAGGGTTGGGCGGTCGAACACATCAGAGAGTGTCCAGCTTTCGTTCTTCCTTTCATTTTATTTTTGGATAGGAAAGGGACCAGCTTGATTAGGATCTGATACTGATTAACCAACTGCAGGTTCACATCTAACTGAAAACAAGTTTCTTGGGTTCGCCTATGTGCTAGATTATAGTAGAACAATAGTTCGTTTGGTTTATAGGAAACTTTACCTGGAATTTTGCATTCAAATTGATTGCTTGGAAGTGTTGGTTATCTAACAGCTCGTCTATTTATCTGTATATTTACTTATTTGCTTATATTTATTTTGAAAATACAAATATTTTAGTTTTTTTTTTGTCGGCGGTTGAGAGTACGGGACTCTCAGGAGCCGAGCTTACTTGTTGAGTGTAAGGATCAACCGACCTCTTTTCCGCAGCCTTGGGGGCTTTCGGGAAGGCGACCCCAATCAAACAACCATAAAGGGAAAACACAGGTGGTTTAGGCTGGTTCGGGCCCCTCAGAGGGAGGTAATAGCCCTACGTCCAGTGATGTGTATAGGAGAATCGGGGGAGATTACAGAGAGAGTCCCGGGCTTGGCGAACAAAAGGGGACTCAGGTTTCTCAAGTGGGAGATGAGCTTCAGCTTGAAGTTGTCCCAGCCGGAGCTCCTACGGTGTGTGCGGTTTCTAGCAGCTCAAAATTTCATGTGCAACAACATGGTCTATTTATACATGGGCGTAATCAATATTCTAATGGACGTGGGGTCCTAGTGTCCAGCGGTCCGAAGGTCGCCCTCGGGTGCGTCGTGCCGAAAGCAGCCGCCGTCATCATTCGTGATTACGGGAGGATGGTATGGGAATAGTGCAACAAGACGCGGGTTGGTAGCCGCAGTCTCCTGCGCTTCGACGGGACGTTGCGGTCTTCGATGGTGTCAGAGCATTTATTACAGCGAGTGGAGAGGCCTGTACCCAGTCGGGGATGGAGCGACCCGGACTCCGGCCCGGGCAAGATTAGAGTCATGCCCGGGCCCGAGCAAAGATTTCTTTGCTCGGGGGAGGCCAGCGCCCGCATGTGCTAAAAAAGATGATGATATTCCGAACTTCTCTCCAGGCCCCGTCATTTTTAATCTCAAAGTTCTAAAAAATAAGTCAAACAAATTAGATCCGACTCTCAAGACCACCTCGAGAATAAAATAAGTAGATAAAATATAAAGTAATGAGGTGTAAACTTATTCGTTGATTGTCTTATTTGTTTATGAGTTGAACTTCGAGAGCTTTATGAGTTAGCTTGAAAAGTCTTATTCAATTTCGAGATAAGTAAATAAAAAAAAGAAATAAGAAGATAAGTTAAAGAAAAAACCAATTGAAGGGGCACATGATTGAGGGTACGTACAACTGCTTGGATAGCCGTTGTCTATAGCAAACCTCATGTTATCCATGGCAACACATATGATATATTATCTCTATGCATGTTTATACAGACTGCACATTTCTTTCAAGACTATATACATAGAACACATCTGTATGCAATTTTCTTATTTCTTTTGGCTGCAATATAAGAGACAGATCATTCTATCCACATCGTCACGCTATCCACGTGGCAATACGAGGCCAACTAATTACAAGTATAAGCTGTCCTTGCGAGTCAGTGCTGACGACGAGCCTACCAATTCGCAGGACACACGACGCATCGTCCACACTGGTCCGTACATTTCGCCGTTTATCGCAATCTGGGATGGATGCAATGTGCTGCCTCTGCACGTACGTCTAGATAGATAAGATAACGACGCCAAAACAAAAGCACGTACACGGCCGCCGGTCGCCGCCGGCACCTGCTGTTTCAGCTTCCGCTGGATTTCCCAACGAAGAATTGCTTGGACCCTCTTGCTTATTACCTGCCTCTGATTAAGATGTTGGATTAGTCACTTGTATTAGTGATGAGATTAGTTCAAGTTCAGTTGTGTGTTATAATATTTAGTGTTTGTTGTCAATTCCATTTGGTGGATTATTGCCGGCACCAATACTCTGCCTAATTTATTTCCAATTGGTTTTGTAAAATTGGAGGGACATAGACCACCCGTGGTTGGAACAAGAGAAGCAAGACGAGTGATTGGTGTGAGCAGGTACAACCAGATTATTTTCTGGCTCCTGTATTGAAATTTCCAGGAGTTTTCAAACAATCACCTCATATCACACACCCTTAGGGATTAAACACGCGCAGTTAGACATGGTCAAATAAAAAGTACTATCAGCTTTCCATTGATTGAACTGCATTCCAAAAAATCACTCGTGTTTACTGAACTTGTCGGCTTGACAATGTTTCGCTTTTTGCACATGGAGTTGGACAAATGATTCATTGGGTGGCAATGTTTGGATCTAGCCTAACAAACAATTTCCAGGAGGCGATAAGGCTGATGATGTAATTAATGGGATAATCTGGCACCTGTCGTTCTTTACACGGTGTAATATGTCATTTTAAATTAGGGGGCTTTTAGCAAAGGCATCTTTGATATTGATTAGAGCCAACAATCAGCAGCAAAACGTGTTGATCGAGCTAAGTAAGCAAACGAATCTACTGTTTTGTGACCATGCTACATTTTTATGGAGCAATTTTTCATTCCAAGACAGAGAATCTTTTGGAAGTGGTCATACTAAATCATTAATTATTACTTAGAAGGGCCCAACCAAAAGGTTCATTCTGACAAATGGCAAAAAAAAACACACATATTCCATTCAGCCACAAACCAGACAATTATTTCGCTGTAAGTTAGTACTATGCCATCAATCATCATGACCTTTTGTGAAAACAACTAGCATAACTATGATCATTATTATTCTTAAGTTGTTATAGAACATTGTTATTCTCGATTGAGCAATTGTACGGCCCTATAGAGGTACCACTATGTACTAGAAAAAAACCTATCCTCGATTATATTATCAAGAGACACTTATACTTTTCCAGGGCACAAGGCATACTTGTAGAGAGAGAAAGAGGGATAATGTGCAATTGTGCGGGGGTTTTGAATAGACGAACACTGTCTACTGTTGCATTTAAATTTTTTTTTAGACTTCAGTATCACCGTCTGAACTGTTTATTGGAATTTTCTACCTTAGCTCCTAGTTTCTCTACTTATGTACAATTTGTCTTTGCACTTGTGGAATTGTTTCGCTTGAGTAGTTAATTGAGATTTTCTAGAGCGAATTGAAGTCTAGCCACGTGATTCAGTATGAATTTGATTTAGCTTAAAAGTTGCAGGGGATTCTAATATGAAATTTGTGCACTTTGTTTGGACTCTAGAGAGATAAAAGAATCATTACAAATTAATTTTGAGGGCTTCAAGAAGAAACACTAACATCTTATAAAATGTCTGCAAAACATCAAAGTTTTCTTAAAAATAATAGATGTACAACTTTCGGGCTTTGCACCAATCAAAGCTGCACACAACCACTACATAACAAAACGCCAAAGTGTTTGGCTTGGAAAAAGCAAAATTTTCACTATACATTTAATTTTAAATCTATTATATAATTAAAACAGGAGTCAACGGAGTCACCACCTTAATCGGAGAAATTCTCACATAAATTAGAAAACAAAGAAAAGATCTACACCATGGATTATAGTGGGACCAGATTATAACGGCTTAGATTAAAAAAGTCCATATCGACTACAATAATAAAATAAATGCAATTTAAATCCATAATAAAAATAATAGAAAAGTAGTCTTCATCAACTAAAGACAAAAAAAAATAGTCCACATCAACTACAATAAAAAATCAGAATAAAAATAACGGAAAACGAGTCCGCATCAAATATCGACTACAATAATAAAATAGAAACAATTTAAATTTAGAATAAAAATAATAGAAAAATAACTTGTATCAACTAAAGACGAGAAAAAGAGTCCATATCAACTACAATTAAAAATATAAAAAATAAAATTAGAAAAAAAAGAAAACAAGTATGTATCAACTACAACTAAAATATAAAAGAAATAAAACTAGAAATAAAATAATAGAAAATGAGTCCATATCAACTGCTTCAAGATTAAAAAGGAGTCCATTCCAACTATAATAAAAATAAAAAACTAAAATAAAAATAATAGAAAAAGTATATATCAACTAGATTAGAAATAAAAACAACATAATTTTGCAAAAAATATAGAAATTCACAATGAGATCGAGATCGACTCTATTAGAGTTTACCATGATAAATAGGAGTACAAATATTTATATATACAAATTTCTTTAAAAGATTGACATAAATTTAGCTGTGCAAATGCATGGGACATCCTGCTCAACAGACTATGTTGTAGTCTCTCCTGTTCTTTCATCAGTTCACTCCTTTCCTTCTTATTATGCCTTTATAATAGTTAGTTATTTCAACTTGATCCGAACGACTCTGCTTTTCTTTTTCGGTTTTGTTTAGTCCTCCACATCTACGTCAGAAGAATACAAATTGGATGGGCATATATGGCATATGGCTATTCTTATCTACACAGACGATTCAAGCATTTCAGATAAATCCAACTGAGAAGCTTCAAAGATGATTGCACCATTATATGGTTGTTAATGATCTGTCAGTATATTTTAAGGGTACACTGTAACACTAGTTTATCATAGTTGGTTGATTCTTCGTAATAATCACTCGTTGTTTCTGGTTCATCCATGCTCGGTGGTTGCACGGTCTGATTAGAAAAACGACGACCAGATCAAGTGTGCTTCTGAATTTAAGATGATTTGGCAATGGATTAATTTGTAGCCCTGGCTCCATCTCAACCTCTAATTAATCCTTTGATTAACTGCTTCTCCATAAGCCCACAGCTGCTGCAATCATTTAGCTAGGACTGCTACCGATGTGCTCGCGAAAGCAGATAAGAGCCATGAGCTCATTCTCTGGCGCCCGTACCAGGTTGCTTCTGAATTCTGATTTCTGAATACATCTTTTTGGAGGGACGACACTTCGACAGACGCTGCAGGTCCATGTATATCTCTGCTCGCTATTAAGCGCCAAAAAAAAAAACTGCTCGCTAAATTTTGGCATGAAATTATGATGATGTTAATATGTAGATTGGACATGTTCTTCGTGCTGGGGATTCAATTCGATGGAGTTTTCAGGCACCCAAAAGACTAGTTTTCCGACATGTTCTTCTATCAAATTAATTCTTTGTGGTAGCCAGATAAAGGCAGCATGTCTTGTGCTTATGCACTCAGCCCTCGTCATGCGGTTATGCTTCAAGTACAAGAAATTTTTTAAGGCCAATACATAGGAGCCAAACATGGGTGAAATGAAATAAACTTCTTGCATTTCTCCAGTGGGTAAGAGATCATTGAATTGATGGATGCTTGATCTAGAAGTATTATTTGTCCATGGATAAGATATCGCTAAGCTATTGGATAAAAGTAAAACGAACAAACTAAAATAGTTTAGATCCATATTTCAAAAACAAAAATCCAAAATTTACACTCGTACTGCATTCCTAGCTACAAATACAATTCTGGCCACGTTGTCCACGGCTCCATGGCATGTTCAGAGCATCTCCAACCCTTCCCCTCCCATTCCCCTCTGTTTTTACCCCTAAAGGGGATCCCCTTCCCAGTTTCATCCCCTTTCTGTGACCTACTCTTCAACCCTTCCTCTTCCCCTCCCCTTCCCGCCAACCAACTTCTATAATTTAATATATCCCTATAATCATCATACAGGGTTGGAGTTGGCTATATATACGTCTGGTGGGTTGCACACCGAGGCATACATCCATCGTGAGCCTCACAGTTAAAACAATAGACCCAAGCTCATTTGCCCAATACTACTTCATGCAAGAAGAGGATTCATTGAGTGATGATGAGGAGTTTGTGACGCTAGCCATGATGGGCATCGAGGAGGTGGCTGAGGCGTGGAGGAGCGTCCCTAGCCATGCGGTCGTAGACCGCGGAACCTTGGAAGGGCACAATCGGCTGTATTGCGACTACTTCACCGAGAACCCTATCTACATGCATAGTTTTTTTTCCGACGCAGGTATGTTGTACATGTTAACTTATGGCAACTCAGTAAAGTACAATACGAGGAGACTGACCCATAAAAGTCGTCAACAAATGCAGGTTCCAGATGAGCCATGCCCTTTTTCCTCCGCATTGTGAATGTGGTGGTGGCCAAGGATGACTACTTCAAACAGAAGAGGGGCACGGTAGGGAAGCTCGGTCTTTCTCTCTTGCAGAAGGCCATTGCTGTCCTACGCATTCTTGCGTACGCGCGGCCAGATAGACGCTCAGGATGAGTACATCTGCATTAGGGAGAGCACGACCCTACAGAGCCCGAGGAAATTCGTAACGGTCGTGGCGGAGGTCTTCGAGGGGAGTACCTCCGTGCCCTTAACGAGAACGACACTGCCCGACTACTGGCCTATGTGGATGCACAGGGATGGCCTGGTATGCTTAGAAGCATAAACTGCATGCACTAGCGATGGAAGAACTGACCCACAGCATGGCAGAGACAATATACAGGCCATGCGCGTCAATCGACGATGGTGCTTGAAGCCATCGTGTCTTATGACCTATGGTTATGGCACACATTTTTCGGTATGCCCGGTAGCCTCAACGACATAAATGTACTTCACCGTTTACCCGTGTTTGCTAGGCTTCTAGAAAGGAAGGCATCGGAGGTGGAGTACACCATCAATGACACACACTTACAACATAAGCTACTTCCTTGCCGATGGCATATATCAGGAGTGGACGGTATTCATGAAGACCATTACTACTCCATTAGGGAGGAAGAGGTAGCACTTTGTCAACCAGTAGGAGGTCGCGAGGAAAGATGTGGAGCACGCCTTTGGGGTCCTACAACAACAGTTTGCGATTGTCCGTGAATTGGCTCGAGCTTGGGACATGGAGACCCTCGCCAAAATTATGAAGGCTTGCGCATGCATAACATGATCATGGAGGACGAACAGGACCTCCTACCTCAGGGATCCTCCTATGATGATGTACCCCACCACGATCGATGGTACACAGGGCCTACTGCACCCATCACGGAGTACATCCGTTGGAACTACGTCGTCCATAATCTAGATGGCCATCGTCAGCTAAAGAAGGGCCTAGTAGGGAACCTTTGGAGTCGGTATGGAGGGGACTAGGCGCTTTTGATCATGTATCGCTCTTCATCATGTATCGCATTGCATGGGTGTCATGTTTGTCACATGTGTCGTAGCTATCAGTCGAAGAATATATGGTTCCTATCGCATGTTTCTGTACTAATTGCCTTTCCACATGGACATTCATTAACATATTCATCTGTCCTTGCATTTACCAAATAATCAAGACATAAACATAACATCACATGTTTGAAACCCCTGCATCAACACATAACATAACGGTACATTGATTAAGCACATAGTTCATCACATACCATAGCAGTACATAGATCAACGACATAGTTCAAAACATAACAGAACAATACATCCATAACAACACAATTTGGCAACGCAACATAGATAACCATAGTTCAACGCATACAAAATACACATGATTGTTGATCATAGCCTAGCATGGTGGTGCCTAGCCACGATCTCCTTCTACAGCTCCTCATAGTACTCCCTCTGCACCCAAGAGTACACTGACAGGTCCATGCTCATGATCTTCTCCTCATCCTTGATCCTCCTCTCTACAGTCTCTGCCTCACGCACCCGTGCATCCATCTCAATAGCATAGCACATCCTACGTTGAACATCTAGGAACAAACTCATCCTCTCATCCTTTTTCTTATCAAGCTCTAGCTTGGTGTCATGGAATCCCTCCATGGCTTTCTTGTATGTCGTGGTACTCGCAATGACATCAAGTGACGTTGAAGCCTCTGCTTGGCGAGCCTTGGCCGTCTTACTTCCTATCGGCCTAGGAATTTCAGTTGACTCCTCTAGCGGGCAACTGCTGACGAAGATTGAAGGGGTGGTCAGCGCATAGACCACGGTTGCCTTGTGCTTCTTCATTGCCTCAGTCATGTCCTAATTCGGGGTCTTATGGAGCAGCCTCTAGCAGTGCGAGAAGACAAAGGACTTCTTATTCTCCTCCTTGTACAGAGTCTTGGCCTGGGCAACCTGCACCGTTCACAGATAAGTAACATCCATTATTGTGCTGTCATCGACTGCAACATGTGAAATTTGTAATTTATATGGCCTCACCTTGTCATCTCAAGTGGTGCCGCTCTGGTTCCTCACTTCAATCCTAGTCAAGCAACCGGAGAATTTGCTCACTCCTTCACTTATATTGTCCCACCTATGATTTAGCGAATGTTGAGTCCTCATGACCATGTATTCTACCTTGTTTGCATGGTAGTACTGAGTGACGGATTGCTGGTTACCGACAATGGCATCCTGGCTAATGTTAAGCCAAGACGACATGAGCACCTCGTCCTCCTTTGGGCTATACACAACCATGTCAATTCAGTTGGCGAGCTTCTTGCCCCTGCACCGCGGCGGGACACGGCTACTAGACCCTTTCCCCCACATCAGCCCCCCGTACAAATGTGACGTCAATGGGGGAGGGGGGCACACTCCGCACAAAGGCAGGGCCCAAGCTTGCATTGGAAGATGCATCGTAGCCAACCCACGTGTAGCCCGACATTCCATCAAAGATCATTTGCTCCACAAATTCCTAATCATGCTCCATGTTGGACCTTGCAATGGAAAGAAATAAAACATTTCAGTCATAAGTCTAATGGGACTAACTATTGCCACCTAATTTAATTGGTAAATGTAGCTTTAGGAATGCAAGCAAACGCACTCAATGATGCCCTAGAAATTGAACCATGCAGTGTGAATTTGAAGAGAACATATGACAATTACATCAATTTCACTCCGTGTTGTGCATCGAAGTAAGGTTAACTACAAGGAAACATAGATACATAGCACGCTTAACCAACATACTTCCAATTTGATAGTACAGTTAGTACAACGACAAGGCAACATAATCACTAGAACAAGGAAATTAAAAGTACTTTTACACACACTACTTCAGATGATGATAAGCAAGTAATCATGCAATCCTAGCTGCTTCTACGACCATCATGACATATTGGCCATCTAAATAAAATTCCTCGAGTCATCGCTATCATACTCGATGCCGTTCTCGTCGCACCAGTCCCAGAAGCTAAGGCACTGATGCTCCTCTTCGGTGTTGTCGTCGACAAAGATAAGGATCTCGGGCTCGACATCATTCCATGGACTGCTTGGCTCCTCAACCGCCGACGTGTTAAACCCATCGGTTAGAGGTGTAGGAGAGGGCGTCGTCAACTCATCCAAGGCCTCAATGGCCAGCTGGTCAAGCTGTTCGGCGACGGCTTCAATTTCCAGCAATGCCTGGTTCAAACTATAGGATGCCTTCGAGCAGCCAGGGTTGAAGTTCTCCTTCACAATCTTCTTTAGATCTTTAGCAACTTGCTCAACCCGGCCAAGGGTTGTCATGAGGATCATACTCGCTTTGGTGGCTTCGCTACCCATCTATATTCAATTTTGCAACACAAATGCACTACTGTCAAAGAACAACCTGACTGCCATTGACGAAACCTACATCCCACTACGAATCCCTCAATCACTACCATATCACAATGCAATCTTACATAGGTCATTTTGACTACAATACCTAGGATTGCTGCGGAAACTATTGAAAAAAAGGCCATACCTCGCGAATCTGGCCAAACCAATGCAAACACGAAGCAAATCTGGTCGCCTCCGCCGCCACCAACCCCTAACCCCCGCTGAAACCCCACGCCACACACGCACTGGCCATACAACCGATTTTACCTCCAGTAAAGTGGTTCGACGTTTGCCTTCACGCACGACGAGAGGCCGACTCCTCCGTCTCCTTGCCACCAGGTGCAGATCGTCACTGTAGCTTCGCCACCGGATGGTCCCCGGTGCTCGCGAACTTTTCGCCTTTGCCCACCAACGGCACCACCCGCCGCCTTCGCAGCCTCCCGGCATCACCTTGGGTGTCGCCTCCTTCTCATGGGTTGGAGAAGGGGATGGGTCGAAGGTAGATTGAAACACTTTGGGATCCATTTTACTGTGCGGAAAGGGCAAAGAGTAGAGAAAGGTTTCCCTCGGAGACGCCCGCACACTCGTGTCCAGTCCAGGACTTCAAGCTGCAGCCTACTATACCGGGTCCACCAGGTAAAAAATAATCACGGTGGGCTCCACCCAAGGTCACTGCCGCGCGGGCCCGGCCCGCCACCCCCTCTGATTGCTTGTGCAGTTTCTGCACTTGTACTGTGCTCACGAGCACATCCAGTGCGGTACGATGCGCTTTAAAAGGACGGACTCGCCTGGCTCTCCTCTCCCCCTCTCCGGTCCCGGACCCTTCCCCCTCTCTCAGCCAGAATTCCTGCAAGAAACGTACAGGGAACTGGGCTCGTCGGCCGCCCGCGGCTGCTCCCCCTGAGGCGGACTCCTGCGTCGCTGCCTCACTCCCAAGGTGAGAATCGGTTGGTCCCTGCCGAACTGTTGACGGCTGTTGTTGGTTGATGCGGTTGATGTGTCCGCGCGTGGTTCCGGCCCCCTCTTTTCTTGCCTCCTGAGTCAGGCGAAGATTTCTTGTTTGGTCTGGGCGGGGTTTGGGGGGAATTTTTGGGTGATCTAGTCCAAAGGTGGTGTCTTTCTTGAATTCTTGGGTTGCCTTTTGGGTTAGGATTATGGATTTTTTCGTTATTTTCGTTGCAATCAGTGCCCGGGTTTATGCCTGGTGTTTGATTGACATGGAATAATGGGGAATTGGGATTTCTGAATTTGTGTGGCTCTCTGAGCTGCTGATTTAAGGTGATTTTGACATTTATGCCGCGAGGAGTTGACTAATATGCATCAAGCGCAGTATGCTAAGAAAACTGCTGTCTTTTATGCTATTTTCTATCTGTGTTTTTTATGCGTGTGCTCGATTTCAGTATTATGCTAGATTATGCTCATGTGGTCAAGTTTTCTGTATGTGTAAACATAGGATATAGAATGATTCTTACTTCTTAGTTAATATTTGTTCTATCTGAACTATAATTTGATTGTAAGCCGGCTCCTTTGAAAGATGTTTAGGACTAGTTTCCTGTGTAGGAGCTTCGTTGTTTAGAAGATATTTGCTTGTGACCATGCTTGCTTTTGCAGAGAGACAGAGATAATGCTTTTAGTCTGGTACTGCGATTTATTTGATAGTAGTATTTGGATAAGGTTCTCACTTCGATCAAGAATTAGGTTCTAGTTCCTATTTAGTTTTGTTTTTTGTGAGATGTTGTTTGGTGGGTTGTTCATTTCTTAATAAAATACTGGGAGCAATGATTGCTTCATCGTTTCGGAAGTTCGTGGCCTCAGGTGTTCTCTATCTAGGTGATCGCTGATAAAAAAAAAATCCGGTTCTTGCTTAGATTTAGTCATTGATTAAATTAGGCGTGCCTATTTTTTACTGTTACTACATTGGGTTGCCTCATTGCAAACATTTTATCTTCCTTGCATGTTGTATGCATGAGTGCCTTTCTTGGGGATAGTTGAAACTGTCTACAATAGATTCTGCTGGTAGGAATTAATAAGTTCATACTCATAGTGTTGATGCATTGTTTTGTGTCTGGTAAATTGTGTTCCTTGCTAGTACTTATCCATATGTAATCTCCATTTCATTCAGGCTTTTGGAGTGAGAGCCTTTGTTGTTTGGTGTTTCTGAGAAGGGTTAATGGGATCAGAAGGGCCTTCAGCTGTGACCATCCACGTTACTGGATTTAAGAAGTTCCATGGAGTTGCTGAGAACCCAACTGAGAAAATTGTGAGCAATCTTAGATCATTTATGGAAAAGAGAGGGCTGCCGAAAAATCTTGTACTTGGAAGCTGCACAGTTCTTGAAAGTGCAGGGCAGGGAGCACTTGGGACACTATATAAAGTTCTAGAATCTGCAATTGCAGACAGAGAAAACGGGTCATCAGCGCAGGGGCAAGTAATTTGGGTTAGTGCTTACCTTCTCCTTGACTTGATAGTTGATAATGTATTTCTAGGATCATGCTAGATGAAGCAACATAAATAACTTTTAGCAAGAATGCGTTCTATTGTTCATTGCATTGTTTTCCCTCCTCTCAGCCAGAAGTTTAACATTAAGGCTATCTTACTCCAGCTGGAAAGCTTCTTCATGCATTGGCGATTGAAAATGGGAATTCTGTCTGTTTTCGTGGATATTTAAATTAATATTTTCTTCATTTGGATGAGTTTGCATAAGTTTTTTCCTCCTAGATTATTAAAGAAACCTCCCAATTCAGATAACGACCATTTGCAACCATCACTTCCTAGGCTTCTGCAGTTGTCACTGATAGTAATTTAGAATCATTATAACTGGGTGAGTACCTTGTGCTGGAGGTCTGCAGGCAGCAGCTGATGCCAGTGGCAATTTCTAGTAGATACACCCATGTCTTACAGCAAAACTCCATTTATAAATTAAAATTAAAAATCTCTCCTATTTTGTAGTGTAATGAGGTCAGCTTGTGGTATTCAAGATCGAAAAAAAACATAATCTTTGGAAAATTGTATCTGTTCAATGTTTGAGTTCTATTTGATCATATATTGTTAATTTACGTGTTGACATGCACTAAGTATCTTTTGTATTTTTTTTCACTGTGCAAGAAAGTAAAAGTTACTAGTTTGTCTTTGTTGTCACTCAAATCAAATTTTATTTGGAACATTTTCAGATCCACTTTGGAGTCAATAGTGGTGCAACAAGGTTTGCTCTTGAGAATCAAGCTGTTAATGAAGCCACCTTCCGTTGTCCAGATGAGCTAGGATGGAAACCTCAGGTTGTGTTATTGTCCAATTGTACTCTTTTTTATTCCTCCACCTACAATTAAATATTTTCATTGCATTTTACCAGCTTCGTTGTTCCCATGCAGAGGGCCCCTATTGTGCCATCTGATGGAAGCATCTCACGGACAAGAGAGGTAAAGCCAGAATGTTTATTATATATGATGGGTGCTTGTTGAAATATAGCTAGAAAATAAATTGCACTGTAGTTTTTTTAATGTTCTACTTTTCATATTTAATTATTTTTATGTGAATCCTCTTCATAAACACTTTGTTTACCTTCAACATATCATGACCAAATTTGTTGATTAATATGTTTGATTGTAGCTGCCAAAAAACACATTGGGTTGTAGAAGTACCATCCAAAAATTCCTCCCTTCATATTATTCTGTAATTCTATTTCAAACACAAAGCATCAATCTGTGAGGGATTGATAAAATATGGTAGTTTTATGCTATTACCTGATTATAGCAAGAAACCATCTTTTCTGCGACAAATAATTTCTCTCTACTTTATTGCAAACAGTGGAACAAAAAGATTGTATTCTGATCCGTCTTTTTTCTTCCTATCATAAAAATAGAAATTTGTGTTTGCCAAATGAAAGGTAAGAAAAGGTGTTTCAGTTTGGATATGCTGTACATATGAATCAAAATGCTGTTCCTTGGGTGCTACAGATTTTACATGCGATCTATTACATGAATACAAGTTCAATCTTTAGGGCTTTTGAGTTTTTGCATCGGTAGTATTCTTGATCTTGAGATTAATCACTTTTTTTTATTAACTTCTCATAATCGACCAGACTACCCTGCCAGTAAATGAATTAACGAAGTCACTCCGAAAGATAGGGTATGATGTGTTGCCTTCAGATGATGCTGGCCGATTTGTATGCAACTATGTGTACTACCAGTCTCTTCGGTTTGCAGAACAACATGGCATCAAATCTCTTTTTGTACATGTGCCCCTCTTCTTGACGATTGATGAGGATGTCCAGATGCATTTTGCTGCTTCCCTGCTTGAAGTTCTTGCTTGCTTGAACTAGGAACAACAATGATAGGTGGATCTACCTAGTCCAACAATCACATTTTTTTAGGCTGAGATAGTTTTATCATTTGCTGATTTATTGTTTTGTTGCTTGTAGATCAGTGGCTACCTTGAAGATGTAAGTTGGAGGCGAACTG
The DNA here is from genome assembly GCA_036346145.1 of Olyra latifolia. NCBI lineage: Eukaryota > Viridiplantae > Streptophyta > Magnoliopsida > Poales > Poaceae > Olyra > Olyra latifolia. The sequence goes on along the minus strand of CM070529.1, from coordinate 52,342,118 downwards.
AATAAATGTGTGGCCGTTGATGATATTGATCTTGCTCCAAAGAGTGTGTTCAAGGAGAAAAGCCTGCTTAGAGTGTATCTTCCTGTGGTCAAATGCGGCTCATATGCCATTACATGTTCTAAACATGCCTGAAAACTTAGTTTCAATAAAATTGGCAAAATTATAGTAAACTCGGAATGGATGCGTTGTACGCAATACAATTGTTGATGCTGCATGACTATGCATTTGTGAATGGTGATTTGCATTTCTGAATTCTGGTGATAATGTATTAGTGAATGGTGACTTCCATTTTTTTTTATCGACTCCAGCCTCCACTCGGTAGTCTTCAGATGTAGTATTCATTCTCCCCGTTTTACTTGTACCACCATTCTCTCTCCTAAGTTGCATATAATCTTTTCCTCTCTTTAATTTATTATTTGTATATACAGTAATTAGCTTGTGAAAGTTGCGATATTAGCTGAGCTGCTTACAAAAAAGAAATAAAATGCAGGCACAAGTGTGGCGAAGCGTCTGCTCGTATGGAGTTCAGGCATCATCTGTGCTGGCATGCAGCAGAACCATTTGGTGTTTTCTGGAATCTGAAACTCGTTGGAATTCCGTCCCATACCTGCCGAGTGCCAACGTAGCAAAACATTGCATTCTTGCAGTGCAGGCGATTTCTAAGGTGCTAGCCTGTACACACAGTTTTCTACATGCTGGCTGCACTTTGGCAGCTCTGAACACTCCCTTGGGAGCATGAAGAGCTGGTCGCCAACTTAAAAAAAAAAAAGGTTATTTAGACATATGCCACCACAAAGTTGCCATATCCAAGATTGCCACAGTCGGATATCGTAGAAACGATACTAAAAAGTTGAAAAAAATCATATACATGCCATTATAAAAATTTTAAAAACATTCTACCCATTCGCTCAAGGATGCATTGAATCCAGTAGCTACCGTCGCTTCGTAGAGACGAGGACCGACATTGCCTCATTCTCCATCTTGCCGAGACACCCTCCCCTCCACCTCCACCCCTCTCTTGACCTAGTAGCGGCCATGGCCGAGACGAGGAGCGAGCAACAACCGTGCGATCGGAGACACCACAGAGAGGGCAACGTGGTGAGTTACGGTGACTCCCTCGGAGCTAGATAGGGCAATGATGAAGAGACGAGGACCGACATTGCCTCATTCTCCATCTTGCCGAGACACCCTTCCCTCCACCTCCACCCCTCTCTTGACCTAGTAGCGGCCATGGCCGAGACGAGGAGCGAGCAACAACCGTGCGATCGGAGACACCACAGAGAGGGCAACGTGGTGAGTTACGGTGACTCCCTCGGAGCTGGATAGGGCAATGATGAAGAGCGGTGTGGTGGTGGCAGGGGGAGGAAGGAAGAAGAAAAAAGATAGAAGTGTTGGGGGCAATATGGTATTTTTGTCTCTAAAATGGCATGTATGTAATTCCTCCAACTTTACGGTGACATTTTCGATATTTCAGTGCTGACCAAAATCAGTGTCGTAAACATTAAACTGCTCCAAATTATAAATTTTAAATTCAAATTCAAACTTGAAACTTCAGAAATTTGAGGATTTGAGAACGTATGGGTTTTTGGGTGATTTCACTTAGAATTTTGAAGATTTTGCTTGAAATTTGTTTTACGAAACTGTCCCTGCAGCCGATCTCAAAGGTTTACCGAAATCTATGGGACATTGTTCGAGATTTTCGAAATTTTGAATTTTGCTGGGAGCAAGACCCGGAAGCTAAACTAAAACCCTACGACATGTATCTAAATAAAAAAAAAAAACACACCTTTATGTCTTGCGAGCACTTCTCGACACGTTTCGCGTCGTGAACTTGATTCATGGCAAGCATCAACTGTCGCAGCTGATGAAGGTTTCTGGAGGGACGTCCGTAGTACGTCGAAACTAGCTAGGAAGGTTTCTGTCGTTGCCCGTACGTCTTGCTGATCACCGTATGTATTGGCATGATTAAAAATCCACTATATTTTTTTTAGGAAAAAATCCACTATATTATTTGTAGAAATAAGCCATCCACGTTTGTTTTAGAGGCTAATTGCTTTTTATGTTCATGTATATCTTGTTTGGTTTAAATTCTCAGCTTCATCCGCTTCCATGATCGATTGTTCCATACTTTTATTCGTAATGTTGCGCTCAATTGCATCCTCCTTTCAGGCCATCTGATTTGGCATATCCTGAGTTAATCAAAAGTTTCTTAAAAAACAGCAATAAGAAAAATAGATAAATAAGGTGATTTAACATATCTTATATATATACATAAACTTTTTAAAATTTAACACACAAAAATAAAAATAAAATAAATAGAAAATCTTATTACATTGTCTAGTAACAACTAAAGGAATATGAGACCATACCACCACCCACCAACATCGGACACTTTTTAATAGTATAGATGTGGGAGGTATCCCAGAGATAATAATAGTAATGGCACATTATAGCGGTGCAGACTAATCAGGTATAGCCGTATAGATACTAGAACTATTACAATTGTATAAGGAAATATAATTCTACATGTTTTTGCCTTAAACATTCGACTTTGTATAGCAAGTGCATCCTTATGCTTTGAATACGAGCTCGTATTGTATGACGAATATAATTCTACATGTTTTTGTCTTAGATATTCGACCTTGTATAGCAAGTGCATCCTGATGCTTTGAATTCGAGTTCGTACTGTATGACGAATATAATTCTACATGTTTTCGTCTTAAATATTCGATTTTATATAGCAAGTGCATCCTGATGCTTTGAATTCGAGTTAGAATCATATAATGAAGAATATAATTTTTACACGCGTTCTTCTTAAATATTAGAATTGTAATGTAATTTGTATATGGCAAGTGCAATGCAACCTTGCCTTTATACTTCCATACGGATTAGTATTTGGGTCGTCGAATTTTTGGCACTCCCCGCTATAAAAAGACGCCTATCTCGCCTGCCTCGTTAACAACACCTCACGACGGAAACAAGCGCGCAATTGCTCAAGGACAGCCATGGGCGCCGACTCCAAGCTCGCGATCCTGCTCTCGTGCGCGCTGCTCTTCGCCATGGCGTGCCAAGGCGAAGGCCGCCTCGAGGTCGGCTACTACGACAAGACGTGCCCCGCCGCGGAGGCCACGGTGAAGGCCGAGGTGCGGAAGGCCGTGACCAAGAACCCCGGCCTCGGTGCCGGCCTCGTCCGCCTCTTTTTCCATGACTGCTTCGTCGAGGGCTGCGACGCCTCCGTGCTGCTCGACCCGACGCCGGAGAACCCGCAGCCGGAGAAGCTCGGGCCGCCGAACAGCAACAGCCTGCGAGGATTCGAGGTGATCGACGCGGCGAAGGACGCCGTCGAGGCGGCCTGCCCCGGCACGGTCTCCTGCGCCGACATCGTCGCCTTCGCCGCGCGCGACGCCTCCAGCCTCCTCAGTGGCTCCCAGGTCGACTTCAGCATGCCGGCGGGCCGCCTCGACGGCCGCCGCTCCCTGGCCTCCGACACGGTGGCCCTCCCCCCGCCGTTCGCTAACATCACGCAGCTCATCGGCGCGTTCGCCGCCAAGGGGCTCACCGCCGAGGACATGGTCGTGCTCTCCGGCGCGCACTCCATCGGCCGCGCCCACTGCTCGAGCTTCGCCCAGAGCCGCCTCGTCGCGCCGTCCGACATGGACGCGGCGCTGGCGAGGTCGCTGCGGAGCCGGTGCCCCGCCGACCTAAGCAAGGCCAACCCGGTGGTGAACCAGGACGCGGTGACCGTGAATGTTCTGGACAACCAGTACTACAAGAACGTGCTCGATCACAAGGTGCTGTTCGCGTCCGACGCCGCGCTGCTGGCGAAGCGGGACACGGCGAAGATGGTGCGCGACTACGCCGGCACCGACGGGCTGTGGGAGGAGAAGTTCGAGAAGGCGATGGTGAAGATGGGCGGCATCGGCGTGAAGGTTCGCGGCGCCGGCGAGATCAGGAAGAACTGCAGGGTCGTCAACCAGTAGACGCGCGGTCACTTGGCCGGATCAAGTGCGGACATATACGGATCGCTTAAACTCTTTTTGTTAGATAATTTGTTTGGTTTAATTTTCAGAGTTACACAAGTATACCTTTTTAATGTTATTACATAAGTATAATTACTAGCGAGTTGTTTGCTTGTTTTTTTCATCGTATACTTGCATTACATCTGAGTTGCTCGGTTCCACGGTTAGACATGTGCTTGAGCACGAACAAGGCCCTGCCTTTTTTGGGGAGCAACTATAGATCGCACGTTCGATCTAAATCGAAAAAATCGGATGCTTGTTTCAATAAGTTATACCGAATGTTTCAACAAGACAAAATACATGTTTCAGTAGAGAAAATGTTTCGCCAGGTATTAAAAAATGTTTCAGCAGACAGAACTAAATGTTTCTATAAGGCAAAACAAATGTTTCTATAGAGAAAACAACGTTTCAACAAGGTATTAGAGGATGTTTCAGCAGGTAGAACCCTATGTTTTAGTTATTACATGACAAATGTTTCGGTTAGTACAACTCCACATTTCAGTTAGTACAAATCCATCGTTTTAGTTAGGCTAATACAATGTTTCAGTTAGTATAAAACACTATGTTCCAGTTAATACAACCCTATGTTTCAATTAGGCTAATGTAATGTTTCAGTTAGGCTTGTTTAATGTTTCAGTTAGTACAACTCTATATTTTGGTTATTGCAAACCCATGTTTCAGTTAGTATGTTTCAACAAGTATTAAAAGATATTTCAGTAAGCAAAACCAAATGTTTCAAAAAGGCAAAACACCTGTTTCAATAGAGTAAAAAACCAGAAAAATGTTTCAACATAGCAAACTCTATGTTTTAACATGGCGAAAATCATGTATCGAACATACCAAAGCCATTCCAAGCCAAAATGTTGCATTTTCTTCCTTTTCAGATCTAAGATGAGAGATGTAAAAGAGGGGAGGAGATGGGGATCCATGAAATAGAGGACCTCTTTACTAGAGAAGTAGAGAGATGAGAAGGGGGAGGGAGAGGAGGGAGGAAAAGGAGAAGAGATAGCACGAGGAAGGAGAGCGCGAGCGTCGCCACCACGCGCAGAGCCATCATCGACAACAGCGAGAGATAGCAGCAGGCGTGTGGTTCGCACGAAGAGAAAAGAGAAATAGCAGTAGCAGCGCATAGGGTAATAGAGAGGAGAGAGCTAGCAGTGAGAGAGGCAGCGTGTGGTTCACGCTATCACGTGTGGTGGAGACGTGGAGCGCACAAGTGGACGGAGCGTCCGACCGGGCCGAACGCCTGGTCGTGAGCAATTTCCTTTTTTTCACTAACATATATAGGGGTAGAGTAAAAGAACGGCCACTCGAGCTCAAAAGCTAAACAAGCCAAACGTGAGCTCAAATTCAAACTCAAGTTATATTCAAGCGAGTTTGACCTTGAGCCCTCAACAAACTTGGCCCACTAATACATATAATTGACCCAAAGATTGAGCCCACCTCATGGCAAGAGAAGGAAAGAACCCTAGCGGTCTACTTTTGTAGCCCATTGATGTCTTTGGTCTCATTCTCCCGAGTTTGTGACTGTCTGCCTTCTACCTAGAAGCCTCCTCCAAGTTTGTCTCTTTGCCTAGAAGCCCCCTCCACACCCACACGATGCACTACCTCCATGTCGTGCATGGAGCACCACCACCTCCACATCGACCGCTGTCCATAAAGCCCTCGACTGCTGCCATCCTCTAACCCACCCTGCTCTTTTGTGCTCCAGAATGAGCTTGAGCCCGTTCCAACTCTTTCCATTAATTGTTTGATCCATTTAATTTTGTAGTTACATAAATACAATTTTTTGGAATCTAAAAAATTTAGTTAAGTAATTATTATGTGTCAGTTGCTCAGTTCCTAACAAGAGTGCCATCGGCCGTAATGACCAGAGAGACGAGAACATCGCCACCGAAACTGCCACCAATCGTATTGGCCAGAGTGACAAAAACATCGTCGCTCAAACTACCACCGGCGCCTTGTTTCAGACAATAATCAGGATTTTGATTATAGTAAAAAAAAACTGCTCAATATAGGATAGAGAATGTGTAAAAATCGTGCGAATTGTGTTCGCCAAATTTAAATCCAAGCTAAAAATTTAATTTTTTTTCACAATCTCAAATAGATGCAAATATCCCTCGATAATGGATCCATATAAACCGATAGTCGAACCTTTTATACTCTAGGATTTAATTTTAAATTTAACTGTTTAAATTTAGATCGGTTTCCCGATGCAATTTTTCCCCATTCCCATTAAGTACGATTACCGCACGTATAATTATCGATATTCTGAACCCTGCTGGCCGTGAGTGCCAGCACTCTCACGAATTTTCACGGCTTGTTACTGTAACGTCGCGTGTATACCGTATACGTGACAAGATTTTTCGTTTCGACTCATGATAGGATTTTTTTGTTTACGTCTTTTGGACCGATCTTCCTTCTTTTTGGAGAGAGTGAATGTATGATGCACATAGTACTAGGATTAAAAAACCGATGGTTAACCACGGTACCTGCGTTTCTTCGCCAAACCGACGTGGCACGGTTAACAAAAAAGCATATTTTGAACCAGCACAAATTCAAAATCCTCAAAAAAATCTTAAAACAATATTTAAAATAGAAACAATGTGTTTGAAACGTTTGGTTGAAAAGTTTTTAAAAATAGAAAATTTTCATGCATTTTTTTTGCACCTTTTCGGCTCCCGCCACATTCGGGCAAAACACCAAACACTTGGCATACGTGCTCCGTACCAAGCGTGCGCGCCCGTGTGCTTGCTGTGATGGCCGAGCAGCGGTGGCTGCGCTCCGCCGGACCGCCACACTGCCATGCGGGCGCTTGCGTAGCCTGGGCGCACATCCAAGCCATCCATCCTTGATCTGGTGGTCAGGACTAATTATTTGCATGATTGCACCAAATGGCTGATTTCACTGAATATTTCCCTATATTTAAAATATGGAAACACTATTAGTTGTATGCCCGTTTCGATCGGACTCGGACGCACCTCTGAGTCCATAGTCATTGCCTACTAGCAACCCTTATCCTTTTCACGTGTTCCCTTCTCTCTCCTCCCTCCATTCCCTTTCTTCTTCTACAACATAAAGCGAAACTGGGAGAGGATAGCGTCCTCAGCCATGCTGGCGTCGCTGGTCGCCGCTCACCAGCCGCCGGCGCCACTGCTAGCCCCCTTTCTTCTCTCCCGTGCCCTCTCCCCCCATCTCCTCTTCCTCCTTCCTATATACTAGTAGTGATGGCGAGCTCATGGTATGACGGTGATGATGAGCTCACGGGGTAGCGATGATGGTGTCCCCCTCCTAAAGCTCACCGCCTCTCATGAAGCTTGCCGCAGAAGGGGGATAGGCACTCCATTGGAAGGAGTAAGGAACTAGATGGGGAAGATATATAATGCAAACTTGGCTTAAAACATGGTTTTTTCTATGATGAAACATGGTTTTACTTTGGTAAAACATGCCTAAAGGAAGAGCTCGCTCTCCCTTAGGAGCATGAAGAGTTGGTCGCCAACTTTTTTAAAAAAGGTTATTTAGATATATGCCTTGCCGTATCCAAGATTGCCACTGCAGAGATAGATATCGTAAAAATGCTACTAAAAAGTTTAAAGATCATTCCAGCCGCTCTGACACTCCACTCCCTACTCGGCTCCCCTGGCTCGAGCCACTGTTCTCGTCCCTCTCTCTCCTTCCCTGCAGCGGTAGCTAACCCTCTTGGTGGCGAGCTACTGGTGCTACTCGGCGCGGCCTCCCTTCCCCGGCGGCGTGCTACCTCGGCGTGGCGGCGCCGCTACCCCCGCACGGCCTCCCCCGGCTTGGCATAACCTCCCCTCCCTGATAGCGTGCTACTTCGGCACGACGCTACCCTAGCATGGTAGTGGTGCTCCCCTGGCCAGGCCTCCCCTTCGGCGAGGATCCTCCTCTCTGGCGTAGCCTCCCTCCCCATCGCGGCAGCGGCGGCTCGTTGGCGGCGCAACCTAGCTTAGATCTGTGACGACTCCCTCACCTGCTCTGCAAGCAGTGGTGGCGCCGATAGCCGGCCCCCCTTCTTCGTGCTGACTAGCGAGCCCACACGTGGTGTCTCCTCTGTCTATATCAGATCTATAGGCTGAAGACCCCACGGGTACTTGCCAGGTTCGGGTATGGGTCCGTGTTTGGACCCGTGAACTGCTTTGGGTCTGGGTCTGGGTTTGGATAGAGATTTCAAGTCTTGGGTCCAGGTCCAGGCCGACTAGACCCGGAGGTACCTGACTCGATTGTCATCCCTAATCAGTACTTTGCATATTGCCATGTTTTATAAGTATTTTACTCATCTTTCATCAATACTTCTCCCATATTTCATAAGGGTCACGCGGGTGTTCGATGGAAAGCCCTCCCATCAGACACACGATGTGAGGCGCTCACCTTTAAAATACTCTCATAGCTATATGCTCTCGCAATATTTTGCATGCCTTAATCAAGAATTACCGATCAAAGTTTAAAATTGAAGATCGTGCACAATCAACAAATGCAAAAGTATTTTAACCTACCCACATAGTTATGTACTCTCACAACATTTTGTATGCCTTGATCTGAATCAACGATCAAAGTTTATATCGAAGATCGTGCACAATCAACAAATGAATGTGGGATGAAGTATCATCAATGATATTTTTTGTGATGATGATGTTGAGCACATCAAACCAAATCAATCCCAGTTTGCGACTGGAACTGGAACTCTGGAAGATTGCACCGTATGGCATCTTAATCCGATAGGTGTCTTCAATGTCTAAGTCAGCATACAAGTTGAGCATCATGTTAAATAGATGCAAAATTGTGTACAGGTGCAAATAGTTGGACAAATCCAATTTTATTAGGGCTTGTTTAGGAGACCCAATCCCGGCGGTGATCCCGGTCTAATTCCAGGTTTGGAAACCCACGGGGGGTTTTCCTGGGCTTGATCAATCGCCGTATGGGAGCCCACAGGGGCGAGGATATCTAGCTCGACCCACGCTGTTTCCAGGGAAAAAACCATCGAATCCTCACCTCAAAGGAAATCTCCCGTCCCCTCTGCCCTCGAAGCCTCGTTCACGACTACGCCTCCCCTGCTCGCGAGCTCCAACAGACAAACATGGCGTGGATCCAAGTGGTGGCGGCGCACACATCCGACAGCGGCGGAGGACGACGACGTAGCAGCTCCAAGGAACGGTGGCGTGGATCCAAGGAGCAGAGGATGCCGGCCAAGCGCGGCGTCGTCCTCCTTGGTTCCCTTCCTCCCCAGTCCCGTTTCCCTCTCCTCCTCCTTGCCCCAGATCCACCGGACCTGGCTGCAGATGAATGCCGGCCAAGCACAAGATTCAAACTTCGGCGACCTCGCCTTTGGTGGCTCCGATCCCCGGCGATGCAGCTTCCCCAATAGCTCCACGGTGGCGGATGCCCAGGCCTGGTGGTGTGGCTCCCCTTGCAGCGGCTGCCTAGCGACGGCGGCTTCCCTAGCAACATGGCTCCCTGCCTCCCTCGGCAGTAGCACGACGGCCGCAGATGCCTAGTGACGATGAGTGCCCCGACTGGGTGGCTCTCCTAGGCAGCCAGATCTGGTCGTCGTAGCTTCACCATGTGAGATAAAGGAGCAGGGTGAGGGAGCAAAGGGATTGGGTGGGAATCCAATCGGGTGTTCTTTGGCTTCAGCACCCATGGGATTTTCGTCGGGGAGTGCCCTGGGAATCTAAATGACATAAAAATCCTTATGGGGGATTATATACTCTGGAAATTATCTCCCTTCTGCCAAACAAGCCGTTAAAGGGCATGTTTTTCCCTTGGAACAAGAGTTGGAACAAAAAAAATCCAAACAAAATTATGAGGCCTTCCTCCCTATGGCTGCATCAGCTTGGGCTACCGTCTGCCGACCTACCCCACACTCCCGCTAGCCCCACCGCTCGGCCTCTCGGAAGGGCTCCCATATGCCAAGTTACCTCTCCCACTTCCTCTCCCCTCTTCTTCAAGCTAGCCATCTTCCGAGGGTGCAGCTACCAACGACCACCGGCCACCCGGCCAGCAACCACGTGGACACGTAGGGAGAGACTAATAACAGATCAATGCAAGTATGCAGTAGACTGTCCATCAGATTATTGTTTAAACCAAGGAATTGCTGGTGATCAATGCAATCATATGCAGAATAGCATGGCGGTTGCAAAATGGCCCTCGGATTTTTGGATTTCAAGTGATGCAGTCATTCTTCAACCGAGGTTGAGGGGGGGAGAATCCGGCCATCATATGCAAAAAAATCCGAGGGCCATTTTGCAAAATAGCATATGAAGAGAGAGTGAGGTTGAGCATGAATCTTGGAGCATCATGGAACTGCATATACATGAATCTAAAGTTTATTGACCTCCCCAGCACATTGGTGTTCATCTCCGCCACCCATATTAATAAGTTCTACCCCGACATTGCTGTTATATCTAAATGTCTACCTGCTTAAAATGTAAGGTGAGACTTCAATTACTTTAAAATTTATAAGACCAGAGTTAAGAACCAAGTTAAATAGAAAAATTAAAAGAATTAGGTTCAAATTAGGTTTGATTGTGGTGGAGAGTAATTCTCAGCTGAGCTCTCCCAATATTATACTGATAACAGAATCATTCATGAAAGGACACATCTCTGTTCATCTCAATCTAACTATATTGCCAAAAGGAAGAACCACATAGTAGCTAGATATTGCTGGTATGTCTAAGGCATGCATTGTGGGGAGGAGGGTTCATTGCTGACTATGATAGTGTTTCTTTCGGCGGTTGCGGTTGCGTTTAAGCTAAAAATTTGTAGCTTCTCGATAAGGACATCCGAGGGATTAAAAAATTATAGAAAAATGGTTTTGAGAACTTTGAGAAGAAATAGTAAGATTTATAAAAATTGGCTACCAAATGTCAAAGTGTTTGACTTATACAAAAATGACAAATTTTCAGCTTATAAGCAAACGCAAACGCTCAAAGAAACACTACCGTACCTATATATACATGTAAGCAATTCGATTTGAACCGAGCTTGAGCCTAGCAAGTCTGAGCTCGGCTTGAATCCAACCCTATTAGGGCATGTACAATGGTAGAGACAGCAGCCGTCTCTAACCATTGCCATGTCATCTAAAGACAATGCTACAGATGACTTATACAATGGATTGACTATAGAGCTGTCTACACATTCATTTAATGTATATATAGAGTTTAAAAAATGTGATGATCAAATGTGCATGTCATCTTTGTAGGCTAAATGTTTTCATTCCTGCTAATTCTTATCTTAAATCCTTTCTAATCTTAAAGACCCCTAAACAACTTTGCGAAATTACATAAAACATAGGGGGCCAAAATGCAAAATTTCCAAATCAATCCCCATCCCCATCGTTATCCTGATGCTTCTGGAGAGCACGCGCAGAGGGGAGCACAGCAGAGTGAAGAGAGAGAGAGAGAGAGAGAGAGAGAGAGAGGGGGGGGAAGAGGAAGATGGAAAGGGGAAGTGAAGAGAGTGGCGCTGCGGAGCCCGGTGAGGAGGCGGAGCCCGAGGTGGCAGCCTTGAGAGGTGGGTGGCTGTGCGCAAGACTGTGGCAAATGGCGAGCTGGCGGAGACCAGTGGCCTGGCGAAGCCAGGGCGAAGCTTGACTAACTTTGCATCGGCCCGGCCAAAGCAACGATGGCGTGGTCTCGCCGGCGGCGAGGACAGCTCGCAACGGCACTAAGCGGCAAGGCGTTGCGCTGGCAACAAGGCGAGCTGCGGCGGAAGCTCTGCGCCGGAGCTCTCGACGTAGCGCCAGGAGGCACGGCTCCGACAGCAGGGACGACGGCCCTGGGCGGCGGCACGGGACATGGTGAAGCGCGACGGCGCACGGGATCTGGCCGCGAGAGTCGGCTTCCATACAACGGTGTTTTACCCCGTCGCTAGTCCTTGGTTTTAGCGATAGCGTCGACGCTTATCGTAGCGACAGCTTCTCTCTCTCTATCCCTCCTCTCTCATCCATGTCAGCAAAAATCTGAGGTAGCACATCTTATAGACAGCTTAGAGACAGCTGAGTTGTATTGTTGTACATGCTCTTATTATTAACGTAAACACACAACCACCGGCCCACCCGTACAAGGTCTGGGCAGGAGTTCGGCCCGGGCAGCCCACCTACGGGCATGATTCGTATCCGGGTTCCAGCCTTCCAGGTAAGTGGCAGGCACTCGATTTCCCCGCGTGGTTGGTGCATTGCGCACGTGTTCAATCCCGACCTAATCTCACCTCTCTAATCCTTTTGAAAAGAGCAAAGCCTTGGCTTTATTCGTCTTTCCCGAGAGCGTACAGCTCCAGTGTGAGCTGCAAAAGCAGAGGGGAAATGAGTAAACAAAGCATTTGGGCCAACATCATGTGCACTGCCAGTCTGCCACTGCGTCGTGTTGCTCATTAGCAGCCCAACTAGCTAAATTAATCTGAGCAACAGTACAAATGTACAATTAATGTTGTTGATTACGCCTAATATATACTGCATGTTTGCACTCGCTCACCTACTAATCTCTCATCCATAAATAGCCATCAGTGTAGCTGAGCACTTCGCAGTCACCCAAACACGAGTCACGAGTCACGACCAGGTTGCTGGGTGCTGGAGATCGAGTGAAGAGCCATGGCCGCTAAGCTTGTCGCTGTGAGCGTGATCTTGCTCCTGGCCGCGGCGTGCCACGGCCTGGAGGTGGGCTACTACAGGAGGACGTGCCCCAACGCCGAGGCGCTCGTCAGGGCCGAGGTGGAGAAGGCCGTGCGCGCCAACGCCGGCGCCGGCGCCGGCCTCATCCGCATGCTCTTCCACGACTGCTTCGTCGAGGTATATATGCTCGTGATTGATGTGTGCATGCATGGCGGCCGCTGACTATATGCTCGTGATTGATCTTGTACGTAGGGGTGTGACGCTTCCGTTCTGCTCGACCCAACGCCGGCGAACCCGCGGCCGGAGAAGCTCGGCCCGCCGAACAACCCCAGCCTGCGAGGCTACGAGGTGATCGACGCGGCCAAGGGAGCCGTCGAGAAAGCCTGCCCGGGCGTCGTCTCTTGCGCCGACATCGTCGCCTTCGCCGCGCGCGACGCGTCGTACCTCCTCAGCAGGTACAGGGTCAGCTTCCGGATGCCAGCGGGGCGGCTCGACGGGCGGAGGTCGCTCGAGGACGACACCCTCCTGTTCCTGCCCGGACCGTCCTCCAACCTCACCACCCTCGCCTCCGGCTTCGCCGCCAAGGGACTCGACGTCCAGGACATGGTCGTGCTCTCCGGCGCGCACTCCGTCGGTCGGTCCCACTGCTCGTCCTTCGTGCCGGACCGCCTCGCCTCCCCGTCCGACGTCGCCGCGCCGCTGGCCAGCTTCCTGCGGAGGCGGTGCCCGGCCAGCCCCACCAGCGCCAACGACCCGACGGTGGTCCAGGACGCTTTCACCCCGGACGCGCTGGACAACCAGTACTACAAGAACGTGCTCGCGCACCGGGTGCTCTTCACGTCGGACGCCGCGCTGCTGTCGGCGCCGGCGACGGGGAGGATGGTGCGCGCCCACGCGAGGCTCCCCGCGTCGTGGGAGAAGAAGTTCGCCAAGGCGATGGTGAAGATGGCCAGCATTGGCGTCAAGACCGGCAGCCTCGGCGAGGTCAGGAAGAGCTGCCGGATCGTCAACTAGCAAACAGGCTAGAATTCTGAGCGGTTCTTGATCTTCCCCTGCGTTGCCTTGGCAGAAAAGATCGATGCTTCATTTGATGATGAGTTTTTGCTTGCAATTGTTGTCCAGCATACACTGCCATTCTTGAAGAAATGCAGCGATGCTTCTTTGCTATTCGACTTTTCACATGAGATTTTTCAGATATGCATTCCCATATATGTACATGCAGCTTCATATACGTCCGTGATCACTAGATATGCTGCAAGATTCGTACTCAACCCCACTCACTCCTCACACTTCTTTTTTTTTTTTTACAAAAATGACCCAATAAAACTTTTGAAAAAAAGCAATCGGGTCTTTCTTCGTCCTCCCCTTGTTTCTCTCTTCCTCTCTCCTCCACCCGGTCAAGCCAGTCCTACTATGCCGCCCGCCGCCAGCCACCACCGTGCCACCCGACCAGCGACCACATAGGCCCCACTCCAGCCGCCGCACGGTGCCGACCGTCCATGTTAGGCCCACACCGAGCTGAGCACCTGTGGGTGCCACGACGGGTCTAGCAGGGCCGACGTGGTCGTGGGCAAAGGCACGGTGGTTACCGGCGACGGGCAGTGCGGAGTAGGCCCGGCTTGGCCAAGTGGAGGAGAGAGGAAGAAAAGGAGGAAGGACCTGATTGCTTTTTAAAAAAAGTTTTAGAGGTTTTTTTTTGCAAAACAGAATGTGAGAGGTGAGTGGGGCTGAGCACGAATCTTAAAGTACATCATATGGTTATGGACGTATATAAAGTCACATGTACGTGGGGAAAAATTCACTTTGGAGATTTTTTTCAATGACAATAGAGTACTAAATAGTCACAGTCTCTCACATATTCAATGAAGGTTTTTTAAAGACGACCAAGAGAGACAAGCAGACAACCTTAGTGATCACAACTAGTGCTCGAAGTTGGGCCAGCTGCATATGTCATGCCTCAGGCCGCCATGAAACGGTTGGCACGACATGCCGAGCTTACCAGTCTGGGCCGTGCTAGCAAGGACCACCTGTGAACATGTATAGTGTTAAGTAGTCCTGGTAGTTGGGACTTGGCCCTCGAAAGAGGTCCATGTGAGTATGTACATATTCATAAGGAATTTAAACCTCATTTTACCGTGCATCAGCCGTCCGTCGAAGTGTGTTCTATACACATCAGGAGCCTTTGGGCCTTCTCTAGGTTGTGTCACTCCGAGCACGGCCTAGACAATTGGTCCGAGGTGAGCTACCCATTGTACCTACTTCTCAGGCATGGCCTAGCATGCCATTCGGGATGTGCTAATTTTTCAACAAGGGAACGGAGTCTCGATTTCCATTACGAATAACGGAGACAGCATACATATTATTTCTTCTTTCCATTTACAAAAAATCTTTTCCCCTCTTTCCTATATCTACAATTAGAAGGAACTGTCCTGGCATAAATTATTTGTTTCTATTTACAAATAAATCCCTTCCTCTCCATTTATAAAGAACAATTCTCTTTCGGTCGTGTCCCTCTCCTTTTTGGCTAATTAGTTATGCCTTCTTTCCTGTTATTTTTTCTTTTTTTTCTGTTTCATGGCCGTGCCTTCCTTCCCTTTTTGTTTCTTGCTAATGGCCTTTCTCACCCTACTTACTTCTCCTCTCTATTTTTGTTTCTACTCTTCTTCCTCTTGAAGTCATGCCTTTCCCTCTCCTCTTTGGCTTTCCTCCACACCTTCCTTCTCTTTTTTCCTTGCTATTTCTTGCTAATGGTCGTTCTTGCCCTTCTTGCTTTTTTTTTCCTCTCCCTTTTGTTTCTGCTCATGCTCCTGTAGAAGAAGTCATGTCTTTCTTTCTCCTCTTTGGCTTTCCTTCTCTTTTTACCACTTGACAATGATCGTTCTCGTTCCTTCCCGCTTCTTTCTATCCTCTCCGCTTCATATAGCTCATGGCCCTTCCTGCTTCTCGACATACAGATCTCTCTACGCTTCATTGCTCATGCCCGTCCTGCTTTCTAGCATCTGTGTGCACTCGCCACATCTCAAAACGTGACCGAGCGCATGGTCATATCTTTCTCCCCTTCTTTGTGTCATGTGTATGTGTGTGCGCACTGCGTCTCGAACATGCGACTGAGCATATGCTAGCAAGCGCGCCCCGTCGATGGCACGCGCCTGTAGTTCATTTCATGCTACGCATGTGGTGTATAGTAGAGGGTATATCTCTACTCCAAATCTCTCTACCACTGCTCGCTTCCTAGTCTCTCTGCCACCTCTCGACTATAGCTAGTAAACATTTTTTTTTCAAGATTAAGGGCCTGTTTGGTTGCCGCCTAATATTGCCTAGCCTAAAGTTAGCAGGTTGCCACAGGTGTGGCATGACTAAGTAGTCTAACCTTAGCTGCTGTTTGGTTTGCTGCCACGTCTAAGGTCAGGCTTGACTAAGAAATTGTGGCAAGTGTTTGGTTGCTTACCACACAATAGTCCAATGCTGCATCTAAATCAATAACATTAATTAAAAAATCAGTGATTATCAGTCAAATTTTATCAAAAAAATAACAACCAATATTTTATAGAAAAATTTGAGCAAATTTGGATAAAATTCATCCAAACTAGATATGTTGAAACCAATTTAATTTTCTGCCAGGGTACCAATAGAACTGATCATCAGCAATAATCGGAGATAACTGGTCGATTATCACATCATGGACATGGCCACAAAAAAGAGAATAGGAGAGGAAAAAAGAAAGTCAATTTTTTTAAAGTTGAGAATTTTTCAAAATTCAAAAAATTTAAAAATATCCAAACTTTTTATAGACTTTCCTCATGCAGCCATGGTTCCATGCACTGCATTGGCTTGCGTTGGCTGAGAATTGAACCCGGGACCTTGTACTCAAACTTCACTGCACTAGCCGTGTGGCCAAACCGCCCACGTTGTTCAAAAATTTTGCACTGAACTGGTTTTATACTTTTGTCCGGTGGCCGGCTCCCGTGCTGTGGCGCGATCGCGGCGAGAAGTGTGGCGGCCAAATCGGCCACCACACTGTGCGGCGAAAATACGTGCGGCGACGGTTTCCAAAGCAGCCTAATATGTGTGGCACGCCCAAGCTTAGTATATAAGCCAAACGCATGCCTAAGGCACCGTGGCACGTCTAAGCTTAGGCGTGACATTGTTAGTCACGAACCAAACAGGCCCTAAATACCGGCCACCAAGTGAGAGACATGCGACGACCATCGCTCAAACACATGCAACCAACTGAACTAGGTTCAGTTCTCAAGTTAATAATTGTTTTTAATTTGTCATAAAATCATAATTCATATTTTAGATCAAAGACGTGATGAATGTATTGTAGATGACACTAGTTGTCGAGCGCTCTAAACTCAGTAAGTAAAAAATGGATGTAGCTAACTTTTTTTGTTAATGAAAATCATGTTGGATATCCTGGTAACAGGCATAAAAAATGTTGGGACTTGAATTTACGATTTAGAGCCCTCTGTGTATTCTAGCATTGGTCCAGAATCACGCTAGTGCACACAGAGACATCATTGGTAAAATATCAAGACCACGTCAGAATTAACTATGAAAGAAATAATTATTATTTAATATGAGAGTAGCGATCTTAAGATCAAAGCTTATATTTAAGTGTCTTGGAGGCTAAAATCTTTAATAAATTGCAGCGAAAAACGAAATATCTTTGGTGAAACCAATCCATATGGCCACACGTAATTGACTGGGCAACGCAACCTAGTACTCACCTTTATCATAGAACTTCTCATTGAAAGTTTTTCTCTGCAAGGGCTTGATATTACCGGATGAAATAGGCAGCCCATAAATAAAAATTGTAAGAGTGAGTATAGATGAATACCCAATAAATCACATATAATGAGATAATGCATCTCTATCACTATATGCAAGCTTAGTACAAATGGCAAGCCACATGGTTATTTTGCGGTAAACAACATTTAGTAAAGACGTAATAAGATAATAGATTCAAAATTAAGTGTGTAAACATTTGATAAACATTATTTGATTCCATAAGCAATGACGCACAACCTGAAGCTGGCACACAACCTGACAATTGGCATCCAGTAGTTCCCACAGTGATACCAACTCTATGCATTTGAAAAACATTATACCCTATTCAAGTATTATCAAGCATTATCTATAATCGCGGACATGACTACTCGAATAGATTTTAACACTTTGCAGAGATTGCACATCTTTACACATAAGATACAATGCATCTCAACGCTTGATCAGAGCGGAGACACTTGTAACCTAACAGTTACGAGACTAAACATCAGCAAGTGACCCTTTCGATACCTACTGTGCCACCTAGAGCCAAACATCTGGATCACTAGGATCACCTAGTACCACAACATCATCGCTTAGACGATGGCCCTCATAAATACACATCTCCCCCCAAATGTCACAACGCATGACCATATTTTTTAACTTGCCTTGAGGTGCCACAAGCTAACACTTAGTAACTTAACTACCAGACTTAACCAAAGTCAAGTTCCTAGTTTGTACTGTTTTGACCTAGAAATGCTTTTACAAGATTAAGTCCTTAAGGCTAACTAATGCAAAACTTCGATCTAAATTTGCCTCATAGCCTAGCCACACAGGCACCCCCACCACAGTAGATCCACCTGCCAACTTTTACGCAATAGCAACACATGTATGTCCAAACGAAGCAACACATGTCTTCATCCGGTAAAAGCAATATATGCCTTTACTCTCAATTGCATATATCTTATTAGTCAATATTAATTAATCCTCCCGAGTAACATGCATGACTAAGCAAGTTAATAATTAACGACTACCACCTACAAAGATATCATTATTATCCAATAAAAATGATAACACAACTAGGTTACAATGGAGCAATGGAGGTACAATATTAACAAAGGGATGGATAACAAACAATTAGGCATTAGCTACATTCCTATTTAAATAACAGTAAATATAGCAATGCATGTTTGTAAACAAACTCATTTTATCTACAAATGGGATCAATATGATCAAGGACTATGTGCTACTTACCTTGCAGTGGTATATCATATACTTGGTCTTCGACTTGATTCTTGACCCTGAATATATTTTCTTTGTTGATGATTCGTTAATATGGTGATTTGGCTATGTGAACAAACGACGAAGAACCAAACAACTCTAAACAGCGATACAAACAATCTGCAAAGTTAAATAAACTTATTGAAAAATAGTTCATAACTTTATAATAATTTAGGCTGAATGGAATTAATCTAAATAAGAAATCTATGATCAATAGGAGTTCAATGAAAAAGATGTATCGGACAAAGGACAGGACGAAGTATATTCCAAAAAATATTCCTCAGATTGATTTAATCAATATATTGGATAGAAGATGACAACATCAAATATATTATGAAATAGATCAATGGAAAACTTCATGACACTCAGGTTCTCATGTCATGAACTAGATTAAAGTGAATTAAATTCACGAGTTGAAACTGATTACAGTTCATAAATGAACAATGGCAAAGAAAGATATTAACCACGATAGATAGGATCAATAACATGGTAAACCTAAGGTTATATGACAAAGGAATAACCTATATATAAGGTCATGACATATTAGAATAAAGTGATTAGGGTTATCAGAACGACGTGATGATATATCATGTCATGGTAAGATTACAATTGAATTGAATGGAGAACGGTAAGTATCCATAACTAGCATGGCTGCCATGGTCTGGATTATATATGGATAGGTATGCCATGAGGAACAACATATCCAAACAATGTAGCAAAAGCCACTATAATGTACAGCAGTAGATGACATGTGCATGGCTTAGAATGACAACAATGTAAACCATGGTAGCATAGCTTGCAAGGTATTAAAATAGAGTGCAAACGATGGGCCAAAATGATGGCGTGGTCAAAAGTACAAGGAACTGGACAGGATGGCCGGTAGCGTGACAAGAATGTTGGCGACCATGGGTTAAATATAGGGTTACAATTCTGGACCATAGAATATGAAGAACAAGTTGATTCACTCGTAGAACATGATGAATACATCTCAACAAAAATATGATTCATGGAGTAATAACACCGGATGGTGTCGATCTTGGCCGTAAAAGCCTGTTGGACAGCAATCTTGTACGAGCTATAACAACTGGATTGACAAATGAAAAATTGTGAAACTTGCTAAATAACTATATGGATGTGTGGAACACAAAAGAACACAAAAGGGTTTTCAAGAATCTCACCCATGCGGCGAGAAACGTGACGCCAAAGTAGACAGAATCAGGGTTTGCATAATCAGGGTCTTCCGGCTGACCTGAGTATGAAACAAGGTCAGCACGGTGTAGAGAATGATCAGGAGAATCCATTTTCGAAGGTCTCACTAATAGATCATGCCTGAAGAAGAACCGATCTGCTATGCAAGCCAACGGCTTGGCATGGCTGGATCTCCATGACTGGAACTCCAATGCCAAAACGTGCCGCGAAACAACACAATCTTATGGGAGTTAGCATTAGAGTAAAGGTGAGGAATGTGCCGCGAAACAACAGCAATGTATCAGAGGTGCAGCAGCAGCCTTGCAGCGCGATCTAAGGAGTAGGAGGCCGCTCTAGAGAGAGTAGTGGCTAGAGTTAGGGAAAAGAAGTCGTTGATGATCCATTTTATAGGGTAGCGGGTCCACGTGGTCATGCACGCCTAGGAACACGCAAGGAGGTGGCGCTCGGTTTGGGGTAGCGGCGCTCTAGATCTATCTGTATCAATCTTATCTAGCGAGCGTAGAGAGGAGAGGCTGCAGTCTGGGCCTAGGCTTTAGCTGGCCTGAGGGGTGGGGAGGAAGGCGCCTTGGGCCGAAGAGAGGAGGGAAGGCCTAGAAGAGAGGATGGCCCAAGAGAGAAGAGAAGAAGAGGGAAAGTGGGCCAACCAGGGAGTTGGGGGAAGGAGATAGCCCAAATCATTTTCAAAATTAAATTGATATATTAATTTCAAAGAATGCTAGAAAGGAAAATAGCTTAGTTTAAATAGCAAATACATTCCTAAAAAAAATTTCAACGAGCTATTTTCCCAAAAAAAATTTCGAAAGGCCAAAATTTTGAGATGTTACAAAAAATCAACTGGAATTCGGAAAGTCTAGGGGCACCCCGATTAATATCTTTGTATTGGAAAAAAAAATGGTGATTGGATATTTTACCTAATTTTCACATTGTGCTAATGTGGTCGTGTGATGGGTTGGTTGGACTCCTTTCTGTAGCGCACAAGTCTTGAGTCCTCAATTCCTAAAGAGAATTTTGATTTATTTTTCAGATTTTGTTTTTAACAAATGTCTAAATCACGTCAATTTTTTTGGGAAAATTTATTTGAAGCTTGAAATTTTTAATTTTTTATTTAGAAAAGTCTGGATCGTGTTGATTTTTTTTAGGAAAATTTGGTGGATGCTGGTACAAAACCAAAAATTTAAGGGACCGTCTAACTGTCAATTGACTGAAAACAAAAAGTTTTTTAGTCGATTCCCTTGCCGTCAATTCCGCCACACAACGTTTGGCCCGCTAACTCCACTCCCGCCGAACCAAAGATTCTATAGGGGTAAAATCGTAACTTGTGGCCCTGTTAAATGGACCAATTCCCTCAGTGAGCCCTGGAATACAGAAAAGCCCAACGTAACTAGGGGATTGAAGGATTAAATATGTTTAAAAAGAAAAGGATTGAACAAAGCCCAAAACAGGTCAAGTCGAAAATAGAAAAGGGCCCCCCAAAACCCCAATTTGTATCAAAGATGCAAAAAAAAAAGACGATCTAAAATCATGACATGCAACAGCAGATGAACAAAAAAAATCCAAAGCACAGGAAGTTGCACAAAAAACCTACTAAAATTGCACACATACTTGGAGGGCGCAATTTCTATACAAATGAAGTGCAACTTGTGAGATTTATGAATTATACGTATCAAACATGGAGGATGCACAAAGGTAAACATGTAAATGTTGTATTTTTTTTCATATTTTTATATGTTGATTTCAATTGGAACAAATTGAAGCAGAGTAGTCAATTGCACAAAAAGAAGTACTAAAATTGCACACATTTAGGGGTGCAACTCCCGTACAAGTGAAATGCAACTTGTTAAACTTATGAAATTATATGTATGAGACATGGAGAATGCATGCACATGCGCAAAACATGGAAATGTTGTGTTTCTGCATAATTTTATATGTTGATTTCAATTGAAACCAATGAAAAAGAATTGGAAAAGCATGCAACATGAAAACAAAAAAACATCTTCTTAAGTAAATAAAAATGACAAAAACTTAATTTATGAGAGGTAGGCAAGTTGTTTATAGGTCATTAATTTGTTTTTGGTCCTGCAATAATTTCATTAAACCTGTCGTTGATTGAATAACGCCTACGGGCTAGGAGTGCCTCTGACAGTTAGAAATCTTGAAACGAGCTTTTGGATATTGTTCCCAAGGGGGTCTACCCGATTGATTTGCTTGACTGGGCAAAATATTTGCCCAATCTGTTCTTCTAGGTCGGACGGGGTCACTGCTCGGCTCCCGGGCACAACGCCTGACCCAGACCCTTATGCCCCGGGCTGGCACCGCAGCACCATCCTAGTCGAGGTGGTGCACATGGAGGTTGGATGCTCTGTGAGACACCACGTGGCCACAATCCCCACTTCCTTAGAGCCGTTACCCATGATCCTAACATGGCGGTAACCGACGTGCGTGGTTTGAGACCATGTTTATTGTGAATTAAGACGATTAATTAGTGTGGTTAATAACTTCGTATGTTAGCTTCTACGGAGCCTATATATGTACCCTAACATTTTTGTAAACGCCGGGGTGGGGGGGTGGGAAGAAAGAGGAAGAAAATTAAGCTCAGATACTAAAAAATATACATGCTAGAGTAGAGATGTTATCTCATCTTTGAGAGACCCGAATCAGGATAAACACCTTGTCTTGCTCGTTCCATCATTCTACGAAACCACCGCATCTCGAAAGCAACACCTTAACAAAAGGGGTTGTCTTGATCCCCAACTAAGAAATAAGCTCGGCTGGAAGCCATTTCCCAATCGTCGACAAAACCATATCTAAATGAAAGATAAATGATAAAATAATAGCCTACATGGCAAAAACACACATGATAAAATAGAAAAAACGTAGGTAAACCAAAGCAATCAATCATAAGTTTTTGTGCATGCTGATATCTTACCACGGATTTATATAATGTAGCTTCACTTTTTTTGCCTATCGTTAATTGTGCTTCAACACTAAGATTTTTTATAAAGAAATCATTTCATAAATGTAGCTTGATATCTCGCTTGATCAAGATGGAACACCTTAAGTGAGAAACCTAGATTCAAAAGCAACATCTCACAACAAAGAACCTTGAAAACTAAAGGTGGTTGGACAACATAGATACTGCACAAATTTAAAACTAAAATTGCGTATTACAAAAGAGTGCAATTCCAGCTGAAATGACATGCAACTTGTGAGATACTAAGATGCATATTTTAGGTATGTTCATTTGTAGTCCATTATAAATGCTTCAATGCAGGATAGCAAAAAAAAATGGAGGAGAGCACGGAGAGAAAAATTTGAGACTAATGATAGAGCTGAATAGAGCAATTTGAGACTACAGATACTTCACTTCCACACATAAAAAAATGGTCGACATCTGATAAAAAAAAATCATAATCTTGTATAATAGGGAGATGACTAGCACTGCAGGCAATTGCTTTTGTTAAAAAATGTAAATAGGAGCAAACAAATATGGCATCAGGCATAAAGCCAATCAAATGGATCATTGGTTACAATCTATAGGGTTCACATATTGAAAAAGGCACCATATCAGTAGCAGACTTAATACCTTAATAACATCACCAATCACACTTTACATATCCGAGTAGTACTTCAAGTGAAATACTGAGACTAGAAATAATAAAATAAATTCTATACTCAAGTTGGCACTTACGAATCTTAATCCATTTGGTGAGTAGCATTTCAACTGGATACAAAGAAAAATCAAGTGTGGGTGGCAAACATTGAACAGCAGACTTGCAAAAGAACCCAAAAGTAGGAAACTATAAAGAAAAGACTAATCAAACTACGGACTACGATGCCGTAAACATGAACAAAAATAAAAAAGAAACATAGATCAAAGCATGAATATCTGATGAACTCACCGACATATCAACCAAAAAAGACCAAACATACTGAGAAAAACAACACTAAGAAGCAAATCATGCAAAAAAAGGATTCAGACGACATCGCGATGAAGTGATGCAGGAAGAAGAGGCTGATAAGGTTGCGGTGACGAGGTAGCCGATGCAGCGCGACGATGAGGTAGCTGATGCACTCATGACTCCAAAAGCTCGCCAGATATGGTCGTGACTTCGACGAGGACGCTGAGCTCGCCAATATGGTCACGACGTTGACACTATCGCTGAGCTCGTTGATGTGGTGGACCCAATGAGGTCGCTGATACAAATTAGCTCTGAGATTTTGCTTTAGAAGCCTGGACCAGGGTTTTAAAAACCGACGAAAAACCGGTAAAACCGGCGGTTTCTCGCTAAACCGCTGTGCGGCGGTTTGAGAAACCACCGGTTTTCCCCGGTCCAATTCAAAATTTTGAATTTGAATTTGATTTTTAAAAAAAATTAAAAAAATCTTATAAAAAACTAGATGCTGAGTAGAACAATTTGTATGAAACAAAATTTTGATTTTTCCCATTTTTTAATATTTTTTTAGACATCTTTTCATTTTTCCCATTTTCACGGTTTTTCTGGTTTTTGTAGCGGTTTTTCGCTAAAAACCTCCGAGAAACCGGTAAAACTGGCTGTTTTTTTGGCAAAAACCGCCGGGAAACCGGTGGCTCGCGCGCTTCGTTTGAATTTAAATTTGAGCGGTTTCCGCCGGTTTCTAGCGGTTTTAGCTGTTTTTTTTCGAAAAACCGGCCCGATGGGTCAGCGGTTTCGGGTTTTAAAACCCTAGCCTGGACTCAACTCAGAATAGGAAAGCTTGAGGTGTGCGCCACTACTCTTCAATGAATATTGATTAATTTCAAAAAAGGGTCAATACGTGAAAACCCCATTATATACACCCTTCACTTTGAGTTAGGATAGGATTCCCACCTTTAGCTTGGCACGAATCTTGTAGACAAAATCAACGAACCACAAATTGACTGAAAAAAAGAAAAATTTTCAATCGGTTGATAAATCGCAAAACTGAAATTTAAACCATCTATTGTAGTAGCTAGCCTCTTTTTTTTTCTTTGCCAAGTCACCACAATGCCGCTGAAATAAGGAAAATTGCATTCATCCAGAGGAAATCGAATTTGTCAATATCTTAGACAATAGAAACAACAACATAAAAAAAAGGAGGTGCTACAATCACATTGCAATAATATGGGAGAAATACAGTCAAATACAATTCAACGTTAGAACTTGCAAATAAAACAAAAGAATCAGCAAATGATGCAGCAGCGAGGAATGCAAATTAAACAAGGAAACACTAGCTTATTCGCGGGGACGAATGGAATCATCTGTGCAAGTATGTAACACTAGTTGACGACTCTGCAGTTCCTCCTGATCTCGCCGTTGGTTCCGGTCTTCACCTCGATGCTCGCCATCTTCACCATGGCCGCCTCGAACCTCCGTTCCCACAGGCCGGGGACGGCGGCGTTGAAGATCACCATCTGCTTGGTCTGGAACGTGGTCAGGAGCGCGTCGTCGGAGTCGAAGAGCACCTTGCGGTTGAGCACGTTCCGGAAGTACTGGCTGTCCATCTTGTCCGGCGTCACGGGGTCCTGCATCACCGTGGGGTCGACGGTGGAGTTGGGGCTGGTGGCGCACTGCCTCCGCAGCGAGGCGGCCAGGCCGGGTTCCATGTCGGAGCTCGGCGAGGAGAGGCGGTCGGAGAAGGACGAGCAATGGGAGCGGCCGAAGGTGTGCGCGCCGGAGAGGACGACGAGGTCGCCGACGTCGAGCCCCTTGACCCTGAAGCTGCCGACGAGCTGGGAGAGGTTGAACACCGGCGGGGGCAGGAAGTCGAGGACCTCGCTGGCGTTGGACACGCGCCCGTCACGGCGGCCCGCCGGCATCTGGAAGTTGATCCTCCGGTCGCTGAGGAAGAAGGAGGCGTCGCGGGCCGCGAAGGCGATGGTGTCGGCGCAGGAGACCTTGCCGGGGCAAGCCTTCTCGAGCGCCGTCTTGGCCTCGTCGATCACCTCGAAGCCCCGTAGGCTGGGGAAGTTGGGTGGGCTGAGCTTCTCTGGCTGCGAGTTGGCCGTGGTCGGGTCGAGGAGGACGGACGCGTCGCAGCCCTGCAAGAACACGTCGCACACGAATGAGCTCGCATGCATTCACCATGCAAGGATCGATCGTACAAAGCTTCAGTGATCAATGAAAATTACACAACCGATCGCTATACCTCGACGAAGCAGTCGTGGAAGAGCATGCGGACGATGCCGGCGCCGATGCCGGGGTTCTTGGCCGTGGCGTTCCTCACGACCTCGCGGACGATCTCCTCCGCGCGCGGGCACGAGTACTTGTAGAAGCCGACACTGAGCCCCGGGCCGGGAGGCGGCGGAGTCGGGCCCGGCGGGCTCGGCGTCGGGGGAGCAGCATACGCCGGAGGAGGAGAACCCTTCGGGCTGGGGCTCGGCGAGCTCGGGGATGGAGAACCGTACTGAGCAGCCGCGGCGCCAACCAGCGCGAACAAGATCAAAACGGCAGCTTTTGCCATCGTTGCAGAGCAAGTTCGAAGCTTTCCGCAGCTGCAAGTGCAAGCTTGCTGCTACTGCAAGGGAGAAGAAGGTGGCAGAGTTGAGTGAGGAGGAGTCGGCGTCGCCGCGCGTCTATTTATAGCTGGAGGGGAGCTGCAGCTGCTCGATCGCTGCAAATTTTTTTTAGTGCACGTCGTAGTAGCGCGATGTCAACAGGAACATGGATGAACAACTCATCACAAGTTGACTTGTGTGCTGTCTGCATCTCTCCCCTGCTGCTAAGCCGGTGCCGCGCTTGGCGCCAAATTCAGTTCAAGAACTAGCCACCGAGATCCGGTGCCGCACAGCATTTACTGCCACTGTCATGTGGACCCCATGCATCCAGGGCCCACATGACAGTGGCAGTAATACATACCCTCCGTGCAGTCAGGGCCTGCATAGCAGTGGCAGTACCAGCTACGTACTTCACTGGGTGCGCCTCCGAACTTGTGATGGGTTGTGTATCAGATAAGATAGTTCAGAGATGTTTTGGGGAGGATATACGTCGCTTAGATTAGTTGAGGTAAAATATGATTAAGATTTTCCTGGGACAATAATTCCATGTGTTAAGGCAGGAGCTCGAACTACGTGGCTGCACTTGGTTTTGGCCAGGCCAGTTTCACACAAATCACTAGCTAGCATGCCTTTAGATTGGTGCATCTGTGTACATATATACACAATGCAGCATAATTACGCGGTGACACTTGTTTAACAGGATGGATTATTAGTTGCCGGCCGGTGGCGCGGAGATGGCGGCGTGATGCAGGAAGAACGTGGCAAGATATGGTAAAAAAATGCAGTAACCTGAAGGAACAACTGGTTGGTGTGCTCAGCGAGATGGTTGAACATTCGTTTCTGTGAGACATTCTCCCTTCACGCGTTTGGCCAGGCTAGCCACCTAGCTAATGCTCGCGGTCGCGGTTCACTCCAGAGACAGGTCTGGTTGGTTATGTACTAAGTTTGTACACAGATGTTACATT
Organism: Olyra latifolia; assembly: GCA_036346145.1. Lineage (NCBI taxonomy): Eukaryota > Viridiplantae > Streptophyta > Magnoliopsida > Poales > Poaceae > Olyra > Olyra latifolia. The sequence goes on along the minus strand of CM070529.1, from coordinate 52,314,758 downwards.
TAAATCTTAAATTTTGATTAAAAAAAGGAACAAATTTAGATAAAGTCGACTTCCAACCAAACGAGCCTATACTCTGTGTAATGATCTCTAAAACCATATACACAACGAGTATTAGTAGTCGGTTACCATGCTGAATAAAATATAGGGTTTATTATACTCACGGCGCCATCGTAACCACAAATCTCACAACACATCCAATGGAAAAATTGGTTTGGGGGGAAGGGGGGCAAAACTGGTATTCTATGTATTGTTTCCAAATGGATATATACAATACAGGTGCTTACAAAATAGAAGAAAAAAACAGCTTTTTGTGTCACATAGGATAGAGCAGGTGCCTACAGAAGGATACCAGTGCTTACATAATCATCCATGTTTAAAGAGGCGCTTGGAGGCCTGAGGAAGCAACATCTAAGCATATATCTAAAGCTCTATGCATTGGAATCGACTTTTTCTCAATACTTAGGTGCTTCGTATGGTAACACACTCGCGCGTTAAGCATATATGCATGAGCACCTTTCACTGTGCATACACTAGGTAGGGAGAAGGTTCCTTGCATTACATCGACAGGCCAAGCGTCCAGGGGTGGAGTTTAGTGCCGGCCAACCTAGGTCGCAGCCCCCCGTAAAAATTTATTTCCTTTATAAACTGCTAATATGCAGTAGCATTTCTATCCATGTATAAGCATCTTGCCCCCAAGCATGGCCGGCCCCCCTCAATATGTGTTCAAGTTCCACCATTGCAAGCGCATCGTGCTAACGGCCACGGATCACGGTGAACTCGTGGTCATGACGGTCCACGTCCTGTGGTACATTCTCTAATCGCGTCGTAGAAAAGGGCGTGCAATTTAAGGCCCATCTTTATTTGAATTTGTCTCTCCTATGGTGGGAGTCTTGTATAGGTTGCTATGTAGAGTTTCTCTTTACAACGATGTCGGATACTTTTGCCGATCTGTAAATGCGGTTGACAGAGGTAGATCGAAGACGATGTCGAATGTTTTTACCGATTTGTAGATGTGATTGACGGAGGTAGATCAGAGAAGAACAGTGGAGAAGCTTGATTAGGGTGTTCATGCATCATCTCTAGTAAGAAAAAAAACATGTCTTTTAAAATGTACATAAAAGTCCTAGTATGATATTACTAGTACAAGCATTGTACCATGCATGTTACAAATGTTTGATCCGGACAAGAGGATGCAAATTGATCTTAATATTGCTTCTAGTAGATGTTGGATCTATAGGTGGTGTTGTGTTGTAATAATTTTTCCTATGATTGTAATCATTTCGTCAATGTCTAATGGAAATTCCGTTGTTTAAAAAAATTTAAGACCCATCTCTTGTTGCACATACGTAGGCCCAAACTAAATCCGTGGGTATAAACCTTTCTGGGCCGAAGAGTTGATGACATTGGGAAGGCTGAGCTACTGTTGTTCGCTGTTTGGGCTGCAACTCTTCTTGATGGGCACTTTACACGAATTTTATTTTTTTATATTTTTTTGAAAATAAATAAATGATTTTCAATTTTTTAAAAAATAAATAGATAGCCTTCAGTCGCCAGCCCATCGGGCGAGAAGATTGAACCGCCCTCCGGTCGGGTGAAATTTTAAAAATCCGCCCAACGGGAGGGCGAGATTTTCACGCACCGGCCCACGCCCGAGGTGGGCCAAATTCCGCCTGACGGGAGGGTGAGATTTGATGGCCACGAATAAACCGCCCGCCCAACGGGCGACTTTTGGAGGCGGCAAAAAATTCGCCCGCCCAACGGGCGAAATTTGAAAGGCGGTGAAAAGCCCACCAACAAAGTAAATTTGAGCCTTTTAAAGTTGCCATGCCACCGCCCGTCTTCATTGCCATTTGAAGCTGAGTAAAGGAGAGGAGAGGGAGAGCGAGAGCGAGAGAGAAAGTGGGGAGAGGAGAGAAGCGTCAAGCAACTCTTCGATTTCGCAGGTATTTTAGTTATGTAGTAAAAAATTTATTTGATAAAACTTGGTAGGATAGTCATATGAATTTAGTGTATGTTACATTATGTGTAGAGCAGGGTAATATTTACGCTAGGGTTTAGGCTATAAATAGCAGTGAAATATTTAGGTTATGATTAGGGTTTGAGCTACAAATTGCATGGTAATATTTTAGGCTATGTTAGGGTTTAGACTAAAAATAGCCGTGTAATATTTAGGCTAGGATTAGGGTTTGGGCTAGAAATAGCACGGTAATATTTAGGCAATGTTAGGGTTTAGGCTAAAAATAGCCGTGTAATATTTAGGCTAGGATTAGGGTTTGGGTTAGAAATAGCACGGTAATATTTAGAGTTTAGATTGAAATAGTATAGTCAATAAATTGTACGATTATGTGGTATGTGTCGAACATGGTAGGGTTAGGGTTTAGGCAAGGAATAGAAGGGTAATATTTAGTGTTTACATTGAATATAGTATAATACTTTATTAATTTATTAGATGTTGTAGAGTATTTTATTTGTAGAGATAATGGACAAGATGTTGGCAGACATTTTGGCTGTAGTAATATTGTTAAAAAATGGCTGTAGAAAAAGGAGATTGACGTATAATAATCAGTGTGCGAAATTTGTTGGGCAGGGTAAATGACAGACAAGATCAATTTTCAGATCCATTATGGGGAAGGAGAGATTGTGTAAGGTCCTTACGGGGTAGATTTATCAATGTTCCAATCATGTACATTAGGGATATTAAGACCCATCGAAAGGTCATTTAGTGGGCTACAACAATGGTTATCACGGATGTTTCAACTCAACGAAGAAGAACATGTCATGACAGTTCAGGCATTGGTGAGCCGTGCTGCTGAAGGTTTTTTTGGGGAGTTGATACCGATATCGAGTACTCGGAATTGGAGACGCTACGTTGAGATTGCAATCGAACGGTGCCTTCCTCTAGTTCTCTTAGTCCAGGCCGAGTACAAGCAACATTTTGGCAGAGGTGACGAATGCGGTGAAGAGCTAGGGGAGACTAGTGGTGCTGGAGTGGAAGAGGAGGTGGAAGTTGTAGGGAACATGGAGGTGACAGAGGACGTGGGAGAAGCGCATGCGGAGATAGATATAGGGGAAGAAGGCAATGAAACAATTGAAGAGGCGACCGGGGCGGCCGATGAAGGGGAACGAATCGTGAAAGACCAGGCTAGGCGGCTAGAAGGGGGGGTTGAATAGACGCCAAATGGAAATCGACGTTTTCTTTAACAACGCAGCCCAAACAACTCAAACATGCAGCGGAAAAACATTCTGGATAGTAGCACATACCCCTAGTAAAAAACTCACGAATAAAAATCCGTGGATCATATGGTCTTGGGGATTTTTTCTGTGGTGCTTCTGGTTGTTAAGAACACAACAAAAAAAGAATTAGATCTAAAGCTACTTTAGATAAAGAGAAACAATTCAAACAAGCTAGACTACTTTCTGGAAAGTAAAAGCAGATTCCAAAACAAAAGCACTGTAATCAAGAGGTGTTTTCTCCTATTCTGAGATCCCAATGTTTTTATAGATTTTTCTCAATAGAGATATATGAGTTACAGATCACGTCTCCAAATTTCACCTCAAAATCAAATACATAAAAAATCAACCAAAAAGAACAAGAGGTTCTGCTAAAAACTTCGACCAGAAAACTTGGGTCTCGGTATTCACCTCAGGGCTCCCAGATGGTGCGTCAAATGGACTTCAGGTTTTTATCATAGTTAGATATATAAGTCCCGCACCTTTTCCCCTAAGAATCATGCAAAAAGGATTTTTCTATATTGTTCTAAAAATCAAACAATAACTGCTGCGCAAAGGAAACTTTCTGGACAGCACTGCAACTAGAAGATAAACTTGATCTCTATCCTTTCCTAGATTGCAAGAAGATTATCAAATCATATTTGCAACCTCAAGGCATCATGGATCAGTAGCAAATAGAAGGAGATGAGGAAAATAAACTAGTTGCAAACAAGAACACAAAAGAAACAAGACCAAACACAAGAACTAGAGAAGAACTTGGATGAACATGGCTGATTTCTATTGCATCGGTTTGGGGGTAATACAAAGCCACACCAAGGTGGGCAAAGCACTTCAGAAGTGCACTCTAAACACACCCAAACCTCAGCCCACTCCCTCTCACAAAAACTGAATGGGAGGCACCCCCTCCCCTCCTTTTATAGCTCAAAGGTGGAGTAGCTCTCAAGCCAACTACTCCCCACCTTTGGATGACACATGGATGGCTGAGATTTGTTCACTCTTTACAGCATATAACTCTTGGAATATGCTCCACAAATCCTTGGAATATGCCACTCACATTCCCGATACATGCCCCACATGGGCCCACACACCGGACGCAGCCGGTCCTGACTTAGCCGCTAAGTTTTCATCGCAGTCGACCGCCTGCCGAGCCTGGGATCCTCACGCCGGCTAAGTCCATCATCTTCATCATCTTTGTGGTCCTCAAGTCCGAGTCCAACCGTCCCACGCAACCTCCTTGTCGTTCTGGACCCACGAACCGCCAGTTCGCGTCCCGACACGTCGCTGACCACGGTCCACCAAGACCTGTACCACAAAGATTAGCCAAAAACACCATACTTACCTTCCTCACCTGCAAGGTTAGTCCATAATCAATCACATCCAAGACATGCACAAGTTTTTCGAACAACCCATCGAAAAACCGTGCACAAACGGTGCAACCCGCGCCAAGACCCGAAAACCCTGGGAAAACCCGGCGAAGCCTCGATCACCTCAAAACCTTTGCGTTACGCTCAAAACACTTGTCAATATACTCATCATCAACATGGGGCCACCTCCACATGGTTTCACAAATCGAATCAATAGTTGCTGAAATGGAAGCCGAGGATGTAGAGCATGAGGAAGTCCCTGATGAAGATACGTCAGACGATGAGAGAAGTTTTTGTGATTGACCGGTGCCTGTAGAGTGGAATACTTACAACTTCCAAGATTTATCTGTACATGAAGACACGCACACACCATGGGATTACCATGAGAATGAGGTGACTCAGGGAGCCATGTACCCGACTAAGGAAGCTGTATTGGATGCCGTGAAGTATTGGTCATTATCTCTGAGGAGAGAGTTCAGGGTAGTGAAGTCGAGTAAAAGCGTCTACGATGTGATGTGTGTTGTTTCTGGTTGCCCGTGGCGTGTACATGCATTTAAAGGAAAGTGGGTGGATTACTGGGTGTGTTCAATTGTAAAGGAGCACGACTGTCAGTTAGAAAATGCACAACAAAGGCACAGAAATCTGACATCAACATTTGTTGCAGTTGTAATGTACTCACAAATTGTTCAGAACTTAAAATACGAGCCTCGGTCCATTATACGGGCCATTGAGAAACAATTTCAGTACACCATAAAGTATCCCACTGCCTGGAGAGCTAAACAGAAGGCTTTGGAAATACGGTTCGGGACATATAAAGCATCGTATGCAAATATGTCCCAACTTCTACAGATGATTAGTAGAAGAAATCCTGGAACGTACTATGACATGAAGGAGTATCCGGCTTCCGGCGTCGACACCGGCAAGTGGGTTCTGCAACGGGTATTCTTTGTATTGGGTCCGTGCATAAGAGCCTTCATATATTGTCCACCTGTGCTATGTGTAAATGGAACCTTCCTCACTGGCAAGGATAAGGGGCAAATATTGACAGCAATTGCCGTGGATGGCAACAATCAGATTTTACCGGTGGCATTTGCATTTGTGGAGGGAGAGAATACAGATAGCTGGTACTGGTTCCTAGAGCGTGTGAAACATGCTTTTGTCACAGGAAGACCAAATGTCTGTGTCATTCATGATAGACATGCAGGCTTACTGCGTGCGATTGATGAGATTACAAATGGCTCCGACAACCGAGGGGTGCCCAGTGGAGTGATATGAAAAGCAGGTGGTGCATGAGGCATATGGGAGCAAATTTTTTTAGTCACTTTAAGAATAAACACTGCATGAACCAATTCAAGAGGTTGTGCAAGCAGAATCAGCAAAGAAAATTCAACAAATTATGGAAAACACTCGATGAGATGACCGCAAAGCAGAGCTGTGAACTACAGACAAAGCAGGACAGGGCCACACGAGCTTCGGCTGTGAGATGCTTCTCAGATTTGATTAAGGATGATCTAAAAGAGAAGTGGGCTCTCCTTTATGATACTGAAGGGGCTAGATACGGAATAATGACGACAAATTTGGTAGAGGTGTACAATTGGGTCATGCGGGGGACGAGGGCATTGCCTCTGGTTGCAATTGTGGAGGGAATTTTTCAGGGTACATGCAAGTACTTCATGGATCGTTATCGTGTCGTGTCTGCTGCTATGGCTGAAAGTCGTCCGATATACTCCGCTGCTATTACAAAGTATATGGCCGAGAAGATAGGTAAGGCCGAAAGACATGTCGCGACGGCGATGGAGACAGATCATCTCAGGTACCACATAATCTGCAGGGATAGAGGGCGTCGTGGCGGTAAACGTGAGTGGGTTACACAGGAGTGCATACTGCGTGATCATACATGCACATGCTCATGCCGCAAGCCGAAGCTTCTTCACAAGCCATGCTCTCATGTACTTGCGGCACCTTCAATGACAAATCACCCTACTTTTCCATTTGTGTCTGAATATTTTAAGAAGGAAACAATCCGAAATACATGGCATGCAGAGATATATGGGTATGTAATTTTCGGTACATTCTTGATCCACCGGTCGAACAAATTATCACGCATCGGCTAGGGAATTGCTGAAGTGCGATCTTGGTTGTCACCGGCACCGTCGCATTCGGAACGACATGGATCAGTCGGAGGCTGGGAGCGTTGAGAAGAGATGCAGCAGGTGCAATGAGGACGGTCACACTTATGTGAACTGTGACAAGCCTAGTACATTTGGGTCCTACGATTTGGATGATGGGCCATCCGGGTCGGGGGCGGATGGACGACGACCGTTCGATTGAAAATGTATCTATGAAACCTTAATCGAACTACTTGACATGTGTAATTTAGATTTGTAATATTCGCGTCAATGTAATATGCTGACTTACTGGCGGCAATGTAATCTGTTGACTTATTTATGTTCATGTAATATGTTATGTTTGCATGATATGTACTGTTTGTTGATGACATGATCTTTTTGTACATACATATTTTTCTTTATGAATTATTACTGCTTGAATCGAAATAAATAACCCATACTTACATATCTCGCAGGGTCACGTGACGATGGCCGACGAGATGGGCCATCCGGAGCCGGCGCCACAGCAGCAGCAGCAGCAGAGGGCCCTGCTCGACCCCTCCCTTGACCGTAGTCATCGGGCCTACCTCAGTGCAGTAGAGGGCAGGCTGCTAGGTGTCTTTCGGACTAGGACACCTGCCGAGTTGCTCACTCTGGACGCACGTTGGGTTGACAGGTACATCGTATAAAGCGAACCTTCTTTGCTTTCGTTTTTTATAATTTAGCTTTACTTACCTACAGAATGCTTCATTTTCTGCAGGCTGCGCCTCTCTGGCCTCCTCCCGCTGTGTCGGATGCTCGAGGCTACGGCCTAGGCGTTCGTTGGAGACCCGCCTCCGGCAGATCGTCAGAGGCGTTTTGGTTTTGACAGGTCCCTCCTTGCAGCACTTGTCGATCGATGGAGGCCCGAGACACACACTTTTCACCTCCCGTGCGGGGAGATGGCGCCGACTCTCCAGGACGTCTCATTCCTTCTGGGGCTTCCGTGCGCTGGTGCACCGGTCGTGGCGGTGGACGTCTCACCCGCCTGGCGTGTCGACCTGCTTGGCCGGTTGGCCGGGGTAGTGTGTGCACCAGGCACAGGAGTATACCGGCCTTTCCCTGAGGCGGAGACACGTGGTCCACCGAAGACGTGGCTTCTGCAATTCACGGTAAGAACTAACGAGCAGACTTGTCCTTCTTAAATTACCTGCTAACATTGGTACTTGCAAACATTGACAGGCGGAGCACATCCACCCTCAGGCCGATGAGGCTACTGTGTCCCGACACCTTGAGGCCTACCTGCTTTGGCTGTTCGGCTAGGTGATGTTCACCAGTACGGACGGCCATTGCGTCGATAAGCACCTCCTTGGGTACGCCAGGGAGATCACCGACGCCGCCCCTACGAGGTCCCCCAGTACAGTTGGGCTTCAGCTGTCCTTACGGGGACGTACAGAGCTTTGTGCGACGCCGTCCTGAAGACGAATGTATAGCCGATCCTCGGTGGCTGCCCCCTTCTGCTTCAGTTGTGGTCGTATGAGCGGATCGCCATTGGGCGTCCACTCATGGATCACAGTCCTTACGAGGCGGCGTACTACCATGATACACCAGAGGATAGGCCCACAATGGGCTTCCTTTGGTTTCGCCGGAGGGTACGTAATGTTAAATCATGATTTGTGCATTATTTACATAACATACGACTAACTGCAGTTGTTTTCTCCTTTTGCAGCCTACGTGGGCCCACGTTCAGGCGCACAAGGACTACCCAGAGTACGTGAGGCAGTTGGACGAGGTACAGGAGGAGGATGTCGTTTGGACACCCTATAGTCAGGACCGAGTGCTTGCTGGCGCGCCTCACGGGTTGTCGTCGCTTTGCGAGCGGGACGAGTTGTACTGGCAGAGGTCCGTGCGTCCTCCCCGGCCTCCTAGGCAATCCAGGTCGGCACGTCAATCGCATAACCAGGCAGTGCTGAACCAATACTATCAGCCGAATCGATCATGTCAGGACCATGCATGTCTATGCGGATGCCACTACCCCGGCACACCCAACGCTGAAGTCCTACGTCGAAGAGCCATCATGCAAGAGACTTACCCGTGTACTACGACACGGAGTGGGAAGCGACTACTCGGTGTGCGGCCACTTGGTGTTCATGCCAATGCCACAACCCTTTCACCCATCCGTGGTGACCACCCATGCATGCCATCGCACCTTGTATGTCATGCCAGCTTTCCAAATAAAAAATGGTACCTACATATTTATCAAATCCCCTAAAGGCATGATGCCCGAATCCATATCCTACTTGCATATACGTGTATGTCAGAAATGGTTATAAACTTCTTTGACTCCGACGACAATGCTGTGATGGGAATAAATGCTACCAACTAATTCAGATCAATGTACATATTTTTGCAGGGTTGGCATTTGTTTTGGCAAAAAAATTTTTTTGCACCTATCGCCCCTGTTTAGGGCGATCGCCCCATATTGGGGCGATATATCTTCACTGCCAGCTCAGTGACGGCGAGCGACGGCCAGTGACGGCGAATGACGGGGGAGGGCTCATCACCTTATATTGGGGCGATCGCCCCATATAGGGGCGACGGGAATCCAAATCCGTAATTTTTCATTTCCGACGATTATTTCCAGCAAATCAAATTATAATAAATATTTTTTAAAAAATTTTGGAGCCGTTCGATATGGCACACCTATTATGACCTACATTTTCAAACGATGCTAGGACCCCATTTATTTAATTTTATTTTTATGATACATTACAGATTTTATTATGAAATCACATAATTTATGTTTTTTGAAAATTGGCAAAAAAATTGGAGAATCCCGCCCTATTTGCGAGCGGACTATAATTATCGCCCAACGGGAGGGCGATTTTTGCCTGACCCCGCCGCTGGGCCGGTGGGAACAAAGCCTGCCCGCTTGTCGGGCGGTTTATCAATCTTGCCGCCCCGTTGGACGGAATTTGGCTCGCCCCGCATGTGGGCCGATGCGAGCAAAACTCGCCCTCTCGTTGGGTGGATTTTTAAAATCTCGCCCGGCCGGAGGGCGGTCCAATCTTTTCGTCCAACGGCCTGGCGACGGGAGGCTATTTATTTATTTTTTAAAAATTGAATATCATTTATTTATTTCCAAAAAAAATAAATATAAAAAAATAAAATTCCACTTTACACAGCATTGGCCTAGTGTGCATCTGCTGATCCTTGAGCAGTGGTCGATATATAGGAGTGGGCATTTGGTTATTTTCGGTTCGGAATTTTCAGTATTTGAAAAGATTTCGGTTCGGAACTTTTAGTATTTGAAGAGTTTCCTATCCGAAAACTACGTACCGAAGTTGTGCTATAAAAAACAAATACCGAAACCGAACTACTCCTACTTCAGCGCAGAGTCAGCAGGCTGCATTACCTCCCACAGAGAAAATACAAGCAGGCAGACACCAAGATTACGTAGGAGTGAAAATGAATAGATGGCCATACCATACGACAACATAATATATTCATCGGTTCATAGGGCTAATAACAAATTGAGAATAACTAGAAAGATGGCCATGTTCATGCGGATATACGGGATACTGGCATACAGATACAACCAGCCATACTACCATTAGCACATGAAAAATTCACAAATCATGTACTACCCGCGCGATGGATAGTCGCTCCCCCGGATCGGGGTGCACGCACCAGAGCACTACTACAAAAATAGTCATCCGTGCCCCCCAATCACTGCCGGTTAGACCAAAACCGGCAGTGATAACTTATCACTGCCGGTTCGTAAGCCTCAGAGACTTGTGCGCTTGAGAACCGGCAGTGATAATACTTATCATTGTCGGTTCGTTGCTCAAAACCGACAGTGAAATATCACTGCCGGTTTGAGAAAAGAACCTGCAGTGATAAGTCATTATCAGTGCCAGTTCTTTAGGCCTCTCGCCTCCAATTTTCAACCGGTAGTGAAAGAACTTTTCACTGCCGGTTCCTGTCAAGAACCGGCACCGATAATGAGTTCCAGCCCCCAATTTTCAAACTGGCAGTAAAAAAACTTATCACTGCCGGTTTTTGACTAGAACCGGCTGTGATAACTCATTATCAGTGCCGGTTCTAGCAAAAAATCGGCACTGATAAGTAAAGGTTAAAAGGTATGCATGTCTTATATAAGTAAGAGCGTGAGAGTGGGTGGGATGGTTAGAAGGGTGAGGGTAGAGTGGAGAGGTTATAGGTTCGAGTTCTGGATAACGCAACATTTGTATTTCACGCGAAATGTGGCCTAATAACCTATAGTAGGTGGTAGATGATTAGTGTCTAGATTTCGGACATTAAAAAAAATATTTTTCTATTTTTTTATACGGTTTGGCAGGGACTATTACTGCTGATTTTTACTCAAGAACCGATCGGCACACGTTCCATCTGCCACTCTTCGAGCTCGTCGCCCCTCAGCCAGCCAGCCTTGGTTACCGGCTGGCGGCTGGGGTTCACTGGAGTGCGGAGGCGGAGGGAGACACCTTGGTGCTTGGTGGTGGCCGGCGGCGGCGGGGAGAGCGAGGCAGCGGCCGGGCAAGGAAGGACAAGGGGTGTCGGGGGCAGCCCAAGCAGCGCCGCTGGCGTACCCCTAGCAGCACTCGCAGTGAAGGCGGTGGTCTGAGCACCTGCAGCGCCATCCAATTCCTAATCGTCGGCGGCGGCGGCGGCATCCCAAGGAGCGTAGTGGCCCTAGACGCGAGCCGACCACATGCAGTGGTAAGGTTATTGCTTGTGATTCTATGTGATGCACCAGACAGCATGGTTTCTGTCACAATATACATTAATTTAGTCCGCTAGTAAGGTTATTGCTTGTGATTCTTCTGGGTTCATTCATTGGTTGTACCATTAACAACATGGTTTCTATTCGTGTCATTTGTTTCTGTGGTAAACATTATACCTGCCATGTAAAAATTAATAGTCGAGATGTGTGCATTATGGATGTTAATGATTGGACTTTTAACATATATGAACTGCGTTCCTGAGATGGCCCAGATGAACCGCATGAGCACTGCAAGCACTTCACTCGTTGGGATATTGAAATGCACGTATAAGCTAAACACACAGTATTATGCGACTTCACAATTTCTTTTCAGGGATTTCATGCTTTGTCATCCTAAAGGTTGGTGGGTTAATGATTTGCCACTGGATCCACACATCATAGACATACGAGGATCACATGTCATAGACACGGGAGTAACACATCATCAAATACACTATTTTTGAGTGGCAAATCATCAATTTTTCCTTTCTTTTCTGCCTTGGTGCATACATACATTTCGTGACTAGCATAGCAGTACACCGAGCCTGTTGATGATTGCACTGACATTACACCAAAAACCTTCATATGTGTCGGATTATCTGCGCCGGTTCATTATGAACCGACAAATAAAAGGTTATTTGTGCTGGTTGGTAAGGGGCAGGACGAGACGGACATATCTGTGCTGGTTCTAGCCAAGAATCAACACATATACTGCATAATCTGTGCCGGTTCGTGGCTAGAATCGGTGCAGATACTCAGATATATCTGCGCCGGTTCGTGGCTAGAACCGGCACAGATGTATTTGCGTCGGTTCGTGGCTAGAACCGGCACAAATAGTCAGATATATCTATGCCGGTTCATGGCTAGAACCGGCACAAATGTTTATTTTCAAAATTTTTAGATCTTTAGAATTTTATAACTTTTTCATACAAGTTAGGATGAAAACAAACTTTATATGTAAATTGTAAATTGTAGCTCTCGAGAAGCTCTACAACTTTGTAGGTGATATCTTTTTCAATGAAAGTAATATAGATGCTTAAATAATCATCACAAAGATAAAATATTTATAACTTATTCAAACGAAGTCGGATAGAAACTAAATTTACATGAAAAATGTAGACTTTGACGAGATACTCAACTTTGTAGTTGAAAACTTTTCTATTTGATGTCATTTACATGCGTAAAAAGCTGTTGAAAGATTCAGAAAACATATATCAAAAGGTTTGCATAACCTATTGTAAACAGAATATGGTGTGGGATGAGATGGTTAGGAGGGAAAGGTTGGATATAAGAGATCTTGAGTTTGAATTTTCGAAGATGCATAGTTTGTATTTCATGAAAAAAGATGATCTAAGTGAGTGTAGATGGTGGAGGGTAGTAGTGGTAAAGTGCTATAGGGTCCTAAAAATATTTTTGTTGTTTTTTAAATCAATTTTTATGCCTAAAAACATGTTTTCGAAAATTCTCATTTGTACCGGTTCTAAGTACTAGAACCAATATAGATGACTGGTTATCTGTGTCAGTTTGTGGCTATAACCGGCACAGATGACCTTTTTTGTGCCATTTTAAAACCGGCACAGATGAATAAGCTTTTTTTTTTTCTTTTTGCATAAATGACCAGTTTTGAACCGGCACAAATATGTGTTTCTGGTGTAGTGTGAACCTCTTTTAGTGTTCCTTTGCCTTCATCAGTTGATAATAACATTCAAAGCAGTTCAATTTTTTTTTCTTCTTGCTAATGTCAGGGAAGTGTATATTGGCATCTTGCATAAAAAAATGTTCAAGTAGTAGTATGTGGTTAATTACGGTTTCGGTTGGTCCATATGTCAAACAATGGAAATTAATTGCCATGTCCATAGCCTAGCCTGCGGCTTCCATGCTGTAGACAAACCTTCCAAGCATATTTAATTACCCAAAATATTGGTAACAGTTCTAAAATATTTACACTTAGTAAATGACTTTAAACCTGTGGTCCGAGTGCCTATCTCTTGAAAAGTGGACATTGTGTGTGCCTCCCTCCCTCCACTGGCTGCTGCATGCGGCACTCCCTCTTTTCTTCCGAGTCTCTCGTTGATCGGCAGCGCTCTTGCCTCCTACCTTCCCTCCAACTGGCAGTGGCCCTTTTTCCTCCCTTTATCAAGGTATAAGAATGATCGAAGACCCTCTTTTGTTTAAGTTTTGTTGCAGCTAAATTTCCTTAACTATTTGTCGATTGAGCTCCTACTTTGTGTTTGATCTAGATCATATTTTAATCTACGCTATTCATTTTGCATTGGAGAATATAATTATCGTCATGAGCATGAATCAGGGATTTGTTTTTCGGTCCGAGAAAACCGAAAATCGGTGAAAATTGGTATTCTCGATCGGGATGGACCAAGTTTTTATGGACTTGGTTAAATAAATTCGGCCTGTTTTGAATTTCTGAACAGCCCAAACAGCTCGGCGAACTGAGGCCTCTGCGTTTTATACTCTGTAGCTGCGTGATGCTCTAATCTTTGTTCCGTACTCACGTTTTGGCTGTGCGGCTGGCGGCTGCTACGGCAGTGCGGCGGCGCCGGCGTCTCCAGTCCTCCACTCTGCCACCCGCAGCCACCGCCAATGGATTGGTCTGTCCTCGTCCTCGAGATCGTCTCCGGCCGATGACCTGCTCGATTACGGTACGTATGTGTGATGGCAATGCATCATATTAATCCTCCATGGCTAAGTCTAATCATCAATCCGCCGGTCACCGCATGGCTCGACGTTAGTACGTACAATTGTGGGGGGCTGTACAGGGACTAGGGGCGGAGCGTTGAGCTGCTGCATACTGGACCCCACCGTGAAGTCGTTGGCGAAGCTGCTGCCTTGAGAGTTGAGACAACGGCAGTGTCTCCGGCATGGAGAAGCTAAAGCTACCAGATTGCTTGGATGGTGTCGCCGGCGCTGCGGTCAGAGGCAAGTGCAGTGGAGGCACCACTGCCAGGGGCATCGACGGCGAAGGATCCATGGAATTTTGTTTGAATTCAAATGTCAGATTTAAAATTTTGGCCAAAATCAGATCGAAAAAACTGATTTTGACTCAAATCAAATTCGATGCCCATGCAAGAAGTGTGTGAATAGCACATGGTATGAAACAACAATTGTCCATGAACACTTGATATGTGAAGGATTCTTGAAAGGATACACAACATGGATTTTTCATGGAGAGAAAGCATCATCCAATGCACAACATAGGGAAAATGTATTACAACCTGAACCCTTTTTTTCTTAAATGGAGCAAGAGCTAGGGGCAATAATCACTATAGGGGCTATTATTTCTGGCAATAGCAAGAAATCAAGGCATTAACGAGGTAATAAGGAAAATTGAGACTTGTTGCACCAAAAGATACCTAATTATGCCTACTTTTCTTGTTTCATAGAAAATACCAAATTTCTTAGTTTGATGCAATTCTTATATTGCTACATTGTTTAGATTGTACTGCTTTTCATGTATAATTGATGGGCTTTTGCCTCCATGGATAGCTTTGCCTTTTTTTGTCATTAAAACTAAAGTGTACATGATGTCAACTGTCACTATTGGCATGGGAATTAAGAACATCGCATCTTTAATCCACAGGTGGAAGGGGCAAAGGAAATAGCTGAAGAAGGAAGAAATTGCTGCAACGTTAGGATAGTCTCCACTAGTTTGTACCAAGTTGTGAAGTTCACTAACTTAAATAGTGGTTGATACTTTTGCTGTCAACATGAGACATGAATGCTTTTGTCTAAAGAATAGATAGTAGACTTTGAACTATCATTATATCACTACTAGAGAAATGACCTTTCATACCGGCACATCAGTACCGGTTATGCATGAACCGGGACTGACAGTTACATCAGTCCCGGTTCAACGGTCTACGGGTCCGGGGGAACATCAGTACGGGCTAAAGACACCAACCGGTACTAATTTTCTAACATCCATGCCGGTTGGTTACATCAACAGGTACTAAGCAGGCTAGCTGGCCCGGGGTCTGCTTAGTACCGCTTGGTGTAACCAACCGGTACTAAGCAGCCTTATTTGAACCTCCTCTTCCCTGCCTTCTTAGCTAGCCCCACACTCTTCTTCTTCCTCCCACCTCGGCTTCAGTTCATCCCTCCCTGATTTTCTTCAGTTCTTAAACTTTTGCAGTTTCTTGGTTTTTCTTCCATTCATTATAACTTGTTTTTATTGATTTCGCATTGGATTTTGCAGTTCTGCATTGGAATTTGCTTTGTGTATTTAATCACATTTGACTGCATTGGAATTTGCCGTATGTTTAATGGATCCGACTTTTTATCTTTCCCTCCCCTATATTTTTCCCCTCCATCCACATGGAGAACAGTACCGTACCATTTCGATCCTCTTCTTTCCTCTGCCACCACCACTAGCCGCACCGCATCCCCTCCGCCATGGTTCGCCGCCTCAAGACCTGCAGGGCGACTTTCAATCCCTATCCTCCGCCGCAACCTCCCACCGCCAGCGCAGGCCCGTCCACCTCCTCCACCGCCAGAGCAGGTCCGTCCACCTCCTCCGCCGCAACCGCCCGCGCCGCCCCACCCACCTCTTCCGCCGCAACCTCGCGCGCCGCCCCGCTCACCTCCGCCGCAGCCTCCAGCACCAAACTGGAGGAGGCATGGAGGGCCTTCGACCGTCGGCGCCCCATCTACTACCCGCCACCATATCAACCTCGCAGCTGGGAGAAACTGGCCTTGCTGCTGCCGCCGCTGTTGCCACCGCCAAGCTTCCAGGATCGGATGCACATGGAGGTGGGGATCCCACGCCACGTGCGCCGGCTCGTCCTCCCCCTGCGCCTCGTCCTCTGCCCGACGATGACGAAATCGACTGCGAGGCGCTGATGGCGGAGGATGATGACTAAAATATAGCTATTATATATATGTATATATGTTGTTTAATTATGTGATGTAGTGGATCAGTGTTAGTTATTATGTATGTATGTTGCTTAATTATGTGATGTAGTGGATCAGTGTTAGTTATTATATGATGAATTATTTTGTGATGGAATGGGATCAGTTTTTAATTATGTGATGTCCTTAATTATGAATTATTTGTATCGGTGTGTGATGGATGATGAAATGGTTATTTGTGAGTGATGGTGATCTGTGCAAATGTTCATCAAATGAGTTATGGTGAAATGGTGATCTGTGCAATGAATTAGTGATATGTGTAAATGTTCATCAAATGAGTTATGGTTCGGTGTTAGTCTTTTTCTTCAATTTGAAATGGTGATCTGTGCAATGAATTGGTGATATGTGCAAATGCCGATTTGTATTGAAATGGTGATTTGGGTGCCCCACCAGTATCGGTTCATAACATGGGCCGGTACAGCAACCCCTCCGGACAGAAATGGCCTTCCATAACATGGTCCGGGGGGAATATCAGGACCGGCTGAAGAAACCAACCGGTACTGATTCTCTAACATCAGTACCGGTTGGTTACACTAACCGGAACTCGGTCTGCTTAATACCAGTTGGTTACACCAACTGGTACTGATGTTAGAGCATCCGTACAGGCCGGTTTCTTAAACCGGTACTAAGCAGCCTTATTTGAACCTCCTCTTCTCCGTCTCCTCCCCACACTCTTCCAGATCAAGAACAGTGCAGCGCCGGCCAAGAGCTTCAAGAAAAGGGGAGGTGCTGCCAAAATTTTGGTCATTTTACTCCCAGCCAAGTTAACCAAAGTTAGTAACATCGTTTCTCACTACATTTGGTGTAACATGGAGCTTCTTCTTTGCTTGAAATGTGAAGAAATTTGATCTTTTCTCATGATCGATCAAGAACGGTGCAGCACCGGCGAAGAGCTTCAAGAAAGGGGGAAGTGCTGCCAAAATTTTGGTCATTTTACTCCCAGCCAAGTTAACCAAGGTTAGTAACATCGTTCCTCACTATATTTGGTGTAAAATGGAGCTTCTTCTTTGCTTGAAATGTGAAGAAAATTTGATCTTTTCTCATGATCGATCAAGAACGGTACAGCGCTGGCCAAGAGCTTCAAGGAAGGGGGAGGTGCCACCAAAATTTTAAAATTTTGGTCATTTTACTCCAAGCCAAGGTAACCAAGGTTAGTAACATCGTTCCTCGCTACATTTGGTGTAAAATGGAGCTTCTTCTTTGCTTGAAATGTGAAGGAAATTTGAGCTTTTGTCATGATCGATGAAAAATTATGAATGTATAGAGCTAGCTCGATCTTTTCATGTAGGTTGTAATAACTTGTTCTGTAAGTTTAGAATTTGCTTAGATTAGATGTAGCTCGCGTTGAATGTGTGGATCTAGCTCAAATTTAGGTTTTGGTTCCATCGATCGATGAAGAATTTTGAATCTAGACTTTGATCTACCAAGTCTTTCTTATTAGGTGTGGATCTAGCTCAAATTTAGGTTTTGGTTCCATCGATCGATGAAGAATTTTGAATCTAGACTTTTATCTACCAAGTCATTCATTTTAGGTGTGGATCTAGCTCAAATGTAGGTTTTGGTTTAAATGAAATTTATCTACCTAAAATTTTTAAATAAATTTAATATTGGTTTAAATTGAAATTTGCAAATGTTAAAAAATTCATTATTAGAAAATGAGCTAACAGTTGTCTTGATGTAACATAATGTAGATGGACCGGCGATGGATGTACATGGACCGACGCTCCCCAGAGTTTTTGTAGGGTTTGCAAGCTTTTCTTCATACGGCCGATGCATACACGAAGTCAGGCTACATATGTTGTCCATGCACTGACTGCAAGAATAAGGAGTGGCCAAAATCCAGCCACCTTCACTTCCATTTGCTCTCAAGAGGTTTCATGCCAAACTATACCTATTGGACCAAGCACGGTGAAGAAGAGACTATACGAGAAGATGGTGAAGAAGAAGAAGAAGAGGGGGACAACAATATCCCGGATGCTGGCCAACATGGTTCTTTCGAAGATATATTGGGGGAGTTTGGCGATGATGACCTAGACCAGATACTGCTTGATGGAGAGAGAGAATACACCGATGAAAGACATTACGAAAAGTTTCAGCGCCTGTGGGAGGACCACAGAACACTATTGTACCCAAACTGCTGACAGGGCCACAAAAAATTGTGTGCCACGCTAGAACTCATGCAATGAAAGGCGACCAATGGATTGTCTGATAAGGGATTCGATGAGTTGTTATGCCTCATAAAGAAGTTGCTTCCAAAGGTAACACGCTGCCTGAAACTACGTACGACGTCAAACAAGCTGTCTGCCCTTTGGGGTTGGAGGTACAAAAGATACATGCATGCCGGAACGATTGTATCTTTTATCGCAATGAGTACGAGGATTTGGAAGCTTGTCCGGTGTGCAAAACTTTGAGGTATAAGACTAGGCGTGATGACCTAGACGAGGAAGAGGGGCAGCGTAAGAAGAAGAGACCCCCTGTTAAGGTGGTCTGGTATTTCCCTATAATCCCCCGGTTGAAGCGTTTATTTGCGAGCAAAGCGCATGTCCAGATGATGCGCTGGCACAAAGAAGATCGTAAGGACGACGGAAGGCTAAGACACCCAGCTGACGGCTCCCAGTGAAGGAAAGTCGATAGAAAATACCCGGACTTTGTAGAGGATGCGAGAAACATAAGGTTTGGGTTGAGTACGGATGAGATGAACCTGTTCGGCGAGATGAGCAGCAGTCACAGCACTTGGCCCGTGACTCTATGTATCTACAACCTTCCTCCTTAGCTATGTATGAAGCGGAAGTACATTATGATGCCGTTACTTATTTAAGGGCCGAAGCAACCTGGAAACGACATCGACGTGTACCTCAAACCGTTGGTGGAAGATCTGCTAACGCTGTGGACCGATGGTGTACGTGTATGGCATGAGTACAAAAGAGAGCACTTCACCCTACGTGCATTGCTATTCGTAACCATCAACGACTGGCCTGCACTTGGTAACCTGTCAGGCCTATCTATCAAAGGATATAATTATAAAGTCTGCATCTAGTGCTTAGAGGATACGGACAGCAAGTATCTGAAAAACTCCCGAAAGGTCGTGTACATGGGCCACCGTAGGTTCCTCCATATGAAGCACCCGTTACGACGGAAGGGTGAGAATTTCGATGGGACAGAAGAGAAACGTAAGAAGCCCCTGCATCGTAGTGGGACACTTGTATTTTCTCTGGTAAATGATCTAAAAGTAGTATTTGGAAAGGGTCCTGGTAGCAAATCTGTTCGGACTGAACAAGGTCATACGAAGCCCATTTGGAAGAAGTCAATATTTTGGGATTTACCTTACTGGAAAGACTTAGAGGTCTGCCACTCACTAGACTTCATGCATATCACGAAGAATGTCTGCGTGAACCTGCTAGGCTTCCTAGATATGTACGGGAAATCAAAAGATATACTTCAAGCACGAAACGACCTGCATCTACTGGGACTCAGGCACGACCTACATCCGAAAAAGAGAGCGAAATGACAACATTACCTCCACCCTGCGAGCTATACTCTGAGTAAGGAAGAGAAAAAAACATGATTAAGTTCTTGAACAGTGTGAAGGTCCCTTCTGGATACTCCCCGAATATAAGGAGACTCATCAACACGAAAGAGAATAAAATAGTATACCTGAAATCCCATGATTGTCACATGTTGATGACACAGTTGCTCCTAGTGGCGGTGAGAGGTATTTTGCCGGACTGGGTATGAGGGACAGTCGTAAAGCTGTGCTTGTTCTTCAACGCGGTGTCGCAGAAGGTCATCGAACCACGGAACTTATCTAAGCTGCAGGATGACGTGGTCGATAGTCTGGTCAGCCTTGATATGATCTTCCCTCCGTCCTTTTTAGATATTATGGCCCATCTCATGGTCCACATTGTCAAAGAGATAGAAATTCTCGGACCCGTGTTCCTGCATAGTATGTTCCCTTTCGAGAGGTACATGGGTGTCTTAAATAAATATGTTCGTAACCGGTCTCGTCCAGAAGGCTGCATTGCACAGGGTGTTGGCACAGAGGAGGTGATTGAGTTCTGTGTCGACTACATTGATGAGCTAAATCCGATTGGCGTCCCTGTTTCACGCCATGAGGGGAGGCTACGAGGAAAAGGGACTCTAAGGAGAAGAGAATTTTTTAGCGACGATTTACTTTCATTTAACCAAGCACATTTCACAGTCTTGAAACAAGTAAATGTAGTGGCTCAGTTTATCCATGATCATAAGATGATTCTACGCGACCAATACCCAGAGAAGTCAGAAAAGTGGATCGCGCTAGAGCAAATGGATCGTTTCGGTGGTTGGTTACAAAAGCAACTGATGGGCTCCGGACAGACAATGAACAGTTGAAACTCTTGGCTCGGGGGCCATCCATGACAATCATATCATTCCATGGGCATGAGATAAATGGGTACACATTTTACACGACTGTCCAAGATAGCAAGAGCACCAACCAAAACAGCGGCGTCCGTATAGATGCCTTGGACAAAAATGGAAAGATAGACACCTACTATGGTTATAGAGGATATCTAGGAGCTCGAGTATGGACCTTTAAAAATCCCTCTGTTTCGGTGCCAATGGGTCAAATTGACAGCCATTGAGATCGACGAAGTACGGTATAACAACCGTGGACCTCAAGCAAGTGGCCTATAGGGACAAACCGTTCGTGCTCGCAAATGATGTGACACAGGTATTTTATGTGATGGACATAAACAGCAAACCGAAAAGGCAGAAGGACAAGCCTACTAAAAGCAAGAAGCGGAAGGACAAGCCTACCGAAGATAACAAGCAGAAGCAGAAGACTAGCGGTAGTGATCAGGCAAGGCGCTACGTGGTTCTTCCAGGTAAAAGAAGGATCGTCGGAGTTGAGGGCGTCACAGATGAAGAAGAGTACAATTAGTTTGACGAGCTATATAGAATCATCACACCATTATAAAAATAGCATATAAATATAAAGGTTTGTAAAGTAGTTAAATTGCCAAATAGATGTGAAATGTTTGTATCATTCGACTATAATATTCATTAGGATACAAATAAAATATAGATTTTTCTATCTAATTAACAAATTATATTATGTTTGTATTCATATTCACATTCATATTTAGATTGCGCACAACATCTTTTGAACCGAGCATAATTTCCTATTGGGTGTTGCTACATCCATTCACAAAGTGTTAAAAATTGCAGAGAGGTTAACAAAAGAGAGAGGATACAAAGATACAAGAGCACATGAATGCATGATAAGCATTACAGGCTTACAGCTTAGCTAGCAATAGTGTATCTTGCATCTTATTTGTATGTACTAGTTTTTTAGATAATGGAAGACATTCCGGCCTCTGTATCTTATTTATATGAATTTTGAGATGTATATGTATATGCCAATTTTATAGCAAATTTGAATTCTGAGATGTATATGTCAATTGTGAAATGTATAAGTATATGTGAAATGTAATGTATATACCATCGTCGTCGCCGTCGGCCGTCCTCATCTACCTCCTCTTCCCCACCGCCCTCCTCGTCGTTGCCGCCCGTTTATGTATAAGTATATGTGAAATGTATAAGTATATGTGAAATATGCAAGTATACTTTTATTGATCTTTTTTCGTTAATTTTCAATGCCTTCTTATAGACTACGAAACTATGATGGCAGAGAAGGATTTGATGGAGACGAGTTCATGAGAAGTTTGATTTCGGGAGAAGATGGTTATGAGCTTGATGATTCCGTTAAGGCCGCAAGGCCCGTCGAGACCGATGAGGCCCCCGAGGGCGCTGAGACGACCATGGTAATTAGATCGAATGTGTATATGCCGGTTCCACCATCATGTTAAGCCAACATTCTAACCCATTCATTATTGTACCATATTTTCAGATCAGTCAATCGAGTAGCCAATCACGTCAGCGAGGTTCAAACAAGAAGTCGAAGGCAAGACATGTTATCACCGAAGTCGGCGATAACGGCCAACCTCTTGCACCCCTAGGGGCGCTTGGGCCGTTCAATTCGGCATGCGGCGTCCACGTCAGGGACCATGTACCAATTAGCATCGCGAGATGGGATAATGTCCCTGAAGATACGAAGAACATGATCTGGACCGACCTGAAGGAGACATTCACCTTCCCCCAAGGGACCGAAGAGAAGGTGAAGAGTTACACGTTGAAGAAGATGGCCATCGCATTCCAAACATATAAAAAGAAGTTGAACACGGAGTACATCAAGAAGAACCGAATGCCCGACTTCAACAAGTACCCAAAGTTGTAGGATCACTGGCATGCGTTCGTGAACTACAAGAATTCAAATGAAGGTCAAAGTATGACTGAAAGGAACAGCCAAAATACTCAGAAGAAGCAATACCACCACCACCTTGGCCCTGGTGGTTACCGCCAGGCGATGCACAAATGGGAGAGAGGGAACAGAAACTGCTGACGAAGGGTGTCGCACCCGCGACAATGGAATGGCCAGACAGAGCGAAGAGCTGGTTCTATGCTCACGGCGGTGGCCTTGACGATGATGGAAACACGGTGTTTCGGAATGTGCTGACAGATATGGCCAGAAGACTTGTAAAGTCGATCGAGGAATCTTCCCAGGGCACCTTCGTGCCAAACAGAGAGAACGACGAGCTTACAAAGGCCCTACAAAACCCGGAGCACCTTAGACGTACATGAGGCGTTGGCGTCGTTCCGTGGATGATTGGGTTCGCTAAGGACGCCAATACCTATAGGAGTCGGGTGAGAAGCAAGTCCCGACAGGCACAACAGCTCCTAATGCTTGAAGAACGCCTGAATCAAACACAACAGAGCATGAAAGAAGAGGTCCAAAGACAGGTGCAGTTAGCCTTGAGCCAACGATTAGATGCGGGCCAGGAACCTCCTACTAATCCGAACCTCATTAGTCCCTCAAGGCGGCGAAGCAGCTGCGCTTCCGGTGGGTTGCCCGAAGCAGACTTGGGCCACTGGCCCGTGGACGACATCACGCAGCGGACACCTTGTGAGCTGCACGTCCAAATGAGGAACATCTCTTTCAAGGCGGCTCACGGCATGGCTCACCCGGTGGAGCCGGGGCAGGTCATCCATGGCTAACAGATACTGCCGGGCTACTCCAAGGTCTCGGTGGAGCAGGTATGCCCAGGGTGCGAGGACCTGGACCTCGATATTCCCGGAGGTGATA
The DNA here is from genome assembly GCA_036346145.1 of Olyra latifolia. Lineage (NCBI taxonomy): Eukaryota > Viridiplantae > Streptophyta > Magnoliopsida > Poales > Poaceae > Olyra > Olyra latifolia. The sequence continues at coordinate 52,291,190 of CM070529.1, read as the reverse complement.
GGACTACGAAGTTAGGAGAGGCAGTTCACAATTTCATCCTATGGCATAAGAAGTACATCATTTTTCGAGATCACATCGACGTGTCATCTCCAACACCTTCACTACCTCCGGCACACATAAGCGGTCCGTCATCACCTCCATCGTCACCAAAGGAGATGCCTCCCAGAAGAAGCCCGTCTCCTGCACCGAGCCACGCACGCGAAACTCCAACTCCAACATTGTCGCCCAAGACAAGCAAGCCAGCTCGCCTAGCAGCTCGCAAGAGGACGAGGTCCACCCAACCCAAGAAGCTGGCTACACTTCCAAAGCGGGCGTACGATATGACGGAGGAGGAGACCGAGAAGGTAGTCAGAGCCGAGGTCACTAAATTTTTTGAACCCATGTCACCATTAGCCTGGTACGGAAGAATTTCTAAAAGGCTTGAGGACAGTGAAAAATTTAAAGGACAAAAAGGAAAAACCTCGTGTATCTGACTACAAGCGCACATTGGTCAAGGAAAGGTCCAAGAAGAAGACGTCAAAGGAGACGACGTCATCAGCTGATCAAAAGACCAAGGAGAGGCAAAAATTCATTGAAGAAACTGGTTTACACCCAGATCAAATATTAGGCGATATGCAGATTGAAGCTGCAAAAGTTAGATGGCCATTTACACCGGGTGCTTCCTTGGTCAGGCGTGAGGAGCTTGGCCAGCTACCAAGTAGGATGCGCTAATTCCATGAATGGTACTTGGATGCGTTCAAGCATGGCCTAGCGACATTTGCCGTCAAGTAGAAAAAAGAATATTTTTTTCACGGCGACAGTGAATTTTATGTCGAATGGCCAGTAATGTACGAGCTATACCAGTCAGACGCTATCGACGTGTCCATGTTGAGTTGCTGGACTCTGTAAGTGTCTTATTTAATTGCAAAAATCCACCGTACGGGCCCTTGCACTATACTAACTTGCAAGCCTAACTAATTTCTTCTTATGTAGAATGGAGATACAAAGATGCAAAAGGAAGAGCATTTTCAACACAGGCTTCCTTGACCCTTTAGTTATCAATGAGACGACTGTTCAACTATCCCTGCCGATATAGAGACCAACATATACAAGGGGCTAATAGGTCAAAAATATCAGTCAAAAGATACTTTTACCCTACAACTTTGAGTAAGTGTTTTCGTACCGCCTCGTTCTAACCTTTTTTCATAACACGATGTTAGAACTAATTAGTTACCTACGTTGCCATATATATGTACAGCTTTCATTGGATTCTTCTCATTATCGAGCTAGATCATAGCATGATCACAGTTATGGACTCGCTGGGGAGACCAGTTGAAAGGTACCAAAACTGGATCGACATGCTCAACCGGTATTCTTGTTCTTTCCATTATTGTGCTAGTTCTACTCCATTTTAAATAAATTCTAATTATGTTCAATTCGCAATCACGTGTGTAGTGCATTCGCACAGTTCCGTACTGAAATCGTGGGCGAATTCAACGAGGAATTCGATATTACACTTGCCTCTCGAGTATGTATGCCATCATGGTAGCTTTTGAGTTAGTTAACTTCATTTCCATGCATCCATTTCACACTTTTAGCTTTTTTCACTACAGATCTGGCGTCAGCCGTCAGGCACCAATATATGCGGCTACTATGTGTGCCATACTATGCACATCCTGACCGGAGGTGCTAGCGACTAGCATGGTTCGTCCGATTTCTCGCCGGTGAAAGTGAAAGCGATACAAGAACAACTCGTCGGCTGGATTTTCGATAAGGTCGTAAATCCAAGAGGCCAGTTTCACGATCCAGCGGCAAATAGGTGGGGCCCTTCGATAAAGACCGGTGAACTGTCGGGGTCGACATCTACGGCTACCAAAAGCGATGCACATAAAAGATCACGATGAACGTTATGTAATTAAAGTTGTAATGAATATTATGTGAACTGTATATGTGTACTATATATAGGCATGATTGATTCATTGTGATACCTAATAGTTGTAATTAAAGTTGTTAATAAAAGTTCTGTGATTTAATTATCAGTTAATTATGCATGATTGATTATATGTGCTTTAATTAATTGTGACTTAGCACACAGATATATATATATATAATAATAATAATAATAATAGACTTAACACACACAGACACATATATAATATATATTACCTCACATGCATATATATATTATTTATAGCTCAGTGGTCGCCAAGACTGTTGGAGGAACCAACCGGATCGATCGGCAGCTTTATCGATACCGATTGGTGCCTCGAACCGATCATCGATGGGGCTTCGGCGACGCACGGGCTAAAGCCACGTGTGGCCTCCAACCGGTATCGATACTATATCAGCACCGGGTGAGGAACCGGATCGATGCCATTGGGTATTAGTCCGGATGGTCTCAGACCGGTTCAAAAACCGATCTTGATGGCCGTTAATAGAACCGCATCGATGGCTAGATCTGTAGTAGTGTATTTTAGTGAAATGTGCATGGTGATGTGCCTGTGACATCAAAACTCATGTATGTTATTGCTTCGATCAGGACTTATGGAAGAATGTATGGTTTGTTTTCCGAATTGTCCTATTCTTAACATTTTGTTTATCAAATTATATAGTTTCCATCATTGTTACTTGGCTCAACAATGCAAAAAAAAAATGACTGTCGATAAATGATATATTCTAGCATATGCATAATCAATTATTATTGCAAGCGGTACATATGCATTCAGGTTTGAATTTTTGGATTATGAGGTATGCCTAGCTAATTACATGCAGTATTACAGCTTTCAATTATCATTTCAAGTAGTGGCAGCGCTTTGAAAGTTTTAAACATTGCAAGCGGTTGTAACACTAGGAATTGATTATTCCAAACGGTAGTACTGGATGGAAAGTAAATACCGCTTCAGATACTTTTGCAAGAAGCGGAATGGAAAGCAATAGCTATTCAGAGTCCAAGCGGCTTGGCCGCTTTTAAACCCCACTATTGCAAGCGGTCCTATAGCCTCTGAGGCCATGTTTTCCTATAGTGCGGGGCGTGGCCTTGCCACCGTGCGGGGCAGCTACTAGCCGGGTGGGGGTGGCAGCTAGGGTTCACTGGATCTAGAGGGCGGAGGCGGACGGAGACCTCGAGCGCAGCTCGTTGCCTCGTTCTAGGGTTAGGAATTAGCGAGTGGGTGGGTGGTCTTTTCTTGAGGGATTGGGGGTGGGCTGCTGATGGGCCTAGGCCATGTCAAATGCGGGGTGGAGAGGCAGGAGGGAGTTGAGGGCTTAAGGCCTAGAGGGACCGTAAGGGACCAAGGGTGGACCGTCTCTATTGAATATCGGTACAGTCGGTATTTCGGTTTTCAAAGGAATGATACTAAAACCAAACCGAAATACCAAAGGTTCTGAGAATCGCCACCAAACTGAATACTGAATACTGAAAATTTCGGTATTTCGGTTTCGGGATTTTTTTGCCCACCCCTATTGATAGCCCATATACACTGGTGTAGACGTGTAGTGGTGTACACGTGTAATTCACCAATTGATTAGAATTTGTATATATGCTAAGGGACGCGGGGGCCGTCCGACGCCCATCGGACGAGCTCCCGTCCGATGGCCGACGCTGGCCGTTGGATCTTCATCCAACGGCCAGCGATAGATCTAGATGAAAACTTTGTTATTTTTATTTTAGCTATGAAAAAAATCTATAAAAATCTGTAAAAATCGTAAATATTAACTAATCTGTGTCAAGTTTAACATATATTTTTAGTATATATTTATATTAAAGTTTTTAGATCTAGTTATGCTTTAGTACATTTATGAAAATGAATATTGATCATAAAAATATGAAAATAATATATATTGAACCTGACATGGATTAGTTAATATTTACAATTTTTACAGATTTTTTTAAAAAATTTCATAGCTAAAACAAAAATAACAAAGTTTTCATCTAAATCTATCGCTGGCCGTTGGATGGAGATCCAACGGCCAGCGTCGGCCATCGGACGGGAGCTCATCTGACGCCCGTCGGACGGCTCCTGCCTCCTATGCTAAGCATGGATGGTGGGCACTCATGCATGAGAGTGTAGTCTAAAAATCAATTTCTTCCTTCGACATAGTATGCGACGTGCCTGTTTGGAATACATGAATTTTCCTAATTTCTACTAGAATTAAATCATTTCTTCCTCTGACACAATACACAACGTGCCTGTTTGGAATACAGAAAATTTCACGATTTCTACTAAAATTAAATCATTTCTTCCTCTAGCACAATACACGCATGCCCGTTTGGAATACATGAATTTTCGTGATTCCCACTAGAATTAATTTAACCATTTCTTGCTCTGGCACAATACATGCGTGCCCGTTTGGAATATGGGAATTTTTTTCTGTTTCCTAGTGGAGTTAAATTGTTTTGTGTGAATTTCCTACCGATTCCTATGTTTCAAATGGGGCATATATATGCATGTTAGTGTAAACTACTTAATCATTCGGTGGTACATCATCAGGGGAAAAACGGTGCATCACTTGAAGAATCTATGAGAAGATGGAAAGGATGAGGCATTGAGACAAAATGTAAATTTTATTCAACCGTTCCACTAAAAAAGTAGAACACAACAAGTCCGATGAGCTCAAACGGAACGAAAGAATGAAGCAACAACATGCTTCTAAAGAAGCAAATGTTACAAATTAATTATCAAACAAGATGCTGCATGCAACAGGGAGGGCGTCACTAAACCCAAAAATGGTGTGAACGTTTAGTCGACTGAAAGTGTAGCAGATTCTCGTCGGTCGCGCTCCGCCGGCCAAATCATCGTCTTAAGTTGACGACCCTGCACTTGTGCCTGATCTCGCCATTGGCGGCGGTCTTCACCTCGATGTTGCCCATCTTCACCATCGCCCTGGCGAACTTCCTCTCCCACCTCCCGGGGATGAACGCGTTCTCCACAACCTTCGTCGCCGTCGCCCGCGACGTCAGCAGCGCCGCGTCGGAGATGAACAGCACGTTGTGGTTGAGCAAGTTCTTGTAGTACTGGTTGTCCATCCTGTTGGGCGTCACGATGTCCTGCGGCACCGTGGGGTCGTTATTGATGTTGGGGTTCGCCGGGCACTGCCGCCTGAGGAGGGTGGCCAGGCCGGGGTTTATGTCGGACGGCGGGGAGAGGCGGTTGGTGAAGGACGAGCAGTGGGACCGGCCGATGGTGTGCGCGCCGGAGAGGACGACGAGGTCGTCGAAGGTGAGCCCCTTCACCTTGAAGCTGCCGACGAGCTGCGAGATGTTGAAGAAGGGCGGGGGAAGGAACTGGAGGGTCTCGTTGGCGAGGGACACGTTGCCGTCGAACCGGCCGGACGGGATCTTGTAGTTGATCCTGTAGTAGCTGAGGAAGAAGGCGGAGTCGCGGGCGGCGAAGGCGATGATGTCGGCGCAGGAGACCACATCGGGGCAGACCTTCTCGACGGCAGCCTTGGCGGCGTCGATCACCTCGAAGCCGCGCAGGCTGGGGAAGTTCGGCGGGCCGAGCTTCTCCGGCTGCGGGTTCTCCGGCGTCGGGTCTAGCAGGACGGAGCCGTCACAGCCCTGCAGGTATACGTCCAACCCAGTCAACTCCGATGCATTCATGTAATGCAGATTGCAGATCATGAGTTCATTTCGATGCATGACGAGCTACCTGGACGAAGCAGTCGTGGAACGCCATGCGGATAATGCCGGCGCCGATGCCGGGGTTCTGACCGATGGCGGCGCCGACGACGTCCCTGACGATGGACTCCGCCTTGGGGCAGCTGCGCCGGTAGTACCCGACCTTGAGCCCCTGGCACGTCGCGGCCAGGAGCAGCACGCACGACATCCAAATCGCAACCCTAGCCATGGCTGATCTCTAGCAAGACGATCGATGAGCTCGACTACACTGGAAGCAGTGCAACTGTGGAAGCTAGCTAGCTGCAGGCAGTGAGTTGGTGACGATCCTTTGCAAGTCTATTTATACGCCTTGGAGTCAGAGGATTCGGGAGAATGCATATGGCAGCTTGTCTGTCTCTCTGCATTTGTTAATCAGGGCATCAGGCCATGCATGTTCTCTTCACCGACGCCACAGATGCAGGGAATTAACAACATGCGATCACAACTCAGCATGCATCTGAGGTGAGCTCTGAACTCTTGACTTTGTGATTAATTTGCTAGAGGAATGAAAAATAACCGGGCCAGTCATGTGGATTGTGGACATCTGAGATCTCTCTGGCTGCTGTAGTCTGCTACGAGATAGATAGTGGTTTCTTGATCAAGCTAAGAGCCTCAGACAGGTGTGGTTAATTTGCAGGCACAGCGTGTGGATGGATAAGTTTAATTTAGATCTTGCAAGTGGAAGCTAGTTTAACATCGATCGTCAATGGAGGTTGAGCACATCCCGAACAATAATTCCGGTATATTCAATTAGGCGTCACTGCCGCGAGCGGGAATTAATGCTTTATCCTTCTGTTATTCTGATCTTCTGACTGACGAACTGATGAGGTCGGTTAGTTCTCCACCCGGTGTAAATGTTCATTTACTGTTTAGCAATATATATAACACAGCGGATTAATTTGCTCCCTAGCACTGACCGTGGCGGTTCACCTCGCGTGCCTTCTTCTTCAACCCAGGCCGCATCCACCGTGCCACCATCGCCGTTGTCTTTCTCCTCCGCTGTCGTTAGGGTTTAGGTTCACTTGATTGGCCCGTGGGATTTAGAGGAAAGCTAGGCCGGCGGCGGTGATGGTGTAGCGACTAGCGAGACGGCGCTATTAAAGTTTGGGAATGAATGTACATTTAGACTGTACATATTTGATCCAATGGTCCAGTAATATCTTCTCCTATGGATAGGTTTGAAGTGAGTGAAATATGAAAAAAAAAATTGTCGAAATTCAGCGAAATTTATGTTTACTGCCACTAGAAATGCAAGTCCTTGGGTACCTAGGTACCTAGGCAAATTTGGAACCATTTGATCTTGACCCGAGATCCCGGAGCTCCCATCCATGTATTTTTTTTGCAAAAAACTTTGCTATTTACAAATTCTTCCATATGGGTCCTTCAATTCTTTTTCTTCACCCTCTCCCTCTCTTTCTCTACCATATGAGCTGCCGGGCACCAACAGCCCCAAGCGCTGAGCCACTCCGTGCTCGATCAGGCACCACCCTACCATGCTCCCCTGCAACGCAACGTCATGGTGGCCAGGCACCTATGTGGAGGGAGGAGAGAGGACAGAGGAGGTGGGAGGAAGGATCTTGTTGGAGAATTTCCTAAAATTCGAGGATGTTTTGGTAAAAGAGAAGAAAAAGTACAACACGTACACGGATTTCGGGTACACATCAAACGGCAAAGAAGATGCCTGTATACCAGGTATATAGACTAGTAAAATCGTTCTCTTACTCCCACACTCCACCTGTAAAATAACGAGCGAGCCATTATTTTTTTGTGAATTTGAAATGTGTTTGCATAGTGGCCCAACAGTGAATGGATAGTATAATTTAATTGAACGGCTAGATCCACAATATACGGCCTCTCAATAATGTACCATAAAAGAGCTCTAGTTTTACTCTATTTTAGATGCTCTGTTTCAGCAAAAAAATTAGGTGAAATTTTGCCAATAAATCTAAAAACTTTCTGGCATTTTTTGGTTAACTTCGATTGATTTTGTTTCTTCGAAAAAGCCGAACTTTCCTATTATATATTGCTGTTTATTTCATAGTTTCACCCTCAAATACTCCTGAAATTAATTAGCTGGACATAGGATCCAATGTCGGTGTACGTTAAATCTCTAATGCCATCGAGCAGAAAAGTCTCCCAAAAGAACTGCATAGCAGCCTCCTTCTGATTAAGTTGGAGAGTGCACATGTGATCATGGCTCCTCTACGCCCCCATTGGCGCAAAACCTGACTAGCTAGCTCCTCGATTGGGCTGTTCCTGAAAACGAAAAAGAAAAGGAAGCTCAGTGATGCATGGAACGTGCACCAACTTGAAAAAAAATGGCTGCATTGAGCTAGATCTGGATGCCCTACGAGATAGCACAATATTGACCGTGAAGTTGCACTGTGTACCAACCGGTAGTTCGCTACATTACATACGTGATCCTTGCATATATTGCCATTATTTTTACCGGATATTCGCATCATTCATGCATACTACTGGAGGGAAGCTTCCGTCTTCCAGGGGGCAGCTCGCGCCCATGCATGCTACTGCCACCACCTTCAGCTGAGTCGGATCAACTACTACGATCAATTCGTTCTGTTTTTTTTTCGAGACTCAATTCGTTCTCAATTTGGAGCATGCTCTTTGATACAGCGGCTGCATTATTGGTGCTACTTAAGAATCTGCAGGTTGCAGTCATGCATATTTGTTTATAACAGACGACAACTTATCCACAAAATGGAGCGAGAAGTACATTAATTAATTGGTGTGTGCGCGCTTGGCGTATGGTATATATATGTGCACAAATGCGTACCCACTTTTCTTTTCTTTTTTTTTTGAGAAGGACATATGTGTGTATACATTGTAATACAAAAAAAAAAGATGAATTATATGTGGCCACAAGCTAGTTTGAAGCCCAATTATCCAGTGCAATTAATTGGAAGCCTATTCGTTCGGGTACATTTGGTTTTGCAGCCTAAAGTTGCAAGATCTGGCTTGTTTGGTTAATGTACTAGGCTTGCCAACAAATACCACATTTTGCCACATCTTACTTTTTTAAGAAATAAAGAAGTTTCTAGAAACTAGATAATAGGAAAAGAAGAATGTAAAAGTTAGATATTTAATTAGGAAGAGGATTATAGAGGATAATTCTAGAGTTATATTTGTTAATTTAGAGGGCTAACATGATGACACATGTTATTATTCATACAATGGTTTTGTACATGTACAAATAGTGGTGCTCTCCCTCCTTTATGTTTGTGCTCTAGTAGGAGACTAAAAGTGTTGAGTATGGTGAGAGGGAGGAGAGAGTAGATAAGTTAGCACAAAGAAGTGTATTATCTCTTGTGTAATAGTGTCTAAACTTCAATAAAGTACCACTATGGTAGTAGAGAGTCTCCCAATAATGTAGGTCCTCATGTGATTGTGGATAGAAGGGCTACCATGGATCTTTTTCAAAAGAAAAATCGATTTCATTGAAATAATACACTACTACAAAAATGGTCATCCGTGCCCCCCAATCACTGCCGGTTAGACCAAAACCGGCAGTGATAACTTATCACTGTCGGTTCGTAAGCCTCAGCGGGTTGTGCGCTTGAGAACCGGTAATGATAAGACTTATCATTGTCGGTTCGTTGCTCAAACCGACAGTGAAATATCATTGTCGGTTTGAGAAAAGAACCGGCAGTGATAAGTCTTATCACTGCCGGTTCTTTAGGCCTCTCGCCTCCAATTTTCAACCGGTAGTGAAAGAACTTATCACTGCCGGTTCTTGTCAAGAACCGGCACTGATAATGAGTTCTCGCCCCCAATTTTTAAACTGGCAGTGAAAAACTTATCACTGCCGATTCTTGTCAAGAACCGGCATTGATAATGAGTTCCCGCCCCTAATTTTCAGACTGGCAGTGAAAAAACTTATCACTGCCTGTTTTTTGCTAGAACCGACAGTGATAACTCATTATCAGTGCCGGTTCTTGTTAAAAACCGGCACTGATAAGTAAAGGTTAAAAGGTATGTATATCCTCTATAAGTAAGAACGTGAGATTGGGTGGGATGGTTAGAAGGGTGAGGGTAGAGTGGAGAGGTTGCGGGTTCGAGTCCTGGGTAATGCAACATTTGTATTTCGCACGAAATGTGTCCTAATAACCTATAGTAGGTGGTAGATGATTAGTGTATAGATTCCGGACATAAAAAAATATTTTTCTATATTTTTATACTGTTCGGCAGGGACTATCACTGCCGGTTTTTACTCGAGAACCGGCAGTGATAAGTCTATCATTGTCTATTCCAAAACCGGCAGTGATAACCTGGGTTATCACTGCCGCTTACGCAGTGCCGGTTCAAAAACCGGCACTAATGCCAGTTTCGAACCAGCACTGATGTGGTGTTTTGTAGTAGTGATAAGACTATTCCAATTTGAATAGTAGTTGAGAAAGAATCGTAATAAATGCAAATATGGAACATCTTCGATCCAGTATTGAAGAAATTGAACAAAATATCCAAATGGATAGGATAGGGTATTTCTAGGTGTGATAGATAATGTAAATGCACAAAATTGTCTTCTACAAAGGGGAATATTGAATGAATAGATAGTAAATTCTAAAACTTTGGTGTTTACTTTTCTTTTGGACAAGATAATTTTCGCAGTGTGAGCGTCCACAGCATTTCCAACAAGTGGGTAGAAGCAAAAATCTTTATCTTTTGAGGGCGACAATATGCCATAAGCTAAAGGCCATGAGCTGAAAAGAACGATTGTGCATAGGCATATCGAATGTATATTTTAACTAAGTCATTGTACCTTAGCTCTCAGGTATGCTTTCATTTGAGTGCAAAGGTGGAGGATATATATGCTTCCACCAATGATATGCTTCTTCATTCTACGTTTGCATACACAAATTAAATGGAGTGTTACAATACAACGCCCTATGTGAAATATAAATCAATGCATCAGCTTGCTTGGCAAAGGGTAAAGGATTTGTTCCCACTATGGCACTACCAACAATATAAGTACTTTATGGATGATTATTGGGTTCCATCAGTCGAGTGGCCCAGAATTAGGGTGATGTTGGGCATAAGATCGGGAAAATCATCACTTACGATATAGATGAAGTCCTCTCAACGAATGGTTGTGCAGAGTGATGCAAGTATTTCTTACCAGAGCCAGGATCCCCATCACCCCTTGGTGCGAGCTCCACTCCTCTTGAGATCCAGAGTTTGTTGGGTAAGGGAGTTGATCATAGCGACATTCTACCAACAAGTGTATCCACCCCCTTCTAGAGCTTCTAACTCATCCATGATGCCCCTCCAGACATGCCACTTATTCTATCTAAGATAGCATAGCCACTCGAATATCTCCACTACAACACCGGCCATGTCATGTGGTCATCCATAAGAGCATGGTGGGTCTTTAGCAAGTAGACATCCCTAGGGGTACCATACGACTGCACCAGGGCCATTTATTTAGCCACATCAGCTTGTAAGAGCTATCACTAATGACTTGAGTCAGAGTTCTAAAATCTTTGTTAACATTGTCTTCACTATATGTGCATAGATCCTTCTCATGGTAATGCAAAAGTGCAGGATTACATCGTCTGCTTCGATGAAAATAATGAAATTATCTACACCAAATCTGCCACGAATTTCCAACAATTAGTATCATGGTTAACATGGTGATTTATATGGTGTGGAATATCTGGAAGGAAAGGAATCGCAACACCTTCTAGCAGACTAGACTTGCCCCAAATTGTCTAAGATTGAGGATGACATCCTCCTAGAGGGCAGTTGATTAACCCTCTTGCCGACACTTAGGTCATTTAGCATTGGCCCTCTCACCCTCCCTATCTATTTTTGTCTTATAAATATTATGGAGTTCTTCCTTTTTAATGGAACGATAGTGCTCTTGCCCACAGCTAAAAAAATTAAGGATGAGGAATCTTTCGAGCTAGAGACAAGGACTTCGGCAACACCTAACCAGAACCAGTGCTAGTACAAAGGGAGCTTGCTAGCCAATTACAAGTAATTATTACTTGGTTGACATCGATAGACGTGTTGTATACTTGCATGTATGATAATTAACCGCAGTCACACTCGCATGTGCTATACATATTGCATTTTTCACAATAAAAGAAACAACATATCATGGATTGATCACACGCAAACACATGACACCAACACCGTTTTACTTATTTTTAGATAATAGAAGTATAACTTCCGACCTCTGCACTAACTAGGATGTACAGTCCATTACACAACTAAATGTAGAATACCTAATATAATCAAGAGGCCAAGAACCTAAAGCAATACGATAAACAAATTGTCACCCTAAGGCTAGCCCAAAAAAATAAAATTTTTTTTGCATTATTGGCTCATTTCATTAATGGACTTTGGGGCAATGTGAAACAGAGCAGGCCCAAGTGAACCTGACCGAGTGCAATCAATTTGCATATATATGAATCTAATCATGTTCTTCTCCCTTGTTACAAGTTCAAATGCTGATTATTTCCTCTTTTTTTTCTCCCAAAACTAACACGTAATCACTAATCAGTACATGCTGACCAGTTTAACATAGCTGTTAAACATGCACAAGTCAATTGATAGCAGTGCACTTGTGTAGGTGTGGTTCTCGCATGTTCCCCTGTTTCACTTAGCATCTATCGCAACATGCATTCCCGAAATACACGGTTTACATTCGATGTACATCCTCTTCTAGCCCGGAGCTACAAATAGGAAATTCATGACCAGCAATAACACACATTTGGTCCTAGAAGCAAGGCAACTATGGTTAAGCTCGTTATTTCTACTACTTTGTTTGCTTTGCTTGGGTGTGTGTCATGCCAAGGTTATGATGGCGATCTCGGTGCGAACTCACCTACATATACTCTAAGCCCAAGCTCGAGCCCACCTTCTAATCCTCCTAGCACAGGCACGTTGAACCAGAGCCCACCTAGTCCAAACCCATTGAACCAAAGCCCACCCACCTAACATTTGAGCTTGGGCTCTTCCATTTATCTGTCACCTAGCCCTAGCCCATTGAGCTAGAGCCCACCTACTTATCCTTCGGTCGGTCCATGCTCATCGAGCCAAAGCCTACCTATCTTTCTCCAAGCCCTTTGAGCTAGAGCCCATCTACTTATCCTCCTAGACTAAGCCCATCAATCCCGAGTCAAACCACCTATCCTCCAAGCTCAAGCTTGTCTATTTATCCATCACCTAGCCCAAACCTAATAAGCCAGATCACACCAACTCATCCTCCTATTCAAAGCCAACAAAGTACGAGTCCTATATCTTATCCTCCGAGCATGAATCTTGTTATGAATAGCATATCTAACAAGCCCAACCATTTATACTCTTGGTCTACCCATGTTGAGCCAAAGCCCGCAATCTTACCCTTGTAACTGAAGCCTATAAAACTAGATCCCACCTAGGTATCCTCCAAGCACATGTAGATCTATTTATCCTCTGCCTAACCTAAACACACAGTCATCGCCCTCCCTATTATTCCCCTAGTGCAAGCCTACCTACTTCTTTCCCTCCAAGGCCAACTCTGTTGAGCCATAGCCTACCTTCTTATCCCCCTAGTCTAAGCCTGTCCATTTATACTTTGCCTAGCTCAAGCCCATAAAGTTTGAGCCCTACCTCTTATCCTCCTTGCACAAGCCCTCCCACTTCTCCTCCTAGACCAAGCCAATTGAGCTAAAGTCCACCTTCTTATCCTCCTAGCCCAAGCCCGTCTATTTATCTTCTGTCTAGCTCAAGCCCAAAAAATTTGAGCCCTACGTCTTATCCTCCTAGCTCAAGCGTACCCACTTCTCTACCTAGCCCAAGCCAGTTAAGCCAATTCCACCTTCTTATTCCCCTAGCCAAAGGCCCAAAGCCCATCAAACCAAATCCCTCCAACCTATCCTCCAAGCATGAGCCTATTCATGTATCCTTCTTCTAGCCCAAGTTCACATAGTTTGAGCACTACCTTTTATCCTTCTATCACAAGCCCGTCCACTTCTCCTCCAATACCAAGCCCGTTGAGCCAAGCCCACCTTCTTATCCCTCGAATCAAATCCCATCAAACACAATCCCTCAAACCTATTCTCCAAGCATGAGCCCATCCATGTATCCTTCATCTAGCCCTAACCTACAAATTTCAAGCCCTACTTCATATGCACCGAGCTCAAGCCCACCCACTTCTCCTAGTCTAAGATTGTTGATCCAAATCCCGTCTTATTCTCCTAACTAAAGACCACCAAACCGGATCCCAACTACCTACCCTCCAAGCATGAGCCCATCCATTTATCCTTCGCCTAACCCAAGTGCACGAAGTCTAAGCCCTACTTTCTATCCTCCGAGCCCAGGCTCATCCATTTCTTCTTTTAGCCCAAGCCACTTTGCCTTAGCACCCGGTGTTGGATCTACAAGTATTCATGCCCAAATGTGGACGATATTGTGAGAGGGGTCGTAACGTTTGCTTTGAGCATGGACCGTAGCACCGACGCAAGGCTTATCCATCTCTTCTTTCACAACCGCTTCCTTTACGTAAGATTAGCTCACTCATCATCTCTTTTAATCCAATCGAACTATACATTTGTATCATACATAATGACTCCAAGCAGATGCATGATGTGATCCAGGGATGTGATGCTTATGTTCTCCTCGACATGACTGAATCCAACGGCCCGATGGAGATGCTCGTCATACCGAACTTGACTCTTTGCAACTTCAAGGTGATCAATGCGGCTAAGGCAACCCTCGAGGCAACCTGTTCGACACCGTCTCATGTGCTAACATCGTCAACTTCACTGGCAGTGCTGTCACTTGCTTCCTTAACAACTACAACATTGACTTCGACATGCCAACTGGCCGCTATGACGGGCGCGTGTCCCTCGCCAGCAAGACCCTCCCCACCCTACCTGCGCCCTTCTTCAGCCTACAACAACTCAAGGGTAGCTTCGCGGCCAAGGGACTAAGCATGAGGAAATGGTGACTCTCTCTGGTACATGCACTGTCAGCCACTCTCGCTCCTCGTCCATGTTTGGCCACCTCACTGCGAGCACCTTTGACATGGACACCGCGTGCACTATCAGAATGTGAGGAGCCACGATGTGTTGTTCGAGTCGGACGTTGCGCTCATGGCATCAGACCATACGATGATAATGGTGTCCAAAAACACCAACGTCCTAGGGTTATGGGAGAGCAGGTCCAAGGCGGCGATGGTGAAGATGGGCGGCATCGAGATCAAGACCCGCACCAATAGTGAGACCAAGAAGAGGTGTTGGATTGTCAACTATTGATTAGGTCAGACAGATCACAAGACGATCTCATGAATTGATCCATTCAACATTTCATCACATGCATTCATTGGTGTAGTTGAGAATAACTTATCATGTACAATGTTAGTTTGTTTAGAGATTAGGGGTAATAAATGGCCTATATATGAGCTCATTGTGTGCCATTCTCTTTTGTTGGAACCTAGACAACCGCTTGGAATTCCAACCTTCATTTGTTAACACTGAAACTTGAACCATATATGATTTCTCACCAAGTGTTCTCTCACATTGTTCTATGATGTCCCATTTAGTTCTTTTATGGTACAATTGGATGAATAAGATGTGAAGAAGGCCTCTCTCTGCATGATTAAGTACATGTGTTAACCATAGCATCTTTTTAGCTTTTTAAGAATGAGTTTAATATAAATTAGTTTATTGCAATCTAGAGAGATTTTGATCGATTTTCTGGACCTTTGGATCTTCAAATCCCTTTATCTCTCCCGCTCTTCCTCTCTGCCTTGCTGCTCCACTCTTCAAGTTGCTTTGTTTTTTCTCCCTGCTGTTGTGACATGCCACTACTGTCACAGTCGCTAGAGCCCCGCCACTAGTTAGGGTTCAAGGGATTCGTCGGGTTAGCCCCTAAGGTTCACCATGTCCCCTAGGTTTTGAGGGAAGTCAAGCCCGCAGAGCACAGTGGTAGGAGAGTGTGACGACGACAGCCCTAGGGGATCATCACACAACGGTCAGAGTTTAGGGTGGGTGGTGCTGGCTTGGTGGTGGGAGGAAGAGGGGGTGGAGCACCGAGGGCGCAGCCGTCTGCGAGTGGTTGACGATGGGGGCAGGGGTTGTGCTAGAGGTGTGCGGAGCTCTGCCGAAGAGGAGGAAGGTGCCGATGACCGTGAATGCTAGCTTCGCCTGTGAATATGGGGGCGAAAGGAGGGAGAGGGCGCAATAAGGGATGTCATTAACTGAAATCCCAAGGTTGACAAACAGACAGTTCCGTTTAAGAAAACAAATTTCTAGCTATATGGCTAGGCTAAAAAGTTTGGTGTTTTTTTTTTATCTATTTTTAATGTAAGCTGGTTATGGGTTTTGGTGGGAAATGTCCCAAAAACAAAATTAAAAAATCGATTAAACGGACAAAAATATACGACCTGAAACTAAAGGGAAAAATCAATCAGCTTAATTATCAAACGACATCCCAATTTTACGAATTGTTCGAAGCAAGTTATATCCGGTTCAATTTTTGTTCTTAAAGAATGACCAAATCTAGTAGTTATCAAATGATACATGTCACTGCAGACATGCGTAATATTTTACAAACACAATTACCATACGATTAGAGCATATTCCTCATTAGTTACCATGCACTTATTTTTTGTTGATGACATGTTTTTGCTAAGGAAGCATACGAAGCACAAACAATTAAACGAGATGAAGAACATTTTGCACAAGTATGAAATCAGCTTAGGCCAAACAGTGAACACAGATAAGCCTGCAATACTGTTCAGCCCAAACGCTAAAGAGGACAGTCATGCAAGTATGAAACAGATAGATCATCTCAGTTCCTGTAAAAGATTCTTGCGTTGGTGTCATACAAATGCTTAACGATGCAGTAACACTCTTTGTACTTTAAACTCTTAATTTAAACATCCATCTTTACAGACTCTTGCATTGGTATCATACAAATGCTTAATGATGCAGTAACACCCTTTGTACTTTAAACTCTTAATCTAAACATCCATCCGTGGACAAACACCTTTGTATTGTGGGTTAGTGGGTGCCCCAAGGATATCAGGGCTCAAATTATCTTTAGGTTAGAGGTATGAGGATTTTCAGTATCTTTGAAGAGATACCACTAGGTACCAGGTACGACGAGGTACCGCTTTAGATTCAACCGTTGATATACTAATGATAGGATTGGAAAAAAAAATTATTTGTGCTCCTCTCTCATCTCTCTCACCGGCGGGCAGGGCAACGGCGGCATGGGGCAGACAGGCTGTGGGCGGTGCGGGGCGGCCAGTGGCGACACACACGGCAGTGCGGGACAGGCCGGCGACAACGTGCATGGACAGCATGGGTAGTGAGGTGAGAGCTGAGAGGAGAGATGAAAGGAAGAAGGTGAGGAAGGCAGGCCAGCGACGATGTGCATGGATAGCATGGGTAGTGAGGTGAGAGAGCTGAGAGGAGAGATGAAAGGAAGGAGAAGGTGAGAAAATCTCATATTTGTCTCTATATAGTGGTGGTATCATGAGATACCAAAAAATAGAAGGGAGATAAAAAAAAAACTAGCACCTCACTTTAGGTATTGGATCTAATGTAATCAATGGTACAGATGGAAAGTATCGAGAGATACGAAAAGATACGGAAGATGGTAAAATTCCTCTGGATTATACCCTGAAACCAAAGGCTACGTGCCTCTGATAGGCAGCCCGGCGCCACCAAGCCAGTTCAACACGAGTTACAAGAATTTTTTTAAAAAATATTTATTTTAATCCGTTATTTCAGAAATACTCGTCAGAATTGAAAAATTACAAAAATGGACCCCCGTCGCCCAGAACTGGGGCAATCGCCCTTTACTGGGGCGATAGGTGCCCGAAACGACCACTTGTTGTACCGGGCAACAGTTATAAACGGCGAATCTTGCCCCGACCGTTGCTACAGGCCCCTATCGCCCCATTATGGGGTGATCGCCCGTTATTGGGGCGATTTCTGCCCTTTAAAGCAGCACCACCGCTTCTCTTCTCTACCCGAGCCTCCCATTTTTCATTTGCATCACCAGGAGCAGCGAGAGCAGGGAGGAGGAGAAGAGGAGAGAAAAAGAAAAGAGAGGAGAGGAAAAGAAGAGAACGAAAAAAGAAGGAAAAATAGAAGAGAAAAAAATAAAAATAGAAGATAGTTGAGGCGGCATTTTCGCGGAGGTAAGTCCGAAAATTTTTATGTGCAAATAATTTTTTAGACAATATTTGTATTTAGAAATGTAATGTGATAGTATTGTGTAGCTGTGAAATGTCTATATTACGATGAAAACCTTGTAGGATAGCCATATGTTGTGCAGTTAAAGTTTTGACAAAAAATTGGACGTAGCAATTAAAGGTAGTAGATATGCATTTTTTAGGGTTAGGAGAAATTAATAATACATATAGTAGTAATGCGTAGAAATTAAAGGTAGTAGATATGCAATTTTTTAGGATTAGGAGAAATTATTAATACATATAGTAGTAATGCGTAGAAATTAAAGGTTGTAGATATGTAATTTTTTAGGGTTAGGAGAAATTAGTAATACATATAGTAGTAGTGCGGTAAGAAAAAACGAGTAGTTTAATTATTTATTTATATTAGTAATTTCTAGTAGGATCGCCATACGGTTTATATATTGTATTTTAGAGTAGGGGCATTTGTGAATTATCCCTTTTAGAATAATATGTTAAAAACATGGTAGGCTAGCCACATATGTCAGCCATGCTTAGAAATTAGTGGAGTGAACAAATTTGAAAATAGATAGCAGAAATAACGAGGAGTAAATCAATGACATGGGATGATGTAACAACTATATGGTAATGCATGACGCTGTTAGGTAGACAACTGATAAATTTCTCGGTCTGACATTGTAGGCAGCATGGCGGAGAAATTGTATTTTCAAATATTTTACGGAGATGGGGAGATAGCACAGAGGACGGATGGAGTGGATTTGTCAGTATTTTCAACAGTTGTACGGGGCATATCTAGACCGAGCGATAGGAGATACAGGGCTTTGTTGGAGTGGATGTTTCGGATGTTCAATTTGGATGCCCAGACTGTTCGGCTACGGGTTAGAGCAGTAGTAAGCCATGCGCAACACTGTTTTTATGGAGAGTTGATTCCTATTAACGCGACATCATCATGGAGGAGCTATGTTGGGTTTGCGGTAGAGCGGGGCTGGCCGCTGATGTTGCTAGTACAGTGCTACCCGGTAGCTCCATCAGTGTCAGAAGTTCGTGCTGTCGAGGCAGATCATACGAAAGAGATGGAGAGAAATATGCAAGAATGCAATGATGAAGGGGACGAGGAGCCCGGAGATGGGGGACACGAGATTGGCGGTGGCGAGGATCGAGGTGCCGAGGAGCGATTCTGAGGCGCAGGGCTGGCCGACGAGGGGAGGAGGTGGAGGACATAGTTGACTGATGGAGGAGGAGGACGGTACGGATGAGGAAGTTCCTGATACGGAAGACTCGGACGAGGAAGACAATACTGCTGAGGTGCCAGTCCCTGGGGCGTGGTCTGATTATAATTTCGAAGACCTAACAGTGAATGAAGGGAACAACGATGCATGGGAGTATCATGAGAACGAGGTCACGCAGGGGGCCATATATAAGGACAAGGAGGCTGTGATGGACGCGGTGAAGTACCGGGCAATGTCTTTGCGACAGCAATTCAGGGTAGTCAAGTCTAGCAAAAAGGAGTGCGACGTGAAGTGCGTAGTTGATTCGTGCCCATGGCGGGTGCATGCATATAAGGGGAAGTGGAAGGACTACTGAAAATGCTCCATTGTGATGGAGCATGACTGTGAACTGGAGGAAGCGGAGCAGAAACACCATAATATGTCGTCCACTTGGGTGGCAAATGTGTTTTATCGTCAGATCGTGGACAATCTGTACCTGCAGGCTCGATCTATCATCATAGCCGTGGAGGAGAGGTTTCAGTACAAGATTAGCTATGCAACGGCATGGAGAGCAAAACAGAAAACTTTACAAATACAGTTCGGGACCTACGAGGCTTCCTACGAGAATATTATACACTTGCTCAGGGCAATAGCACACAGGAATCCCGGTACATACATCGACCTTGCGGAGTTCCCCGCGGACGATGTGTGCCCGGATAAGTGGGTCTTGCAACGGGCCTGCTTCGCCCTCGGTGCATGTATAAATGCGTTCCGACACTGTCGCCCGGTGATTTGCATGGACGGCACATTCCTCACGGGGAAATACAAGGGCCAGATTCTTACTGCAATCGTGGTGGACGCCAACAACCAGGTTCTACCGGTCGCATTCGCCTTCGTGGAGGGGGAAAACACGAACAGTTGGTATTGGTTCCTTGAAAGAGTCAAGCTGGCAGTTGTTCAGGATCGCCCTGATGTTTATATCATCCATGACCGACATGCAGGGTTGCTAAGGACGATCGTGGACATGCAACAAGGGTCCGACGTCATTGGTGCAGCAAAGTGGCCAGACTTGAAGAGCAGGTGGTGCATGAGGCACATGGGTGCCAATTTTTTCCGTCAGTTCAAGAACAAAGAGCTTATGAACATGTTCAAACAACTGTGTAAACAGAATCAGCGGAGGAAGTTCGACGCACTGTGGAAGACGTTGGATGAACTAACCAAGAAGCAATCACGAATCCAAGGGATACCACTAGTTTATCAAGGAACCCTATAGTCGACCACGAGGAAAAAGATGACTCCACAGCCTTGTGTGTGCTCCCGACCGACGCACCAAACATTCGGCGTAGGCCGGGGACAAGCATAAGGAGTTTCATGGACTGGATACGACATGAGCCTTTGGAGAAATGGTCCATTCTGCATGACGAGGGGAGTTTCCGTTATGGAATAATGACAACGAACCTGGTGGAGGTGTACAACTGGGTTATGAAAGGCATAAGATGCCTTCCTTTGGTCGATATAGTTGAAGGTGTGTTACTATGTACGCAAAGATATTTCATTGATCGATATATGAAATCCGCTGCATGTATGTCGGACAATCGACTGTTCTACTCAACGGTTGTATCTAAGTATATGGCCAACAAAACACGCAAGGTGCAGACACATCGCGTGACACCGGAGAGTGGCGTGGAACGAAGATACCACGTGCACTGCGGTGACCGCGGTCGCAGAGGTGCCCACCGGGAGAGGACGTCCCATCTGTGCATAATCTGAGCTGCTGACTGCGAGTGCTCCTGCCAAAAGCCACGACTGCTGCACTTGCCATGCTCTCATGTCATTGTGGCCGCCGCAGATACACATCAATCATGTCGTCCATACATCTCACACTACTATTACAAGCAAAGTGTTTTCAACACGTGGCATCACGAGGTGTATGGGTACCGAGTGGATGGATCGTTACGGAAGCCCCCCTTCGGGTCATCGCTGGGTACCGGACATCCGAATGTTGAAGTAGAAGGCCGAGCGTCGAAGGACACGCCGTATTCGGAACGATATGGACGGGTCGGAAGCGCGTCGACGAACTGAAGGATGTACGACATCGGAGGCTAGGCCGTCTGTATCTCATCGAGGCACACACTAAGTCCACGAACTTCTGTTTGTATTTTGTACTTCATTACTTTGAGACTGCAGTCATTTCAATTTTTATTTGTACCTTGTAATTTGGGATAATGTAATTTTAATTCATGTATTTGTATATGTATTTCTATACTTTGCGTACTTAAGTATGAACCAATATGTCCAGTTTGTATTTTAATTCAATCTTGTTTTCAGCTGTATTTTGTAACATTCAAACATACAATTACTGTTATAGTTTGTTGTATTTGCTCGCTAACTATGCAGGCACAGGCGCCGATACCGAGAGGTGGGTGTGCTGCTGATGATTGCCCTGAGCTACTCGACCGGACCGTCGATGCGACGCACCGGTCTAGGTTGTCCGCTGTTCAGAACCGAGAGCTGGGGACACTGCGGCCGCGTGTGCCGAACGAGATGCTCCGCATTGACCCACGCTGGGTTCCACAGTAAGCTGCCAACGCTTCCTTCTCTTTCGTATACATGTACTTACCTACAAAAGAAATTTTCACGATGCTACTTACTTCATGCGAGGTGCAGCGATGGCGTGCTCCGCTTCTGCGAATGGTGGAGCGAGCCATCGCCCGAGGAGTGCAGGCACGTCCCACGGTTCGAGTACGAACGTTCCCTGCTGGCCGCACTCGTCGACCGGTGGAGACCGGAGACACACACGTTCCACCTACCCTGCGGAGAGATGGCTCCGACGCTGTAGGACGTGTCTTACCTCCTAGGACTCCCCGGCGGGTGCGGGTCTGCGGTTGTGCCGCACGACGCGTCTCGTCACGTGCACGCTTCCTTGTCGGCCGGTTCGCCGAGGTGCGGCGACACCGGGCGGGCGTCGTCCCCTCTCGGCGGTGAGCGGCACGGACCGACGGCAAGCGCGGTCGCTTCGATTCTGTTAGTACCTCTATCATTGCAATTTCACGGAGACGCGCTAAGTTGCTGATACTATTGTACCAAATGCTGCAGGCCGATCTGATCCACCCGCACGCCGAGGACGACGACGTGGCCCGCCACCTGGAGGCGTACCTGCTCTTGCTGTTTGGTTGGGTGATGTTCCTGTCCTCCCACGGAAACACGGTGGACCGGCACCTGATCGAGTACGCCCAGTCGATTGCCGAGACCCCGGACTACGAGGTAACATATTCCGTTAAAATTTGTTGGCACAGGACCTGTCTAACTTTCTCGATGTCAACAGATGGTGCAATGGTCGTGGGCCTCTGCTATGCTCGCGGCGACGTACAGAGGTCTATGCAACACTGTCTCTTGTGTTGACTAGGACGCGACGATGTCAGGTTGCGTCCTACTGCTGCAGTTGTGGTCCTAGGAGCGCTTCTTCGTCGGTAGGCCTGTGGTTGACACCATGCCGTACACACAGGACTTGTACGACGAGCACCCAATGGACTGGCCCACCATGGGCCACTACTGGGTTCGACGACAGGTATGCCCCCTCAGATGTTATTCCCCATTAACGCACTTTGCTAACATCCACCATATTTATTTTCATCGTAGCGGTTGTATGCTCACCGACAGGTCAGGAGGTCGTACCCCGAGTTCGTTCGGGAGTTCAACAACCTCGGCGACGAGGACGTGCGGTGGACAGCCTACAGCGGGTACGACGTGCACGTCCGAGCTCCTTATGGGATCTCTGTGCTTTGCACGCGGGACCAACCGTACTGGCTCACCCGTAAGGTCCTCGTCTTCGACCTGTGTGTGGAGGAGTACTCGCCGCACCGAGTGCTGTGGCAGTTTGACCTGTTCCAGGCTTTTTCGTTGCCGCCTCGTCACGTTGTCTCACGTGGCGCTCACAGGTACGTCTCATGACCACAGTCCTAGCCATTTATACCGAATGGATGTTGTATGTTAATTCTCCTTTAAATTGCAGGATGACCCGGATGGGGGCTGCGGCGGGCACTCTATTCGCCCATCGCATGCAGCCATGGGCACTGCAGTGGGACGACACACTCGCGGACAGGGTCACCGAGACCCGGGCGTACAGCCATGACATGCACCACGAGTACATGGCATGGTTTGCGCCAAGGACTCGGCTCAGGGTGGGGTACACACCAGCACCGTATGTCCCACAGCAAGCATCAGTGTCGGACACGTACCCTTCACAGATGTCCCAGAGGGACAACTTCGCGGTAAGTCTCATAATCGAATCTCTATGCGTACGTCCTTTTCATGTAAATTACCTCATATCGAACCGGCATTACCCATAGGACCAGCAGCTAGGGGAGGTGGAGGTGGAGGCTGCTTCCATGGTGGCGCACCTCGAGGCGGGCATCCAGGTGACCACCGCTGAGGCCATGACAGCTTGGCGGCGGACTCTCCACACGGTGAGGCGGGTTCGTCGCCTGGGCACCTGCCAGGGGCACGGAGACGTTGTCGGACCCAACGCACCACGTCCGCATGGGCCAGCACCAGGCCCTTCCCCGGTGCCTCCTCGTGGAGCCATCCCCGTACCTCCCCATGGCAGTCGTCTCCCTCGGCCCAGCCTTCTTCGTCTTGTGCACAGCAGCAGTGGGGACAGTGGGGAGACACTGGGCTTCTTCGTCTCACGCATAGCAGGCGTGGGGATAGTGGGGAGACGTGGGGCCTTCTTCGTCTCGCACCCCTCCCAGGCCCCGGGATGGTTTCGGCGACGCAGACTACGACGACGAGGAGAAGGCAGCGTTCGACCTGACGCAGTACCTGTCGACCGAGTTCCTCGGCCCCTCTCAACTCTCGGGAGCACCGTACCAGGACACACCTGAGTCGTAGTCAGACTACTCTACCCCTGTGCGGCAGGGCCGGCCTAGGAGGGATGTCCGTCCTCCGTCGCCACTCACGTACCCCACGGACCAGATCAAGCAGCGCCGTGAGTGACTTCTTCTATAGCTGTACTTTTGTAATGCCTTCAGTACCATGTTGTAGAACTGTTTCAACTCTGTGGTAGCGGACCTTTTTACCTTATCTGTCTCAATAAGTAACATATGTGTATGTTTCGATTTTCGCACGTTGTTCCTCAGACATCGTCCCACTAGCACCCCCACAAACAAGTGGCAGCCTGCATTGCGTAGGTCGCTCGTCATTTTTGCCGTAATTTTTCGGACGCATCCGGTGGGCCCCACGACCCTACGGAAACCCCTTAGTGGGCATAACCTGCCCTACCGGTACGAAACATACGTCCCTAATGTTGCTACTACTACAATATGTGTACCTACTGTACATTACATGCAGTTGAATTTGGCTATTATAGATGCGACTACTTGCTATCCATCTTTACGATTTTGCGAAGAACCGAAAGGGAGCACATACTAGTGCCATCTAAAAGATTCAATTCGGCAGCATGGTACAACATCTAAATGTTCGGCCATTCGAATCAGCCCAAAGGGTGCGCGTATTTTATAGAGTTCTTCAAACATGATGTTCTTTTCTTCTTTATCTTGTAGGCCAATAAGTAGTGTACTGTCTCTCAAGTTCTCGTTGTAACAGCGTTACCATACGTGTGTCTTTTCCGATTATGGTACGCACGATATAAACGAATTTAAGATGGTGCTCCCATGATATTGAAATTATGATACGCAGTACATGATAGTAATCCACGTAGAATGAAGATTGATACCAAATACATGAAAGAAACCCCTGTTGTAGTAGGGACGCTAGGTTCAGTGGCATCGATGGAACGGTTCCACACGGGTATACACGTTGTTCAAGTGAGTAGTAAAGTCAATTCGCTCATCAAGGCGAGAGATTCTTGCTTGAAGATGTTCGATGTAACTGTTAGCGGCCATTGGGAAGGGGTCGTCCATCCATTTGTTGAAGCCGCAGTCACCGGTCTGCATTTGGAAATGAGAAAAAGGTGAGATGGAAAAGTATTTAACCCTAGACCGTTGTCGGGCTGGTTACTCACTGCGAAGTACGCACAGAGGTAAAAACGTCGGCCAGTCCATCCTTCGACAACATGGTCAAAAGTTTGTACAACTGTGTCCACTCCACGTGCACAATGTGGCCATCCCCTGTAGAAGTTTGGGTCTCTTGTCATGGTTGGCTCTGTGTTATAGCTAACTCTCGTCCAAATAGGCAAGTCGTCGCTTGGTAGACGCGCTTCAGATCCAGGACTATTTGACACCCACCACGCTTGTCTGATCCAACCGTTCGTGGAGTGTCGTGAAGCCATATGTGCAATGCGGTAGGCCGAAGAAGAACGCTACGAAGTAAAAAACAAGTATGCAATGTAAGTTGAAAGAAGAGGAAATGCAACCAATGTGACATTACCAAACCTGCACAAATTTATTGAACAAGACATGGGGAAATAGTACTTCCTCAAACTACGCACTATCGTGATAGAACGGACTCCACGCAGCGATAGCAAAGTGATATCTTTCTCTATTCGCCTCCCTCCTACGAAGCCAACCCTTCAGTTTCTAACCAAAGCAGGGAGTTTACACACACAGAGTGAGAGTGACAGTGAGTGTGGGAGTGAGAGCGACGTCGACTCTGCCTCCCATTATATAGGCGCGAGGAGTAATTAACGAATTGGATTAATTAGTTTATTAATTATGCTTATTGACCTCGTTTACTAATTAAACACGTGCTAACAGTGCCCCACATCTGGCTATATCAATGCAGCCCGTTCATTTCGTCGGTACAGCAGTGCATTCACTGCTAACATTGCATGCTTGCTGATCATTGCTTGGAGTGTGTGCCAAGGAGATTGACCAACAGTATCGCTTTCCACCGCCCGGTCACATCGACTGCAGCATCCATCAATAATTTCGTCGCACTGCTGACCAACAGTACCGCTTTTCACCGCCCGGTCACATCGACTGCAGCATCCATCAATAATATAGAATTAATAAATCGATCAATCCCTTTTTGCAAATCAAACAAATTTGGCAATTTGATTTATATATTATATTTATTTTTCCATGAGCTCGGCCGTCGTCACCGTGGGAAAGGTCGGGACTCGGGACAGTGGTGGGGTGGAGCCCTTCGATACGGCACAATTTTTATGACCTACATTTTAAAACGATGTCGGGACCCCATTTATTTCATTTTATTTTATGACACATTCTGAAGCACATGCTTTCTTCTATTTAGGACTACTATGCCGTACTTCACATCTCCATATTTTCCCATGGCGAGTGGAGGAGCCTCTTCACGACCATATGTGCCTGATGCATGGTGGGAGTCTTTTGGCCCTGAAGAGCATGCTCGTCTTCCTTCAGACGATATGCGAGTCATACAATATGGGGACTGGAGATATGGCACTCCTTTGTTACGAGATTGTCACTTTCCGTCAGTTTTCGACTGGCCGACATGCGATTGTGGGAACCCCGCCGTTGTGCAGTGGTTTGACCACATGCACGAGGGGTTCACAGGTCGGAGGTTCTACCGATGCCCAGATTACAACGTAAGTTCCCTGATATTTATGCTATGCTACCGTGAATACAACTTACTTATCAGTTCTCTTATCTCCAGTTACCAGACGTCACGTGCGGTTAGACTCGGTGGATGGATGAGTCATACCCGGCAGCAGCGTACACCTACATAACATACCTGCACACAAGAATCGATCGCTTGCGGGCTATAGTGGATGCTAGAGGGGGGCTGGTGCAATCAGTAGGTCAGCAGAGGTCCGAGCGCCCTCCCCGCCCTCCTAGGCAATCCATGCTAGCACGTCAATCGCATAACCAGCCTGTGCTGGACCAATACTATCAGCCGAATCGATCATGCCAGAACCATGCATGTCTATGCGGATGCCACTACCCCGACACATCCAACGCTGAAGTCCTACGTCGAAGAGCCATCATGCAAGAGACTTACCCCGTGTACTACGACACGGAGTGGGAAGCGACTGCTCGGTGTTCGGCCACTTTGTGTTCATGCCAATACCACAACCCTTTCACCCGTCCGTGGTGACCACCCATGCATGCCATCATACCTTATATGTCATGCCAGCTTTCCAAATAAAAATTGGTACGTACATATTTATCAAATCCCGTAAAGGCATGATGTCCGAATCCATATCCTAGTTGCATATACGTGTATGTCTGAAATGGTTATAAACTTCTTTGACTCCGACGACGATGCTGTCATGGGAATAAATCCTACCAACTAATTCAGATCAATATACATATTTTTTAAATACTACTCTTTTATTTTTCCCATTTTTACAAACATTGAAATAAACCTAATAAAAATTGGACAGGCAGTGCTGCTGTGTGAAGGTGGCGGATGTGTATGGGCGGGCAGGCAGGTCAAGGTAGCGGACGCGTTCGCCACCTGGGTCGGCGATCACCGTCTGCTGTGACGTTCGCCACCTTGGCTGGCGCACGCGGCGGAGCCCCCCACAATTATCGGTCACTATAGTACCGCAATGTAATTTTATTTTTTAAATTACCTCTTTCATCAATTTGTCCTAATATATATCATACATATGTATAGGGCAGGCATTTGTTTTGGCCAAAAATTTCTTTTGCACCTATCGCCCCATATTCGGGCGATATGTCCTCACGGCGCCACTGCCAGCGACGGCCAGACGAATAACGGGGGAGGCCTCCTGTCGCCTTATATTGGGGCGATCGCCCCATATAGGGGCGACAGGGGCCTATTTTTGTAATTTTTTTTAATTCCGACGAGTATTTCTGAAATAACGAATTAAAATAAATATTTTTTAAAAAATTTCCAAGTTACGACAAAGGGGGCTCAGGCTCAGCCATTAGCCTATTACAAGCCCATACAACTTGGTTGACACAATGGCACCGACACGCTGCATGATAATTAATTAACCAAAGTCTCATGCTCATGCGCCATGTATCATGCATTCTTACACAAAAAAATAAATATAGGACCCGCTCATCGTGGATGCTTAATTACACACAAACGCGTGACATGCACCGACACCGTTTAGATATTGACTTGTTTCATTAATTTAATGACTTTCACGAACGCGAAACTAGCATGGCCCAATTGTACCTGATCGCGAGCGTAATTAACTTGTATCTATATTCACTAGTATAATAAATTTTTGAAGACGTGACAAACCTAATTTAAACCATTCATTTTACTTTTTTTTAAAGAAGTACACCAATAACCAAATAATCCAGCAATCCCCTACACCTTATTATGAAGCAACAATTTTAGTACGGATTTTATCATCCTTGAACCATAATCATTATATTATATACCGTGTACCATTTTATGTTCTATTTATCGTATCCAAAGGGTAGTGATCATACACTCCCTCGCTGCAATTTTCTCTCAAAAACCGACGCAAAATCAGCGCGTGCCGGCCAGCTTAACAGAGCCATTAACAGGCAATACGTCAACAGTTTGAGCTGTGCAATCGATCATATGTAGCTGTGTCTCTTCCATGCACGTTCCTCTACTTGACGTTCCATCGATCGATCGCAACGTGCAGGCCCCCGGAACGCGTGGAAACATTCATTCGGCAATCGGACGCATACATCCTCTCGTCCCGGAGCTATAAATAGGCAATGCATGCGGAGCCATTACCGAGCAGCAACTCTTAAATCACACCATTTGGCCTGAGAAAAGAAGATGGTGTCTGACATGATAGCAAAATAATAGTAACAGCAAGAGCCGAGCAAAGATGGCTAAGCTCGCGCGCCGTTGTTACTACTTTGCTTGCGTTGCTCGAGTATATGTCTTGCCAAGGTTATCCGAGCCCAGTCCCAAGCCCAAGCCCAAGTCCAACCATCCCACCAACTAGTCCTCCCAGCCCAAGCTCACCATCTAGTCCTCCAACCCAAGCCCACCAGCTAGCCCTCCCAGCCCAACTTTAAGCCCACCATCTGGTCCTCCAAGCCCAAGCCCACCAACTAGTCCTCCTAGCCCAAGCCCACCAGTTGGTCCTCCAAGCCTAAGCCCACCAACTAGTCCTCCTAGGCCCAGCCCAAGTCCAGGCCCACTAGCTGGTCCTCCAAGCCCAAGCCCACCAAGTAGTCATCCTAGGCCCAGCCCAAGTCCAACCCCACCAAGTAGTCCTCCCAGCCCAAGCCCTCCTGCCTCAGCACCCATTATTGGCTACTACGATTATTCATGCCCTAACGCCGAAGACATTGTGAGGGAGGCTGTCGAAAATGCCACGAGCGAGGACCGTGGTGTCGGCGCCGGGCTCATCCGTCTCTTCTTCCATGACTGCTTCGTCTGAGTAAGACAAGCTCATTGATAATCCCTCCTAATCTGATCAGATTAAGGCCGACTTAGCGTGATGCGTTACATGATTCAGGGCTACGATGCTTCCGTTCTAGTCAACATGACCGACTCCAACGACCCGACGGAGAGGCTCGGCATACCCAACCTGAGCCTCCGTGGATTCTGTTGGAGATAAATCACTCACAAGGATAACAAGCAATGGGACAGCAGTATATCTCATGAAATAATCTCTCTCAACTCTCAAAACATTGATCTCATATTTTTCAACTTTTCAAGGTCACATGTATGGCCATCTATTTATAGCCTAAACAACCGACTTAGCAAAACTGCCATAGCTAAACCGACTCAAGCTAACACTAACTAATTATACCAGCTAATATCTAGCTAGGTGTACCAGTACATGGACGTTTCTCTTTCTTAGATTATATCTTCTAGCTTCTTGCATCTTCCAGTAACAGGACAGTAGGATTAAGGTGTACTAGCCATAGGTCGGTAACTGATAACTTAGAAAATTAATTAATCTCAACAAACTCCTCCTTAATTTATTTTCTAGAAACATCAATAAGTTCTCTGTTTGGATAAACTTCTCTCTTGATAAAGCCTTTGTAAATATATCTGCTAATTGTTGGTCTACTTGGCAATATGCCAGCTTCACTTCTTTATGCTCTATTGCTTTTCTGATGTAGTGGTACTTAATTGCTACATGCTTGGTTCTATTATGATTGACTGGATTCTCACTGATTGCAATTGCCGACTTGCTATCACAATAAATTGTAGTTGGTTCATTTTGCTTTTCACCGATATCTTCAATGATTCTTCTCAACCAGACTGCTTGCGTGACTGCTCGTGTTGCTACCACATACTCTGCCTCGGCTGAGGACAAAGCTACTATATTCTGCTTCTTTGTAAACCAAGAACATATATTTGAACCAAACAAAAAAGTATACCCTGATGTACTTTTCAAGTCATCAAGACTATTGGCTCAATCACTATCTGTGTATCCGATTAACATTGAGTTTTCAACTAGCGTGTACCAAATACCATAATCTAAAGTTCTTTTGATATATCGCAAAACTCTTTTTGCAACAGAAAAATTTAATTGACTTGGGCTACTCATATACCTTGATAATAAACTAGCTGCAAACATAATATCTGGTCATGTCGCCTTCAAGTACAGTAAGCTTCCAACTATACTTCTGTAAATACTTGGATCTTCCTTATTTGCTCCATCTTCCAATTTTTGCTTTTCATTTGGCATCAAGGGGGTTTAAATTGATTTGCAGTCATCCATCTTGAATTTTTTTCAAAATACTTTTTGCATACTTGTTTTGTGATATGAAAATGCCTTCATTATCTTGACATATTTCTATACCCAGAAAATAATAATGTAAAAATCCCAGATCACTCGTTTCATATGTGTCCATCATATCCTTCTTAAATTCTTGCATCATTTTTTCACAATTGTTTGTATATATCAAGTTATCAACATATAATGTGATAATTAGTATAGCATTATCCTTTTTCTTAACATATAAAGTAGGCTCACTTTTGCTTTTCTCAAATCTATTGTGCATGAAGTATTTATCAATTTGACTATACCATGTCCTTGGTGCCTGTTTAAGGCCATATAGTGCCTTCTTAAGCTTAAACACTTCATTTTCTCCCCCTTCAACTAAAAACCTTTCTGGCTGCTTAATATAAATTTCTTCTTGAAGATAGCCATTAAGAAATGCTGATTTAACATCAAGTTGATATAGTTTCCACCTTTTTTGAGCAGTTAGAGCAATAATTGTTCTAATTGTCTCTAGCCTTGCAACTAGAGCATATGTCTCAAAATAGTCAAACCAGGTACTTGCTTAAAGCCTTTTGCAACAAGTCTTGTTTTGTATTTTTGAATTGAGCCATCTAGATTTAACTTTGTTTTGTAAACCCATTTGATTCCAATAATTTCTTGATCCTTGGGTAGATCAACTAGTTCCCAAGTGTTGTTTTTCTCAATCATATAAATCTCATCCTCCATGGCTTTTATCCAATTCTGATGTTTTTTCTGCTTCTTGAAAATTATGTGGTTCAACTACAGAGAACCCACATGACTCATATATTTTAGCGAGACTCCTTACTCTTCATGGAGCAGATTCGGGAGTACTAGGACCAGGTCTTAAGCTTGATTCGTCTTGATTTGAAGTATCAATTTGTTCATGCTGCTCAGCTGAAACTTGTGGCCGATTTAATGAGATAACGGTTGTTGGAATGAAGTAATTATTTTGAATCTTATCTTCATTCCAATCCTAAGCAGCCTTTTCATCAAAGACAACATATAATTATGATCTTATTCTTTTCCAAATGATAAAGTCGATATCCTTTAAGGCCATCAGCATAGCCAACAAATATGCAATGAACTCTCTTATTATCAAATTTAACTCTCCTTTGAGTTGGAACTTGGGCATAACAAATACAACCAAATAACTACATATAGCTTACTACTGGCTTTTGACTATATCAAGCTTCAAATGGTGTATGGTTTAGAATTGCCTTTGTTGGACTTCTATTTAGAATATAAATTGCTATTTTCACTGCTTCTGCCCAAAAAGATTTAGGCATGTCTTTGTCTTTCATCATTGAATTAGCCATATCATCAATAGTTCTATTTTTCCTTTCAACATCATTTTGCTGAGGACTATATGATGCAGTTAACTGTCTTCAAATACCAATATCACTACAAAATTTCTCAAATTCTTTTGAGATATATTCGCCACATTGATCACTGCGAAGCACTTTAATTTTTTGGTTGCATTGATTCTCCACCATAGCCTTGAATTTCTTAAATACTTTAAGTGCTTTCGATTTTTCTTAAAGAAAATATACCCAAACAAATCTTGTATAATCATCAATGAAAGTTATGAAATACCAATTATGACCTTTTGACATTGTTGGAATTTTTTCGACAATATCGCTATGCACCAATTCCAAGGGTGCACGTGTTCTTCAAGCTCCTTCTTGTGGAAAGGATGCTTGAATTTGTTTGCCAAAAAAGTACACCCTTCACATGGATCAGAATTTTTTATTAGTGAATAGCAAACCTTGCATCATACCTTTGGTTCTCAGCAACTTCAAGGCTCTATAATTAAGATGGCCAAATCTTTTATGCCATAACTCAGAGTCATCATCAATGTCACTTCGGAGAGCTAATTGAGTAGGACAAATCATTTTCAGTGGAAAATTACTATTATTTTCCATATTCACGTTTGCAATAAGACGATTCGCATTTTTATGATCCAATATCTTGCAAAAAAAATCTTCGAAGAGAACAGTGTACCCATGTTCTATCAGTTGCCCAACACTCAGCAAATTCTGCTTTAAATCAGATACCAATAGAACATCATGAATAACTTTTGGACCATTCTCTATTTGGACAGTTATACAGCCCTTGCCTTCAGCACATGCTAAAGAACCATTGCCCATACGTATCTTTGCCTAATATGATGAATCAACATCTCGAAATATATCTCGATTTGCAGACATGATTTGTGCAACCATTGTCCATAATCCAAGTATCTTCCTTTTCACTATGAGTAATTTGGCAAGCATAAATTGCCTCTTCTGAATTATTTTCTTCTTTATGAAATTTGCTCGATCGACATCTCGGGATCTACAATATTTGGAGATGTGCCTTTCTTCTTACATTTATTGCAAGTTTTCTTCTTCTAGCACCTATTTGTAGTATGACTGGACTTTTTGCAAATATTACACCAAAAAATAGAACTAGCTGTACCTTTTTGACGTTTATCTTCGACTGTCTCCCTTGGCATATCACTTTTTGTATCATTTCTTCTTTGATAATGCCCATAATTTCTAGAACTATGGGGTTAAAGCTCAGCTTTAATTGAAAGGCACTTTCCACTGAATTCCCTTCACGCTGAAGCTTCCTTTCTTCATGAGACTCTAATGAGCTCATCAATTACTGAACAGTGAGTGTCACTAGATCCTTCGACTCCTCAATTGCAACAACAATATATTCAAACTTTTCTGGCAAACTGATCAAAATTTTCTCAATTATCTTTTGATCAGACATATCTTCACCGTAAGTACGCATTTGATTCACCACCTTGATGACCCTCGAGAAGTAATCTTTTATCTTCTCGGACTCCTTCATCTGTAGATTTTGAAACTGCCTTCGTAAAGTTTGTAGCTACACAGCTAAAACTTCTATGGAACCTTGAAAATCCTCTTTTAGCTTATCCCATTCTTCTTTTGACTTCTTGGCGCCGATAATCCGCGAAAACAAACTTTTCGCACCACCTTGTTGAATCAAGAATAAGGCCCTGGCGTCCATCATCTGATCCTCCGCCAGAGATTTCTTCTGCTCTGACGTAAGAACAGTTTCAAGATCATATTCCTTATAGTCATTGTAACATCCCCATTTTGGATATCTGGGAAATTATAGATATGAATGTATTTAGGAAATAATTTTAAAATTCTGTTGGGTTTTGGACATGCTTTTACCTATTTATTTTAAATATTTATTGGTATGGATATAATTATATATCCTGATATAGGAACTACATGTGTTATTATAAAAACAATTTACTTTTAAAACCGATGCAAAGATCCTATTTTCTTGTATGATAATATATATGTATATATGTATACACACACACACACACACACACACACACACACACACACACACATATATCCATGTGTTAGGGTTATTTTAGAGTTTCAACACTTAGTCACATGTACACATGTATATATATATATATATATATATATATATATATATATATATATATATATATATACATGTGTACATGTGACTAAGTGTTGGAAACTCTAAAATAACCCTAACACATGGATAATCTAAACGAAAAATAGTAAATAACATCATACATCGAAATTTTACAAAGCATGATTTGTGGATTTCAATTGAAATCTCAATTTTTTTTAAAAAAAAAGGGGACGAAAACACCAATGTTAAATCCTAGCTTGAATTCCAAATTTAATTTGAAATTCCATAATGAAATTGGAAAATATTTAATATACATATATATATACACACACACATATCCTCAGCAGTAACAAATTATCAAACTGCCATTTTGACTGGTCAACTTACCTGGTGGGCCCATTGGTTACCCCCTCTCCATCTTACTCTCTCTCTCTCTCCCGGTTCCCTCTCTCCCTCCCTAGCATGGAGCTCTTAGCCTGTGCAGGCCTCCTTGTGGCCGTCCTCCTCTGCTGAGCACGCCCCGTGGCCACCAGGCCTGCCACGGCCTCCCCATGCCAGCCTTCACCTACGCCACGAGATAGAGCCAAACCGGCCACCCCATTCCTCCCTTTCCCTATCTTCCTCCGCTCTGCTCCCCCACCGGCCACGAAGCACTGCCTCTGGTTCCCCTCCACTTCAGCCTCCATCTTCACCGTACCAGCACCGCCCCAAACTCCGCCCTGCTACCCCGGCCTTCCCTCCCCAGCCGGCACTGCCTCTGGCCTCCATCCGCCCCTGCCCTCCTCCACCATCCTCCACCGTGCCACCCCCCTGAAGTAGCTCCCCGGTGCCGCCCTCTGCTGCCTTCCTCCTCTTCCGTCGGTCCCCCACCTTGGACGCCTCGGGTGCCTCCAAGCTCGTCGCCCCCAGATCAGCCTCCCCCACTGGCAACCACCTCCACCGACTGGCACAGCTCCGCCTCGGCTGCGCCTTCAAGCCGCCGCCACTCCTCCTCTCCCTGCAGCCCTGCCACTGCACCATGCTCCTCCCCGCCGGTGTGCGCCCCCACATTCTCTATTGGCCACGCCCTGCTTCTTCCATCTACCCTAGATCTACGCTTCACCTGCCAGCGCCACCTCCAGGTGACCTTCTCCACCGGCCGGCATCGCCTCGTCCACTGGCCGATCGTTGCTCGAGTTTCGTCCCAGCACTTCCTCGGCACCACCTTCACCACCCTCGGCCACCTCGCCTCCGGCTCTGTCCCCTTCTCCCTAGCACCACCTTCTGTCTTCTCACCCCGGCCGGCGCTGCCTCTACTCCTCTTCGATGTCCTCCTCCGTCTCCTTGACCAGTCGGCCATGCCTCTTCCTTCTGCTCTACTCTCTCCTTCCCGGTGTTGCTTCTTCCTCCTCACCTGGCCGTTCTTTGCTGGCCACGTCTCCACCACCTCCTCGCCGGTAGCAACTTCTGCGCCCTCCATTCCTCTACATTTTTTGCCTCGGATCAGGTGCTGTGTGTTGAGGCAGGTTAGGCAGGTTGTATGTCTCCGAGCTCTTGGCTGCGGCATCGCTGCTACTACTGCTCTCTTCCCCTGCGCTGCTAAAATTTCTTTGCTGCCGAGCTGTGTTGTGCTCTGCATATCGCGTACTGCGGCTGCTGCATTTGCTGATGGCAGTGCTTGGCTCTAGTTGTGGCATTGCTGAGCAGCAGACTTGTTGCTTGAGCTGATTGCTACTTCTAGCCACTGCAGTTGTATATGCTGGAATGATCTACTTTCCAATCATTTCTGAAGTGTTCTGCAGTTAGCTGCTGTTTTCGGAGGACTGGTTCTAGCATGTAGCTGCCATAGTAACTAATATTTGTTGCTGCTGCCTAGCTGCCCCACTGCTTGGTTGCTGCCATTTTTGCTGTTGGTGTTGCTCGTGCTTGCCCAACAGCCCTACCCCTTCCTAATTCTTCCCTGTCCAGCCGAAGAGCAAGAAGCACAGCCGTGAAGTCCCCAAGAACCAACACGGCGGAAGACATAAGAATGTGGGTTAGCTAGATCTAAGTGAAAGGTGTACACTAGTGTACTGATCCAGGAACTAGTGCAGATCAAGTGGTGGGCAAAGGACAGGCCCCACAACCATT
This sequence comes from Olyra latifolia, assembly GCA_036346145.1. Taxonomy (NCBI): domain Eukaryota; kingdom Viridiplantae; phylum Streptophyta; class Magnoliopsida; order Poales; family Poaceae; genus Olyra; species Olyra latifolia. The sequence goes on along the minus strand of CM070529.1, from coordinate 52,255,044 downwards.
CTCCACAATACTCCACAACCCTTGCGATGGTAGCAGTGTCCGCATCTTGATGCTCCACATATCGTAATTCTCTCCTAAGAATACGGGAACCATTGCCTGCGCCATCCCGACACCCAATCTTGAAGCCATAACCTCGGCTTTGAAAAAATAGCACGAACTTGCTGCACTGCTTTGCTACGTCCGACTCGAACCTGAAGCTGTGAAACCAGTTGTTCGAGATAAATCACTCACAAGAATAACAAGCAATGGAACAACAGTATATCTCATGAAATAATCTCTCTCAACTCTCAAAACATTGATCTCATATTTTTCAGCTTTTCAAGGTCACATGTATGGCCATCTATTTATAGCCTAAACAACCGACTTAGCAAAACTGCCATAGCTAAACCAACTCAAGCTAACACTAATTAATTATACCAACTAATATCTAGCTAGGTGTACCAGTACATGGACATTTCTCTTTCTCAGATTATATCTTATAGCTTCTTGCATCTTATAGTACCACGACAGTAAGTATTCAAGTTGATTTTCTCTTCTTGTTAGTTGTTGCTGATATCACACTTCAGAATTAAGGCGTACTAGCCATAGGTCGGTAACCGATAACTTAGAAAATGAATTAGTCTCAACAGATTCGAGGTGATCGATGTGGCCAAGGCGGCGCTCGAGGCAACCTGCCCCGGCGTCGTCTGGCGTGCGAACGTCGGCGTCGTCTCGCGCGCGGACGTCGTCGCCTTCGCCGGCCGCGACGCCACCTACTTCCTCAGCAACCAGACTATAGAACACCTAGGTGTTCTTTAACTAAAGAACACCCACGTTTATAGGCTGCCACGTGTCCACCCTAGCCTCGCTCCGCTACTTTTCCATGCACAGGTTCTGGCAGACGCGATTATAGTGAAGATGCGTATTAGATATAGTAAACTTTCTAAAAAATTATAGTAAACACGAAATAAATCTGAATCAGCTTCTCCCCAAGTCTATCCACTTGCTACGTGGTGGAGGATGACGTGAGCATTTTCACCAAATTTCGTTTGGTATTTTCGCAATAACTTTTGACTGAAAAATCCGATTTACAAATCGTTTTCATATTTGTGTTCGTTACATTTTTTCGAACAAAACTAGACCGGTCTTGCCATATATATTTTTTTTATAGTAAAGTGATTTACTATACTTTATAACAACATTGACTAGAGTCCGAACATTGTAAAATTGCAATATTAGTTGCGTTCCAAATTCTAGCAAGCTTCTTATTAAGATATAGTATACGCTATAGTAAATTCGTCCTAAGAAAATAGTAAACCACTTTACTATTAGAATATACATGCATGATCGGTCTAGTTTTATTGGAAAAAATGTGAAGAATATATATGTGAAAACGATGTATCAATCAGAGCTCCTAATTAGCGGAAAATTGGAAAAAAAAAAAAAGAAGAAGAAAAACAATCACATCATTAATGCACCTGTGCCATTACATTTTTTTTCATATTTGTGTTCGTTACATTTTTCAACAAAATAGACCGGTCTTGCCATATTTTTTTATAGTAAAGCAATTTACTATACTTTATAGAAAATTTTACTAGGATCCGAACATGATTAAAATGTAACATTAGATGTGTTTTTAGATTATAGCAAAGCTCCTCGTAAGGTATAGTAAACCACTTTACTAAAAAATATATATGCATGATCGGTCTAGTTTTGTTGAAAAATGTTAAAAACATGTATGTGAAAACAGTTTGTTAATCGGAGCTCTCAGTCAGCGGCAAAAGTGAAAAAAAAAAGAAAAATAATTGCGTCATTAATGCACCTGTGCATACGCATGAATTAGTTTTGCCCAGTTTTTGTTCGTTAATATTTTACTATTTTTTTGTGCAACTTTACTACAACGGATACACAGATTTACTATATTAGCCCTGCTCGAGGTTGCACGCATGGGAGAGATGGGGGAGGGTGGGGGACACGTGGCGCATTATAAATGTGGGTGTCCTTTAACTAAAGAACACCTAGGTGTCCTTTAGCTTCACTATATATATATATATATATATATATATATATATATATATATATATATATATATATGGGTTCATTAATTGTATGTTACGTTCATTCTCTTCAATTTTGCTGCATTTGCGTAGCCATTTTTGTTGTACTACGACTTGGAAATTGAAATTCCGCATTTCATTTGTTGGCATAAGGCCATCTCCAATACTGCTCCTATTTTTCAATCTTATTTCACTGTTCACCCATTATTCACATCCCTATTTTATTATTCACATCTCCAATTCTGACTTTATTTTTTCAATCCCTATATTTCTCTTTTGTATTTTACTCTCAACTCCATTTCTACGGTAATATGACTAGCTACAATAAAGATATAGAGCCACTATTGAAAATGCCTTAAAGAACTTGAACAATAGCATCCGTTGGAGCGCGTGATTCTGCACCAAGTCGCTCTAGCACTGAACCTGAGCGACTCCAGCTAGCCGAACGCGTTCGCTCCTAGAGAGTGGAGAGGAGCATCGCGGGAGCACAGCAGGGAGCTCCACGATGTGGGCGGAGCGAGCTCAGGTCGCTCCAAGTGGGAAGCTGCCTCTATACATATACATATGCACCCTTGGACTTCGCATGCAATTATTCTTCATTTGCCATTTGATAAAATCTTGTTACTCCTCATCCTCCTCAACCCCAAGCTCCTACTTCTCACTCTTCTCCTCGGTGGTGCCTAAGCTTGTCTCTTCCTTGGGCATTTCACCTCATTCTTCTCCTCGTTGGCGCTCGAGCTCGTCTCTTCCTTGGCCATTTCAACCAAAAGTCTAAATTGATGGAGAAAACAGGAATTTTACTGACACTTCAAATATCAAACATGGAATAGGAGTAGGCAACAATTCCTACTTATCACTCTTCCTTCTCTTCCTTGGTAATTTCATGCAAAAGCCTAATTTGATGGGAAAAGGCCGGCAATTCACTTATAACCAACCGTTTCACCCAAAAGCCTAATAGGAGCGGGTCATTTCATCCCAAAGCCTAAGCTGGTGGGAAATGATTCACTATCCACCTCTTGCTCTGAAACCATATTGAGTTGTATGCACCGACTAATTCACCTAAAAGCCTAACCTGATAGAAAGACAGACAATTCACTTATATTTAAACAGGAGGCACCCAAGCTCCTCCTCATGTCCCCCCATGGTGGCACCCAAGCTCATCCTCCTCCCTAGCAGTGAGGTCCCTCTCCTTCCCTAGTGCGGCAAGTGGCAAGTGTCCCTCTTTTCTTGGGTACGCATGGTATTTGTCCTTCATTTGTTACTCTTGGAGCAACATCCTACCAAACATATTTTCAATGAGCTCTAAATTCTCCCGTGATCTAGTTTTCATGGGGCTATTTGGTTGCTCGAATCCTCTTAGCCTGGGTCGTATAAGGCAACCAGGCTGAGGGAATGCATGTGATGGTGTTTTGTTGTTTTGTATGAGTTGAGCTAGGTTGGAAAGGAATGACGTTTGGTTGTTTCTATGATTTTATCCTGCTTTGGCACCTCGCGTGTTAGGCATTTTGTCGAACACCAATCAAACAATGTTAACTAGCACTGTTTTTGCAAATTTATCATAACATCAAGGTCTAGATAATTATTTTCAACACCTCAATATAATTACTCAGAGCAAACAAAGATGGCAACGGAGCGTGAGGCTGAGAAGGAGAAGATCAAAACGAGAGAGGGCACATCGTCCCAAGGCCACACCACTGGAAGCTTGGGAGAAGGGGAAATGGCCTCGATGCACTCGGTAGACGACGAGTGCAAATCACTGACAAGTGCTACCCCATACATCTCGATCCGGTCACATAATGTTGACTTTATGTTTTAAATGGATGTTTCACAATTAGTATTTCAACCTATTTGTATTGTTGATTATTGTTGTGTTTAATTACATTTCAATTTGGGAGCTATTAAATACCATATCTTAACATGGGAGTTAGTGTTTAATTAGATCTCACACTACGAGACTTGCCGCAATGCAGTACCATGGCAAGACAGTTGCCCTAGTATGGTACCGCGACAACCCTCTTGCCACACTATGGTACAACAGCAAAACCCTCTTGTCGCTATTATACTGCGACAAGTGGCTATTTCACGAATTGCCAATAAAACATGGACATTTTCCAATTTGTGTTTTTTTTTTTGCAAAAATCAAAAAATTCACACGAGCGCGGTGGCTCCACCTCGGACAGCCCTGTGGCTTGCCATCGTAGCCAAGAGTATCGTCCCTCCGCGTCGTGCCCTCGTGCAGCGTCGCTCCTCGCCATGCCCTCATCTCGTGCGTTGTCGTGGCTCACTGTTCCCGCCTAGAGCGCCACCCCTCCGTGTCGTGCCCGCCCTATAAGTCGTCGTGGCTCGCCATGCCCGCCCCGTGCGGTGTTGTGGCTCGCGCACCCGCCCCGTGTTGCGCTGCACCTCATTGTGGTCTTCCCAAGTGCCGACATGCTGTGTAGTGGCTGCCTCAACCGGATCTAGCCATCTCGAGCTCCGTCGGCGCCCTCTCGAACTCAACCCATGGTCGCTGTCGTGTTTTTCCCTCCGCCGGCAACTCCTCAGGCTCACGCCGCCATAATTCTTCGTCACCTCGGTTGTCCCATGCGAAGTCCAACTGCCTCCCGCGCCTGCACGCACTGAGCCAGACTCGATTGATATGGCTGAATTATCCATTTTAATGAGCCTAGCTGGCACAGTGTTTTTGCATCTCCTAGGCTAGGCTCCAAGGCACGTACATGCAACCAAACAGGTTGTGCCTGCATCCATAGGCCTAGTTGGGGGCCACCCAACCAAACATCCCCCATGTGAACCAAGTAAAATTTGATTCTCTTCAAATGCACAGATAATTTAATTACCATAATTTAGTTCTTGATGGGTTGAGTAGGCTGACCGGTCCGGTCGTGTCAGAATGCAACGCATACTTGTTCTCTTCGGCTTAAATTAAAATTTAAAACTAGAAAATTGTCATTTTTGTATAAGCCAGACGATGTAGCACTTTATAAGTTTTTTTAAGACTTTTAATGATTCTTCTCAAAGCTTTAAAACCATTTTTTAACATTTTTTTGGGTTCTCCGGGCCCCTATCGAGTGCCCATATCTTTTTTAGATTATAATCTACAATTGGATTCAGCTAAAAATAACAAAGCTGTCCTTATCAAATAGAGTAGCTACCCTTTAAAAGTTCCAACCTCCAAATATCCAAGAATATTTCGACGTTTTGAACTTACGAGGTGCCAACCACACGCATAAAAACAGCGCTACGCCAGTGCTCTCTCCGTCACCCGATCCCACGCGTACTTCATCCTGCCCACTCGTCGCTGGGCTATGGTCTAGTTTTCTCTATAGATAGGTTAAAGAAAACGACGTGGACACATCATTATCCCTTATATACTTGGATAGTCTAGTCAACGTTTAACGACAATGTGGAACACACGTAGACGTCACCTCAACGTTCCACAGAAGTTTCTAACGGTTTGAAGCTAGGGTGCAAACAGATACAAGTTTAAGAGGGTTAAAATAGTAAAATTCAAGTTTAGGAGGCCTAAGTGAAACTTTGCTAAAAATTAATAGTGCAACAGTGTAATTTTCTTAAAAAATAAATATTAAATATTAAAAATTCAACAAGGGAGCATCAATGGACCACAAGGGCCAGATTACTTTATGGGCTGTTTGGTTTGAAGCACAAAGGAGCATCATCCGATCCTAAGTCATTTATTTTTTTTAACAAATAGAATAAGTCGGTTCATCATCACCCTATCTATCACAGACATGATGTTAGTACAAATTGAGCGATAGTGTCATCCCACCAAATTTAATGGAATCATCTTCTGCTAGGCCAAACTCATCTGGCTTGATGATGATCTCTTAAACCAAAAATCACATTACTGGGACAAGCTATCCAGGAGAAAAGTTAAGCCGACTGGGCTTTTGCCTCTTCGCCTCGTGGAAAAATATTCTTTCATCAATATAGGGCTTCCGCACAGTACATCACTGACCTTCTCTCGGTCGATTCATCAAAATGTTCTTTCATCAATATGGGACTCCGGCGATGATGGAGCCAGTGGCGTCGAGTTTGGGTTCACCATGCCTTCTCCCTAACTTTAAAGGAAGACCAGGGAGGAGGAGGCACAATAGTGAGCCACGGTAGCAGATGCCACCTTGGCTGGATGAGGCCATGGCATCGTGAAGGACGGTGGGTAGGGTCAGCCATCGAACCGACGGGGAGGTCGATGGTCATTAGAGGCGACAAGTGGTGGCTGGCAAATCCGGTGAGAGCCGATAGAGATGAGGAAGCTAGGAGGGTGAGGCGGGGGCGGGCACTACCAGGGAACAGGGATTTTATCCCGGTTGGGAACGGGCTACGGTCCCGGTTTCAAACCGGATAATCGAGGGATCGATGGCGAGGGCTGCAGTCGGTTAGCCACCAACCGGGACGAAGGCTCAAAAGCCTCGGGCTGGGGCGCCGAGGAGCTATCCGTCCCGGTTGGAACTACCAACCGGGACTGCGGGCTGACTTATCAGTCCCGGTTGGTTCTACCAACCGGGACTATAAGGTGTTTTAATATTTTTTATTTGCATTTTTTATTTGCCCGCTGGATGACTTATCAGTCCCGGTTGGTTCTACCAACCGGGACTAGAAGGTGTTGTCATTTTTTTTTGCCCATTGGATGACATTTAATTGAAACTCATATAATTAATTGAAACTTAAGTATATGTATATATTTGTGTTAAATCACAATTAATTGAAACTCATATAATTATTCATACACAGTTAACTCGTTATTAAATGAAAGGACATTCATTAAAATTTAATTATAAGTAATTAATAAGTACTACAATTGCTAACTAATGGGCTATATATACAAGTATCACAAGTACACATTGTTGTACACATAATTACAAGTACACATGTTTTTGTTCATCGGGATCATCTACGTGGATTGCTTTTGGTAGACCTAGATGTTGACCCCGACGGTTGATCGGTTCCTCTCGAACGGTCGGGCTCCGAATCTTATTGAAAAAGGGTGATGATGCTCGCCCATTGGAGCCAAGACCTCATCTAATATAAAGCCATGAGTTGCTCTTGTATTGCTTTCACCGACCGCCGAGAGTTCCGGACCTTGTTCCAAACCTTTCTTCGCCAATTTTAGAGGGATCTGTCATTAATTAGGGAATTAACAAATCAATCCTTGAATCTATAGAGGTGTCCGGAATAGTTAGGTATTATTAAGGTAGAAATTATAAATACTCACCCCAAAAGGTTCTCCTTTTCTCGTAGAGGTAGCAGAGCCTCCGATTAAGTGATGCATCATCTCGCATACATAGTAGCCGACAAATTGTTTCCGGTGCTTGATGCAAGACCTGTGGTGAAAAAGTTGTAGAATGTGAAATAACTGCATAGAAATTTAGTAAACTAACTACAAAGCTAGCATTACGATATACTTACATATTTAGCGAGGTGCAACTCAAATTTTTTCTTAAATTCTCCAACGTTTTCCTTTTGGAATCTTACGAAGGCACTATACAAGTGATTATGAGTTATACAAATTAGAGTTGGCTTCAAACTGAGAGAAAGAAAACAAGTATGATAATGAAAGGAACGACAATGTACCGGTTGAGCATGGCCAAGATGTCTTTGTATTTTGCGGGGTTTTTTTTTGAGTCCATAACCGTGACTGTGCTACGATCTACCTCGATAATAAAAAGGGCAAAGTGAAAGCTGCACATATATATGTTAGCGTAGTAGTTAGTACTTTTAACATCATGGTAAGAAAAAAATTATAACGAGGCGATAAGAAAACACATACTCAAAATCATAAGCTAGAAGTATCTTTGACTTGTATCTTTGTCCCATGAGCCCGTTGTATATGTGTTTGCTCTGTCTCTTTTGGTTTATCTCTAACCGTTTCTCATTGATCACTCTTGGGTCGAGAAAGCCAAACTCATAATTAATTCTCTCGATTTGGCATCGTTTTAGCTCCATTCTACACAACAAGAAATCAGTTAGGTTTGGGGATTGTTACAAAGATATGGGCGTGCACGACAAAATTTATGAATAAGACACTTACAGAGTCCAAACAACTCAACATGCGACGCCCGGGGCCCTACTGGTATAGATCAAATAGAGGTTCCCATTCGATGAAGAACTCGTTGTCTCCACGAAGTAATGAGTTTCCTTGAAGTCGACGGCAATCGCATCTAAACCATGGTTGGCGTGCCAAATACCATTCATGGAGTTGCCGCATCTTCGTTGTTAGTCGGGGAGCTCCTCACGTCTCACAAATGACGCACCATGTACAAATTTCCATGCTATCTCCGCAACCGGGATGTCCTTGAGGCCCAATACCTGATCTGCATCAAGGCCAGTATCATCGTAGAAACTGTTCATCCCCTGTGCAACCTCTTCCGCCGTCCTCTCCGGTGGCGTCTCCTTGTCGGCTATCTTACTCAAGACGCTTCGTGAGTCCGACACGGCGGCCTTTACGGTTTATCTATGATGTCCTTCAACGATAGGATAGCCCTCCTAGCTTTGTGCCATTCGTCCGTACCGGGCGACCCTCGGTGGAGATGGCTTCTTCGCGAAGAATGAGGTGACCTCGGCTCTTACAAACTGCGAGGTCTCCTCATCAGTCATATCGTACGCCAACTTCGGAGGTGATTTCCTTTTGGATTTTGTTGACGTGGACGTGGACCGTGTCTTTTTGAGAAGTCTTGGCCCCCTATCCGACCTGGTTGGTACATTACTTGGAGCTGTTTGCTGATTGGGGGGGCCTGCCTTGGCCGATATGGGAGTTGGAGTTTCTGGTGCAGGGCTTAGCTGAGGAGACGGGCTTCTTCTGGGGGGCGTCTTATTGGTCTGAAGGTTGTGGAGGTGACGCTGGAGACCGTGGAGAGGAAATGCGTGCGTTGTCTTTAAAATTATGAACCGCTTATGCCACGCAATGAAACGTGTCTGACATCTAATAGTTTCGTGCTCCCGTCACCTCCTTCAATGTCGAGGTCAAGATCCTCATACCCTGGGCATACCTCGTCCACCGAGACCTTCGCGTAGCCCAGCGGTATGGCGAGACCATGGATGAGCTGCCTGCTCCACCGGAAAGCCATGCCTTCACCGCCTTTTAATGAGAGGTTCGGGCTTGCACGTGCAACTCACATGGTGTCGGTTGCGTGATGTCGCCCATCGCATAGGGGCCAAGTCACCTTCACCAGCCCACTGAAGTATAATGCTCCGCCCGCGTCGAGGGATCGACAATGTCTAGATTTCGGGAGGTGCTCACGACTTGTCTCCGATGTTGGCTCAAGGCTAGTTGCAGCTCTTTTCGGACCAAATCGGGTATCTTGGCCTTTGTTGCTCTCGGTTCGTCTTGAAGGTCCTTGATATGTTGTGCGTGTCGACCCTTGGATCTCGACCGACTCCAGAGGTCTCCGCATCATGGGCGAAACCGACCTTCCACGGACGCACGCCAACGCCTGCACGCCCGTGGTGCTCCGGGTTCGTAGAGCCCTTGTTAGCTCGTCGTCCTCCTGTTTGGCACGAAGGTGCCTTGGGACGACTGGTGTGCGCGCCTGAAGCTTCTTGACGACTTCTCTCATCGTATCACCAAACACCGCCCGCGTCATCGTCAAATTGCCGTTATGACCGAAGAACCAATTTCTCGATCTGTTGGACCAATCCAATGTGGCGGGTGGACACCCTTAACCAACAAGTCACGTTCCTCTTCTCCCATTTGGGTAGGGCCTTGCGGTAACCACCAGTCCGGCGATGGTGGTATTGCTTCTTCATTGCGATTTCGCTTGTTCCTTTCACCAAGTTCGACCTAGCTGTGAATTTTGTACCCCACAAATTCATCCCGGTGATCCTGTAGCTTTGGGTACTTGTTGAAGTCGGGGACTAAATTCTTCTTGACGTACTCGTTGTTCAACTTCTTTTTGTGCGTCTGAAAAGCCATTGCCATCTTCTTTAATGTATACCTTTTCACCTTATCTTCGGTCCTTCGGGAAGGTGAACGCTTCCTTCATATCATCCATAGGGTGTTCTTGATTCTGCGGTACCTCGTCCCATTTCGCAAAGCTAATAGGCACGTGGTCACGACGATCACGCCGAACGCCGATCTGAACGGCCCAATCGCATTTTCGGCTTTAGAGGCTCGCCTTCCTCATCGACTTCGGTGAATATGTGTCTTGCCCTCGGCTTCTTGCTTTGACCTCACGACGTGATCGGCTACTCGTTTGACCGGTCTCGGTGGCTTCGACAACCTCACTGGCTTGGGTGGCTTCGATCGCCTCACCGGTTTGGGTGGCTACTGCCATCTCGGTGCTTGGGTAGCGTGGGCGCCTCTTGTACGAACAACTTCGCTCAAAAACTCGTCACCAAGAAAATCCATTCGATTGCATAGAATTGAATAGAAACATTCAATTGGGATTTCAAGTAGAATTGAATAGTATCATGTAACGTTATTCTTGTATAAGTTATTTTCTATGAAGAATTGAATAGTAACATAGAACTTTTCTCTAAATAAGATATGATTACACATACATTTCACATACATTTCACATAATATGCAGATAAGAATAGCATACATATGCACAATAGAACTTGATTATAGGACCATTTAGGAAAAAAATCATTTCACGGTGTTGATAATTAGAGCACATAGACTTGCGGTCATCTCCTACACAACGATGTTTTCAACGTTTTTCCCTAGCTAGTCTCACATTTCACCATCTAAATACACAAGCAGCATTACTTCATCTTCCTTTGGACTTGATGTATCAATGCATATTAGTAGAAATTATTATATTGGAAAACAACCTCGCGCCTTTGGAATTCCTGTAGAAGGTAAAAAGCGATAGATGGGCCACAGATATTAAAACAACTAAATAGCAAGGAAAATGACATGATAACATGTTGTAATTTATAACAATTAAACAACAACAGAGCTCAGTTTAGTTTGTTATAAATTGCTCTCAAATTTAATATGTTGGGTTGCTAAGAATAGCCTTCCAATGACATACACCATCATGCAATCGCTCCATCTCCCTAATTAACCCCTCAGACGACTCTGCTTTGTTTCACACCACACACATATATACCTCCCTCGATGTCAATGTTGCATATACCCTTCTTATATATTCTTTTTGAGCAAACCTTCTTATATATTCTCAAGAAAGGAATAGAACCGATGTTAATCATATATATTCTGACTGTCTCGGCAATTAATCGAATCATCCTTCTCCAAACCGCAGGTCACTCAATTGATAGTGGTAGCACCGTCTCATTCCTCGATTCCAGGTTTGCTATGAGGGCTAAATGCTTAATTGAAGAAGCAAAGGCAGTGAGGGTTATAGTTGCAAATGGTGAAAAAATACTAGTTCAGCAGTTTGCCCTGAATGCACTTACAGTATAAATGGGCAAGAATTTTCAAACTCTTTCAGGATCATAGAATTGGTGGGGTATGATATGATACTAGGGCAAGATTGGATAGCCATGCATAGTCCTGTGGAGTTAAATGGGAAAAGTATGGAAATATCCATTAGGGTTCTAGGAGGAGATAAAATCGCTTTCAAGGATGAGCAAGTGATGAAGGGGCTATGACAATAACAGGAGCAAGATGCATCGGCTACTGAAAAATAGGATTATGGGGGTGGTCATTCAGAGCATTGGCATGAGTGAGCAAGGGGAAGAAACAACAATACCTGCTGAGATTATGGAAGTCTTGAAGGTCTACTCTAATGTATTTGAAGAACCCAAAGAACCAACCCCTACAAGGGAATGTGACCATGGAATTCCCTTAATTAACAATTTTACATACAGAGTTATCTCATTCAGCAAGACCATACTCTATAGTGTTTGCATTTCTCAGGTTTTCCATCCCTGTGGTGGCATTTCTCAGGTTTTCCATCCCTGTGGTGGATGTTTTAACTTGTAATATGTAGCATTAATTTTGTCCATCAAGTAAAACATATACATGAAAAAAAAATATGAACAAGACCATACTATAGGAGGTCCACGGCGAGGAGGTGCACGGCGGCGAGGAGGGAGTGGCGTCGTCACTGGCGGCGGCGGCGAGGAGGTCCTGGCGAGGAGGTGCACGGCGGCGAGGAGGGGAGTGGCGTCGTCACGGGCGGCGACGGCGAGGATGGGAGTGGCGTCGTCACGGGCGGCGACGGCCAGGAGGTGCACGGCGGCGAGGACGGAGTGGCGTCGTCACGGCGGCGACGGCGAGGAGGTGCACGGCGGGAGTCCACGGCGGCGCGGCGGCGACGATCTAGGGTTGGAGCAGAGAGGAGGCAGTGTGGCAACCGGTGGGAAGATTGGAGGATTTTAGTGTCCGCGGGAATTTGTATTTTGACCTTCAATCCCGGTTGAAGACAACAACCGAGATTGACTGGCCCATCAGGCCCGGGCCGTGTCTCCAACCGGGATTGCCAGTGGTGCTAGCCCCACACGCCGAATCTGGCGTAGGGTGGTTGACCTTCAATCCGGTTCAAAAGAACAACCGAGATTGAATGGAGATTCGATCGGGCTATCTCTCCAACCGGGATTGATTGGTGGGCTGCCCCACACGCCGATGACCAACGCCCGAGTCTTTGGGACTATCGGTCCGGTTTATTATACAAACCGGACCGATACTAAAAATAAAGAAAGCAGTCTTGTGGCGCTGGCTCGAACTCCGTGACCGCAAGGGCGGGAGCCAGCTCAAGCGCACGCCGCTAGCCTGGGGAGAGGGGAGAGATGTTCTCCTCTGTTAGGAGCGAGTTATTTTGTACCTTTCTTGGCCTTTAGTGGAGGGAAAGGAATTTTTTAATTGTATTTTAATTCCTTATTTGTATTTTAAATCCATTTTCCCAATATATTTCCTTTTTTAATGTATTTTAATTCGTTTATTGTGGAGAAAGCCATGTTTTCCTTGACATGTGGGCCCATATATGGTGGGTCCCATATGTCGATTAAGGGAGTTTCGGATCGTATGGATATGGAAAATACAGATTTCGATCCTAGCGGAAAAGGAGGAAGCGGATACTCAATTTAAAGTGAGTAAACAGAATTCCATACTCGATCTCATAGATCCTATAGAATTTCGTGGAAAGTCAGATTCGATGAAAGTCGTATGTACGGCTTGGAGGAGATCTTTCCTATCTTCGAGATCGACCCTACCATATGGGGTCAAAAGCCAAAAAATAAGTGATTCGTTTTTAGCCCTTATAAAAAGAAAACGGATTCTTGAACCTCTTTCACGCTCATGTCACGCCGAGGTATCGCAGAAAAAGAAGCGCAAAATCCGATCCAATTTTTTCGTGAATCGATTAGTTAACATGGTGGTTAACCGTATTATGAAAGACGGAAAAAAATCATTGGCTTATCAAATTCTCTATCGAGCCGTGAAAAAGATTCAACAAAAGACAGAAACAAATCCACTATTGGTTTTAGCAATACGTTACCTTCAATCCCGGTTGGTATCTCCAACCGGGATCTATAGGCGATCTTCAGTCCGGGTATGTTTTCCCAATCGGGATTGATTGGTGGGCTGCCCCACACGTCAGATGACCAACGCCCGAGTGTTTGGGACTATCGGTCCCGGTTTATTATACAAACCGGACTGATACCTAAAAATAAAAAAGAAGGCAGTCTTGTGGCTGGCTCGAACCCGTGGCCAGTAAGGTCGGGAGCCAGCCAAGCAAGCGCACGCTAGCCGGGAGAGGGGAGAGATGTTCTCTCTGTTAGGAGCGAGTTATTTTGTACCTTTCTTGGTCTTTAGTGGAGGAAAGGAATTTTTTTTAATTGTATTTTAATTCCTTATTTGTATTTTAAATCCATTTTCCCGTTATATTTCCTTTTTTTAATGTATTTTAATTCGTTTATTGTGGAGAAAGCCATGTTTTCCTTGACATGTGGGCCCATATATGGTGGGTCCCATATGTCAGTGGTAGTAATTTGCCATAAATTTCTTCAAAGTTATAGAAAATTGTTGGGAGCCTATTAAAATTAAATAAAAATTTCACAAAATTCATAAGAATTGTGCAAAAGTTGACATATATAAAAATGAGTTGGGAACCTTGAAATTTCTCATTAGTTTATAAATGAGATGGGAATAATCTAGTTATACATAAACGATGGGAATTTCTCATAATTGGCGAGCACGAACGGTTCTTTCCAGGATCAATATGAATTTAGGGACAAATATCTAAAATATTACATGACTACTTTATTTTTACAAGTGATCCTTCGTTATGATCGTGGCGTGCGTCACGAGCTTCCTCATCATCGCTAAGGACACTAATGTCTCGTCACCGAGAAAGGCGGCACTCGTCGAACCGATTATACTCTTCTTCGCTCAGGACGCCTCAACTCCAACAATCCTTCTTTTACCGTAAAGAACCACGTGGTGCCTTGCTTGATCACTTGTTGGTAGTCTTGTTCTTCTCGCTTTTTATAGTTTTACCCTTATGAACTTTTGGTTTGTTGTCCATGTCCATCACATAGAATATCTCGTGTCACATCATTGGCGAAAGCACGAACGGTTCATCCTCAGAGGCCACTTGCTTGAGGTCCACGATTGTCATACCATAGTCATCGATCTCCACGGTGTCGGTTTCACCCATTGGCACCTAAACAGAGGGACTTTCAAAGGTCCATACTCGAGCTCCCAGATCTCCTCTATGAAACCATAGTAGGTGTCCATCTTTCCATTTTGTCCAAGGCATCTATACTGACGGCCATTTGTTTTGGTTGGTGCTCTTCCTATCCCGGGTCGTCGTGTAAAATGTGTACCCATTTATCTCATACCCTTGCCATGATACGATTGTTATGGATGGTCCCCGAGCTAAGAGCTGCAACTGTTCCATGGACTCCTCCTTGTCTAACAGATGCTTTTGTAGCCAACCACCAAAGCTCTCCACTTGCTTGTTCGCGATCCACTTATCTGACTTATCTGGGTATTGGGCTCGTAATATCCTCTCGTGATCAAGTACATACAGAGCCACTGAAGATGCTTGTTTTAGTACCGTGAAATGTGCTTGTTTAAATGAGAGTAGATCGTCACAGGAGGATTCTTTTCTCCCTAGGGTCCCTTTTCCCGTAGCCTCCCTCATAGCGTGATACAGGGACGCCAATCGGATTCAGATCATCAATGTAGTCGACACAAAACTCGATCACCTCCTCTATGCCAACACCCTGGGCAATGTAACCTTCTGGACGAGAACGGTTACGAACATACTTCTTTAGGACGCCCATGTACCTCTCGAAAGCGAACATCTTGTGCAAGAAGATCGGTCCGAGAATTTCTATCTGTTTGACCATGTGAACCATGAGATGAACCATCATATCAAAGAAGGATGGAGGAAGATCATCTCAAGGTTGACCATACTAGCGACAATGTTATCCTGCAGATTAGATAACTTATCCGGATCTATGACCTTTTGTGATATCGCGTTGAAGAACGAACACACCTTTATGATTGTACCTCGTACCATGTCCGGTAGAATACCTCGCACCATCACTTTGGGAGCAAGCGGGTCATCGGCACATAACAATCATGGGATTTCAAGTTTACGATTTTATTCTCTTTTGTGTTTATGAGTCTTCTTATGTTCGACGAGTACCCGAAGGACCTTAACACTGTTCAACAACCTGAATCATGCTTTTTTCTCTTCTTTGCTTGGTGTGTAGCTCATGACGAGGTAATGCCCTTTGTCTCTCTCTTGTGGATGTAGTTCTTCCCCGAGACCTAACAATTGTAGGTCCTTTCGTGCTTGAAATGTATCTTTTGATTTACCGTACATATCTATGAAGCCTAGCAGCTCACGATACATTCTTTGTGATATGCATGAAGTCCAGGAGTGACGGACCTCTAAGTCTTTCCAAGAAGGCAAGTCCCAAAATATAGACTTCTTCTTCCAGCTAGGCTTCTTCCTAGATTCTTCAGGGAGTGGCGGGACGGGTTTGCTACGGGACCCTTTCCAAATACTACGTCTAGATCCTTTACCATAGAAAATACTTCCGCCCCCATCTGCGATGCTTGGGCTTTACGTTCTCTTCGGTCCCATCAAAATTAACACGGTTACTTCGTAGAAGGTGCTTCAAATTGAGGAACCTACGATGGCCCATGTAAACAACCTTCCGAGAGTTTGTTAGGTACTTGTCTTCCGTATCATCCAAGCATCGGATGCGGGCTTTATATCCTTTATAGATAGGCCCGACAAGTTACCAAGTGCAGGCGATCGTTGATAGTTACAAATAGCAATGCACGAAGCTGAAATACTCTCTTTTGTACTCATCCCATACACGTACACCA
This sequence comes from Olyra latifolia, assembly GCA_036346145.1. Taxonomy (NCBI): domain Eukaryota; kingdom Viridiplantae; phylum Streptophyta; class Magnoliopsida; order Poales; family Poaceae; genus Olyra; species Olyra latifolia. Next base: position 52,238,733 of record CM070529.1, on the reverse strand, counting down.
TCATTCCATAGCGTTAGTAGATCTTCAATCAACGGTTTGAGATACACGCCGATGTCGTTACCGAGTTGCTTAGGGCCTTGGATAAGCAATGGCATCGTAATGTATTTTCGCTTCGACATAGCCAAGGAGGAAGGTTGTAGATACATAGAGTAACGGGCCAAGTCTTTGTGGATCGCTACTCATGTCACCGAACGGGTTCATCCCATCCGTACTCAATGCAAACCTTATGTTCTCGCGACGTCGCGAAGTCCGGATATTTTCTATCGAGTTTCCTCCATCTGCGAGCCATCTGTTTGGGTGCCTTAGCTTTCCGTCGACTTTACGATCATCTTTATGCCAACGCATCATCTTCGCATGCTTTTTGTTCGCAAACAAACGCTTCAACCGAGGGATTATAGAGAAGTACCACACCACCTTAGCAGGGGGCTCTTCTTCTACGCCTCTACCTCACATGGGTCATCACGCTTAGTCTTATACCGTGATGTTTTGCACACCGGACATTCTTCCAAATCCTTGTACTCATTACGATAGAGGATACAATCGTTTGGACATGCATGTATCTTCTGACCTCCAACCCCAAAGGGCGAGAACTTGCTTGGCTTCATACGTAGTTTCGAGCGGCGTGTTACCCTCTGGAAGCAACTTCTTCATGAGGCCTAACAACTCATCAAATCCCTTATCGATACTCCATTAGTAGCCTTCCATTGCATCAATTCCAGCAGTGGTACGCAACTTTTGTGGCCCCGCCTTACGTTTGGATACAACAATGTTCCTTGGTCCTCCAAGTATTGAAACTTTTCGTAATGTCTTTCATCGTGTATTCTCCTCTCCATCATGCAACATCTGTTCTAGATCATCGTCGTCAAACTCCCTAGTATATGTTCAATAGAACCGTGTTGGCCAACATCGATCATATAATCCGCCACATCTTCTTCGTCACCATCTTCTTCTTCACCGTCTTCTCGTATAATCTCTTCTTCACCGTGTTTGGTCCAACGGTATAGTTTTCCACGAAACCTCTTGAGATCAAATGGAAGTGAATTTGTTCGAGTTTGACCACTCCTTCGATTCTTGCGGTCTATGCATGGACAACATATGTAGCTCGATCTTGTGCGTGCACTTGCCCGACGATAAAGTTTCCAAACCCTCCTGGCTGTGAGGAGCGGCGGTCCATATACATCCATCGCCGATTCATCTACATTAAGTTACATCAAGGTAGTTGTTAGTTCATTTTCCAATAATGAATTAATTTTAAAAACCAAAATTAAAGTACTGCTTAATTTATTATACATTTATTTAATTTTTTAGGTCAATACTTCAATTTAGGTTAAATACCTTTTTAAAAGAATTATTTTTAAGCTGATAATATTTTATCACATATTTTATCACAATCGAATCAAATTCTAAGGTAATGCAACAAAGTATTTGGCAACCCACTTAAAATGATATATCTAGATCTACCAACTTATAATTTTACATCAATGAAGTGAGTAGAGATCAATGAAGTTATAATATTTTATCACATATTAATTAATATATAATGTTAATTTTTAAACAATCAAAATCTATGCAAAATCTACTTTAAACTCTACTCCCAAAATTTCTCCATGAATCGATGAAACCAAAATTCTAAATTTGAGTCACCTCCACGCATTCAATGTGTGCTACATCACAATCCAAGTAAATTCTAAGCTAATGCAACAAGATTTTACAATCCACTTCAAAATTTGGTCCATGAAAGTTAAGATTCAAAATCATAGATCCATGAAACCATCATCTAAATTTAATTAGCTACAACTACAAATTCAAAACGAACTACGTCTTAATCCAAGCAAAATCTAAGATTACACAACAAGTTTTTGCCAACCCATTCAAAAGATCGAGCTATATCTACCAATTTATAACATTTCATCAAAGATGGGGAATAGAGACCAAATTTTTCATATTAAATTTAAAGCAAATATAGAAACTACATTTCATATACAAGTAGTGAGAAATGAAGTTACTAACCTTGGTTAACTTGGATTGAAGTGAAATGATCAAATTACAAAAATTTGAGCAAAGACTCCCCTCAAATCCGGTAATGGCGGCGAGCTCCTCTGTCGGGTTACAAAGTGGTCGGGAAGGTTACGGCAGGTCGGGAAGAAAGGTTAATACGGTAATCAATCCGGTTGGTGTTACCAACCGAATTGATATCCTCCCGTCATTTGGTGTTACCAATGATCGAATTCAATTTAGTCGGTTGGTATTACCAACCGACGGATATCCCACGCCGCCAACTGCCTTTTTGAGGTGATATCCGTCGGTTGGTAACACCAACCGAACTCAATGGTCCTCGCGCCCAGCGGCCCAAGTTAGCTGCTCAACCGGATTGCAGCCTTCTGAGTCGGTTGGTGGCTAACCGAGATTGATGGGCCGGTATGGAAGGCCTGTTCCCTGGTAGTGGGGGGAAGGGGCACCAGATAGGAGGAAGAAATGGCGGCGTCGGGGAGGAGAAAGAAGGGTACAACAGTGAGGAGTACAAGTCGGTGCTGGTACGGTGGTGGGAGAGGAGTTGGCGGCAGTGCTCGGTCGGATTTTGGGGAGTGGGAGGGGAGGGTTAGGGTTGAGGGAAGCTGAGGGAGTTTATATATGGGATAGATGAATCTGAGCTGTTGGATCTGCACTAATACAGGATGGCCTACAAATCAACCGAGTTTTCTTTTTTTTTTTTAGTTGACCGATGAGTAGACATTCCCTATAGTTTATGCGCCCTCTTTCTCTTTTCATTTTTTTAAATGTTTATAGGCAAAAAAAAATACACTTCTAATTTAAAAAAATAAGGTGGTGCATGTATGTTGTGTCTGCCTGTCTTCCATCCAGGTTATAGTAATGAGGCGACCGACGACTTTGGCTTGGTTAATGGGTGCCACCCGGTAGAACAGGGCGGTCAGACACGGCAAGTCAACTGATTGAGCCGCTGCGCTACTTGACTTGCATGCATGCCTTCCCAACGTGCGCTCCAACACGTAACGAGTCTCTGACTGCACCTCCGTCCCGTTCGCGGAGCTATATATAGCCATGCAGAACGGCAGAGTTTCAGCCATCCCATTGCCATTCTCAGTCGTTCTCTCACACTTTGGGAGCTAGCTAGCTAGATCGAGTAAGAGCAAGCAGAGATGGCCAAGCTTGCCGTTGTGAGCTTCCTGGCGTTGCTTGGCACCGTGGCGTGCCAGGGCTACTACGGCACTCCCGGCCCGACTCCGTCCACTACCTACCCAAGCCCGGCAAGCCCGAGCCCACCGGGCACCTATCCTCCGCCTAGCCCAACTGCGCCCAGCCCAATGCCGTCAACCTTGAGCCCGCCAGGCACCTATCCTCCACCCAGCCCAACTCCGCCGAGCCCCAGCACACCGTCACCGATGGCGAGCCCTCCTTCCTCAGGGTCGGGGCTCAGGGTCGGCCACTACAATGATACGTGCCCTCGTGCTGAACAGATCGTCAGGAATGCTGTGAAGGAGGCCGTGTACACCAATGGCACCGGTGTCGCCGCAGGGCTCATCCGTCTCTTCTTTCATGACTGCTTTGTCCAGGTAAATTTTCGTGATATTTCAATTTCTTGAATTTTACGATATGGACAGTCTGATTTTAATTTTTTTCCTTGATATATAGGAGTACTTGTGAGATAAATCAGCACTTTTATGTTTATTTTAGTCAAATAAATCATGAACACAAACTGATTAACTAGCAAATATCATACAGCACGATTATATTGTAGATATAGATTAAACGCGTTGTACATTGTAAACGTGCCGTACAACAGATCATGCAACACGAGTATACAATGCACAACACAATGACCTGGCCCAGTTGAATCGAGTATTTTCAGCCCGTTAGCTGGCTAGTGTTCATCAGATTCAGAGCAACAGTTGGTCAGTAAATAATGTACACGGACGGTTTGCATTTTTCAGGGTTGCGACGCATCCGTTCTTCTCGACGAGACCGACCCGAACAACCCGCCGGAGAAGAAGGGCATACCAAACCTCAGCCTGCGCGGCTTCGAGGCTATCGACGCGGCCAAGAAGGCCCTCGAGGAGGAGTGCCCGGGCGTCGTCTCGTGCGCCGACGTCGTCGCCTTCGCCGGGCGCGACGCCACCTACCTCCTCAGCAACTACAAGGTCGACTTCGACATGCCTGCCGGCCGATACGACGGGCTGGTGTCCCTCGCCAGCGAGACCCTCCCCAACCTGCCCGCGCCATTCCTTAACCTCCAGAAGCTCAAGGCCAGCTTCGCCTCCAAGGGGCTCAGCACCGACGAGATGGTGACCCTCTCAGGCGCGCACACCGTCGGGCAGTCCCACTGCTCCTCCTTCTCCGGCCGCCTCCCCCCGAACAGCTCCGACATGGACGCCACGCTCGCCGCCTCGCTGGTGCAGCAGTGCAACAGGAGCGGCGACCCCACGGTGCCGCAGGACTTCAAGACCCCCAACGTGCTGGACAACCAGTACTACAAGAACGTGCTCAGCCGGGACGTGCTGTTCGCCTCCGACGCCGCGCTCAGGTCGACGGAGACCGGCATGTCGGTGCTTCTCAACGTGATCATCCCGGGCCTGTGGGAGAGCAAGTTCAAGGCGGCGATGGTGAAGATGGGCGGCGTCGAGGTCAAGAGCAGGGCCGACGGCGAGATCAGGAAGAACTGCCGCGTCGTCAACAAGCCATACTCCGGCTGAATGGTTGATCCATGATTTCATCGATCTTTACTCCTGAGGCCGGAGGCTGATGAGCATAAACTCATGTTTTCTTCTGTGTGCTCTTTTGGCTTTCCATTGTTGTTTTTCCACGAAAATTTTGGTCATCAGTTTTCTTTTTTCCTTTGATTTTTTGTGCTGCAATTCTCGTTTTGTTACTGTTTGGAACTCCGACAAGTTCTTTGGTGAGACAGAGAAATTATCTTTGCATGTTGAAAATAAAACCCTATTGTCTTGTTTGGAAAGACAAATTCCGATCAGGATTTCTATAGATTGGTGGCTAGACAAAAATGTGACACAGACACTCCTATTCACCCAAAATAGCAACTGACAACAAGGTCTACGTGTGATTGCTGAATATGCACCGAATCCAGAACCAACTACTATTCAGCCAAAATAGCAACTGATCAACTGCTGCTCTGATGAACACTAGCCAGCTAACGGGCTAAAAAACTCGATTCGACTGGGCCAGGTCATTGTATTGGGCTGTTGGGCTGGACCATCCCCATATGACGCGTCAAATCCCCGGCCCATCCGCGCGCGCTAGCTGCCGGAGCAACATACTCGACGCGGCTACTCGCACGGGTTCTTCCTTTTTCATCACTCGAAATTTCCTTTCATTTTTTTTGTTTATTTTACCGAAGAATCAGGGATTGGACCTCATGTTAAAACTATAGCGAAGTCAATGTGTCGCATGGTGTATCAAAACATGATTTGTTCGCTTTCTACTACATGAGAATTTTTTTTAGTAACATCCCATTGCACTTTATTGATTAGCAATGGCAGGAATTACATGCATAAAGGAACAGTCTACAGTGTCACCAAACAAAAACAGAAAAGACCAAAATCGAGCCCATTTTAGGGAGTGTTTTTTTCAGCGTTTGCGTTTGCTTATAAGCTGAAAATTTATTATTTTTGTACAAGTCAAACGCTTTGACGTTTGGTAGCCAATTTTTGTAGGTCTTACTATTTCTTCTCAAAGCTCTCAAAACCATTTTTTCTATAATTTTTTGATCCTTCGGATGTTCTTATCGAGGAGCTACAAATTTTCAGTTTAAACGCAACCGTAACCGCAACAGCCGAAAAAAAAACTACCTTATGCCAGTCTCCCACGGCACCGGAAGAGACCCATCATGCATAGCTCTCCAACATCCTTCCGGGAGCTGGGGAGTGGGGACAGCTCAAGCTCCACTCCCCTTCTGCTTCCTCCCGCGCTTCCCACCTAGCCGCCCGATGAGCTGCTTCTACGCCGAGCCGCCGCCAATATCCAACAGAGAATCTCGGATTCTGGCGAAGGTGTTGCATCACCACCCAGACGAGATTGCAATGGCTCGATCTATTCAGGTGCGTTGATTGGATTGCCCCCACCAAATTGATGCAATCCGATTTGAACTGAGTTTCTTGCAAGCGCAGAGATTTTGCAAAATCCATAGTTGAGATAATTGCTTTTGCTTTAGCTTCCTCTAGATCTAAAGAATAACCAAGATTCTTCACACTAAGTGCAACGATTTCTTTCTCCTGGTTTAGAATAACAGAAGCTCCAAAAGAGGCATGATTATCTGGGTAAAAACTCTATCCACCAAACAGATAAGTCCCACATTTAGAATATCAAACTGTAGTTCCAGATTAGAAGCCCCCATATCCACTGAAACCTGATGATTTAGTTCCTGATAGATTTTCTTGATTTTATAGGACATGGCCATCACAGACTCCGGCTGGCTCTGGAACAACACATCATTCCGGTGCTGCCACAGCTCATAACAACCCAGGATAAATATCAAGAGATCTGGAACAACAGCTTCTAAGACCCATTTCAACATCAACTCATGGAAAGCTAATTTGTCCTGTATCTCAGAATTAGGGAGTTGAAACTCTGTGAATAAATTAAGCAAAGACTCCCATAACATAACTGCCATGGGGAACCCAAAAAGATATGCTTATCCGATTCTAGCATACAACACACATGGCAGAGCGGATTTCTAGTGATTTGCCTCTTAATTAAGTTTTGTCCTGTTGGTAAATTATGTTTGCATATTCTCTAGACAAAATGACTTAACCTAGGAGGGATCTTTAATTGCCAGATCTTTTTCCAGGTTGCATTGTGGCAAATTTCTGATAAACTAACCGCCTTGTTGTGACACCTCTATTGGGATACAAGCATATGATTAAGCTAATAACCTGATCTAACTGTGTAGTATCTTGACTTAGTAAATGCCCAAGCTTGGAAATCTTCTCTCTGCTCCTGAGGTAGAGGAATCCTTAGAATATCTTGAACATTACAAGAGTAAAATAAATCCCTGACTAAATTTTCATCCCAAGAAAATGATGTTTGATCAATAAACATGGAAACTCTCACATTTGGACCAACTCCTCTGACTAGCCACAAACATCCCTCCTTGTCCAACCAGTTATCAGTCCAAACATATACTTTCTCCCCATCCCCTATTCTCCATATCAGACCTTTCTCTAAAAGCTCATAACCGTACATTATATTTCGCCAAATATTAGAGCCTTGAGAGGGAACTCCTGCAGACCTCAAGTCTCCTTGCGGAAAGTTCCCCGCTTTTAGGATTTTTGAGCATAGAGAGTCTAGATACGCAATCAGTCACCAGGCTTGTTTAGCTAACATAACATGGTTAAAAGCAATCAAGTCCCGAAAACCCAGTCCTTCTTCTATCTTTGGCATCTTTAGCTTGTCCCAAGCTGTCCAATGCACCTTTTTTTAGCCACCAGAACCAGACCAAAAGCTAGCAATTGCACTCTTAATTTGCTTACATAACTTAATGGGCAACTTAAAACAGCTCATATAATAAGTCAAGCTTGTATAACCGATTTAATAAGCACTTCCTTACCAGCACGGGAAAGGAATTTTTCGTTCCAGTTACTCATTCTTTTCTTCACCTTTTCAAACAAAGGTTTAAAACACCCGTCCCGTCTAGAACTGAGCATGGATGTCATACCCAAATAAGTCTCATTTTGAGCCACTTAATCAATTCCCAATGTGGTCTTCACTTTATCTTTGATTGCCTCTTCTATCCCTCAGGCCACAAAAAAAAAACGGACTTCTGCTTATTAATTCTCTGACCAAAACCCATGGCATACTTCTCCAAAACATCCTCCAAATGTAAAAGGCCTTCCTGGGATGCTTCTAAAAAGATTATAGTATCATCTGCAAAGAGAAGGTGGTTAACAGAAATAGCATTTCTTCCAAGCTTAATACCCCTGATCAGCTTGTCCTCTTCTTTCTTCTTTATAAGAACTAAAAACCTTCTGCACACACAGAACAAACAGGTATGGTGATATAGGATCACCTTGATAAATGCCTCGACTAGGATTAAAACTCTGCGAGAGCTGGCCATTGATTTTAACAATGAAGCTTGCGGTTGTTAACACACAGCATAACCATTTGAACCCAGTGCTCAATAAAACCTAACTTCCGAAGCACCCCTTCAAGATACACCCATTCAATACGATCATATGCCGTCATCATATCTAACTTGATAGCACATTACGGGGATTTTTTATTTTTCTTGTGCTTAATAGCATGGTGGCATTCAAATGCTATCAGAACATTATCTATGATCAATCTGCCCGGAACAAAAGCACTTTGCTATAGGGACACAATCTCATTAAGAACCATCTTGAGACGGTTCGCCAAGACCTTCAAACCAATTTTATACATTACATTACAGAGAGAAATTGGCCGAAACTTACTTAACTCTTGTGCATTAGCCACCTTTGGGATTAGGACTAGAGTAGTCTGATTGATCCGAGAGCTATCCACATTTCCTGACAAGAACCCCCGTACTGACCCACATATATCATCTTTTAATATGTCCCAATTTTTCTAAAAGAAAATAGCCGGTAAGCCATCCGGCCCTGGGGCCTTTACAGGCCCCATCTCAAACAAAGCTGTCTTAAATTTCTTCAACCGAAAATGGGACACAGAAAGTCTCATTCATCTCAACAGAGACCTTCAGACAGATCAAGTTTAACAATTCCTGACATCTCAAAACCTCTTCAGTTTCAAAAAGTTTCTTATAAAAAATAACCGTCTCCAGTTTTTTATCTTCTTCATCCTCTGCCTAGCTACCATCCCCCCTCAGTAATTTCTTAATCTTATTTTTCCAGCTTCTACTCAAAGCTCTCTCATGGAAGAACTTCATATTCCGATAACCATCGTTTAACTAGATTTGTCGCGACCGCTAGCACCACATCACCTCTTCCTTGGAATACCAATCAAGAAGATTTGATTTCAATTCCAAAATACATGGATCACTAGGGTCCATCCCCTGTCTTATGAGCTGATCTATACGATTCCTGGTTCGACGCATATTAGCATACACTGAACCAAAAACATGCTTACCCCAATGCCCCATTTTCAACATAATTCTTCCAGCCTTGACACAAAATCCATATTAGTGTTTAAGCTATCATGGTTATAGTCAGCCCAAGCCTCTTTCAAAAAAGGAAGAAACCGTTCATCCTTTAGCCACATCGCTTCAAATTGAAATTTTCTATGCACTGGCAATAGAGGACAGTTCTCATTAGCTAGCCTCAGATGCAACATATAATGATCTGAGCTCCCTGACCAAACATGGAATAACTCTAAAAGAGTACACTAGCTGAAACGAAGTATTTATGCAGGCCCGATCCAACCTTACGCGAACATTCCTTTCATTCAACTGGTTGTTATTGAAGGTATAAGGATATCCAGAGAAACCCACATCAAGGAGTCTACAATCAGCTAGACATCTTCTCATCTGAGACATATGTCCTTCTGACCGAGGATTAAGGCCAGTATGTTCAGTTTGGGACACACATTCGTTCCAATCACCTATGACCACCCACGGGGCATCCGCTTTATTTGCAAGTGAAGTAACCAACTCCCAAGTCTTAAACCTCTTGCTTGGATTAGGCTCACCATAAAGCCCTGTAAAATACCAATTTAGCTCACTTTGCAACTCACTGATCATACCATCAATATGAAACTCGTCCATTGACCAAAGACAAAATTCAATGTCCTCTTTCCACCAAAGGGCAAGTCCACCACTCCTACCTCGACAGCTAACTGTAAGACTATGGACCTGTTTGGTTCGTGACTAATATGGCCACAACTAAGCTTAGGCGCGTCACACTCGCTTAGACGTGCGTTTGGTTCATGACTCATGTTAGGCTGGCCACACAGGTGCGGCACGCCATCGCCTCACTCGCCGTGCATTTTTCTGCCGCATGTGTGGCGGCCGATTCGGCCGCCGCACATTTCCGCCGCAGCCGCCCAGTGCGTGTTGAAGCCGTCGCGTCGTCCGCGTCGACGTCCGGCCGCGTGTTGAAGCCAACGTCCGTGCTTGTATACGCGACGTGCTTGTCTGACGCAACGTGCATGTATACAGCCGAGGCTCACGCAACGTGCATGTATACAGCCGTGCTTGTATACGCGACGTGCTTGTCAGCTCACGCGACGTATACGCCGAGGCTCACGCTGCTCGTATACGCGACGGCTGTATACATGCACGTGTATACGTCGAAACCGACGTCCGTGTTGAAACCGACGTATACAATGCTCGTATACATGCTCGTATACACGCTGCTCATGCGACATCCGTGTATACGTCGAAACCGACGTCCGTGTTGAAGCCGTCGACGGCAAGACGGTATTCCGTATACGTCGAGACTCACGCATACCGTATACTCGTGGCCATAATCCAAACGCATGCCACAAAATTCTTAGGCGTGCCTACCGTTGGTTGTGGCGTGAACCAAAAACACCAAATTAACTTTAGTCCTTTTAGTCGTGCACACACGTGGCAAAGCTACTAACCTTAGGCGTGGTATTTTTAGTCACCAACCAAACAGGCCCTATATCCAAAGCCAAAGCTATGTGACATATGGTTCATCACCGCTGAGCACACATTTGTCTGACACAAAAAAATTCCCAAAGATCGCCAGTTGTCGCATCCAACCCCACACCGCGATAGTTCTAGCTAAGCAAATTCATTGGCCCATGCGGGGCTAGCGGGCTGCCATGCAGCCTCTGCCCTGTCATCATCCATTCTCATCTTCTTGCTAGAAGAGCTGTCCTCTAAGCTATTTTCTGACACAGAGGTAGACTGTCCAAACTCAAGTACCTTCTTACTCGACGGTTTAACACCCACATGATCTTCATCCATTGGGCTCACAAATTCCTTTTTCTTCAGAGGAGAGGTCACTTCGGGCTCCTCCTGCTGAACCCTTAACAGTGGATAAGCGACATTGGTCTCCCCTCGACCTCTGCCTCTACCTCTATGTGCCAACATATCAGACGATCTGCCACCAAAGCGTCTTCGTGGTCTTGCCTCCACTGGAGCCTGAAGGAATGTACCATATTCAAGATCTTTATCACGTGTCGGCCTCAATTCACAATACTTGTGGTCGTGCCCCAAAATGGCATACGCAAAGCAAAAAGATGGGAGATGTTCTATATCACCCGACACTGCTTATCACCTTGAACACCAATAGCAATATTAAAACTTTGCCTTAAAGGTTTTGTAATATCAATGGAAACACGAAACCTCAGGAATTCTGACCAGCCAACACCATCCTCATCTACAACCACATCTAGTAAAACTCCCATCCTCTCTCCCAAATGTTTAGCACATTTACCTATGAGCCATTTGTATGGAAGGTCATAAACTCACACCTAAAACACTAATCTGTCAAAAACCATCTCTTCTGGCCTATTATTCTTATCAAAGCACTGGAATATGATTGCCTGATAATTCACTGCCCATGGCCCTCCATTCAAAGCCCTCTCCAGGTCATTAGCAGAAGGAAAAGTAACGAGAAAAATATTATCCCCAAGGGATTTAGCCTCTAACTCCCATGGGATCATCCACATCTCCTTCAAAGCATTCAGAATCACCCGTGTCATCAATATCTTTTGACCCAAGATTCTACCAATCAAGGAATACGAATGATTCAAAATTTCTTCTTCTTCAACTTCCTCAAAAGTAATGGGATCCTCCTCCTCCGTTGTCAATTGCATCTAATGCAGTTTCGCTACAAGATTCGATCCAACCAGTTTCTTGATCACACGCCCATCAACCACCATCTCATCAACCACTCCACCGCCGCCTCCTCCTCTACCTGAAGAACTCACAGGGGATGTCATTTGTACCCAGGAACGCATGCTATATGGAAGGATTCAACGAGATTACACCAACGACGCCCGGGAGAGCAAAACGCTGCCAGTGAAATCGTCCCGAGCATTACACGCATCTAAAACCCGAGACCTCCGTATTGCAACAAGCAAATACGAGGCACCCAGAAGCCCTAAAAACTATTCGATCACCCAGACTGGAAGGGTATCGATCTTAAGAAGCCACACTTATTCTAATTCTCACCAACTAAAGAATCGCCGTAGGAGTCGCCTCCCATGGTGAAACCGTAGATGGAGTCTTTTTTAGCTTCACTACATGAGTATTAATTATCACTACTACAGATCTGGCCATCAGTCCCGGTTCACAACGGCCATCTGTACCGGTTTTTGAACCGGTTCCCTCACCCGGTGCTGTTATAGTATCAGTACCGGTTGGAGGCCACACGTGGCTTTAGCACGTGCCTCGCCGAAGCCCCACTCAATACCAGTTGGAAGCACCAACCGGTAGTGATAAGCTGCTGTTCAGTTCCGGTTGATTCCTCCGCCGGTCTTGGCGAGCACACACGGCTTTACCCGTGCCTCGCCGAAGCCCGGTCCAAGACGGTTGGAGGCACCAATCGGTATCGATAAGCTGTTGTTCGGTCCGGTTGGTTCCTCCAACCGATCGAGCACGCACTACCGAGCTATAAATAATATATATATATATATATATATATATATATATATATATATATATATATATATATGTCGTAATATATATTATATATGTGTCTGTGTGTGTTAAGTCTAATATTATTATTATTATATATATATATATATATCGTGTGCTAAGTCACAATTAATTAAAGCACATATAATCAATCATGCATAACTGATAATTAAATCACAGAACTTTTATTAACAACTTTAATTACAACTATTAGGTATCACAATGACATTCATTACAACTTTAATTACAGAACGTTCATCGTGATCTTTTATGTGCATCGCTCTTGGTAGCCGTAGATGTTGACCCCATAGCAGTTCACGGTCTTTATCGAAGGGCCCCACCTATTTGTCATTGAACGTGAAACTTCGCCTCTTGGATTTACGACCTTATCGAAAATCCACCGACGAAGTTGTTCTTGGATCGCTCTCACGGTCGCGCGAGAAATCGGACGACATTTCAAGTCGGTAGCACCTTCGCCGGGATGTGCATAATATGGCACGATAGTAGCCGCATATATTGGTGCCTGACGGCTGACGCCAGACCTGTGGTGAAAAAAGCTAACAGCGTGAAATGGATGCATGGAAATGAAGTTAACTAACTCAAAAGCTATCCTGATGGCATACATACTCGAGAGGCAAGTGTAATATCGAATTCCTCGTTGAATTCGCCCACGGTTTTAGTACGGAACCGTGCGAATGCACTACACACGTGATTGCAAATTGAACATGATTAGAATTTGTTTAAAATAGAGTAGAACGAGCACAATAATGGAAAGAACAAGAATACCGGTTGAGAATGTCGATCAAGTTTTGGTACTTTTCAACTGGTCTCCTCAGCGAGTCTATAACTGTGATCATGCTACGATCTAGCTCAATAATGAGAAGAATCCAGTGAAAGCTGTACATATATATGGAACATAGGTAACTAATTAGTTCTAACATCATGTTGTGGAAAAAGATTAGAACGAGGCGCTACGAAAACACTTACTCAAAGTTGTAGGGTAAAAGTATCTTTGAATGATATTTTTGACCTATTAACCCGTTGTATATGTTGGTCTCTGTATCGGCAGGGGATATTTTAACATTTGTCTCATTGATAACTAAAGGGTCAAGGAAGCCTGTGTTGAGAGTAGAAGCACTTTTGCATCTTTCTATCTCCATTCTACATAAGAAGAAATTAGTTAGGCTTGCAAGTTAGTATAGTGCAAGGGCCCGCACGGTGGATTTTTGCAATTAAATAAGACACTTACAGAGTCCAGAACTCAACATGGCCACGTCGATGGCGTCTCGATTGGTATAGCTCGTACATTCTTGGCCATTGGACATAAAATTCCTTGTCGTAGTGAAAAATTGTTCTTCCTTGTACTTCACGGCAAATGACATTAGGCTATGCTTGAACGCATCCAGGTACCATTCATGGAATTGGCGCATCCTAGTTGGTAGCTGGCCAATCTCCTCACGCCTGACCAAGGAAGCGCCCGGTGTATATTGCCATCTGACTTCTGCAGCTTCAATCTGCATGTCGCCTAATATTTGCTCTGGGTGAAGACCAGTTTCTTCGATGAATTTTTGCATCTCATTGGCCTTCTGATCAGCTGATGACGTCGTCTTCTTTGACGTCTTCTTCTTGGACCTTTCCTTGACCAATGTGCGCTCGTAGTCAGATACACGAGGTTTTTCCTTTTTGTCCTTCAAATTTTTCACTGTCCTCAAGCCTTTTAGAAATTCTTCCGTACCAGGCTGAACCTTCTTCTCTGGTGACTTGGGTTTAAAAAATTTAGTGACCTCGGCTCTGACTACTTTCTCGGTCTCCTCCTCCGTCATATCGTACGCCCGCTTTGCAAGTGCAGCTAGCTTCTTGGGTTGGGTGGACCTCGTCCTCTTCTTGAGCGGGGCGGTGGCTTTCTTGTCTTGGGCGGCGATGTTGGAGTTGGAGTTTAGCGTCGAGAGCTTGGTGCGAGAGGCGGGCTTCTTCGGGAGGCATCTCCTTCGGTGACGATGGAGGTGATGACGGAGCGCTTATGTGTGCCGGAGGTGATGAAGGTGTTGGAGAGGACACGTCCATATGATCTCGAAAAATAATGTACTTCTTCTGCCATTGGATGAAATTATGGACTGCCTCTCCTAACTTCGTAGTCCCGTCACCTCCGGGAATATCGAGGTCCAGGTCCTCGCACCCTGGGCATACCTCCTCGACCGAGACCCTGGAGTAGCCCGGCATTATCTGTTGGCCATGGATGACCAGCCCTGGCTCCACCGGGTCAGCCATGCCGTGAGCCGCCTTGAAAGAGATGTTCCTTACTTGGACGTGCAGCTCACAAGGTGTCGGCTGCGTGATGTCGTCCACAGGCCAGTGGCCCAAGTCCGGTTCGGGCAACCCACCGGAAGCACAGCTGCTTCGCCGCCTTGAGGGACTAGTGAGGTCCGGATTAGCAGGAGGTTCCTGGCCCGCATCTAGCCGTTGGCTCAAGGCTAACTGTACCTGTCTTTGGATCTCTTCTTTCATGCTCTGTTGTGTTTGATTCAGGCGTTCTTCAAGCATTAGGAGCTGTTGTGCCTGTCGGGACTTGCTTCTCACCCGACTCCTATAGGTAGCGGCGTCCTTAGCGAACCCAATCTTCCACGGAACGACGTAACGCCAGTGTACGCCCCGGATGCTCGGGTTTTGTAGAACCCTTGTAAGCTCATCGTTCTCCTGTTTGGCACGAAGGTGCCTGGGAAGATTCTCGATCGACTTTACAAGTCTTCGCCACATCTGTCGGCACATTCGAACACCGTGTTTCCATCATCGTCAAGGCCGCCGCCGTGAGCATAGAACCAGCTCTTCGCTCTGTCTGGCCATTCCATTGTCGCGGGTGCGACACCCTTCGCCAGCAGTTCTTGTTCCCTCTTCTCCCATTTGTGCATCGCCTGGCGGTAACCACCAGGGCCGAGGTGGTGGTGGTATTGCTTCTTCTGAGCATTCTGGCTGTTCCTTTCGGTCAGACTTTGACCTTCATTCGAATTCTTGTAGTTCACGAACGCATCCCAGTGATTCTGCAACTTTGGGTACTTGTTGAAGTCAGGAATTCGGTTCTTCTTGACGTACTCCGTGTTCAACTTCTTTTTATATGTTTGGAATGCGATGGCCATCTTCTTGAACGTGTAACTCTTCACCTTCTCTTCGGTCCCTTGGGGGAAGGTGAATGTCTCCTTTAGGTCGGTCCAGAGCATGTCCTTCGTATCTTCAGGGACATTATCCCATCTCACGATGCTAACTGGCACATGGTCCCTGACGTGGACGCCGCATGCCGAATTGAACGGCCCAATCGCCCCTAGGGGTGCAAGAGGTTGGCCGTTATCGCCGACTTCGGTGATAACATGTCTTGCCTTCGACTTCTTGTTTGAACCTCGCTGACGTGATTGGCTACTCGATTGAGTGATCTGAAAATATGGTACAATAATGTCTACGTGTTAGAATGTTGGCTTAGCATGATGGTGGAACCGGCATATACAAGTTCGATCTAATTACCATGGTCGTCTCAGCGGCCTCGGCATGAGTCTCATCGGTCTCAACGAGCCTTAAGTCCACGACAGGCCTTGCGGCCTCGATGGAATCATCGAGCTCGTAACCATCTTCTCCCGAAATCAAACTTCTCATAAACTCGTCTCCATCAAACCCTTCTCCCGCCATCGTAGTTTTGTAGTCTATAAAAAGGCATTGAAAATTAACGAAAAAAGATTAACAATAGTATACTTGCACATTTCACATATACTTATACATGAACGGGTGACAACGAGGAGGGCGGTGGGGAAGATGACGTAGATGATCGAGGACAGGCGATAGTGACGAGGACGGTATATACATTACATTTCACAATTAATTGACATACATCTTAGAATTCAAATTTGCTATAAAATTGGCATATACATATACTCTCAAAATTCATATAAATAAGATACAGAGGTCAGATTGTCTTCCATTAAATACATGCTATGTTTTATTTTTTTATGTAAAAATTTATATCTTGGATCAATTATTGGGCAATTTAACTACTTTACTCCCAGTCTTTGAAATCTGGCCCGCCATTTGCATAGGTTTGGGCATTTCGTCGAACACTCTGGGCGCACCGTGATTGTGCTCTGTTGGCGCGCCCAGACTCCTGTCGCTCGTGCCCTTTGTGTCACGCCTCCGTCATGCTTGCCCGAGCCGCACTCATCGTCCCATGCTCTGCCGGCCTGCACCTTGCCGAGGAGCGAGGAAGGGAAGGAGAGGAGCACAAGGAGCACCTTGCCTGCTGGGTCGTCGAGGCGGAGGAGGGCGGCATGCTGGGTCGTCGGTGACGAGGAGGACGGGGGCGCTGTGGTCGGGAGGAGGGCGGCCTTGTGGTCGTCGGAGGAGAGGAGGACGGCGGGGGCTGAAGGCGGCGTCGGCGAGAGAGGTTGGAGACGATAAAACAGTTACGCCTCCAACCTCACTCGCTTTAGAATTTATATGATGGTGGCATCAGTCCCGGTTGGTATCATCCACCGGGACTAACCAAACATCAGTCCCGGTTGGTTACACCAACCGGGACCAACGCCCGCATTGGGTAATGCGCTAGGAACCAACAGTCCCGGTTGGTATCACAAACCGGGATGGAATGCTCACTTAGTCCTGGTTGAGGACACCAACCGGGACAGAATCTCCCTTAGTCCCGCTTAATTACACCAACCGGGACTGATTTGCCAAAAAAAAGGCGCGAGCTGGGAGCCCGCGCTCAAGCGCACGCTGCTAATTTGCTATTAATATCTCGAAAATTATAGAAAACTGTTGGAAGCCTTGAATTTCTCTTTAATTTTTCAAATTTTAGTATAAATTTTTACCTTTTATATAAATTCAATTATTGCTTCATGGCTTACTAAAAAATAATAAATCATACTTATTCCACACTAAAGCGATTTCAAAAAATAAAATAAATTAAAACTCACATATTCTTTACAATTTAATTTTCCAACCATCTTAATACTGATTTTCACCTTTTTATATAAATTCAATTATTATTTCCTTCCTTCATAAAAATCATAATTCATACACGGTTTTAATTGGTAACATACTTTGTAATTTATGTCAAATTACTACCATCGCCATGTGGGAACCACAAGTCCGTGATCTCCATTTTGGGAAGTAATCCGGTTGGTGTCTCCAACCGGGACTACTAAATCCGGTTGGTGTATCTACTTAGGGACTATGTGGGAATTCAAACGACGCAATGTTGGCGCGAAACGAGAGCCGCCTCTGCCTCTTCCTCGCCTCGACAAGAGGCCTCTTCTATAAAACCGACGATCTTCCTCTGCCTAATTAACCGTCTTCCTCTTCGATCAATGGCGTCTTCCTCCTCTGCCTCTTCCTGTTCCTCTAACTCCACCCCACCACCATCACCGATGCCTGCGGGTCTGCCTCCGCCGCCGCCGCCGTCTTCCGAGGATGAGTGTCCCCCTCGGAAGCGCATTCGTCGCAACCGGCCGAGGAAAGAGTCCGTCTTCTACCTGGCGGAGTTGTCCATGTCGGACGAGTTGTCCGACGACGACGAGGACGAGGAGGACTTCGACGACGAGGACGTCATCGCGGAGGAGGACGAGGACGAGGAGGACGACGACGACGATCCGGAGTCGGAGGAGGAGGAGGAGGACGACGACGACGACGACGATGACGACGCCTCCGACGATGGCGCCGACGCCGACGACGAGGAGGAGGACGACGACGAAGACGACGACTAGTCCCGACAGATGCTAGAAATTAATTATTAGTTATTTAGAATATTATTTGAAATTAGCTTTTAGCATCTTTTGTGGTAACCCGTGGGACATTGTACAGGGTACCAATATTATTTGTAAATTATTATAATGGTATAATATATGTACATTTCCTATAATATATGTTGTTTTTGGACCCATAAGATTTGTCCTCACAAATACATTCATGTACCATAAATTAAAAGTCAAAAGTATAAAACATAAATTAAAAATCAAAAGTATAAAACATTCTGTATAAACTATAAATTCTGATACTAAAGAAAATCACATTGGAAAGCAGGACTTCTCCTTTCGAATTTATATGATGAGGAATCGATCGGTTAGTGTCATACAGGACTAACATCACATCGCCCCGGTTGGTGTATTACACGGACCGATTGGTCATATCGATCGGGTTGGTGTAACAAACCGGGACTGAATGCTCACTTAGTCCCGACAGATTACACCAAAAATAAAAGAATACAACGGCCATGAAGTGGCTCGAACCCGTGATCGCACCGGAGAGCCAGCGCTCAAGCGCACGCCGCTAGCCAGGAGAGGATGGGGTTTTGATCGGCCTTCACGGCACGAACCTTTTTGTACCCTTCTTAGGAGATAGGGATCAAGACTGCGGCATGTGGGCCCATCTCAGTGGGTCCCACATGTCATTGGTACTAATTTGCCATTAATTTCTCGAAATTTATAGAAAAGCTGTTGGGAGCCTTGAAATCTCTTTAATTTTTCAAAATTTATTATAAATTTTCACCTTTTATATAAATTCAATTATTGATTCATTGCTTACTAAAAATAATAACTCATACTTATTCCACACTAAAATGATTTTCAAAAAATAAAATAAATTAAAAATTCATATATTCTTTACATTATTAATCTGATTTTCACCTTGTTATATAAATTCAATTGTTGCTTCCTTGCTTAATAAAAATCATAATTCATACACGGGTTTATATAATACGGTTCGACTTATTTGCTAACATACTTTGTTTTTACAAGTGATCCTTCATTATGATCGTGTCGCGTACATAGGGGATTCCTCTATATCATTCAAGATAGTAATGTCTCGTCCACCATAAAAGGAGGTAGCTCGTCGAACCGATTGTACTCTTCTTCATCTGTGACGCCTCAACTCCGAGCGATCCTTCTTTTACAGGAGAACCACGTGGCGCCTTGGCGATCGCTAGTCTTCGCTTCGCTTGTTATCTTCGGTAGGCTTGTCCTTACGCTTCTTGCTTTTAGTAGGCTGTCATACGCTTTTTAGGTTTCTTTGTTCATGTCCATCACGTAGAATACCTGTGTCACATCATTTGCTAGCACGAACGGTTCGTAACTATAGGCCACTTGCTTGAGGTCCACGGTTGTCATACCGTACTCGTCGATCTCAACGGCTGTCAATTTAACCCATTGGCACCGAAACAGAGGGATTTTTAAAGGTCCATACTCGAGTTCCCAAATATCTTCTATGTAACCATAGTAGGTGTCCATCTTTCCATTTTTGTCCAAGGCATCTATACGGACCCCGCTGTTTTGGTTGGTGCTCTTGCTATCCTGGGAAGTTGTGTAAAATGTGTACCCATTTATCTCATACCCATGGAATGATACAATTGCCATGGATGGTCCCCGAGCCAAGAATTTCAACTGTTCATTGTCTGTTCGGGAGCCCATCAGTTTCTTTTGTAACCAACCACCGAAACGATCCATTTGCTCTAGTGCGATCCACTTTTCTGACTTCTCTAGGTACTGGTCGCGTAGAATCATCTCATGTTCATGGATAAACTCAGCCACTACAGTTGCTTGTTTCAACACTGTGAAATGTGCTTGTTTAAATGAAAGTAGATCGTCGCTAAAGAATTCTCTTCTCCTAGAGTTCCTTTTCCTCGTAGTAGCTTTGCCCTCATGGCGTGAAACAGGACGCCAATCGGATTTAGCTCATCAATGTAGTCGACACGAGAACTCAATCACCACCTCGTGCCAACACCACTGTGCAATGCTGACCTTACGGACGAGACCGGTTCGAACATATTTCTTTAGGACACCCATGTACCTCTCGAAAGGAACATACTATGCAGAACACGGTCCGAGAATTTCTATCTCTTTGACAATATGGACCATGAGATGGACCATAATATCAAAAAGGACGGAGGAAGATCATCTCAAGGTGACGGACTATCAACCGCGTCATCCTGCAGCTTAGATAAGTTCCGTGGTTCAATGACCTTCTGCGACACGCGTTGAAGAACGAAACGCAGCTTTACGATTGTCCTCGTACCCGGTCCGTGAGAATACCTCTCGGCGCCACTGGAGCAAGCTGTGTCATCAACATGTGACAGTCATGTGATTTCGGTGTACTACCTTATTCTCTTCGTGTTGATGAGTCTCCTTATGTTCGAGGAGTACCCGAAGGACCTTCACTTTGTTAAAGAACTTAATCACGTTTTTTCTCTTCCTTGCTTAGAGTGTAGCTCGCAGGTGGAGGTAATGTTGTCCTTCGCTCTCTTTTTCGGATGTAGGTCGTTCACGAGTCCCGAAGAGATGCAGGTCCTTTCGTGCTTGAAGTGTATCTTTTGATTTACCGTACATATCTAGGAAGCCTAGCGAGTTCACGCAGACATTCTTCGTGATATGCATGAAGTCCGATGAGTGGCGGACCTCTAAGTCTTTCGAGAAGGTAAATCCCAAAATATTGACTTCTTCTTCCAAATGGGCTTCAGATGACCTTGTTCAAGAGGGACAGATTTGCTACGGGACCCTTTCCAAATACTACTTTCGGATCCTTTACGGAGAAAATACAAGTGTCCCCTTTGTGATGCGGGGGCTTCTACGTTTCTCTTACGTCCCATCGAAATTCTCACCCTTCCGTCAGAACGGGTGCTTCAAATGGAGGAACCTACGGTGGCCCATGTACACGACCTTTCGGGAGTTTTTCGATACTTGTCGTCCGTATCCTCTAAGCCTTTGGATGCGTGCTTTATATCCTTTGATAGATAGGCTCGACAGTTACCAAGTGCGAGCGATCGTTGATGGTTACGAATAGCAATGCACGTAGGGTGAAGTGCTCTCTTTTGTACTCATCCCATACACGTACACCATCGGTCCACAGCGTTAGCAGATCTTCCACCAACGGTTTGAGGTACACGTCGATGTCGTTTCCAGGTTGCTTTGGTCCTTGGATAAGCAACGGCATCATAATGTACTTTCGCTTCATACACAGCCAAGGAGGAAGGTTGTAGATACATAGAGTCATGGGCCAAGTGCTGTGACTGCTGCTCATATCGCCAAACGGATTCATCCCATCCGTACTCAACCCAAACCTTATGTTCCTTGCATCCTTAGCAAAGTCCGGATATTTTCTATCGACTTTCCTCCACTGGGAGCCATCAGCGGGGTGCCTTAGCCTTCCATCGTCCTTATGATCTTCTTTGTGCCAACGCATCATCTGGGCATGCGCTTTGCTCGCAAATAAACGCTTCAACCGGGGATTATAGGGAAATACCAGACCGCCTTAACGGGAGGTCTCTTCTTCTGACGCTGCCCCTTTTCCTCGCCTCGGTCATCACGCCTAGTTTTATACCTCGAAGTTCTGCACACCGGACAAACTTCCAAATCCTCATACTCATTGCGTCTGAGGATACAATCGTTCGGCATGCATGTATCTTTTGTACCTTCAACCCCAAAGGCGGACAACTTGCTTGGCGTCGACGTAGTTTCAGCGGCGTGTTACCCTCTGGAAGCAACTTCTTTATGAGGCATAACAACTCGTTGAATCCCTTATCGACAATCCATTGGTCGCCTTCCTTTGCATGAGTTCTAGCGTGGTACGCAATTTTTTGGCCCCGTCGGCGGTTTGGGTACAATAGTGTTCGTGGTCCTCCCATAGGTCTTTGGAACTTTTCGTAATGTCTTTCATTGGTGTATTCTCCTCTCCATCAAGCAAAGATCTGTTCTAGGTCATCATCGCCAAACTCCCCAATGTATCTTCGAAGAACCGTGTTGGCAAAGATCGGGGATATTGTTGTCCCCGATCTTCTTCTTCTTCAACATTTTCTCGTATAGTCTCTTCTTCACCATGCTTGGTCCAATGGTATAGTTTGGCATGAAACCTCTTGAGAGTAAATGGAAGTGAAGGTGGCTGGATTTTGGCCACTCCTTCTCATTCTTGCAGTCTATGCATGGACAACATATGTAGCCTGACTTCATGTATGCATCGGCCGCACGAAGAAAAGCTTGCAAACCCTGCAAGAACTCCGAGGTGCGTCGGTCCATGTACATCCATCGCCGGTCCATCTACATTATGTTACATCAAGGCAGCTATTAGCTCATTTTCCAATAATGAATTTTTTAACATTTCGCAAATTTCAAATTAAACAAACGTTGACCATTAATTTCTCTTATTATATATTGGCGATTTTTATAATATCACATCGTATTCAAAGCTGCATGTTGTTATAACTTTTATCCATTAAAGATGCATATAATTTGATTAAATGTTGGTCAAAATTTATAAAGTTTGACTTTTCTTAAGTCAAAATATGCCTTATAAAATGGAATGGAGGGAGTATTAAATTTATTTGAAAATTCTTCATCGATCGATGGAACCAAAACCTAAATTTGAGCTAGATCCACACATTCAACGCGAGCTACATCTAATCCAAGCAAATTCCAAACTTACACAACTAGTTATTTCATCAATCATGAGAAAAGCTCAAATTTTCTTCACATTTCAAGCAAAGAAGAAGCTCCATTTTACACCAAATGTAGTGAGGAACTATGTTACTAACCTTGGTTAACTTGGCTGGGAGTAAAAAATGACCAAATTTTCGCAGCACCTCCCCCTTTCTTCAAGCTCTTGGCCGGCGCTGCACTGTTCTTGATCGATCATGACAAAAGATCAAATTTTCTTCACATTTCAAGCAAAGAAGAAGCTGCATTTTATACCAAATGTAGTGAGGAACTATGTTACTAACCTTGGTTAACTTGGCTGGGAGTAAAATGACCAAATTTTGGCAGCACCTCCCCCTTTTTTGGTGCTCTTGGCCGGCGCTGCACTGTTCTTGATCGATCATGACAAAAAATCAAATTTTCTTTACATTTCAAGCAAAGAAGAAGCTGCATTTTACACCAAATGTAGTGAGGAACGATGTTACTAACCTTGGTTAACTTGGCTGGGAGTAAGATGACCAAAATTTTGGCAGCACCCGTCACCCTTTCTCTTGGCCTAGCTAAGCTCTTGGCCGACGATGTTCTTGATCTGGCAGTGTGGGGAGGAGGCGGGGAAGAGGACTGTTCAAATAAAGGTCGCTTAGTGCGGTTTAAGATACCGACTGTCTTGATCTTTGTAACATCGGTCCGGTTCTTGTAACCAACCGGTATTAGCGGGGCGAGTTCGGTTGGTGTAACCAACCGATCGATGTTAGAGAATCGACGGTTGGTTTCTTCACCGGTCCATGTTATGGAAGGCTGTCTTGATGCTCTAACATCGGTCTCGGTTCTTGTAACTAACCGGTATTAAGCGGCCGAGTTCGGTTGGTTAGACCAACCGCATCGATGTTCGAATCAATACCAGTTAGTTTCTTCAGCCAGTCCATTTCAATGCAAATTGGCATTTACACAGATCACCATTTCACAAATTCATACTTGTACTCATTTGTTGATGAACATTTTTGCACATATCAACAATTCATTGCACATATCACCATTTCACCATAACTCATTTCATTGCACAGATCCCATTTCACAGATTCATACTTGTACTCATTTGTCGATGAACATTTTTGCACATATCAACAATTCATTGCACAGATCACCATTTCACCATTGCGCAGATCCCATTAATTCCATCACAAAACAGTTCATCACATACATACATAATTAAACACTGATCTCATTGATTCCATCACAAAATAGTTCATCACATACATACATAATTAAACACTGATCTCATTGATTCGATCACAAAATAGTTCATCACATACTACATAATTAAACTATATACATACATAATAACTAAACTATATACATAATTAAACTAAACATCAACTATATTCTACTCATCCTCCTCCGCCATCAGCGCCCCCGATCGATTTCGTCATCGTCAGGCGAGGAGGCGGCGCGGGGAGGGAGGCGGCGCCGCGGCGTGGGATCCCCACCTCCATGTGCATCGATCTGGAAGCTTGGCGGTGGCAAGCGGCGGCGGCAGCAATGAGCCCGATTCCTCCCAGTGCGAGGTTGATATGGTGGCGGCGATGAAGCGGCGCCGGCGGCGAAGTCCTCCATGCCTCCTCGGGTTGGTCTTTGGCGCCGCCGGAGGTTGCTGCGGAGGATGTGGGTGGGCGGGCAGGCGGGTGCGGCGGAGGATGTGGGTGGGCGGCACGCAGGCGGTGGAGGTGGATGGGCCTCTGTTGGCGGCGGGATGTTGCGGCGGAGGATGGGGATTACAAGTCGCCTGCTTGGTCTTGAGACGGCGAACCATGGCGGAGGGCCGAATGCGGTGCGGTGGTGGCGGTGGCGAGAGAGAGAAGGGATCGAAATGGTGCGGATCTTGTTCTCCATGTTGATGGAGGGAAAATATAGGGAGGGAAGATAGAAGGTCGGATCCATTAAACACACGGCAAATTCCAATGCGGTCAAATGTGATTAAACACAAAGTAAATTCCAATGCGAATCGCAAAATCCAATGCGAAATCAATAAAAACAAGTTATAATGAACAGAAGAAAAACCAAGGAACCGCAAAAGTTTAGGAACCGAAGAAAACCAGGATGAACTGAAGCCGAGGTGGGGCTGTGGGAGCTAGGAAGAAGAAGAAGTGTGGGGCTAGCCACTAGCCGTGTAGGGGGTTCAAATTAATACGGTTGGTTGCACCAACTGCATCGATGCTAGAGCATCGATGCAGGTTTGTGTAACAATCTGATACTAAGAACTCAGGAACTTAGTATCGGTTGGTTACACCAACTGCATCGATGTTTAGAACATCGATGCAGGTTGGTGTAAGCAAACGATACTACTGCAATTCCCGCCGACTAGACATCTTAGTACCGGTTGGCTACACCAACCGGCATGGATGTTAGAACATTAGTACCGGGTGGTTTCTTCAGCCCGTACTGATGTTCCCCTCGGACGATGAGAGCTGTTGAACCGGGTGATGTAAGCGGTCCAGTTCATGTATAACCGGTACTGATGTGCCGGTATGAAAGGTCATTTCTGTAGTAGTGTATCAAGATGTACGCATGAGCAACGTCTAGTGTTTTTCGGACCTACCAAGGACAAGACGATGTGGATTACGAAAGAGAGTCAATAGAGAATCGGTCTTGTCGACGATTGGGACACAGATTCCCCGTAGAGCTTTTTTTTAAATGAGGGATCAATCAGGGCCTCGTTCTGCAGCGATGGGACTTCAGAGAAGTGAGATTCGACCAAGCTAACAAGCAATGGAGACACAGTACTTACCCTGGTTTAGGCCTCTCAGAGCGAGATAATAGCCCTACGTCCAGCTTTGGTGTATATCAATATAAAGTGTGTGGTGTACATACCCCTCCATGGGGATTAGATGAACTATTTATACCCGTAGCGGAAAACGAAATCTCCTATTATCTAGACGTAACCCCACGACACATACTCGCAACGGTTATCTCCTGACGTCGCGCCATCAATCATTCGCTCCCAACGCGACTTTCGCGACGGTTGAAGCCGTAGAAATAGGCACCACAGAACTTTCGCCCCGAGCATAAGTATGCTCGGAACGGGCTAGGGCGGCTCCTGGCTGTTGTTCGGAACGAGCAACACCAAACGTACTCCTTGCTCGAGCACGCCGGGCAACAATACGACCTCCCCGAGCAACCTTTCGGGGGCATGTGTCACTATTAATTCTAGGTCGGTCCGAGATAATTACGGGGCTGTTTGGTTGCCTGCATGCATAGATATTTGCATCTACAAATGCAGAATCTTGCTTTTTTTATGTTTGGTTGCCTGCATCTAGTTTTGAACCTGGCTCTCTGGATGCAAGATTCTCCATGCAGCCTGGCTCTGGAGATACGGAGAACATGGGCGTATCTCTGGATGCAGCACATGGTAGCCTCGTGTTTTGCGCAAGGGGCCACTGTCAGCCACAATAGCAAACCATGCATGCGGTGCCACATGGGTATATAAGTTTTGTTTATATCTTTTGATTAGCATCTCCGATTACCGAACCGATTTCAAAAATAGGTTCCTGACATTTTTTGAACAAAACTAGACCACACTTGCTATATAAATTTCAAAATACCTGCCTACTAAACACTCAACCAAACACCGTCTCTATATCTATGCATCCCATATCCCATCAGCCTGGTTGAGTCGAACGGGCCAGACTCGTGAGAGAAGGCAACCAAACAGCCCCTACATAAATGCCATAACTCAATCCTCGACAGGTCTGATATGTAATGCTACGATTGATTATAGCATAAGAAATAAGACTTGAGTGTGAAGAATCTAATTACAAAGTAAGCAATGTCTATATGTACCATATTGTATGAGTGAATAATCGAGGATTTATTCCTCACCTTACAAATCTTTAGGAGTGGTGAATCCTAAAATCTCCCCCATGTGCCCTGCCTTTAAAGTTCGGGATAATTGATGATATGTCCTAAAGTACTTGCTCAATTGATGATTTGCCCTCTATTAGATGTTACTCTACTATATGCCCCAAAGTTCCTTGCCCAATTGATAAAATGCCCTATTTTAAAAATTTGAGTAAAATTTACCATACAATAAGTACAAAAGGTCCTTTATACCCTTCATATTTTGCCACCTCTGCTAGGAATGAAAGCTGATTTCAAGACGCCTGCGAGCTCAAATACTCGGCATGATATCCGCAGCATAAATAATGAAATGAATATTACTGATTATTCTATTGAATATTTGAATTTGAATAAATAGAATTCAAGTTTCATCACGTACAAGAAGATATATTGCTGTAGTAAGCATAAAATTCATCAATGGGTAATCTGGAATGAAAAATAGATGCCATTTTGGCTGCCCGTTAGGCATGCTAGACCTATATGAACAACAAAGTCATCAACAAATGAAAGAAGCTCCAATATATCTTATGGCATTGGAAAAATTAAGCACAAAATATGAAGGGTACAAAGGACTTTTTACACTTGTTGTATGGCAAATTTTGCTCAAAGTTTCAAATGTGGCATTTTATCAATTGGGCAAGAAACTTTGAGGTATATATATAGTAGAGGAGTATGTAATGGAGGGCAAATCATCAATTAAGCGAGTACTTTAGAACATATCATCAATTATCCCTTAAAGTTCGGTACAGATCATGTAGACATGATTATAGATAACGATTGTCTATATGATCATTGTACGTGCCCTATACCTAGCTAGCTAGATTCTTTAACGCGTTCAAGCAGAGTGAACGTGGAGCTAGCTACCTCGAGATTTTTATGTACTTGGGCAGAAGGAATGTACTGTAACACGTACGGAGTGATCAGTCAGGCAGTTAGTTGCATGCTGCCTCGAGAGTAGTATAACTACTGTCTAAAGAAACTCCACCCAACAACCGCATGAACTGTATGCGGCACCTCATGTCCTCATCCCCAGAAAAGAACTAACCATACATATGATCCATACACGCGGCGCACCACGACAATAATCAAAGCATATCGGAACCTATTACACACACCTCAATCAACCACATAGAATATCGCTCGACACCCATATTAACGGAGAAAACGAGCAGGCGGAATGTCAACTGTTTTAAGCTGTATGAGATTGTGAACGTGCTCCCCATGTTCCCGGTTGACTTCACCCTAACATTGCGCTGTCGTCCAAAACATTTGCAGCAAAAAATGCGATCATGGTGGAACGTTGTTGGAGCATACTCTCTCGCTCAGCTTAGAACGCACTAGCATAGATTAGATCATAGAGGACAACGTATCAGAGATGGTTTCAAGGTGAAAGCGTAGAGCCGTCTGTGATAGTGTTGCGTATGCGGCTCATATGCAAAAGGAGAGAAGTTGCTTGCATTTCCACACACAACCCTCCTAAGGAAAGAAGGAAAGAGGTTGGTCTAGCTACGGTCTCTTGGGCCATGTGAAATAGGAGGAATGCCTCTGTGTTTGAAGAACATGAGTTGAAAACCCCCATTAATCTGATCTATTGTATTGCTGCTTTTCTTCGTTATTAGGCAGGCCTTCTGAAAGCTGACGACAAGAAGCTTTGTGGAGTTGGGCATCGACAGAATTTTCCAAATTGCTAGGGAGCTGCGGGAGGCTTTGGAGGTGAAGGGGAATGACCAAAACAAGGAGTGATATAACTTGTTTGCTTAGGTCTCGTTTACCACGTTTAGCTCTCTAGTGTGCTTTTTGCATTAGCTCTTGTTTTAGTTCTGAACTCTTTTGTTGGGTATTGTCGATTTTGTTGAACCTCTATGTTAGGTTGGAATGGTGTTCTGATACTGTGAGCGAAGGAACTTGGGTGTAGGGTTCCCACACTCCTATGGAGTCTGGAGCAGATGTTTGGTGAATTGGATGTACATATTGCTTCTGTTTACTTTTGAAAAGGAAATCGAAGCTTGGCTCCTATTGAAAAATAAATTTGGGTTACAAAATATTGTGGCCTGAGGGATGCACCCCTCCCCTGGTACGGTACACACAAGTGGCCAAGTCGGTTTAGACTTGGAGCGAGATATATGGTTTCTGGGGAATACAAGTATATTTTTAGATAATGAATAAAATCCGGCCTCTACGCCTGAGGGTGCATGTACATGACCAACAACTTGTCAGAAAGTAAGCATTATTATGACACCAAATCGGTCCACACGGCACTCAAACTAACTACAGGACAACACAAATATCAAAGCTAACACACTTGAAAAACATTAAGACATAAAAAATTCTATTATTAAAACGTCAACCATGTCAAAAGAAGAGCTCCATTGCTGCCACCTCCAAAGATTTGCACACATCCTGAAAACAGAAAACCCTCTCATTCTCCTTTTGCAGTAGGCGAAGCCAATATGCCCCTATAAAGATAACTCGTATAAAAGTAGTATCTCTTATCTTGTTAAAAACCATGTCATTAAGACAAACCCACCCACCCAAATATCCCTCTGTAAACTAGAGGACCGTCAGTATGTTGTAATCTTAAGTTTTTTTATATAAGAAAGAACAGTCCTCGTATGGACGGAACCATCGTGATTTAGCTCTCGGGGAGCAGGCACATCGCCAAAACTCGTTAACAAATCGTTGTGTCTCTGTGTTGAATTGCTTGATCGTTCTTTTCTCAATGTAGCGTCTCATCGGTGTCAACGTATGGACAGCCACATTATTCACGAACCGACCGACTATGATGCATGGTCGACGTTCTTGGAGCACTCTCTGGCTCGGCTTGGAGCGGCTATAAATAGACCTGAAAATGCACCAATGTTTCTTGCACAACCATCCTTCCTTCCTTCTCTCGATCGGGCTATAGTGCTGCAGCAGCTGAGAAGATGGCTGCTAAGATCGCCGCCTTGGCCGTCGCGGTAGCGCTGATCGGCTGTGTGCCGTGTACATGCAAGGCGCAGCCAGGCTACAGCTACCCCATCCCGGGCGTGCCCTATCCTCTGCCCGGCAAGACACCGAGCACTCTTGCAGATCATCTCACCTTCGACTACTACGAGCGCAACACGGACAACAGGACATGCCCTAACGCTGAGGCGATCGTGAGGGAGAAAGTGGAGGCCGCCGTGAACGAGGACCGCGGAATCGGCGCGGGGCTCATCCGTCTCTTCTTCCACGACTGCTTCGTCAGGGTACGTATGATCTTAAGTTAATTTACTTCATGTATGACCGTGAAATGTGAAGGGAGAGAGCATTTCATGGATCCCATAGCGTGCCGTAGGGCTAGCTCCCATATGTCCAAGAATATCCTTGTACAGTCGCACATGTAGTGAAAAAAGTTCTAGTTAATTAAAGTTGGCAAAATGTCGGAGGAGGATCGTTTAACACTCTAGTAAGAGCACGTAAATTGATAGTTAACGTTGGCAGATTCTAGTTTCTAGCTCTTTGATTTTTCGATTCGATGCGTTTTAGGACGCAGTTCTTAAATATTTGGATATTAATTAATATGCTCATATACAAAAGTACTTGGGTTTGTAACGTGAAAATGTTATCACTGTATTCATAATGTTTGTAGCATGCTATGTTGGTGATGCTCTGAGCTTTGTGTTCAGGGGTGCGATGCCTCGGTTCTCCTCGACAACACCACGGCCAACCCGCAGCCGGAGAAGTTCGGCCCGCCGAACCTGACCCTGCGCGGCTACGAGGTGATCGACGCGGCCAAGGCGGCCCTCGAGGCGGCCTGCCCCAAGGCCGTCTCCTGCGCCGACATCGTCGCCTTCGCCGGCCGCGACGCCACCTACTTCCTCAGCAACAAAACAGTCGACTTCCTCATGCCGGCCGGCCGCTACGACGGGAACGTGTCCTTCGCCAACGAGACCCTCCCCAACCTGCCCGCGCCCTTCTTCAACCTCACGCAGCTCAACGCCAGCTTCGCCGCCAAGGGGCTCAGCACCGACGAGCTGGTGACCCTCTCCGGCGCGCACACCGTCGGTCGCTCCCACTGCTCGTCCTTCTCCGACCGCCTCCCCCCGAACACCTCTCGGATATGAACGCCACACTCGCCAGCTCCCTGCGGGACCAGTGCAGGTCAACCAATGGCAGCGACAACACGGTGAGCCAGGACGTGAAGACCCCCAGCTTCCTGGACAGCCAGTACTTCAATAACGTGATCAGCCACGAGGTGCTGTTCAATTCGGACGCTGCACTCCTGACGTCGCCGGAGACGAATCAAACGGTGTCCCGCAACGCTAACCTCCGGGGGCTGTGGGAGATCTAGTTCATGGCGGCGATGGTGAAGATGGGCAAGATCGATATCAAAACCAGCGCCAACGGCGAGGTCAGGAAGCAGTGTCGGTTCATCAACCCGCCGCAGTCCGCTTGACGTTGATCGGAATATCCGTAAGAACCGATGCATGCCTCATCTTAAGTCTTGACGCTGGAGGCTGATTAGAATAAGCTCGTGTCGAAATGCTATTTTGGAATTTCGGTTGTTTGGCAATTTTTCATTATTTCGTTGCATTTACGTGTAACTGTTGTTGCATGTACTGCTATCTGGGATTCCGTCAAGTTCATTCGGATTGATAGGCTATCTTTTATTATAACGAAATTGCTATTCCTCAAGTCACTTGAAATTTCGCAAAGTCTGGTGAGTCAAACAGGGAGAGTTATTACAAGGCAAAGTGGGATGGATTGAGGTTGATCTAGTGGCAAGAGCTGCTATGGACTAGGATGGAGGACTAAATGGGGGCACCTCGCTAGAATGGTGGAAGAAAGTGGTGGGAGATGATAGATAAGAGGATGAAGATGAGGCTTCAAAGGAGGGATAGAGGAGGAGCGCAAGCAGAGGGAGCCACCAACAGCAGTGCCGAACACCAGTGGTGATGGTGATGTTGGCACACCCTAGCGATGATTGTGGGAGGATAAGGAAGGGAGAAAATAGAGTTTGGGGAGGCATTTGATAAGCAAAGGAGGAAAACAATAGAAAAGAAATCTACATCAACTACAAGAGAAGAAAAAAAAAACCCATATCAAACATAATAAAAAATAAATCAAATTTGTAATAAAAATAATATAAAAAAGGTCCTAGCAACTATAAGTACAAAAATAGTTCATATCTACTATACATTAAAATAGTAAAAGAACAAAATTTCAGAATAAAAATAATAGAAAAAGAATTCATATCTACTACAACAATAGAAATAGAGTCCTTGCCAACTAAAATAACATAATAAAAAACTAAAATTTAAATAAAAATGATAAAAAGAGTCCATATCAACTTCAATAAAAAATTTAAATTAGAAATTGAAAATAAAAATAAAAAATAGTGGTATATCTATCTATCTATATATATTATATTATTAAATCAGGAACTACGGAGCCACTACGTATGTGATGTAAAGAAAAAAAACTATAGGCGGTGGAGTTCGAATGGCACGGCAAATCGGCATCAGCACCAACGAAGATGACAAAGAGACCAACAAGAATGTAGAGATTGAGAAAGCTACAGCGGTAGTGCTAGAAATAAAGGCGTGCATCTATCAAGATTAGAGTTGTTAATATATCTTTCAAATTAGATCTAGATTATATTAGAGCTTACCAAGATCTATACGGTTATGTCGACGATTAGAAAATTAATTCCCCACTGAGCTTACTTATTGATCGAGGGATCAAACATCCCCTTCCTATCAAAAGGTTTTGTTGTAGATATGCGGATTTGCCAAGACGAAGAGTAGATCAAACACAGTTAATTATCTTGGTTTGGGCCTCTCGGAAGGAGATAATAACCCTACTCTAGTCGCACTGGTGCATTTATGTTATTGCAGCAAGATTGAATCTCTATGCCTATCGATGGTGACGATCCTCTCCCCTCTTCTAGGGGGGTATTTAAGTACAAGGTCTACGCAGTCCTAGCCCTACACAACTTAGAAAACTTATTCGGATAAGCTAGAATCCTACTAGATTTATAGATATATCCTATAAACATGCTAACTTGCGCTCCAGGAAACGTCCATATCCGGAAGATTTCGGAGTCTAGACGTGAGACAATGGGAGCATCATGCCGACCATCCAGATGCACCTCTCCAAGGCCCATGACGACACGTTCGACGACCCAGAAGTAAAAAGGCCCACTCCCGAGCATCATCCACTAGGGTATCATCTCGAGCATGTCATACTCGTCTTATTCTTCCTGGGTACACATCCCAAGGGTAAATCTTGTACGGGCCCAACCGTCAGGGTATTTCATCCAATCCCGACAGCTAGCACCCGAGGTTCAAATGAAAAGCTACTTGGTCAAGCCTTCTCCTTGAGCCTAAAAACTCGAAGGAGGGATCGAAAACGGTAGCGAAATACTATTACCTCACCCCAAGCAAGCCATGCTCGGGAACAAGCTTAAACCATTAATATTTCATCCGAACAAGACATGCTTGGGAACGAGCTCAAACCACCGAACATGA
Organism: Olyra latifolia; assembly: GCA_036346145.1. Taxonomy (NCBI): domain Eukaryota; kingdom Viridiplantae; phylum Streptophyta; class Magnoliopsida; order Poales; family Poaceae; genus Olyra; species Olyra latifolia. The sequence goes on along the minus strand of CM070529.1, from coordinate 52,205,344 downwards.
GCCGAACTCACCCGATCCGAGCAAGGACCGGGTGGAAAAGCTCTCTCCAATGGTTACATTGCCCATAACGTCTACTATAACGCTCGATGGAAATCTCGCCACACACGTCGGCCCATGATTTACGAGCGTGTCTTGTTGCTCCCATCCTCGTTGCACTTGGAACACTTAGCATGAGAGAATCCTCCCGATCTTCCTCTCCTTCTTCTTCTTCTCCAATTACCTCCATGGCCAAATTCAGACCAAGCTCCATTACCACCGAGCGTGTGCTCGAGCTCGAAGAATTAGGCCACCTAGATGCATACTCATGGCGAGCACCCGGAACGTAGAATTACCTGAAGCCAGTGAAGGATGAGGTTGTCTCCACTGAGCTCTACGTCGTACCGCTAGCCGGAGAGTGACTTCATCGCCGGCGGGCACACGCATTGTGAATACGAGCTTCTCAATCTCAACCCCAATTCCATTCTCATCCTTGCCATCTTCACACACCTCTGTGAAAGTTTCCTAGGCATCATGCCCACTATAAGTCTATTCCTCCACTTCTACTCTCTTTTCTGTACCGGGAACAACTCTGTATTTTCGGCTTCGATCTCCATCTCCTTTCTCTTACCCGTTATGACCCTGAAAGACTCCATATCTGGATGGATTGAACGGTGGTTTTACCTTAAGAAGTTCACAAACAATCACCTCTGCTTCTACAAAGAAGTCCTGATCAAGAAGAGTATCCCCAATCCTCCCGTTCAAACTGACGAAGAAAAGTGGCTCAATTTGATCAATGAGCTCGCCTCCCGCGGGCTCACCGGCCAGATGATCGTGGAGGACCCACTATGAAACAGAGCGTGCCCCCTCCACAGGAGAGAACATCCCTTCTATGAGATCATCAGCTGGCAAGATCTCACCCACGAGGCTGACTCAGGTATATTTCACCATTTCCCTTATATTCCATGCTTGGGCAGTATTCTTTGCGATGCTCACATCCTTCCCAACCCTTGCAGCTCCCAGCATTAGCTGAGTAGAAATTTAAATGATCGAGCTCTTTGGCACTCAAAGGGAGCAAGGGTCCTCCTCCTCTGCGTTGCGCGTGAAAAACATCCGTGAATGCTCCGAGGAGGTACACCACCCTAACTACCTCTCCTTTCCCTACTCGGGAGGTTCTAACTCATGTTCGGTGTGACTTGCCTGCAGGAGAAAGAGGACTTGGAGCCACGTGATCACCAACCTCCTTGCAGGGGTGCAGGTACGCAAAAGTTGCCTAGAAAGGTTCCCACCAAGAAGCGTAAAGCTCTAGCCCCCCAAGCTGCTCTAGCAAAGCGACCAACCAGGGTCAAGCCATCCCCAAGCCCCCTAAAATCGAGCATCTGGAAGACTCACCTGGAGTACACTGACAAGGTCGAGGTGCGTGAGCTATGACTCTGGTCGAGAAACTTCACCGCAGATAACCCCAAAATCATGGAGCATCTTTCCCAGCTTGTTGAGAAGCGTAAGCTAGAATTCTTGGAGGAGAAGAACGCCCGGCTGCGAGCCATGCTTGTTGCGTCAATGGGGGCGAACTCACGCTTGGCGCTTTGCATGGTCCAAGTAGTGACGACGACGAGCCCCTGATTCAGAAGGTCCGTCACAAGACTACTGGGTCGCCGCCTCGGAATCCTCGAGCTCGAAGTCCACGGGAGTGGAGGATGGCGAGCAACTTTCTCTTCGTCATCCGACCGAGGGGGAAATCTCCCTTCCAGCCACAGAGTTCAGATATGAACTACATTAGAGTATCCCCAGCAGGTTCTACAAAACACTGTTCATTAAATACTCAGGTATGATAGAACGCAACATGCATTTTCGCCTTTCTCAGTCCTAGGTACATTTCTCTGCACTACTTTGAAAGTAGGATCAAATGTAGGAGAACCTATTGGAGGAACGAGTCTTTTGGAGGATGCAGTGTAAAGTGTGAAGCAATTTTAGATTTTGAAGGTAATCTTTTAGATGATGTGGTGAATAGTGTTATAAAGATAGAATTATAGGGGAGCTGCTAGGGATGCTCTTAAAGCTTACAACTACGAAAGCCTTTTAAACTTGGAAAATTTTGTTTATGCCACTACAAAGCTATGCAATATTGGTTTTACCACTGTATAATCAGACATCTCGTTTTTGCCACTACTTTTTTGTGTCTCATTTCGTTTATGCCACTTTTGTCTGTCAAACCTCTTTGACCATCATATAAAGCTAACGGCCCTGGTGAAATGACCATTATGCCCCTGTTCCATTGGTGGGTGATGTCACATAACATTTGGTGCCAAAACTAGCATACGTTTATAAAACAAGTTCACAAATCACTAAATTTCATGTCTACTACATGTCTAGACATTTATACAAAATTTGCATGTCTATTACATATCTAGACATTTATACAGAACAGTTGGCGCCACACTACATGTCTACTGCATGTCAGTCAAGAACCAGAGGTATAATAATCATTTCACGTGGTCCAGTTAATCCAACATGACGGTCAAATGGGTTTCACTGATGAAAGTAGTATAAATGAAATGGGGCAAAAAAAAGTAGTACAAAAAATGAGATGTCTGATTATATAGTGGCAAATCCGATATTGCATAACTTGTTAGTGGCACAAACAAAATTTTCCCTCTAAACTTCGACACAAGCCGCGCACGTGCAAGCTACTTGATATCTAGAAAGACGGACGTAGTTGTATGCTACCTCAAGAAACAATTCCACGCGCGCTGACAACTGCAACTGATTTGCAAGAGGAACTGCATGTGCAGTACGTACACGGCACCTCGTCAGAAAAGAATTAGCCACATCCGTGCACGCGAGGCACACCACGGCAATATCAAAACATATATCGGATTATCGGCAACTATGCCCTGATCAATCGTAGAATGTCAACTCTGAGCTGTGAAGCCGTGCACCCCATGTTCGATCACGCATACATGCATGGTTGACTACGCATCACAGTGAACTGTTGTCCAAAACACTGGGGAATAAAAATTGTCATCGTTGTCCATGTTCTTGGGAGCACTCTCGCTCGGCCTATACATAGACCTGCAAAGCAACATGCTTCCTACGCACCACCGTCCTTCTTATTCCAGCCGCTTTCGGTTTCTGTATGGTTAAACCGCAAGCACATCCAACGAGCTTTCGTTTTGATTTCTCGGAACCGTTCCTTCGAACTCTCAAAGTCTAATGGTTCAGCCACAGCCGTAGCCGTACCAAACAGGGAGTCTCAGACTGAGAGGCTCATGGCGAAGATGGCCGCTAAGGTTGCCGGCATGGTCGTCGTAATACTAGGGTTGCTTGGCTGCGTGGCCACATGCCAAGCACAGGCCGCCTGCAGCAATCCTCCGGCGAGCCCTCCTGGAAGAAACCTCGCAGTCGGCTACTACAATGGCACATGCGACCGGGCGGAGGAGATCGTCAGGGAGGCCGTGAAGAACACCACAGACGGAAACCGCGCAGGGCTCATCCGCCTCTTCTTCCACGACTGCTTCGTCCGGGTACAGTCCTCACTCAGTTAAAGCATGCATATTGCCGTATTGGTATTATTAATTAATCAGACGTTTTAACCATATATAGGTACCGCGGTAGCATATGTAGCCAAAAAAAATGGAAATGTAAATATGTCGGTACCTGTGGTTCAGCACACCTCCGTGATCATCGATCTAGCTCGGTTCAAGATTTTTGTAGTACCTGTTTCTAAACTCTAACCCCACTCCATCCTCACATGCTTTTTTGCAAAAATAAACACTGGATTTCGTAATACAAGTAATCGGGTGCTTCTTCTTCCTCCCTTCTCGCATGGCCTAGCTGGCTTGCCTCTGCCCACGCAGCTGTCAGGGCCCACCACCATCCCTATCGGCGACAACACTGGTGCTCGCGTGAGCTGCAGTGCCACCCATGGATGCTCAGCTTGGCAATGGCATGGCGTGGACGAACAGCGCAGCATGGCGGATCGTGCGAGCGCCAGCATGGTCACCGACGACCACACGCACAGATGAGAGTTGGCTCGACCGAGCCAAATGGGACAGGAGAGGAGGAAAAACAAGAAGGACCTGATTGTTTTTCCTTTAAAAATGTAGGTTTTTTGGCAAAACAGCATGTGAAGGAGAGTAGGGGCAGAGCACAAATCATAATGCACAGTCCGATGGTCACAGACATGCCTTGAATCGCAGGCACCGGCAGCTCCTAGCAAAAAAATGTTGAATGATTAACATAGATCTATAATTTATTCTCCCTTCTTTTTTTACAGTTCCTATAATAAATTTTACCGATAGATAATCAAGACAAATAATACTCCCTTTGTCCATCAATATAAGACATGTTTTGAATGATCATATCCATAGATACAGGATGTATTTTATATTCGAATGTATATTTAGTGTGATATGATGTTCTCGATACCCCTAACAAATATTTAGTTTTACTGTGCATGCCATGAGGTAATAAATAGGAGAATTATAGTGAACTTCAATGCTCTTTTAGTCTATGTGTGAAATAAGATAAGTCTTATAAACTTGGAAGGAAGGAGTACCAAAGTAGTGATCATAGAGTATACAATTGTCTGGACAAAGTGGATTTTTCACTCGTATATGCGGCTTCATATGCGTTCGCCACCATCGGATGTCCTCCAAGATTTATGCTTAGATCCACTCATCTCTCACATGTTGTTTTGCAAAAACAACCCTAAGACTTTTAAAAAAAGCAATCGGTCCTTCTTCTTCCTCCCATCTCCCTCTCCTCTCTTATCCATCCTAATCGAGTAGCGCACCCTCCATGGCACTGTCGCTGGTGACCACCCGAGCGCATGCTCGAGTCGCCGCCATGCCCACGGAGCTCGGCTCGGCTCGAGCGCTCGCCTAGGTGGTCGCAGGAGGGCTGGCCGGTTGTCTGGCAGTGCCGCTGAGGGTGGTCGGCTTGGCCGGGATGGAGGAGAGGGAGAGGTGAGGAAGAAGGACCCAATTGCTTGGAAGCGAAAAATGTGTGTGTGGGGGGGGGGGGGGGGGGGGGGGTTGAGATCGAGAAGATCATGTAAGAGAAGAGTGAGTCTAAACATAAATCTTAAAGCATATTCAGTGTTTACGAACGAATACATATGAACAAATGTCCGTTGTCTGAAACTACGGGCAAGTAAAGAAAGGTAGTAGTATTACCTAACGTACCGCGGTTCATTTTTAGCGGCCACCGATGGCTTTGGATTTTTTAATGAGACGCACTGGATGGTTTGCTCGTTTCAGGGTTGCGACGCCTCCGTTTTGCTCGACGAGACCGACTCAAACAACCCGCCAGAGAAGAAGGGCATACCGAACCTCAGCCTGCGCGGCTTCGAGGTGATCGACGCAGCCAAGACGGCCCTGGAGGAGGAGTGCCCGGGCGTCGTCTCGTGTGCGGACATCGTCGCCTTCGCCGGCCGCGACGCCACCTACCTCCTCAGCAACAAAATGCTCGACTTCAGAATGCCGGCCGGACGCTACGACGGGCGCGTGTCCCTCGCCGACGAGACCCTCCCCAACCTGCCCTGGCCGTCCTTCAACGTCACGCAGCTCAAGGACAGCTTCGCCGCCAAGGGGCTCACCCTCGACGAGATGGTGACCCTCTCCGGCGCGCACACCGTCGGCCGCTCCCACTGCACCTCCTTCTCCGGCCGCCTCAACACTAGCACCTCCGACATGGACCCCAAACTCATCAGCTCCCTGCAGGATCGGTGCAGGTCAACCAACCGCAGCGACAGCACGGTGAACCAGGACATGAAGACCCCAAGCTACCTGGACAGCCAGTACTACAGGAACGTGCTCAACCGCACCGTGCTGTTTGATTCCGACGCGGCGCTCCGGTCGTCGGCGACATGGATTACGGTGTCCTCCAACGCGTTCGAGCCGGGGCGGTGGGAGAGAAAGTTCAAGGCGGCGATGGTAAAGATGGGAAGCATCGATACCAAAACTAAAGCCGACGGTGAGATCAGGAAGCAGTGCCGGTTCGTCAACCCGCCGCAGCCCGGCTTATCGGATATGCGCTAGGATTGATGCAAGCTTCGTCTCTTTTTTTTTTTTTTGAGAAGGATAACACACCTTCATTCCAGAAACATCTTACAGATTAGAAAGCAGTCCTTGATAAAAAGCAAAATTACAATGATACCCTGCAAGGACCTATCTGTAAGATTCTAGGCTCCTCTTCCCCAAATCACTCCACCGGTGGCGCGAACCACATCCTCCGAGCATGATGGCACCTCCGAGCTCCTCTTCTCTAGGCCAATCCTCTCTAGACGACGGAAACAGAGGTCTGAACCAAGAAGGCCGCTGAAGACGGCCAAAATCATTGAAGCATAGGACTCCATCATGGCCCAAATCAAAGAAAAGAAACCGGCAAGGACACCGCCACCACCCATCAGAACGGATCCAACCAACAACAAAGGATTCTCACCACAAAAAACCTCAGCTGAACCCATCCTTCTCCTACCAACGACAAACACTCAGATCCACCGTCAAGGACTCTTCCTCCTACTAGCGCTGCTTCCCCCCTTCCAAGGAGACAACAACCTTTTATTATAAACATGAAAATAGAGCACTACCAAGATGTACAGGGCGGGTAATATGTAACGGTTGAGATAATCGCATTTGCTAGTCATCAGTCGCCTGAAAATTGTTTTAATCAATTTTGATGACCTTCGATATATAGTTTCATGGACTTTGGCATTCATGCACTTCACCAAACCATAAACTCACCTCGTTCCCTCCTCTCCCTCTCAGCCACTGTTGTTGTCATCTGCTTCCTGCGCTGCTGCTCGATTACGGTCCAAGTTCACCTATTAGGGTTTAGCGTTTAGTAGGCCCAACCCTTAGAGGGAAGGAGGGAGGGGTCGGCGGGAGCACGGTGATGGGAGGTGGTGGCGCCACCTCGACTGTGGAATCATCACAAGGTATTTGCCAGTGGACAACGGCTGTAGAATCATCGAGTTGTGACCCCGAATTAGGGTGGATGGATGACCCGAGTTAGATTGGATGCACTAGCTAGCTAGCATGGGAACGAGAGGAGGAAAAGGGGCAGAGTGGCGAGGGTCGCCTTGAGCCATGGGTGGCCAACAAGAGTTGTGGTGTTGGATGCGTGCAAAGCTACGTGGGGAAAAAGGCATCGGTGCAAGTGGAGACGAAGGTGGTAGTGTCATTGTGCCAGGAAGGTGGTGGAGCGAGGGGATCGAAGGGTGGTGCATGTGACTAAATTGTTCATATCATGTTTGTCCGTCGACCAAAAATATAGCTAGCCATACCATTTGCCAACTACTCCATGGTTCGTCGAACAAAGTAGGGACCGGACCACAAAGTATGGCATCATGTTGTTGTTGGCTTTTATGCGCAATAGCAACTATGGATCACATGAGATGTAGACTTAATGGTGATGGGCCACATATAACATGACTCCGCGGATACTGATTCGTATAGGATTAGAGTCCTAATGGACCTTTTTTAGGCCTTTAGCGTAGGGCCCACTATAAGGCTATATAAAGAGAGGCGGTGGAGGCCAGAGATATAGACGAGCATTAGGTTTTCCTCCTCCACCGAACTCTATCCGTCATCTCCCAGGTCGTGCTCGCCAGCGTTAGCACACCGCGTGCGGACGTATTTCTCTCCCCCATACGTGTGGACTATGTAGAGGCGCTACGTTTGTGGCGCTAATCGGGACGATCGCGAGGAGAAGACGTGATTGACTACTTCCGTACAACTCCACACAGGTCGATTGAACCAGCTTTATCGACTCATCCTCCGCTGCACTGCATGCCAATCGGTAATATATATGATCATCTACTTGCAGGATTTTCTGGGTTTGCGCAATAGATTTTTGTTTCGTGCTATCGTAGCATCCCGTGTTACCCTTCAATGGTATCAGAGCCATCCTGTATCGTTTTTGATCTGGATGTTGCATATAATTGATATGCGGTTATAGTAGATTCGATCTACTACTAGCCAAATATTTTGTAAATTAGATCTCCTAATGATTGATGAGATCAATCGGCTTTGGAAATAATAGATTGGATCTGCTAACTGTGCTGCGAGCGGCAAGGCGTCAGAAGGCCTTGGATCGCTGAGATTGACCCGGTACACCCCGTTGCTGCTCGTCGCGTTCGGATTCGGCTGCACGGAGAGTAGATGTCGTAGCCGCCGTACGCGAACGTCTCCGGCAACGGGCGCTAGCTAGTCATGGGCACCGCACTGCACTGTTGTCGCCAACAACTAGCTCGAGCTCTTTGTAGCTCGTTTTGCCGTAGTACGCCATGCATGCATGTACGTATAGGTGATGCACGGTATTAGATTAGATCCACTACTGTATACTCCATGTTTGCTCGCCTTCGCTGGCATCGTGAGGAACGCATAGAATGGCTTGGCCGTCGACACGGACGGGGCGCAATGGGAGGTCTCGCCGGTGGCAAAGGCTTTCGTCTTGGGAACCTTCCGCGGCGGCAGGATGGTCTGCAGCTGCTCTTCCCGCTGCTGCTAGCTCCTACTGCGTCGGGACCAGAGGGTGCGGTCCCGGGGCTCGTGCACCGGCGATGACGACGTCCGCGAGGCCGCCACCACCAGTGACCGCTGAACCTGTGAGAGCCAACTCCTTAGAGCATGCGTACCAGAAAGCTTATCTCCATTACTTTAAAACACTATTTATCACAATTATATCCATCCCTCTAAAAATTCTTTCACACTTTATACTATACTTTATTCTCGCCAAGTCAGCGCTACAGTGTTTATAGGATTTCTGCTACGGATACTCTTAGGGGGCGTTTGGTTGCCGTATGAGCTTAGACAGGCTGTATGAGCTTAGCCAGACTGGTGGGAGCCAGACTGAGGTAATGCAAGAGATGTTGTTTTGGTTGGTTGTATGAGATTGGACAGGCTGAGCAGAGATGTTGTTTGGTTGGCTACACAAGGAGGGAACGGGATGTACAAATTCAAAAGATGAAATCAAAAACAAAAAAAAATAAATTTAAAAGTAAAAAATTAAAAATTAAAAAATATTGGAACAAAAATAAATTCAAAAACACAAAATAAAAATTCAAAAACAAATACTAGAAAATCAATAAATCGAAAACAAAAAATAAAAATTCAAAAAATTCTGAAATTTTTTCAATACCTTATACTTGAATCTACGGTTCCATTTTTTTTGTTTCATTGAATTTGGATGTCGTTTGAATTTTTAAAATTTTCTCAAAGGAGAAAAAAAACTAGTATGCACTGTGTGGTTGCTCATTGCGTCTTGTCTTTGGCTTCAGCTCGATGCGAGCCAGGCTGCGTTCTTAGAGCTAGGCCAAGACAGTATTGTTTTTGCATGGGTTGGCTCGGCTCTAGTCTCCACGCAGACCAACTAAACAAGCGAAGGATCGCGACGAGACGAACTGGCCCTACGGATGCACGCAACCAAACGCCCCCTTAGTCGATATGGCCACCAGAGAACCTATACGCCAGTTCTCCGTCTTAGACTGAGTCCAACGCGCACCCCTTTCCCGCACCCGTTCCCGTTGTGTCCCGAGTCCCAGCCTGGAGGGGAAGGAAGGTCTCCAACGCGCCTCCGCCGTCGGCCTCGTTCTGCGAGATGAGAGAAAACCCAAGCCCCGGGAACCTCTCTCCTCCCGTCCGGCTCCCATAGCGCCTAGCGGTTGGTGCCCGCTGAGGAACGAGCGACAGGCGCGCCGACCGAGCCGCCATCTGGGGCAGCGGCGGCGGAGCGGCGAACTCGCAGGCAGAGACACGGTTACCGACCGAGTGACCGATCTACCGCATCCACCGCCCCCACCCACACGACATCTCCTCCGCTCCCATGGATCTCTGCCTCGCCCGGCCGGGCCGCCTCGCCTCGCGCTTGCTTGCTGTGTGGTGGGTCGATGGCACGAGGCGTCCATCCACACCTACGACCGCGAGCCGTTCCGCGAGGTGGGCAACGCCTTCCTCCTCTCCGGCGGCGGCGAGGCGTCGTCGCCGACCGGGCCGCCCGCGTCCTCCTTCATCAAGTAAGCATGACCTCGAGTCCGCCTCTTGCCCTCTCCTCTTCGGACCCCACTGCTGCTGCTTTACAGTGCGAGCATTTGTGAAGTCTGGAGGGCGCAGCTTCTGGAGGAGGCTGCTTGCGGAGCAGCTCGATTCGAGTCCGTCGTGGGAGGTCACTCTTGGCGCTGGAGATGGGCTTGGCGGGGATGCGGTCTTGGCCATTGCTTCGCTTGCTCGATGGCAACCGGCAATTCGTTAAGAGTGTTGCTCTTGGGCATGTGATTCTGATTGAATAGTTGCTCACTCGCTCAACAGCTTTTAAGCTGGTCGCCGAGAATACTAATTTGGCTTGCTTCAATGCGCATAGCTTGGAATGCTAATATCTGCAAGTTCAAACCCACATTTTGTAGTGTGTTATATGACTGCATTAGTTCGTAGTTTGCGTTTGATTCCTTGTTCTGATAGTGATAGTATTGCCAACATATTCTACCCAAGCAAGGTTTAGGACTATCATTTTCAGTAGTATTAGCCATGGGATTGGAGAACAATTGATGCCAATGTTATATTTGAGATCATTTCCTGCACCTAATGAAGCTAGAGCCAGTATGGTTGATGCTATCTTTGTGCTTACCTTTCTCAGTTTCCTTGCATTCCTTGACTCTTTTTTCCCTTTTTGTATTACAAATAAGCTTTGGCTAAAAAATTACAAATAAGCTTATAAGCTTTTCTTACATTTGTACATGTGAGTTTACTTATCAAGTGAGCTATGCTCCTTTTATAAAACTTAGGTGTGGTTGTGTAGAGTTTAATATTGACTAGGACTGGATTTTGCTTACTATGTCAGGTTTGTGAATGTTACTTTCTGGAGAACTGCAGAATCGGCAGAATCACATGCACAAATGGCACATAGTACAGGTCTGGTACAGGCTATTTTATTTGAAGCGGCTGACAGGAATAATAAACTTCTCCAAATCGATCCCCTATATTTCTTTGTTAAACGGCCGGCGATCTGGGTGGATTTGGGCGTACGCGACGTTGGATCTAAGGATTTGGGAGGGGTTTTGGGGCTGCCGGGTTGGGGCGATGCATTCGGCGGTGTTTGGCGGCGCCGGCGACTTCGGCATGATGAGGGACATGAGCTGGGTCCTTCCGTCGTTGCCGTCGAGTTGGCGGGCAAGGTGGATCATGGCAAGACTTTAGCGGCGGCGGCGCGCCGAGTTGGTCATGATTAGTGGCGGCGCAAGGCTCCTCCGAACGCCCCGTTGGTGATGATTGGTGGCGGCGCAATGCTAAATTGGTCTGCATCGTTGCGTGCATTTCTCAACAATTTGTGATAGTTGCTCCGTAATTGTTTTACCTTGCCTTTTTTTCCATAAACATTTTGGAAACCTCTGTCCTCATTTGGGGGAAATTCATTAGGTTAAGCGGGGATGACCGTAACCAATCAAACCCTAACTCTGTGCTGTGTCCTGAATTGAGCTAAAGAGTGCATCTCATGTGCTTCTTGTTGTGCTCATTGGTCAACCCATTTACCTACAGCTGACTCATTGCAAAATCGCACGATATGGGGCTAATTGACTTCACAAAAAGAGAGATGCTAACTTTCTTATTAACTGTACACGACTGTTTTTTACTTATAGTACCTATTAATATTGAGACTTTTGTCTTGTGATTCTGAGTGCTGTTTATATTATACTATGTATGAATTTCGTCCACATCTATATCCCCTAGCAATTTTGTCATACCTAACTTTTTTAAATAATTAATTAAATTTACTTATTATGTCAGAAACATTTTATTTTATTGCATTATATATTTCAAGTATAATGCATGTAGAAAACACGGCTCAACGGGAATACGTATTTCAATAATGCGTGTACACAGTACATATACATGGTAGTTATGGAGGGTTTGCAAAAACCAATAAAAAATGTAGATATGGTTGGGAAGGGAGTGAGAAAGGGAATATGGTTGGAGATATTTCCTAGGAAGGGAAGGAATCTTTGATGGGAATGGGGAAGGGAGTGAAATAAAGGAAATTGGGTTGGACTCAGTCTTAGACCATCTCCAACCATTTTTCCTTCATTTCATTCCCTTCCCCATTCTCTTCCCAATCCACATTCCCTTTATTTCCCACCATCTCCAATAACTTCCCTTCGAAAGGAATAATATAGGGAAAGGAAAGAGAATCCCTTTCTGGAGGGATTGGACAGAGAAATCCCTTCGCGAAGGGATTGCTGAAGGAAATCCGTTGGAGCGTTGAAGGGAACGGGAATCCTTTCGTGAAGGAAACGAGAGCCGCGACGGGAGACGGTTGGAGACGGTCTTAGAAGACGCCAAGAACGGGAATGCGCCGATGCCAGTGCAGCCCATGCGCAATGACTAGTCAGACTAGAGCCCATGGGGCCTGGCGGCAACGACGGCTGATGAACGGAGACCCCAACCCCGCCGCTGGCGATGAAGCCTATGGGAATCAGCGGCCGCTCCCATAAAGCCGAGAAAGCGAAGGCAGGAGTGGATCTCCATGTGCCCAGGCGCTCGAGTTTAGGGCAGCGGGGCCCTTGTCGCAAGTGCTTGGGGGCGGAATTGGGTACCATCCCAGGGCCAGGACCGAGTCAGGCTCTGAGTTGAGCCAGGGACGAGGCAAGCCGAGCGGTGCATGCAGAGCATAGGGGTGGCAGCTGGCAGGGCGGGCCCCAGGATAGGACATGCGCCCAGGGTGGACGCTACAGGACAAGCTGTAGGCATGTGCGTGGCGCGTAAGAGTATACGTAGCAGAAACTTTATAGTAGTATACAAATAGAGTTTTAAAGATAGAGTTTCTGGTGTATGGAAGGAATCTTTTAAGGTGTAATGTAAAGTGTGAAATAATTTTAGAGTAATAGAGAGAGAAAATAGAGTAGAAGAGATAGAAAATAGGGATAGAGTTTCTGGCGTGGATACTCTAAAACAGCAATATGCAGTGCATAAAGCCGGGGAACGCGAGGGCAATGTGGGCCAAGCATGCTGGCTCCATGGCGGAGCAGCATGCAAGTGTATCCCACTGGGCCCCACGGCTGGAGGCAGGTGTGTCACTGCATCCAGAGGCGCACTGCCCGTCGGCAGCTCGTGTGTAACTGCATGCAGGTTCGGTGGGGCCCACGGTTGAATGATTAGATTAATCCAATGAATTCTCCTGGAGCAAAATTGTGAATATGATTCACACCGTGGAAAAAGTTTCCACAAACGCTGTCTATACCCGCGAAGGGCGCTGCCTCTTCGAATTGGCTGCAGATTGGTTAGTGGGACCGACTTGCAAGTTATTTGTAGATCCTTTATAAATGCTATGTATTCGTATTGCTCGGTAGAATTTGATTCTATATATAACTTATTTTTGCAGGGTGTATGAATAGTATGGCCCTTATATATCGGTTTTATTACAGCTTACGTATTTACTTGCGATGCTTTATTTCCTCACATATATTTAACCGCTGGCTATTAGTGTAATAGTTTAGAATATCTATATAACGATATCAAGCAAATGGCTCAGTGAACAGAAAACGTGGTAATAAAGATTGTCATGTCATGCGCCATACTATTTATAGTTTAATGTGATTATTTATGAATACTTGTTCTTGTTATTTCATCATGTTATTACCATATATGTTTTAGCATGATTTTTTCTTAGAAAAAATTAAGAGTTATGCCCTTTCAATTGCTGCACATATAAGGGTCTCAATCGTTCTTGGTAGGTCTGGCAAACCAGGGTGCCATTAGCGTTCTTCATTAAATAAGGTTGATGTCGGACATCGCATGCATAGCATTGATTTTACTTGATAAAGCTATTAAAACGGTTTTAGGCTTTAGGAAAAATAGTACTGGAGCCGAACATTGGATGCCACCTAACAAACAAGAACCACATAGAGATATGATTAGCAAGATATTGCTTACCTATTTTATTAAGTTTTAGCGGTAATGTCAAAGCTCACTAGAACTTAGATGAATGTGGATTTTATCCCGCTACAAGTCAATAGAGGGAAAGTGACTTTAGTATGTGTATCTTTTATTAAATTGGTTAATAAAAGGTACACAACATAAATATAGTGTTTAATATTTGTTAATGTCTATAACCACCTTCTTTACTATTTAAGATATATCTTTAATTGAATAATCTTGATAGTGCATATTGATTGATATCGAAATTTAAGAATTATTTTTAGAATAGAAAAAGGAATATATGTTCTAAAGAGAAGTATTTAGATGAGCCAGTTTGGAATGCAATCTAAATTGAAAACCTGTTTTTATTAGAAATGATTTTCTTTGTGTTTATTGACTCATTCTTGCCACCATAAACCCTGAAATTTAGATGCCACACCGTCTCGTCGAGCTCCCACTGTAGGTAGTGCCCGACGCCACGGAATAGCTTCTGCCCAAGCCGATGGTGGGCGTCGAGGCGACGGACCACACCACTGCCCTCCTCCAGCGTACGCACCATGACACCGCCGTCGCCGCCTCCAACACCACCGTGCAAACGGAGGAATAGAAGGGCAACGTCGGCCGTCGGCGTCGCACTCGGCAAGAACCTTGCGCGCGTCACCGGCGTGGGGCTCTTGCAGCACATTGCCACCCGTGTTCATGGGGCCACCACTCGGGGGAGGAGGAGCGCTGTGGTGGTCTGCGGCATATCGGTAAAACAACTCTCTGAAAACAATTATCGTTGCAGCCCGCACGCGTGGCTAGCTATGTCAAAACCTGTCGGAACAAGTTAGCCCATCTCAGGTACCGGCTGACAAACAGTCACAGAGCAAGGAATGTCAACTGCTTGACATTGAGGTGTGCGTGTGCCCCCCATGTTCCCGGTTGACTTTGCGATGGATCAACGGCATTCTTCCTAGCATGCCTGCACGATCGTTCGTCAAGTCAACTGCGTACGTACTCTCCCATCGTGCAGTTAGCTACAAATAGGCATGCAGAGCAGCGTCTTTTCTTCACTCCTCTTCCACTGTCTGACAAGAAAGAACCAGAGGAGCAGAGCAGTCCGAATCCGATCAAGCAACGATGGCCAAGCTCGCCGTTCTAGCCGGCTTGCTTGCGGTGTTGCTCGGCTGCGCGGCGCGCACAAGCCGAGGAGCAGACCACGGCTACTACCCCAGCACAAGGTCATCGAGCTGTCCTCCACCCAGCCATGGCGCTCCGAGCCCGAGCTCACCGAGCTACCATCCACCCAGCCATGGCGCTCCAAGCCCGAGCTCGCCGAGCTATACTCTACCGTCGCCCGCCCCCGCCGAGCTCGAAGTCGGCTACTACAAGCATACGTGCCCCCGTGCGGAGGACATCGTGAGGGACGCCGTACGGGGCGCCGACACCGGCATCAAGGCGGGGCTCATCCGGATGTTCTTCCACGACTGCTTCGTCCGGGTACGTACGCGCCCATAGAAGATCGTTGACGTGGAGTACGTACGTGTCTCGCGCCGGTGAAATGTGAATTCATATGCGTGCTCGTGTTCAGGGTTGCGACGCCTCCGTTCTGCTCGACGAGACCGACCCGGCGAACCCGCCGGAGAAGAAGGGCATACCGAACCTCAGCCTGCGCGGCTTCGAGGTGATCGACGCGGCCAAGGGCAGGCTCGAGAAGGAGTGCGCGGGCGTTGTCTCGTGCGCCGACATCGTCGCCTTTGCCGGCCGCGACGCCGCCTACTTCCTCAGCGGCAACAGGGTATGGTTCGACATGCCGGCGGGCCGCTACGACGGGCGGGTGTCCTTCGCCAACGAGACCCTCCCGAACCTCCCCGCGCCCTTCTTCAACCTCCAGCAGCTCAAGGACAGCTTCGCCGCCAAGGGGCTCAGCGAGGAGGACATGGTCGCCCTCTCCGGCGCGCACACCGTCGGCCGCTCGCACTGCTCGTCCTTCTCCGGCCGCCTCCCCCCTAGCCCCTCCGACATGGACGCCACCCTCGCCAGCTCCCTGCAGGACCAGTGCAGGTCAACCAATGGCAGCGACAGCACGGTGAGCCAGGACGTGAAGACCCCCAACAAGCTGGACAACCAGTACTACAAGAACGTGGAAAGCCACCAGGTGCTCTTCACGTCGGACGCGGCGCTCCTGACGTCGCCGGACACGAGCTCGTACGCGCGTTCCTACGCCGATAACGAGAAGCTGTGGGAGGAGACGTTCAAGGCGGCGATGGTGAAGATGGGCGCCGTCGGGGTCAAGACCAGCGCCAATGGCGAGATCAGGAGGAGCTGCCGGCTAGTGAACAAGAAGCACTACACCGGCTACTGATCGGACGGTCCATGCATTACACCTCTCGACGATCAATCACCGAGAGTAATCTCGTGGTTCTAATTAAAATTCTGATTGTTCAATATGTTGATTCTCTCCTCTTTTTTGAGCTTTCGGCGTAATTTTCCCATCGCGTGCACCACCTTTTTGAATACAGATGCATGTTTGTATATTGTTTCGATCGAATTTCTTTAAGTTGCATCTGTTTGTGCTATTGTTTCGATCAAATTTCTTCAAGCTGTCTTTAAGCGTGAACGTGTGATTTATAACATATGTAATTCTTTTTTCCTCTAAAAAACATACGTAATATCTTTTTTAAAGAAAATACTATACCGTCTATTTGTTCTTTCATCACGCTCTCGTGCTCATGCCTCTCCATGCATGGACAAGATTAAAATTGTACTGCCTCGCAACCTGCAATTTGTAAAGCAACATGCGTAAACACATTGGGTACCAGTCCAAAGTAGTAGCATATATATTAGCTCGTTAATCTGTATACTATTAAAAAGAGGCTTGTGGAGTTGATGGTGGTGGTGGTTTCACCACCTTGCGATCTCAGCCGTCCATCTTGCACTCCTGATCATCCATGTCCAATTGGCTCGACCAACGGACCGATCACGCGCCCTGGTTTCCGAAACCCTACTCCTCCTGCGGGCCGCGGCCCCGCCCTCCTTCCCCATCCCTCCCCTCCCCCACCACGCCTCCGTCACCAACTCACCATCCCCATCTCTTCTCCCACAATCCTCCCAATTCGGCTTCCCCGCCGCCTCTCCTCTGGCTCCGGCCCCTTGCCTCCCCCTCTGGCTCCACCTGCCCCGCTGCCTCCTCCCTCCTCTTCCCCTTTCCCTCCGACTCCGGCTCCCCCGTCACCCTCCCCGGACTCAGATCCGCGCCACCATCCTCCACGGTGGCGCGCCTCTTGCTCCGTCCTCCGTGGCAATCCTTCGCAGCAGCGTGCCTCCTGCTCCATCCTCCGTGGCCATCCTCCACCGCAGCGCACCGCCTGCTCCTCCACCGCGCCTCCACCGCCTCCTCCTCGGTTCCCCGACGTCTCACGCACCGCGTCCGCCTCCTCGTTCGATCCGTCACCGAGATGTGCCGGCTTGCTTCCCGCCGGGATACTCCGTCTACTCCTCGTTCGATCCGTGGCCGAGATTCTTGTTTACCTATCCTCTGTTAAAAAATAGAGCTTGAGACACTGGGATTCTTGTTCACCTATCCTCTCCCTCATCCCATCACCGCCGCCTCTCCTCATCCCTCCGTCGTCTCTCTACAATCTGCCCCCTATCCCTCCTCCGCCACTCGTTAGCTCGTTCGTCGTCTCTCTGCAGTCCCCCCTCCCATCCCACCTCCGCCTCTCGCTGGCTCGCCCCTACCGGCGACAATAAGTCCATTTCATTTGGTTGGTCCATATCTGTAAGACTATAACAAGGTTCATATGCTAATCTAAATCATCCTTTTTTGCAGAGAAACAGGAGGACACCGATGATAGTACGAACTGCACACTAGTGAGCTCCAATTCCAGAAAGCGGATGAGGTGCTCAAGGTGCAATTTTTCTTTTCAATTTTGTTTTTAGTAACAATGTGTCAAGGACAGATTGATAATGTAGGGTAGAAAATGTCCGAAAAGGCAACTCATTTGAGCATTAAACAAGGCGCATTCGTTCCAAGTTGTAAAATGTAACGACCCGAGGTTGATGTAAAAATACTTTGACAGCTATTTCACTGGAGCTATCAGCTATATATGTAATGCAAATCTCTCAGTGCTGAATTTCAAATTGATCTGTGAAAAAGAAAATTTACCTCCTTTTTGTGTTACTGAAACTCTTTTAGGCGTGAGCTGATGGTATTTTAGAAGGTTCGGCATCTTGATGTTGTTAATGTTCTGTTTTTTGTGTTACTGAAACTCTTTTAGGCATGAGCCTGATGTTCGTTTCTTCCATTATTGGGATACAAGTTGCATTAAAAACGGTAGTTAATGTTCTGTTTTTCTCTAAGGCTCCAGATTAAGATCAGTTAGTGTATTACCATTTGTTTGTATATATTAAATTCATTACTATCATTCATAGCAAAATATGGGTACTCAATTGTACTATGAGAATTCTACATTTTCTCCTGACTAGATTAGCCTAAATTTGTTAGCCAGACATATTAACCAATCCCAGCTTATTACAAATATTTTAAATATACATGAAAGAAAATAATCACTTCAATAAGATTTTTTTTTTAATAAGACACGCTATTTTCTAACTAAGATACTAAGCATTTGGGTTGTTAATGGCTGGTTTCCACTTTTAGCTAACCACAACGGGCTACAATTGTTTTTGAGAACCATACAATTTTCTTTTGGAGGGAAAATGCCAAGCATCCCTCGGAAATAACTTTATTCTTGTTGAACTTTTGTGTGTGGTATTATGAATAACATATTGTTGTTCTCTGATTTGTGCATTTTGTTCAAATAAGCTCCCTTTTAAGTATAGCTTCTTATGGTTAATGCTTCCTTTACATTGCTCTAATGAATGTTGTGTCATTCTTTATTTTGACTGGTCCTAGTTAGCAAACTGGTAGCGTAATGTGAAGAAACGACAAGCATAGTTTTTTTTTTACTAGGATTGTTAAATGTTAAAACTTCTAAGAAGAAGGGACATGTTCTTCCTGAATAGGTAGCGTAATGTGAAGAAACGACAAGCATAGTTTTTTTTTTACTAGGATTGTTAAATGTTAAAACTTCTAAGAAGAAGGGACATGTTCTTCCTGAATACGTAGCGTCAGGGTCAAGAATTCATGCACTGTGAACTAATTTGGTTCATCTTGTATATGACAGTTAAATGTTAGAACTAATTTGGTTCATCTTGTATGTGACAGTTAAATGTTAGAACTTCTAAGAAGGACATGTTCTTCCTTACTATGTAGCGTCAGGTCAAGAATTCATGCACTATGAACTAATTTGGTTCATCTTGTATGTAACACCCTATAATGGAATCATATATCTCTGTATATGTTTTTGTTAGATTTTTGTTTATTTCTTTCCTCTGGAAGTTCTAATATCCAGTACTGGTAATTGTATAAATGATTTGGAGTTGGAATGGTCTGAAAGCTTGTGTACAAAACCTACTGCTCTATCAGGAATTTTTTTCTTCCTTCAGAGAAAGTTAGCTTTGACCTTGTAATTGAAATATCATCTATATCTTTAGGTGATGTCTGTCACTGAAATGCTTAACCTGTACATATTGATAGAGTTGTTTGTATTGGCTTTCATTTAAAAAAAAATGTATGTTACTTTAAGATCAACATATAGAACACATTGCATATATTATTTATCTTACTGAGCTTATAACATGATGATACACCATGCTTCAAAATTTATGTGTCGTTTAACACGTGCCACTGATGTCCATGAGATGACTGAGCGGTCAATCCCGCTCTGTCCTGCATTCATGCCACTAAATCAAGTTTTTGAGTTCACACTTTAGTCTGTTTGGTCTATTTTTTTTTAGTTTTCAGGCTACTGTTTTTTTAGTTTTGAGACTTTCTACTTTGAAAATAGAGAAGTAAATCAATACATAAATTGAACATATGCAATCTAATATATTGCAAAATCTTTGAAAGGTCTGTAAAAAGCAGAATCTTTGTCGCTCTTTTTCTTTTTAAGATTGTTACAATATAAAGACACTTAACTACAGTTTTGAAGAATAAACAACACATAAATCTTCCTATAAACTTATTTTCCTTTTGAAAATAGTTCAATCAAAAGTCATCAGTGTATAGGTTCTTTCATGAATATGGACCAAGCGATAATGATCTAGCAATTCATCATATATATGGTTCCATTTTATTTCTTTATATTGCGTTGCAGCACGACGTTCACTCCCTCACTCCTTATATATAGCTTAGATAATGGAGCGTAATTCACCTTTTATAATTTTATATGTTGCTTTAACTAATGTTTTTCTTTACCTTTTATAATTTTATATGTTGCTTTAACTAATGTTTTTCTTTCTTCCCTTAAGTTCCGTTGCAAAGCATGGACATTGTACTAGTACTGCATAGTGTCAGCAATAAACACCAGGGCAAGCAAAAGTTGCTGACATGGTCGATGCACGCATGGTTCGTTGCCACCAGGGCATAGACGGACATAGCCATACACGCATCGCATCGGCACGATAACTGGATAGATGCTGCTGCTGCTGCTGCATGCGAGCGTGGTGATCTAGGCGACGTTGGTGAAGCGGAGGTAGCCCTTGTTGGAGGGCAGCTCGGCGGTGTCGAACCCCTGCGGGAACATCTTCTTGGCCTCCTCGTCGGAGACGCCGGGGGAGATGACGACGCGCTCCCCGGGCTTCCAGTTCGCCGGCGTCGCCACCTTGTGCTTCGCCGCCGTCAGCAGCGAGTCCACCGCCCGCACCACCTCGTTCATGTTCCGCCCCGTGCACGCCGGGTACAGGAAGCTTAGCTTCACCTGCATGCACGCCATTACTCAGCTCAGCTCGATCGATTCATCGCCTTGGCCATGCATGCAGTGGTTAATTACCTTCTTGTCGGGGCCAACGATGTGGAGCGTCCGGGAAGGGAGCTGGACCCCCTTGGAGTCCTTCTCGTCGGGATCGACCATGTTGAGTTGCTTGATGGCTTCGCGGTCCGGGTCGGCCATGATCGGGTACTTGAGGTTGCTCCCAGGCTAGTAATTAATTCGTAAACACACGCATATCCAGTTAAATCAATCCAAATTATTGCTGGTAAAAATCAAAAACTGCATCCAGATCACTCGGTTAATTATGCGATTTACTTAATTAGTTAATTACCTTGTAGGCCTCGATGTCCTTGATCCACTCCTTGTGAGAGTGCACATCGTCGCAGGAGATGCCGACCAGCTTGACGCCCCTCCTGTCGAACTCCGTGACGTAGCCGGCCATGGCCGCCATCTCCGTCGTGCAGACCGGGGTGAAATCAGCTGCACACAGACCCATGCATGCACACAGGAGCAAAAGCATAGTCAGATCGACAGGCCTAAACAGCAGCTCGATCGGATCTGAAGAAGAGGCGGCGGCACAGGGACATGGCGGGGGCGCACCGGGGTGGGAGAAGATGATGGCGTAGCCGTCGCCGACGTAGTCGTGGATGCGGATCTTGCCGCAGGTGGAGTCCAGCTCCAGGTTGGGGACGGTGTCGCCGATGGTGAGCCCCGGCATGGCCGATGAACCAGTGAACGAACACTCGCTGATAGCTACTACCAGTCTACCTCTAAAGCTCAGTACAACACACTGGGAATGGAAGGACAGCAGCTTCGCATCGTTTATAGGGGGACATCGCCGCGGGGCTGCGTTTAGTCGTATACAAGTGGCAGCCGGGAGCGGTGCATGGGGGCCACGTAGCTGGCCTCGTGGCAGCCGCTCCGGGCCAGTCCTCTCAGTGCGTTTGACCCGCGCACCGCTCGGGCCGATAGGTGGGCTGAACATGGCAGCCCAATATTGGTTTGAGCCCATGAGTTTTTGTACGGGGTTTTGTAAGAAAGGAAAACCCAAACCGAACCAACTGCATAGGAAACCGACAAAGCACGCTTCTCTACTTCGCTTGCTTTCACTTCCCAAGCTTGCACGTTCAATTTCCTGCGCTGCGCTCTAGCACGCTCTGCTTTCCGTGCTTGTGTGCCGCGCTCCGCTTACCCCGCTCGTTTCTTTGTACTGGCTTAGGGCCAAGCGGTCAACTGCTAGTTGCAATCCAAATAGCTATATATGAGATTGTGTGTGGTTCAAGTCCTTTTTAATAGGTCATCAAAAAATTATTTTTGGCGTGACTGCATTGAAACGAATTTCTAGCGTCAATTCATAGCTAAACCTAACTCTCATTGAATCTTCATATTTTTCTGAAATTATTTTATTTCCCGAAATTTTCAATGCAAGTATTAGCGTATACATTCATTTCAATTCCTTTAAATTTTATTTAAAATTCATATGATCTCTAACTTCAGTGAATCAAAATCATACAAAATTGAGATCTAACTACTGGTAAAATTTCAATTTTCCGAGTTTGTGAAATTTTCTGTTATTTTATTAATTCATTTCACATACATTAATGCTAGGCGAGAACGCAGGGTGAAGTTTGAATTTCATAACTTTATGAATTTATTTTATTTTTCTGTTTCTTTATTTTGTCTTTGATTTTCAACCCAATACTAGATAACCTAATACTTCGTGATACCTCTAATACTCGATGATACTCTTGATACTCGACGATACCCCGATACTCAACCCGATACCTCCGGTACTCAACCCCGTTCCCTGACTCGATACTCTAATACTTGATGATACCTCCAATACTTGATGATACTCTCGATACTCAACGATACCTTAATAATCGACCCGGTCCCCCGACTTGATACCCCAATACTCGACATACCCCTACTCAACCCGATACACGACGATACCTCCGATACTTAACGATACCTTCGACCTGATACCCCTCGATACTCAACGATATACCCCGATATACGACGATACCCCCCTCCCGATACTCGACACCCCACAATACATAACCTGATACACGACGATACCCCCGACACGATACCTCCAATACTCGACAGTACCCCCATGTCGACAATTGGGAAACAGATTCCCACAGGACGTTACCATAGGTGTTATGGACAATATAACCGTTAGAGCGAGCATTGTCCACCCTGTCCTTGCTCGGGTCGGGTGAGTTTAGCTCATGCTCGGTGGATCGAGCTCGCTCCTGAGCATAGCTTGCTCAGATGAGGTAGTAGTGCTTCTTTACCCTTTTTCAATCTCTCCTTCGAGTTTTTAGTCTCAAGAAGAAGGCCCGAACAAGTAACTTTTCACTTAAGCCTCGAGGGCTGGCTATCAAGGATTAGATAAAAATACCATAACGGCTGGACCCTATACACGACTTACCCTTAGAGTGCGTACCGGGGAGGATAAAGCAAATGTGGCAAGCTCGAGCTGACAACCCAGCGATTGGTGCTTGGGAGTAGGCCTCTTTACTTATGGACCGTTATACGTGCCATCATGGGCCCTGAAGAGATATATCAGGATGATCAGCCCAACGCTTCCATCATATTGAGAATTCTCCCATATCCAGAGCCTGATGCCTTCCGGATATGGATGTTTCTTAGGGCTCAAGTTAGCATGTTTATATAATATATCTATAAATCTGGTAGGATTGTAGGTTATCCGGATAGATTATCCAGGTTGTGTAGGATCCAGACTGCGTATAACATGTACTATATATACTCCTATGGGAGAGGGGAGGGCATTGACAGAGATCGAGGTCTAATTTCATCGCAATAACACAAACGCACACATGCAACTGGATTAGGGTTATTATCTCTTTTCGAGAGACCCGAATCAGGATAAATCTCTATATCTAATCTACTCTTCATCTTAGCGAATCTGTGTATCTATGACAAAAATCCTTTCGAAGGAAGGGACTGTTTGGTATCAATCAACAAGTAAGCTCGGCGAAGAATCTGTTTCCCAATCGTCGACACCCCGAAACTCAACCCAACACACGACGATACCCCAACCTGATACCCCTCGATACTCAACCTGATACTCCTGACTCGATATCCCCGATACTCAATAATACCCCCAATACTCAGAACAATACTCGATGATATCTACCTGATACTCAATGACAACCCCTGATACCCCTGATACTCGACAATACCCTCGATACTCATCCCGATACACAATGATACCTTGACCCTTGATGATATTCCCCAATACTCAACCCGATAGCTCGACATAACCCCCGATACTTGACGATACCCCCGAAACTCGACCCGATACCCCACTATACCCAACCTGATACTTGACCCGATACTCAATGATACTCCATGATACCTAATTTGATACTCGATGATACTCCACAATACCTGACCCAATACTCGACATTACCTCACCTGATACTAGATGATATGCAAACATATACTTGACAATACTACATGATATCAGACCGGATACTCCACGATACATAAAAGTAGCAAAGAATAGATTACTCATCAGCCCACCAAAATAGCAATGTAGATTAGCGGTGCTATACCGTCCAGAGAGGTGCAGACGGTATAGTGTTTCGGCTCTCTTTTTTAATGAAGTTTTGGTCGGTTTTGGTGAACACAAAATGGGCATTATTATACACTTTATAAAGCCCTTATCACAGGCTACAATCCATGCGTCCACGTCATTGAAAAAACGTCAGCCGTCCGATCTACGCCTTCGGCTCGATTCGTCCGTCAGCTCGCTGCCTAGCCCGCACAAACGGATTGCTAATACAAAAAAAACCTCCAACTTTTTGATTTTACGTGCGCGTCCTCCGATCGTGATAGCCGTTCGATCAGTCAATCAAGCGGCCCTCACTTCATCGTTTTTACGTTTAGCCCCTCAGCTTTTTTGTACTCAACCCGCCGTCCTCCCGCCCGCCCAAACCCTAGTATGGTCCTATACACCTATGAATGATTCGTGGTTTGTATGACTCTTATCGATTCATGCTTGGAATAAAAAAAGTTGCACACACAACATACACCATGATTGGAATAAAAAACAGAGGTTGCAATTTTGATTCTAAATTCCTAATTAGTAACTAATAACTGTAGTAAGTCTTGAAACAAATTCCTTGCTCGTCGATGTGAAACCCTAACCACATGCAAAAACAAATCCAAGAAGCAAAATCAATGAGAAATTGAGAAAAAGCACAAGCAAATCAAGAAATTGTAGCCGATACAATCGGTCACCTTCTTGTGCTTCCAATAGCCACAATTGGTAGATGTTCTACTACTCGATCTTGGGTAACAACCTGTGGACCCGGCGGTGAGTGGTGGCTGAGGGAAGAGGCGAGGTGGTGGTATTTGGGAAGAAAGGAGGAGGCTACGACGGAGAAAAGTCAAGATGCAGTGATCTACGGCATGGTGGAGGTGGCGGCACAATGGAAAGGGAAGGGGAGACGATCTTGGGCAACAACATGTGGATCCGGTGGTGAGGTGGCGACGCAGGGGAAGGGGCGAAGGTGGTGACCCCAGGGAAGAAGGGGAGGAGGCGGCGCGCGGAGAGAAGTGAAGACGCAGTGATCTAGGGCATGGTGGAGGTGGCGGCACAGTGGAAGGGGAAGGGGAGGCGGCGGCACAGTGGAAGGGGCACAGGTGGCGGCGCCAGATGAGAAGGGGGAGATGGCGGCGCCGAAGAAGAAGGGGAAGGTGGCGGCGCGGAGAAGAAGAGGGAGGACGCGATGTGGTCACGGCCTCACGAGCAGATGGGTGAAAGGGACCGGGATGAGTCCATTTTACCTTTTCGTGCTGGATGGAGACCCGGACGAATAGATGCTAGTTACACAGCCAAACTGAAAAAACCTTTTCCATTCGAGGCAGCTCAACCAAATACATCCTTAGCCGACTTTGGATAATAGAATCCACGCAGGCAGATCTGTTTATTCAGCAACAAAACAAACGTCCCCAACACCATTATTCTGAGTACATCTAAAAAAAGGTCGCAGCTGCACTTAACAATCATGGTCACTGTCATTATTATTTGATCGCTAATCACCATCACCATCACTCCTCAGTCGTCAGTCATCACACGTCGCAAGTGAGCCAGAAGGGCTCGTCGAACTCTCCCAGCGACTCGTCCCCGGCGGGAGGGCCCAGCGACAGCGACTCCACCCCGAGCCCCGCGCTGGGCGGGCCCCACACCGGCGTGCCGTTCTCGTAGGCGTTGCAGGTGAGCCTGGCCAGGCCCGACCCGTCGAGCCGGCACACGTATAGGTCGCCGTACGGCTGGAACTGGTTCGGGCCAGAGATGGGCTCGGCCATGACACCGCCGAGGTTGGCCGTGAAGAGCAGCCACTGGGAGTCCGGGCTGAAGCACACGTGGTTGATCCGCTCCCTGTCCGCCTCCGCGCTCCCGGCCGGCCCGGCGACGTGCACCCGCCGGAGCCCAGACCCGTCCGGCCGCACCAGGTAGATGCTGAACACGGTGGCGTTGCCCGGGTCGTGCCGGTTGGAGGAGAACGCGATCAGGCTCCCGTCCGGCGACCAGCTCGGCATCGTGTCGATCCACTCGCCGTCGGTCAGCCTCCGGATGGACCTGTCCTCGCCGCCGCCGCCGTGCTCTTCCGCTTCTCCGCGCGCCGCGTCGACGATGTAGAGGTTCTTGTGCCCCGTGCGGCCGGACCGGAACACGAGCCACCGCCCGCACGGCGACACCGCCGGGAACGCGTCGTTGCCGGCCTCCGGTCGGGTGAGCACTCTCAGCGTGGCGCTGATCTCTTCCCTGTCGTCGGCGAGTGAGCTCGTGTCGAACTGGACGCGCGCGATCCGGACCGTCGCCTTGGGGGTCTCGAAGATCGGGCCCATGGAGGTGAAGACGACGCCGCTCTCGGTGGGGCTCCAGGTGGTGTAGAAGAGGTTGGGCTCCTCGGTGAGCACCCACCGCTTCGTGCCGTCGGAGCGGAGGATCATGACCCCTGGCGTCTTGAAGAAGTCGCCGTTGATGGCGAGGTGCGTCGCGTCCGGCGAGAACGATGGAAAGGTGCCGTTCACGCGGAGCAACCGGAGGGAGCTCACGGGGCTCCGCACCGGTTGCAGGTGGGGCACCGCCGAGTCGCCCGGCGCGCCTTTGCCGCGGAAGCAGTGGTATCCGAGGCGGCCGCCCCACGGCGAGAAGAAGGGGTTGTAGCGGTGCAGCTCCGGGTTGAGGAGCTCGGTCAGTGAGGAGAATTGCTCCGTCTCGAGGTCGAACAGCTCGATGTGGCGTTGCGCCCGTCCCTTCCGCCGCGTCGCTACCGCGATCCAGCGGCCGCTGCCGCGTCCCGCCACGGCGGGGGTGAAGCAGTGCAGCCCCGGTGGCGTCACGCGACACTCGGCCCCGGAGGGCTCGAGGGTCTCCGGCGAGATGTCCACCCGGAAGACGCTCCACCACCCGTCATCGGCGACGCGGTGGAAGAAGAGCGTGCTCTCCCCGTGCCAGGTCGGCCACCCCCCGTGCGCGGCCACGACGACGCGCCGGGCGGGGTCGGCGGCCCGGAAGACGGCGACCTCCGTCACGAGCACGTGGAAGTCGAACGCCCAGGGCCGGCTGCCGTAAGACGCGACGGCCAACAGCTCGCCGGAGGCGGACACGGCGGGGCTCATGTCCACCACGCCCTCGGGCGTGACCCTCGCCGTCTCCTTCGTCCCCAGCTCCGTCGCGTACACGGCTGCCCAGCTCCTGAACGGCACGGGCGGCTTCTCATGCGCGGAGACAAAATACATCCGTCCATTCCTCACCGTCGGACGGTCGTGGAACAGGCTCTCCTCCACCACCGGGAGCGGCTCGGCGCGCTCGCGCCCCGGCCGGCACAGGAACAGATCGGCCGCGCCAGTCCTCTCAGACACGAACGCCACCTCCTCCCCGCCGTCGTCCGCGAACTGGGCATTGAAGTTGACGGACACGCCGTCCGTGTGCCGGCGCTCTGCCAGCCCCGAGGCGGCGACGCCCTCCGGAGACGGCGGCACGGCGACGGAGAAGACGTCGAAGCCGAAGTGGGTGACGCCGACGGAGGCGAAGACGATTGTGCCGGTGGGCTCCATGTCCATGGGGAAGAGCTTGGCTGCCTTGTGATCGTACGTGTGTGGTGTCGCCGTGTCGGTGTGTACCAGTAGAGGGGTATTTGTAGGTTCCGACAGTTGTCAGATGGGTCCACGTGTGATCGTTATCTCATATCTGCTTCGCTTGGACTCTGCAAGTGCCGAGTGGTTGTCGGGTCATGACTCTTCCAGTGAACATGTGCCGAGTGTGACTGTGTGAACGAGCGCATTGCAAACGGAATCTGTGGAGCACGTAGGCGGTGGGCGTACACAAGTCGATCACGCTTGAAGCATTTCCTCTGCATTTCGTATATCAATAGTGTTTCCAAACAGTAGCACGAACCGCACAACCGCTCGTCCTGTTTGGATCAACCGCAGCTAAGCTGAGCTGGCTAGTCTGGCTGTGACTGAAAGGGTGTTCTTTTAAGATTATTTAAAAGTCTAATCTAATTTATCTCGTAACTTCGAGAATTTTCTGAGATAGTCTCAAAAGTCGGATGACCTTGATTTTAGGATTTATGAAGCTTTTAGACACGCCTACGAGATAAAAAAACGGATTCAAAAATTAATAAAAAAAAGTCAGATAAGTCAATATTAGTCACGTCTTATCTGGCTTATTTCGTGACTTATCTGACTAATATTGACTTATCTGACTTTTTTATTACTTTTGATTCTGTTTTTTTATCTCGTAGACATGTCTAAAAGCTCCTTAAATCCTAAAAATCAAGGCCATCCGACTCTCGATGCCACATCGGGAAATTCTCGAAGTTACGAGATAAGTCAGATTAGACTTTTAAATAAGCCCAAAAGAACACCCCCTGAATGACTTGGCTTAACGGCTAGATTGACCACCTCTTAATATTTATTAACATGTTTTAGATGTATATGGATAATGTCTTAGGACAAAATTATGATGCATCTTCCAACGCCCATGGATTGTGTCGCGCCCGTGCAGCTGAACATGGTCGCCGCTGCTGCGTCCTTCTTTCTCTCTCAATGCCGTGAGGAGGGAGTTCACATTGGAGCTAGAGATCTAAATTTGTACCAAACCCACTAGGTCCCAACCCGACCCAACAGCCAAGTGAAGGTGGTCTAGCCCTCGGTTCCAATCAAGTTGGATCCGGGTCAGCTCATTCCCTGACCCAACCTGTCTCGTCCCGACTTCTCCTCCCCTATGCTGATACACGGACCCCGCCACTTTTTATCCTCCTCCCCCTCCGCTCCATAGCAACCCTGGAGCATGCAGTTCCCACTCCCTCCTCCCCCAATCCACTACTTGCCCGACTGCCCCCTCCGCCTTACTCCTCCTCCTCCTCCAATCTGCCACCCCGACAACCAACTCCTCCTGGCTTCTCCTCCCCGGCTCCCCATCCCAACCTGTCCCGACTCCTCCTTCTTCCCAAATTCGTCGCTTCTCCTAGGGTTAGGGCTTCGCGCATGCTCACTTTAAGCGGTGGCACGACAGTGGCAAGCGGGCTCTTCCTCCCCACGGCGGTTGCGGTGGACGTGCTCCTTTGAAAGGCGGCATAGGCACACGATGGCGGCGACGACTCCCTTGTCTACCACGTTGGAACAGCGACACCGTGACGGTGGGCCGTGGCTTCCTCCTCTTCCTCCTCCCCATAGCGGCACGGCGGCGGCTCCCCCCTCTTCCTCCTCCCCACGGTGGCGGTGGCTCCTCCTCCTAAGGGCCAAGGTCAACATATTCTAGTCCTCTTCTTCTCTCCTCGGGTTAGGGTGGGCCGAGGCACCGACAGGGAAGGTCGGGTCCGGGTCGAGGCGTCACCATAGGATCCCCGACGAGGACCGGGTAGGGTCGGGTCAAGGCATGATCCGGCCTAACCCGACCCATCTAGATCTCTAATTGGAGCTCGAGGAGGATGGGGCGGAGCCGAAGAAAGGAGAGACGCTTGGATCTCGAGAGGATGGGGCAGAGGGAGAAGGGACAGACGATGCTCAGGTAGGATAGGACAGAGCCGAAGGAAGGAGGGACAATCGAGGGAGGAGGACAGTCGAAGCTCAGGGAGTATGGGGCAGAGTTAGAGCTCGACCTGCGCCGGGAAGCTCATCCCTAGCCACGATAGGGAGCAGTCCCCGAGGGCTGACATGACTAGTGTTCGACCGACTGTGTCGGAGTTCATAGGGTCGTCGGTTAGGAGGGAGCGCCGTCGTTGGGGGAAGAAGAGGAGGGAGGACCAGCAAGAGGAGGAAGGGAACCCGTTTGTGGTGGTGGTGGTGAATGGAGATAAAGTGGAGCGAGTTGGTGAGGAGGCGTCCAAGACATGTAGTGGCGTCGCACACCCGACCATGAGTAAAATCAGGGCTTATGGTTGTATGAACTGTTAGCCAAATTGTATAAACCTACCTCAAATATATTCAATCAGGGCTGGACCATCGCCATGCAGTCGTGTGATCTAAGGCCATCTCCAATGTAGATGGCCTAAGAATGGTGGGATGTTCATGGGTGGTGTGAACACAGCTGGACGATTGGCAGATTCGAATGTTGGCAGGTCACCATCGTGCTCGCAATTCCTATGCTATCTGAGCTTGTCTGCCAAGAAACTCGTTCTATATTCACGCACCTGCTTACCTGGTTTCCACTTTCCAACGCAGGCGCGCCAGGACACCCATCGTAGCCGTGCACTTGCTTGGGCGTTTTCGCTTGCCGTTTGTAGGATACGCATTCCGCGGAGAGGCATCAGCATTGGCCAAAGAAAACGGCCGTGCTTTGATTACGCGGGCTTAATGTTAGATGTGAACACGTACGTGTTGTTGGAAGATTCCATCCTATCGATCGCGGTCACTGGTCAGAGAACGATCGTTGCACATGCATGGGTGATTTATTACTGATTTTGTGCCCGTGAGTCAGGGAATTGCTCGGTTGTTTCGCTTTCAGGTCTGTAAATTCGTGCAAATGAAGGGGATTAGAGCAAACAAATCGTACTCTCTACGGTTAGCATTAGTATGCAGGGAAAAGGTTGCTCTTTTCCATGAAGACGAAGAAAAATTAGTCCGGCGCCAGCCCAGTAGTCGCCTTGGGCCTAATTATGTGGCCGCACCAAGCAGAGGCAGCCCATTTGTTATTTTTTGTTGGTCCCTAGCCGGGTGAAGTGTTTAAGCATAGGCCTAATTCCTTCCCTCCTTCGTGAGAGAAAAAAAAAAGGCCCAATGCTCAATAACATAACATACATATACTTAACAACATACATATACATACACTCAATAACATCAGAAGGGAAAAATTTTCCCAAAAAGAGACCCTTATAAAAAAATCATTATGTGCTACTTGGCATTGCCTCAAAATTTAGAGGAAGCATCAAAGAATCTCACGCTTGTATGTCCCCACTTGAAAGTTGAACTAGATAATAATTTCTGTTTTTAAAACACCATAGAAGTGAGCTCCATCTTATAGACAATAGCAGCCTCTAAACACTACGAGAAGTTGTGCTAATCATTAGAACATGTACAATGGTCCGTGCCAATTATCTATAAGCCATCTATAAGAGCAAGTTCAAAAGTCCCCTAAGTTGAATTTAGGGGATAGATGTGAATAAATGGAGTGTCAAATGCAAATTGATCCCCTATCCTATCCGGCCCCCAAAACTTAGGGAAAAGTTTTGCTTCTCCATGTTTTGGGATCCCATGTCCCAACCCTAAACATTTAAAACATTTAATAATAGTTTTTTCTCTCTCCTATAAGGTAAAAAGTGTGTTTGGTTTGACCTAAAAAAATTACAAACTTAAATGAAAAGGCTTAGTTTTTTGGTTTTTGAAGTTTAAACGAAGAGTTAAAATTTGAATTTTGTCAATTTTTTTAACTTTGAAAAGGTTGATGAGATAATGTTTTGCAACAAGTGTGCCAAAGAACCAAATAGAAACCCAAAATTGAAAATGGTAGCAAGATAAGCTAAATATTACAACCCTCCTATTAAAATAGAATATTTAACTATATGGGATGCAATTTATATAGCATTGACGTGAAGGATAAAACAGACCTAGAGAATTGAACGGTCTTTTATGTTGTAGTCAACTATAACATAAAAATCAATAAAATTATATTGAAATTGAGCTATCCATAGTAGCATGCAGTAGACAATCCATTTGTAGAAAATTATATAGAATTTTTTATGTGACATAATCCAGGCATTAATTTGCAGTGAACTAGAGCATCTCAAATGCTCGGCCACGACGTGAAGTCCTAGCTAATAGAGTGAATTTGTTTAAATAACCGTGAAATATCTTTTTTTAAAAGTTTTACAGGTGCCTATCGCCATTTCAATGGGCAAACTAACGATACAAATTGCAAAAGATGTCAGAAGTCATCTTTTAGGTTGTGTTCTTTTCAGCGTATAATTAGATTTTGATTGGAAAGCCGAATATTTTTATATTGTTCAGAGTGGCTTAACTTTTAGACTTAAAATTAGTCTAGCTAAATTGAAAAATTGAACGCTTTGCCTTTTTTAGTTTAGTTTTTTTAATCATGATGCCACCTCTGAAAGCTCTTAAAAACAATATAAACAAAGCAGGTCAGCTTTGAGAAATAGATTCGAAAACATCTTGAAATGCAACTTATCATTCAACTTAGTCGGCTTATTCATTTAGTATAGCCGCTTTGAACATGCTCATTATTTTCAAGTCAAATTTTTTTTGTGTTTTATAGTATTTTCTGAAGATTTTAGTGTTTTTTCTTGAAACTCTTAAAATTAATTTTTAATGGTTTTTCGGTCCCTCGAAACTCTTTGTCCAAAGTCTATAACTTTTCAGATTATAATCAGAAGTAGATATCACCATTTTGACCATTTTGTTTGGCGACATCTCCGTAACAATCGGCAATGGCTACACAACGGTTGGAATGATATGTATCCTTTGTCTAAATTTTATCTTTACTTGATCTAAGTCATCTGTTCACTCTGGCGCACACGTGCGGTGCAACGCATTTGAATATGGCTCGTGTAGCTAGCGACAACTTAACGCGCACACGCTACGACGCGTTGTGTTGCACTGCAATGCTGAGCCGAAGTAGCATGAATCATCGGCACATAGAGGTTAAGCTATTATTTAATGATAGAGACGAAAGTACTAAAGACATTTATATTGATTTAACTTGGTCTAAGATTAAGAGCATGTTCGGAGTGGCTGAATTGAAATGAGTTGAATGTTAAGCCGTTCTTCGAGAGATTTTTTAATCTGTTTCTCGAAACTAGTCCGCTTTGTTTATATTATTTTTAAGAGGTTTTAAAGATGGTTTCATGTTTAAAAAATAAACAAAAAAGCCAAATTAATTTTCTATCTAAATAAATCTAAGCCACTAGATCTGAACATTCTATAAACGGAGAAAATTTTGCCTGATACACCGGTTCAAATGGTTGGCAGTGAAAACGACGGAGGTGGTGTTGAGCCTGGGTTGAGAATGGTGCACGGGATGCCGCACGGCAAGAAGCACGAAGAAAAAAAATGTGCAGTGGCGATTTCTCATATTTGATCACCATGATTCTGTCACTTGCGTGCAGGCGCTGGTCTTCCTTGAAGCACAGGAGGGGAAATGAAAGAAGGTAAATAAGAAAAAGGAATAAGTCCATATTACATCTTTGTGTTAGTTTGATCTTGCGGAAAGCTCGGTTCCGAGCTCCCCCCACTTCGCGCCCTGATCGGGGGCGCAACTAACCACTTTGGCTGTGGTCCCCTGTCACACCACGCGTACATAAAAAGGGGTTGAGGGCCTCTCGCGAACCAACGTTTGTCGGCGGAACCGCCTCGCCCCAACAACCCTAAGACGACCGATCTCTCTTGCACGAAGTGACGGGAAGACCGCCGCCTCTTCTCCACCGCCACTGCGTCGCCCTCCCCGTCGGCTATGGCGTCCTCAAGCTCGAACCCCGAAGGTAATCTCCTTAGCTAGGCATCCAGGTGTTTGTACTAGGCACTAAGATCCAAGAAATCCAACAATGGTATCAGAGCCACGGTCGAAGTGCCTAACCCTAACCCTAGATGAAGAACACCTTCGGGTTTGTGTCTTCCTGAGCCTAGAATCCTCTATATCTCGGGCTAGAAGTCTAGCGCAGCAAGTAGAAGGAGAGGAAGAACCGGAATTGCTCTCGGATCAAAAACCCTAGAAATGAAATTCCCCCAAAATCCCCCCCGAAATCCTAAGAATCCGAGCCAATAAAAGGAAAAGAAAGAAAAAGGGGAGACCCTACATTAGGCTCACCGTGCTTGTTGTCGCCGACGAGGAAGAACCGCCGCCGTTGCCACCGTTGCCACGCATTCCTCGTCATGGCGGGTAAGGCTTGGCGTCTTGACTAAGAACCTGCATGCCATGGGGCCGCTTCGGCAATGGCGCGTCACCCTGGGTGACAAGACACCGGCGAGGGCTGGTGTGGCGGCGCCGCCGCTCCTCCATCTCTCTCTCTCATGCGCGTTGGAGCAGCATAGCGAGCGCGTCGGCTGGAGGAGGAAATGAACTAGGGTTTTGGGGGAGGGGGGCCGCGCCGGTTTTTCCGCCGCCCGGAGATGATCCCAGCCGTTGATCTCCATCGGACGGCGCAGAAGCCATGCGGCTCGGCTGGCCACTTTCGGCCCAGGCGGGGAGGCAAATTGCAGGCCCAGGCCCAGGTTGGCGGGCGGGGTGGCCGCGGGCTCGAGTAAGGCCGGCTTCGGCCGGGTTGCGCCCATGAACAGTGCAGCTTGTTTAATTTTTTAGGCCCTGTTTTTATATGTATATATACTTTTATATATATATATATCATGTATAAGTTTATATTTGCTGTGTATAATTAGTTTAAGCACTGAGTTAAATTGTTTTTCCGCTGCTAAGTTTAAGTTCATTTTTCTGATTAAATTGGACCCAACGTGAAAATTTAATTAGAAAATTGTATTAAGTTTCTATTTAGTGTGAAAATTTTATCTTCTGACCAACGTTGATGATAAAATTTGCCACAATAATTAAGTTTATTTTTTGTGGTTCTGTTCTAATTCTGTCCAACGGTGTTTTAGAAGTAGAACATTTTATTAAGAGCATGTTTTAATTGAGCCAACGTTGAATTAATTCATGCACTTTTGTTTTAGTATTCTGATTAATTTGTATTTACTTTCTGAAGCTTCAAATACTTCAAATGTCCTAAGTCTGATCTCTGCGATTAAGCCCCTGAATAGGGGAATTATCCCTCGTGGACGAAGAAGATTAAGATGGCACTTGCTCTCTCAGACATTGATTATGCAATCTTGCATGATCGTCCCACAGAGCCCGAACCAATCTCTGATGGTCAACCGGGTGCAGAAAATAATGCAACTAGAAGAATGGCATACGACATAGAGCGTGTGAAGTGGAAAAATTCTAACAGAAAGTGCATGATGGTGATTAAAAACTCCAACGTGGAAGCTATAAGGGGTGCCATCAAAGAATGTGATAGTGCTAAGGAATACCTTGACAAAGTTCAGAGTCAGTTCACTGGCTCTACTAAGATATATGCAAGCTCTCTTATCCAGAAGCTTGCAAATAAGAAATATGATGGGCAAAGTAACATCGGAGAGCACATTCTAAAGATGAGCAACATAGCCACTAAGCTTAAGTCCATGGAAATGGAAATATCAGAAGGTTATTTAGTACAATTTATCATGAATTCCTTGTCTAAGGAATATGAGACTTTTGCAGTAAATTACAACTCCATAAATGAAAAATGGAGTATAGAAAAGTTGATGGCTATGTGCGCTCAAGAATAAGAAAGGCTTAGAGCTCAAGCCCCTGACTCTGTGAATCAAGTCAAGTCCTCAAATAAGCAAAAGGGCAATTTTCAGAGCAAGTCTAAGCCTTCTTTTAAGAACAAAGGCAAACCTCAGAATAAGAAATTTTCCCCTGGCCAGAAGCCTCAGGAAGGCAAAGGCAAAGCTCCAGCAGAGGTGGACAAGGACACATGTAGACACTGCCTTCAGAAGGGACACTACATGAAGGACTGTGTTCAGTTCCTTAAATGGTTGAACAAGAATGGTAAGGATAAAATTACATTCATTGATGAATCCCTGTACTTAGATTTTCCTACTCATACATGGTGGATTGACTCAGGTGCGACTCTTCATGTTGCAAATTCATTGCAGGGATTCCATACAAAGAGGATGCTGAAAAGAGAAGAAAGAAGCATTAGAGTCGCCAACGGCGTCGAGATTGAAGTTGAAGCCATCGGCGAACTCCCTTTAGAATTAGACAATGGCTTCATTCTTCATTTACATAATGTTCTAGTTATACCATCCATGAGGAGGAATTTGATTTCAGTATCCTGTTTAGATGATGATGGCTATGCATGTCATTTTGGGAATAAGAAATGTTTAATTCAGTTCAACGATGTTGATGTTGGTCTTGCTAGCAATAAAGACAAGCTTTATTTAGTTTTCCAAAGAAATGATGTGAATGTTGTTAATGCCTCTTCATCTGTGAATGAATGTAATAAGCGTAAAAGAAATGAAAATGAGACATCTTCGAAATTATGGCACTGTCGCTTAGGCCATATTTCGAGGGGGAGAATTGAGAGATTAATCAAAGAAAGAAATTCTCCACCCGTTAGACTTCTCAGATTCAGAACATTGCATTGATTGCATTAAGGGCAAATATGCTAAGCAAATTAAGAAGAATGCCAAATGAAGCACAAGAATTTTAGAAATTATTCACACAGGCATCTGTAGTCCTTTTCCTGTGAAGACAGTGGATGGTTTTGATTCATTCATAACATTCACCGATGATTTTTCGCGTTATGGCTATATCTATCCAATTAAAGAACGATCAGAAGTATTAGATAAGTTTAAGATATTTAAGGTGAAGTTGAAAATCAGCATGATCTAAAGATTAAAGTAGTAAGATCGCATCGTGGAGGGAGTACTACGGTAGACATACCCTTATGGCCAAGTCCTGGACCTTTTGCAAGGTACCTACAGGATAATGGCATAGTAGCCCAAGATTCTACAGGCGAACCTCAAAAAATGGAGTAGTGAAAGGCGAAACCGCACATTAATGGATATGGTACAGTATGATAAGTTACTCCACTTTATCGATTAGTTTATGGATGGAGGTATTAAAAATCGCCGCCCATATTCTTAATCGGGTTCCCGAAGAAGTCGGTGCCTAAAACACCATATGAGTTATGGATCGAGGAAGCCCACTCTAAATTATTTACATGTGTGGGGTGTCAAATTGAGACTAAAGTATTTAATCCAAATATTGGAAAGTTAGATGCTAAGACCGTCAGTTGCCATTTCATTGGCTATCCTGAAAGATCAAAAGGGTACCGTTTCTACTGTTCTGACAGACAGACTAAGTTTGTAGAAACAAGACACGCTGTGTTCTTAGAAGAAGAAATGATCAGGGGGAGCATGATACCCTGAGAAATAAGCCTTGAGGAGAAGCGGATCTTTGCCCCGACTCCGATGATTCAAGAGCCCATTTTCTCGATACCTACTGTTGTTGCACCTCCAGTTGTTGCAACACCTGCTGTTAGTTCTTCTAGTGCTGCCATTAACGTACCTGAGGCACCTCTGTTGAGGAGCCCCAAGATTCTATTGCATTTGCACTCAAGAATCACAGTGACCTCCTATAATGAGTAACGTGCACGCTCAAGAACCTCTTAGGAGGTCACAACGAACCAAGAAATCAGCTATCTCTGCTGATTATGAAGTTTACACAAGTGAAGAATTAGAAATGGAGGGTGATCCCACCTCCTTTGAGGAAGCTATGAGAAGTCCCCATTTTATCTGAGTGGTTTGCAGCCATGAAAGATGAAATATAAGTCCATGAGCACAAATAAAGTATGGGACTTAGAAGAAATTCCTAAAGGAGCCAAAACAGTAGGCTGTAAATGGGTCTATGAAATTAAGCATGACTCCAGAGGGAATCTTGAAAGATTCAAAGCAAGGCTTGTGGCAAAAGGCTTCACTCAGAGAGAAGGAATAGATTATAATGAGACTTTCTCACCTGTCTCAACAAAGGATTCTTTTAGAATCATCATGGCGCTTGTAGCGCATTATGATTTAGAATTACATCAGATGGATGTTAAGATGGCGTTCCTTAATGGGGATCTATATGAAAATGAATACATGGCTCAGCCCAAAGGTTTTGTCATGGAAGGGAAAGAAAACATGGGATCTTGAATTGAACAAATCCATCTATGGACTAAAGCAAGCGTCTGACAATGGTACCTTAAGTTTGATGAGATTATAAGAAGTTTTGATTTTAAGGAAAATGAGGAGGATAATTGCATCTATGCTAAGTTTAAGAATGAAAAATTTATTTTCCTAGTCCTATATGTAGATGATATCCTGCTTGCAAGCAGCGATAAAAATCTACTTCTAGAGACTAAGAACTTCTTGTCCTCAAATTTTGAGATGAATGATCTCGGTGAGGCATCTTATGTCTTAGGAATTGAGATTCATCGAAATAGAACTAAAGGGGTATTAGGCCTATCACAAAAGGCATACTTAGAAAAGGTTCTAAAAAAATATAGTATGCATCAGTGTAAGGCTTCGCCTGCCCCAATAGTCAAGGGTGATAAGTTTAGGAATTTTCAATGTCCCAGGAACCAATATGAGATCGATCAAATGAAATCGGTTTCATACGCTTTAGCTGTCGGAAGCATAATGTATGCTCAAGTATGTACTCGTCCTGACTTAGTATTTGTAACCGGGATGCAGGGGCGGAGCCCAATAGGCCCACGGGGGTGCACATGAACCCAGGCCCAAAATTTTTTTTAACAGGAATTAGTTTGTAAATACCACTTGTGCACCCTCTAGCCCAAAACTTGTGCACCCAGACGGCCCAACCGGGTGTCTAGGCCAGCCCAAGATGCTGCAGTCCTGGTTCAGTGGCTTGCATCGCGCAGGCGCAACTGCGCAACAGCGCAAGCCGCAAGGCCCAATGGCCCACTAGGCACTAGCCCAGTCCGCTGCAGGCTACAGGCTTGGACGTTGCACCATGTATTGTACGGCAGTGCCACTAGCCCACTAACGCTTCAACTTCTAGTCCTCCGCCCGCCGCTCTGCGTGACGGCGTGACTGCGTGAGACCGGTGATCGACGATCGTGAATTCGTGCCGCACTGCTGCGCCGCCGCGCGTCGCCGCCTCGCCGGCGTGCACAAGCAGACAAGCTGCTGGGTCTTCCGGCCAAGGCAGGCCCCCGACTCCCCGAGGCGGCGAGGCCCGAGCGGCGCCGCGTGCCCGCGTCCGCGTCTCCGCGAGGACCGCGAGGCATTCAAGGACTGATGGACCGACGTCATTACGTCAACGTGCAGCTCAGCGCCTCACTACCTCCGCATCGACCACTGCATCCAGCAACCAGCATCTTCAAGGAATCAAGGTCAGGTACTCAGGTCCGTGCGGCCCTCTTTTTTTTCTGGCCTTACAATCCAACATCAAGATACGATGCTGCTGTTAAATCCTTCATGTGATCAGTTTTTTTACTTAAAAAACCCCTTTAGCCTTTAGATTTCTGAAAAAAAATGCCGGATAGTAGTATAGTACTAATTAAACTTTGCGACGATTTTTAAATGGCAGGTAGTGACTAGATAGTAGCGACATGGAAAGGTTTCTCAAAAGAAAAATGCCGGATAGTACTACCAGTGCTGGAAATTCATATCCAGAAGATCTCAATTGGAAAGAGGAGATAGAGTTTGATCCGGGCAAAAGAAAAAGAATAGATGATTATCATCCAAACCAGAAAGATGCGGTAAGAAGAAAGTACTTGGATAATGGGCCTTGTCAACCTTGCACTTATAATTTTCCATATACAAGGTTTTGTGATAAAAACAGAAGATTTAATTCTGAATGGTTTGATGAATTTGGAAATTGGCTTGAGTACAGCGAATCCAAAGATAAAGCCTATTGCTTTTGTTGTTTCTTGTTTAGAGACCGCAATGAAAAGAAGTTGGTTATGATGCATTTGTTGTACATGGATGGAATAGTTGGCATAGAAAAATCAGATTAAAAGAGCATGTAGGCGGTGTCAATAGTATTCATAACCAAGCAGTACAAAAATGTGATGACCTTTTAAAAAGAGAACGCCACATTGATGTTGCTATCCAGACACAGAGTGAAGCCACTAAGATTGCATATTTCAATCGGCTAAGGGCTTCAGTTGATGTTGCTAGACTATTGTTGAAACAAGGGTTACCTTTTCGAGGGCATGATGAGTCAAAAGAGTCATTTAACAAAGGGAATTTCCTAGAAATTCATGAGTGGAAATATAAACTAGATAAAAATGCCGCGGGTAATAGCCTTATGGTGTCTCCTCCAATCCAAAAGGAAATTTCTTATTGTTTTGCAAAGGAGATATTACAATCAATTCTCACAGAAATTGGGCATGATATCTTTTGTTTGCTAGTTGATGAGTCCAGGGATGTCTCTTGTAAAGAGTAAATGGCAGTTCTATTTAGATATGTTGATAATTGTGGAATTGTGAAAGAGAGGTTTGTCGGTCTAGTTCATGTTAAAGAGACGACATCTTCCTACCTCAAGTCTAGCATTGATTCTCTATTTGCAGAATTTAAACTAAGTTTTAAGCAAGTTAGAGGCCAAGGATATGATGGTGCCAGTAATATGCGAGGTGAATTCAATGGATTGAAATCGTTGATTATGGGAGAAAATAATCAAGCATATTATGTCCATTGTTTTGCTCACCAACTTCAGTTAGTTGTTGTTGCTGTTGTAAGAAAGTATAAAGGAATAACTAATTTCTTTAGTATGATCTCTCTCTTGTTGAATGTTGTGGGTGGGTCTTCAAAGAGAAAAGACATAATCCGAGACATCAATCATGATCTAGTACATAAGGCCTTAGGTTGTGGGCTACTTCAAACTGGGACAGGGTTAAATCAAGAGCGATCTCTTCAAAGGCCTGGAGATACTCGTTGGAGTTCTCACTATAAAACTCTTAATAGTTTGGTTGACATGTTCCCCGCAGTTGTCAAAGTGCTAGAATTTGTGGAAGAAGAAGACAAGGATAGAACAAATAGAGATCAAGCATTGGGTCTTTTAGTATACTTTCAGTTATTTGATTTTGTCTTTTATTTACATTTGATGTTGACTATCTTGATAACCACAAATACTTTGTCATTGGCGCTGCAACGGAAGGACCAAGATATTGTGAATGCTATCAAATGTGTGAAATCAACTAGGTTGCATTTGTACAATCTTAGAGGAGAAGGATGGGATTCTGTACTAGGTAAAGTATTTGCCTTTTGTGATAAAACATGATATCCCCAAGTTGGAAATAGAAGAAGCCTACATTAATCCAAAAAAGCAACGACAAAGAACTGAAATTACCAATAGGCATCATTATGAAGTGGATTGTTTTAATGATGTTCTTGATTGGCTGTGTCAAGAGCTTGATAGTCGCTTCAATGAGACCACATCTAACTTGCTTGTTTGGTCAGCTTCTTTGAGCCCAAGAGACTCCTTTCATGATTTCAACTTGGAGAATTTGATGAGTTTAGCTAAACTCTATCCAGATGACATTAATTCTATGGAATTGAGAGATCTTGATCATAATCTTTGTCTCTACATTGCTGATGTACGGGCAGATGATAGGTTCTCCAACATACAGAGTTTTGGTCAGCTTTCTCAAAAAATGGTGGAGACAAGGAAACATCTATGCTATCCTTTGGTTTATCGACTTTTGAAACTAGTATTGGTATTGCCTGTCGCCACAGCTACTGTTGAGAGATGTTTTTCAGCATTGAGAATAGTAAAAACATATTTGCGCAATCGCATGGGTGATGAGTACATGAGTGATAGTCTTATTTGTTATGTGGAGAAAGAAGAAATGAAGAAGGTCACCGATGATGCTGTCGTTCATCGCTTTATGAATTTGAAAGAACGAAAATATTAAAGGTAAATAGGTAATATATCTATTTTTATTTGATTATTTTACCAATTTGTTAATGATTTTAATTCATTTTGTTCTCTTTTTATAGGCAATTGAAGTCGGATAATAAATTTTGGCAATGTGGTAATATCCACCATCTTTTGTCCATGATTGGTGATTCCACTTTACGGTTGTAACTTCCCCTAGCTACAATCATTCACTATTATTAGTTGGTTTCTCTATTTTGGTAAGCATTTTGTTGCATTTTGTTGCTACTTCTTTATCATTGTACCGCTTAATTAGTTTTAATGGTACTAAATTAGTAGTGCTTACAAATTATCTGTTATATTTTATATATATACATCTATATGGTAGTGAGGTGGTGAACTAGGGTAGTTTTTGTTCTAGTTCCGCCCCTGCCGGGATGCTTGGCAGA
Source organism: Olyra latifolia (assembly GCA_036346145.1). NCBI lineage: Eukaryota > Viridiplantae > Streptophyta > Magnoliopsida > Poales > Poaceae > Olyra > Olyra latifolia. The sequence goes on along the minus strand of CM070529.1, from coordinate 52,163,268 downwards.
TATCAGTCGAATTCAGAAATAGATCACTGGAAAGCTGTTAAGAAAGCCTTGCGATATTTGCAAGGAACTAAAAGCCTCATGTTAACGTATATAAAGTTAAGTGCCCTCGAAATTGTGGCTTACTCTGACGCAGATTTTGCGAGGTGTGTAGACACCAAGAAATTCACATCAGGTTATGTATTCACCCTCGCAGGGGGAGCTATTTCGTGGAAAAACTCCAAACAAATAGTCACTGCATCGTCCATAATGCACGCTGAGTTTGTAGCTTGTTATGAGGCAACCGGGCAGGCACTATGGCTTAAAAATTTGTACCCGAATTAAGAGTGGTAGACAGCATTGAAAGGCCACTCACGTTATACTGTGACAATGAGCCAGCAGTATTTTACTCCTATAATAACAAGTCAAGTGGTGCTGCCAAACACATTGACATTAAGTTTTATGTTGTGAAGGAGAAAATCCAGGATCAAACCATAAAGATTGAGCATATTAGTACCAAGCGAATGCTTGCGGATCCGCTAACTAAAGGCTTACCACCATATGTGTTCAAAGAGCACGTAGCCAGCATGGGTTTATTGGAAAGCCTGTGATTCTGGATATAAAGGGGTCAAATGAGTAACCATCTCCCATAAGACTAAGTTTTCGTTTTGAGATAGAAAGGTGTATTATAGTCATTGAGTTCAATAGCACGTAACTGGCTATTGTAACCCCTTGGTCTTGGTGCACTAATCTATTGAAAAGCGGGATTAAGTTAAGTTGTTTAGTTTCAAGATCAAGGGGGAGAATGTTAGTTTGATCATGCGGGAAGCTCGGATCCGAAGCTTCTTCCACGCTACGATCGGGCGCAACTAACCACTTTGGTTGTGGCCCCCTGTCACACCACGCGTACATAAAAGGGGGTCGAGGGCCGGCTCGCGAACCAACGTTCGCCGGCTCCGCCTCGCCCCAACAACCCTAAGACGACCGATCTCTCTTGCGAGTGGGAAGTGACGGAAAGGCCTCTTCTCCACCGCCACTGCGTCGCCCTCCCCGTCGGCTATGGCGTCCTTAAGCTTGAACCCCGAAGGTAATCTCCTTAGCTAGGCATCTAGGTGTTTGTACTAGGCACTAAGATCCAAGAAATCCAACACTTTGAACTATCCAAAAAACCTATTTTACACCCTAAACCATAGAACGGATATCTAACACAATCATCTATCACAACCGAATCATTTTACACCCTTGGTGAGTTTAGGAGAGTGGTTTTGGCGATGTGGCATCCGGTTTTGTCCACGTCGTTTGCACATGTGGATTATTTAGTAATTTTCTGAATCTAAAAATTTTAAAAAAATTCTTAAAAATACTTTGGTTCATAAGGAGAGAAAAATATTTTTCAAATATTTGAATGTTTAAAATGTTTAAATTTATTTTCAAAATGTTGGTTGAAATAATTTAAAAAACATTAATTTTGTGTATTTAAACATTCAATTTTTCTAAAGTTAATTTCCCGTGATCCTTATGCATTAAAATATTTTTAAAATTTTTTATAGATTTTTGAAGTCCAAAAATCATTGACTTGGTCATGTATATAGGCGAATAGGATGAAACCGGATGCCACGTCACCAAAACCATTCTCTTAAACCACCGAGGGCGTATAATAACCCGGTTTAAATATATGCGATTATTAAATAACCGGTTTTATAGTTTATAGTGTAGAATGAATTTTTTATATAGTTGAGAGATGTAATATGTACTTATTCCCAAGAAAAATAAATACAACTAGAGTTTTCTTAGAGCATGTACAATGCATAGACAGCTGCTGCTGTCTATAAGAGTTGCTATGTCACATATTTGCTGATGTGATGAAAGTGAAAGAGGAAAGAGAAAGAAACTGTCTATATATTTGTAGTCGACTGTAGCACATCAACTAAGGTGGTTGTGAGTAGAGATGAGTTGTCTATAAAAAAGTGATTGTCAGTTGTCTTTAAGGTTGTCTATAAGTGACGTACATGACAATTTGCTATAGACGGAAACTGTCTTAATTAAGCAACAATGTTAATTAATCTCATACATGTGCAGATCACCATTGATTAATCCAGAACAAAATAAAACGGCTTTCCTAATGACCAGCACTTAACGACAGGTGCGGCCGAAAGCTAGCCTTCTCGTCGCGTCAGGCAGATCCACCTGCAGCTGCTGACCTGCTCATCAGTCACCATACGCACGCGCAGTTCAAATTTGAATTCGCTCCCACTCACTCGCTCCCCAGCCAAGAGCTCCACCTCCACGCCACCTCGCTCCACCTCCGCCATGGCCGCCCCCGGCGCCGGCGGCGGCCGGCGCGCATCCACCTCGCGCGCGCGCCGCCCCGCGGCCGCGGTGGAGTCCAACGAGAACAACGATCTCGCCGCCGCGCCCTCGTCCTCCTCCGCCGCCGCCGCCGCCGCGTTCGGCCCCGCCCCGCCGTTCTCGTTGCCCCCGAGGTCACCCCTCGCGGCCATCGCCGACCCGGGCAGGAACCCGCGGTCCGCACCGGCGACGCCCAAGTCGCTGGCTGGCACGCCCAGGGCCTGCGTGGTGGGCTCTGGGGTCAGGGATCGGACCTCCTCGACTGGGGCGGCAAGGAGGGTGTTTGATCTGAGGGATCTGGCCGCCGCGGAGGTGCCCGTCGAGGTGCCTCATTTCGAGCTCGACGAGGACCCCGCCTTCTGGAAGGATCGCAATGTGCAGGTTGAGTGTTCGTAGTCTCAGCATGTCCACAAAGTGAAGCTTTGCAATAATATACATAACTACTACAATTAAATCAACAACCATCACAATAATGGTTTAGATGATGACCTAAGTATTCTAGGATTGTGCTTGCTGAATCGTCCAAATGGTAGAATAGAATTAAGTCTAACCATCCTGTAAGTTCAATGCACCTTGACGGTTTGTAATGCTTGTGAGTTCTACTGAGTCACTTTTAGTAGAGTGTATCTTACTGTCATGCTAACTGTGATTTCTTATTGTTATGAGGCTAGATTCTATTTTGCAAACATTGAGTACCATGGTTCTGTAGCTAATATATCTAGTTGTTGGTGTGATTTCTACAGGTTTTGATACGAATAAGACCGATTAATGTCGCGGAGAGTGCTATGCACGGTCAAAAAAGATGTTTGATACAGGATAGCTCAAAGGCATTGAGCTGGACAGGTCACCCCGAAACAATGTTCACGTTTGACCATGTTGCATGTGAAACAATATCACAGGTCTGAGTCTCTAGTATACTACCAGTCTATCACTAATTTAGATTTCTTCCGGATAAGTCCTCCGTTAGCCTAAGCAATGATTGCTACAATGGTTTCAGGAAAAGCTGTTCAGGGTAGTTGGTCTGCCAATGGTGGAGAATTGCATGTCTGGATACAATGGCTGTTTGTTTGCCTATGGTCAGGTAATACTAAGTTGCATATTTGTGTGTCTGCTGAAGGATTCGTGCGACATATATGTGTTTACATACCTATTGTTTTACAGACGGGCAGTGGGAAAACATACACAATGATGGGAGAGCTTAGTAGGTTGGATAGTGAACTTATCAAGGACTCTGGTTTGACACCTCGCATTTTTGAATATCTTTTTTCTCGGATAAAGGAGGTAAGGTATTGTATGTCAGGTTAATACTTTTGTGAACTGTTGTTAATGGATAGACCTAATTATACATTACTTGAAGGAAGAGGAGAGGCGAAGGGAGGATAAACTGAAATATATATGCAAATGCTCTTTTCTGGAAATATACAATGAACAGATAACTGATCTACTTGAGCCATCATCAACCAATCTTCAGGTTGCCTGCTTATCACATGAGAATTTTCTTCCTATCGCATTTGCATGTACCGAAAGTGAAATCCAAATGTATTTTGCTTCTATAGATCCGGGAAGATATAAAGAAAGGTGTATATGTTGAGAACCTAATGGAATGCTATGTATCATCTGTTAAAGATGTTATGGTATTATTGTTACAGGTGATATAATCTTTTCTCTTCAATCCATGTTTTGTTGAATCTGATGTACTACAATTGGTATCTGATAAGTTACATTAATTAATCTCCTAAAATGTTATTCCAGGGGGTTGCAAATAGGAAGATGGCGGCAACAAATATGAATAGTGAGAGCAGCCGTTCACATAGTGTCTTCACTTGTGTCATTGAGAGCCATTGGGAAAGTGATTCAATGACGCACCTCCGTTTTGGGAGGTTGAATTTGGTTGACCTCGCTGGTTCTGAGAGGTGAGCTACAGAATCAAGGTAAAAATCCTTTTTTTTTGTCTTCACAAATACTGACTGAATTCAAACTAGGCAGAAAAGCTCAGGTGCTGAAGGAGAACGTTTGAAAGAAGCTGCAAACATCAATAGATCCTTGTCAACCCTTGGGTAACTCTTATTCTCAGAAAATGTTCTGTGACTTATAGTGCAATTCAAATTTATTTCTCTTGTAACAATAGAAAATAACCACATGTGCAATGTCTACCCAATCGTAAATGTTCTATAGTTTAGTAAGGCTAACTCAATGCTCATATTGGAAAACTTATTGAGTTTAGAATGTCGTCACAGAAAGTAAATCCATGCATGTTAATTTGCACAATGTAGCTATATTTTACATTTTATAAAACCTGCTACATTTTTTACTAGGTAAAGAATACTGAATGCACATGAATTCGCGATACTGGTGTCCTCTTTTCAAATCATAGCACACGTGGAAATTCATAATATCCTCTAGTTTTTATTACAAGGTTCTTAATAGTGTTAGAATATACATTTATTTGCATACTAAGATTGGTATGTTTATAGTATGAGAATCCGTAGTGTAAGAAGCCTGATTCATAGCGCTAATCCAGCTATATACAATTCCAGGCTTGTTATCATGACTCTAGTGGATATCGCAAATGGGAAAAGCCGCCATGTACCATATAGAGATTCAAGGCTTACATTTCTTCTACAGGTTAGAATTCAAATGAAAACGGGCTCTTGGTTTTTTTTCCCATCTGGCTCACTATGCTATCTTCCATAGGATTCTCTAGGAGGGAACTCTAAAACAACAATTGTTGCCAACATCAGCCCATCTATTTGGTATCAATATTCTGTACCTCCATTTCTATCATTCAGTATTTTTGTAGATACCTTACAGTATTTAGCTCATATATACGAATCACACTAATGCAGTTCCTCCAACGAGACATTGAGTACCTTGAAGTTTGCTCAACGTGCAAAGCTGATTCAAAATAATGTAATTGTACTTTAAGCATGTCAAATTTTGATGATACACAGGAAGTTTTCCTTGTTGACTCATTTGGGACTTCATCTATTTGTGCTAGGCAAAAGTAAATGAAGACGCTTCAGGAGATGTTATGGCTTTACAAAGGCAAATAGAAGAATTAAAGGTTAAGATTTGCTTCGAAAACTCTGTTTTGGATTTTATAGATGTTTTTTAATTAAATTCATGAATTCTCCCTAACAGGATCAGCTAACATGCTTGAAGAAGCAACAAAATGTCCCTGGACCACCTAGCTTTCAACTGCTAAATTCAGGCTCTGATAATGAATTCAATACTTTGTGTGGAGTAGATGATCAATCAGGCTGTGAACTGAATCTCCTAAAGCAAAAGGTCATATGGCATGATTTACTTTGTTGGTATAAATAAATAATGATGTACTATATATCATCTTCAACCAATTACTCATATATCTATTTTCAGGTTAGCCATCTGGAAGATGTTTTGGTTGGGAGCCTTAGGAGAGAGAAATCAGCAGAGACAGATATGAGGAAGCTGGAAGCTGAAATAAAGCATTTGAACCGTTTGGTAATACTACATTATATTGCATATATCTCAAGAAAAGAGCTCGTAACTACTCTTATATTTGCCAGAGCTGCACAATCTAATCATTTTTTATGGGCAACTATTTTGGTTGTAGCTGTGTACTCTGTTTCAACATTGATGCCAGTTATCTGTTTTGACAGGTCAACCTTATGGAATCTGATGCCCAACGATTGAGAATGATGCTGAAACTTCGTGATGAAAAATTAAAAAGATTAAATTTGTTAGCTGATGATCTAGTGTCATCCGATGTCTATTTGATGGATGAAAATGCTGCAATGTTCCAAGAGATTCAGTTATTGCAAGAGCAAATCAGTGAAAATCCTCAACTGACACAGTTTGCTTTGGAAAACAAGAGATTAATTGAGCAAGTTAGAACGTAATATCTCAATCTACAACTTACAATTTCAGTCCTACAGATTTTAGTTTGTGGGCAACACACTTCACACTGTATTCGTATACAGGCTTCAGAACTTCCACAAGCAAGGGGAGCGAGAGATGTTATTAACAGAGATCTCTCTTTTGCGTAACCATGTATGTTCGTCCTCCCTGAATTCCTTTTTATTCAATTGAACTACTTGAAAAAAGCTGCCATCAAGTTTGTTGGTCTCACATGGTTCTCTTATCCAATTATGTATGTGTAGTTCCTTCATATTCTTGAGCAGAAGTATGCAACACCGCTTAAAAATATAGAAGCGCAGGTGTGTTCTCATTTGGACTAAAATTTTATTTTTCTGAAAGTGATTACTCACATGGATGTTGTCCCTTCCCTTGTTTTAATAGAAGGCCAAATGAGATATTTTCCTATCATATAAGGGAAAATATTAATTGGAAGTAAAACCCAATTAATCTCACGTCCTCAATGTATAATGAAGAGTAACCTAAAAAAATTTCATTTATTGACGTGGAATAAAATGCATTTAGGGTGATGAGATTGTCAAGGATCTTAACAATTGCAGGAAGGAGCTGGATGCATGCTTAGAAAATAATGTTCTGCTAGCACGGTAAGTATTTGCTTATGTCAATCTTATAAATCTGAATGTAAATTTATGTTTACAAACTCAATGATGTTGTATGCAATACTTTTAATTGCAAAGCATGCTGTTATATGACGCTCTTCATTGCATTAAAGGCAGTTGAGTATTGAATGCCTCCATGGTCAGAAAGAAAATGAAGTAGCATATATGCCATTGCGTTCTCACTTTTCCATCAAAGTAAAAAAAAACATATTTTGTAATTACTTGATTATTGTTAAAGTAGAAATGTATAGGGGCTTATTTGCTTCTTTCCTCTTTCCTTGTACATGTGTATAACTAGCCTATTGTGGGCCCTTAGAATACTATGCTGCAACTTTGACATGGTATCAGAACACTAGGTGCTAGGGTTACCTCTTCTGCCGCCTTGTTGCTGGTTAGCCTTGGCCGTGTCTGTGCCGTCGTCGCCGACGACCCACGTCGAGACGCCTCTCTCCTTCTCTCCTTGCTTTCTTCGCGGTTGCTTTCGTCTCGTCTTGGCGGCGGTCGTCCCCACCACGTCTTTCGTTCTCTCTCACGGCGTGGCGGCAGCGGCTTCTTCTTCTCTCCGTGCCGCCGTGCCGCCCGTCGGATCGCTGCTCCCCGCCGTCGGGACATCTCCGAGCATCACCTCTAGATCCGGCCGCATCTCCTCTTCGTCGCCGCCGCCAGCGCACGGATTTGGCCGTCGTCGCCCTGTCCGTCGTGCGTTGTGCCGCCGCCGCAAGCATCTCCTCCGGAGCAGCTCCTCCTCCGGCCAGCATCTCCTCCGGCCACGCTCGGATCCAGCCAACCCTGCCCTGCTTCAAGCCGGATCCGCCGCCAGCCTCCTTCCACTTGGCTGTTGGTGGTGCTGCCGTGGTGGAAGTGAAAAGGGGGCTGCTCCACCACAGGCCCATCACTGTTCCACTTGGCAGCTTGTCCTTTGTTGGTTCTCCATGGCAAGTCGTGCAGCGAGTCCGATGCCCATTCCGCCAGCGGTGTTTGATGGCACCAACTTCAGGGAGTGGTCGACCATGCTTCAGGTCTGTCTCAACAGTCAGCGTCTCTGGGGTCACCTCACTGGAGCGACTCCGCCACCTGTCGTGCCTCCTCTCTCTATGGCCCAGTTCTGGTCTTGATGGCGCCGCTGTTGCTCGGCTACCCAGCGGCTTACGAGGGCCAGAGAAGCACATGCGCCGCTTCTTCACTCCTCGAGACTGCATGCCGACGAGGCCCGTCTTGCTTCTTTTTCACTGGCAAGATGAGGATTGACCTTCTTTCTTGACCAGGCTCCTTGCCTCCACTCAGGCGATGTGGGAAGCGGGTGCGAGCTCGAGACAACCGAAAGCAGCCACGCCTCGGACCTCTGTCCTCCGTCTATTCGGCTCACTTCAGCAGGGCAACTCCTCCGTCGATGCCTTCTACCTTCAGTTCAGTGATGCCTGCCGTCAGCTCGACTCCTTCCAGCCGACTCCGGACACTTCCTGTGCGACTTGTGTTCGTACACGGGAGCTCCTTGTCACACAGCGTGTTTTCGAGTTCCTCACTAGGCTTCGTCCGGAGTTCGAGCCTCTTCGTGCTCAGCTCTTGGCTCGCTCCCCGCTGCCTACTCTGGTTGAGGCCCTCACTCAGGTCCGGGCTGAGGAGACACGCCTAGGGAGCGTTCTCTCGTCTCCCTCGACGGTCTTGAGCGCTACTATGGCCTCTTCCGGGGCTCATTGCGTTCTTGCTGGAGCCACTACTCTTCTCTCTCCCCTGCGCGGCTGGCGGCAAGCAGTGATTTGTTGCAACTACTGCAAGAAGACGGGTTACACCATCCAGCAGTGCAGGCGTCTCTCGAAGGCTAGTGGTGGCACCTCCGCACCCCCGAGCTTCGGTGCTAGTGGGGCCACCTCGACCACCGACCGGGCTCGAGAGCTCACGGCGCCTTGAGCGCATGGAGTCGCGCCTTGACACTCGGGCTCCTCTGGTGTCCTCTGCTACTGCCTCTCCAGGTCCCTCAGGTATCCAATCTCCATGGTACCTTGATTCAGGTGCTTCCTTTCACATGACACCTGATCCCACTCATCTTGTGTCTCGCTCTACCCCGGCTACTCCTGTGTACATCAAGACGGCTGATGGTACATAGCTCTTAGTTGCAGGACGAGGCACTCTTCTCACCTCGTCTTTTCACGTTCCTTCAGTTTCCTATGTTCCTTATCTACACTTGCAGCTGATTTCTGCCGGCCAGCTTGCCGATCTTGGTTTTTGTGTTACTCTAGAGTCTGACTCTTGTTCTATCCAGATCGCGACAGGACCCTAGTTGGTGGCGGCCGGAGATCCCATGACTCGCGCTTGTGGGAGCTTGGTAACCGTCTTCCTTCCGCTTCGCTTCCACCGCTACCTCCAGGAGCCAGTTGTCCACCTCTTCGATGCCACTGCCTTCGCCACCACCACCACCGTCAGTTTTGCTCAGTGGCATCATCGTCTGGGTCATATGTCAGGATCCCGTCTTTCTTCCTTGATGAGTCGTGGTGTTCTTGGGAAGGTTTCTGGTGATACCTCCCTCTTTTGTCGTGGTAAGCTTGGGAAACACGACTCATACCGCCGTATCCCACCAAGATTGATTTCGACTCGTCCTTTTGATTTGGTTCACTCTGATGTATGGGGTCCTGCCCCCTTCGTTTCGAAAGGGGGTCACCGGTGGTATGTGATTTTTATTGATGATTTTTCTCGTTTCACCTGGATCTATTTTCTCAAGTCTCGTGATCAGGTGTTGGCCGCCTATCAGGCCTTTGCTGCAATGGTTCGCACCCAGTTCGACTCGCCCATTTGTGTGTTTCGAGCTGACTCTGCTGGCGAATATCTGTCAGTTGCTCTTCGCCAGATTCTTCTTGAGCAGGGCACTCTTCCTCAGTACTCCTGTACTGGTGCCCATGCTCAGAATGGTGTTGCTGAGCGCAAGCATCGCCACCTCCTTTAGACTGCCCGAGCTATGATGCTCACTGCCTCTCCACCACGATTCTGGCCGAGGTGTCTCTCTTCTTTGTCTACCTCATTAACCTCCGACCTTCATTGCGCTTGTGGTGCCATCCTGTTGAGCGTCTCTTGATCGTCTCTGCTCGATCTGATCACCTTCATGCCTTTGGGTGCGTTGTCACGTACTTCTTGACCTCGTGGCGCCTGCGGCTAACCTCTCGATCATTCGTGTGCCTTCCTTGCTGGCTATGACTCGAGCGCAAGGGTTTCGTTGTTGGGATCTGTTGGCGCAGGATTCGGGTCTCTCGTGATGTCACCTTCGATGAGTCTCATTTTTTCTTTGATGAGTCTCGGTCCTCGGCCTCTCCTTCTAGTTCTCCCTTGTCTTTGGGGGATCTCTCTTTTCTCACTCTTCCAGCGTCTTTCTCTGTTCCTCCGCTTTCCTCTCTGCCTTCTCCTCCACCCACTACTACACCCACTCCTTCGCCAGTCCCATCTTCCTCTACCACACCCACTTCTTTACCAGTTTCACCTTCTCCATGCCCTCTTCCTGTTTCCCAGCCTTCCTCTTCTTCTTTGTTGCCTCCTTTGTCCCATCCTCCCGTTCGCTTTCACTACACACGTCGTGTTCCTCCCTCCTCAGTGTTGGGTCCTGCTCCTGAGCCCTCTTCCTCTAGTTCTGAGCCTTCCTCCTTACTTGGGCCTACTCCTGCTTAGGTGACACCTTCCTCCACCCTTCCACCCCAGTATGCTCTTCGTGATCGGAGTACTCTCTCCCGCCCTGCTCGCTACGGGTTTGCAGCTTCTGTCTCCACTCCTTCTGAGCCCGCTTCTTATCGTGATGCTGTTGCTTATCCCGAGTGGCGACGCTGCGATGGCGAGGAGATTGCTCTTTGAAAGCGACGGCACTTGGGATCTTGTCCCCTGCCCTCCCGCTGTTACTCCGATCACTTGCAAGTGGGTCTATAAGATCAAGACTCGCTCTGACGGTTCTCTTGAGCGCCATAAGGCTCGCCTTGTGGCACGTGGTTTTCAGCAGGAGTACGGTCGTGACTTTGAGGAGACCTTTGCTCCCGCTGTTGTACCGCTTCGTTTCTCTCTTGTGGTCATTCTTTGTTGTTCGTCGGTGGACCATCTCCCAGCTTGATGTGAAGAATGCCTTTCTTCATGGAGAGCTACGCGAGGAAGTCTACATGCACCCACCTCCTGGCTACGCTGTGCCAGATGGCCACGTGTGTCGCCTTCGTCGCTCTCTCTACAGGCTCAAGCAGGCCCCTCGTGCTTGGTGTGAGCGCTTTACCTCTGTGGTCACTGTTGCTGGCTTTGTTCCTAGTCAGCACGACCCAGCGCTTTTTGTTCACACCTCCGCGCGCGGGTGTACTCTTCTTCTCTACGTGGATGACATGCTCATCACTGGAGATGATTCTCAGTTTGTTGCCTTTGTGAAGGCCCGCCTCAGTGAGCAGTTTCAGATGTCTGATCTTGGTTCTCTTCGCTACTTCCTTGGGATTGACGTCACTTCTACTCCTGAGGGCTTCTACCTCTCCCGGCGGAAGTATATCCAGGATCTCCTTGACCGTGCTTGTCTCACTGATCAATGCACTGCTGCCACTCCGATGGAGCTCCACCTCCAGCTTCGTCCCACCGATGGTGCTCCTCTTGCTGATCCCACTCGCTACGGTCACCTCGTTGGGAGCCTTGTTTATCTTGGGATCACACATCCTGACATCTCTCACGCTGTTCACATTCTTAGTCAGTTCGTGTCTTCTCCCACTCAGCTCCACTACAGTCACCTCCTTCGTGTCCTTCGATACCTTCGGGGCACTATTGACCGCCGTCTGTTCTTCTCGAGCTCCAGCTCTCTACAGCTCTAGGCCTACTCTGATGCTACTTGGGCTAGCGATCAGCCTCTCTGCTCTCTCTGCTTACTGTGTCTTTCTTGGCTCTTCCTTGATTTTCTGGAAGACCAAGCGACAGACGGCTGTCTCTCGTTCTAGCACTAAGGCTGAGCTTCGTGCGCTTGCCTCGGTGACAGCGGAGGTGACTTGGCTTCGGTGGCTCTTAGCGGATTTTGGTGTTGCCCTGATTGCTCCGACGATCGTCTACTCTGACAGCACTGGCGCCATCAGCATTGCTCGAGATCCGGTGAAGTATGAGCTCACCAAACATATTGGTGTTGATGCTTTTTATGTTCGGTCTTAGGTGCAGGATCATGTAGTTACTATTAGTCATGTGCCTTCTGATCGTTAGGTTGCCGACTTCTTCACCAAGGCACAGACTAGAGTGCAGCATGATTGTCATCTCTCCAAACTCAGTGTTGTAGATCCACCATGAGTTTGAGGGGGGTGTTAAAGTAGAAATGTATAGGGGCTTATTTGCTTCTTTCCTCTTTCCTTGTACATGTGTATAACTAGCCCATTGTGGGCCCATAGAATATTATGCTGCAACTTTGACAATTATAAAGTACCTTTATAAATTGCTATTTGCTAATGTCAACCATTGCTGTGGGACTCATTATTAATTCTTCAACCACCAACAATTCTTAATTATCAGGAATGGGTTTTGAGAGTTAACTGCTTGTCTGTTACTTATGTCTGCCTGTTTTTGAAATATCGGTAATTGACGATAATGGTTACTCATGCTGTTAACAGTGAAGTAAATAAACTGCGCTGTGAACTGAAACAATACCAGAAGTCTAGCATAAATCAAGTATGTATGGTATTTTCACAGCCTCCAACATTTCTTTATGCTGTTTGCTCTGGTTATAATAACAATCAGCAATTGGATGCTCATGACCATTCAGGTTGCTTCTGAGGCAGAGGAGAATTGTGTGATTCCGGGGATCAGTCCAACACAACATGTGTGTTTTTTATTCATTTTAAATTTACACCTGATAACCACAGATATGCATATGCTTTACAATTTTGCTGTTCTTCTTTTGTTTGAACTTCGTGTCAGGATCAAGAGGGATGGAACTTTTCATATTTGGCATCAAATAATGTTGAAAAGCAGTTCATGGATGCTGGGATCACAACTAATATTACAGAATCACTTCAACTTGAGCTACCTTCGGAAGTTGATAGTGAAGAACAGGAGTCCCATTCTTATTTGAATCTGTTCGATCCAGAAAAATGTGATTTGAAGGATTCTACAGAAGTGTCTGAGTATGGTGGTGGATTATCTCAGTGCTACGACTTGGCTCTTGGATCTTCACATAATGTATTTGATGTAGACATTATTTTGAGTGGGCACATGGACAATGAACACAAATTAAAATTTCTACAGCAGGATGCAACTGGTCAAGCACATGGAAAAGCACCAAAGATAGATATAGATCTGTGTGATGGGCCTTCGCTGTATCAACATGAGGCTGAAATAATAGGCTCACCTGCACAGGTATTACAGGATGAGTTGGCACATATTAAAAGCATAAATCAAGAGCTCAAAGATAAGCTAGTTATTATGTCTGAAGAAAGTAACAAGCTTACAGAGATCATTGTTTCGAAAGATGTGGAAATTATCTCATTGTCTGAAGAATGGGAGGCCGCAATTGTTGATCTAACGAGCTTCTTGACAGACGGTTGCAGATCGCTAGACGACGCACATCAGAATATTGATAACGTGATCAGTTCATTTCCTTACAGCAATAATTCTGTCAGTGAACATGTGGAGAAGGCTATGAAAGTTAGCATTGAAAAGGAAAAAATAATCTTTAGGCTTCAAACTGAGCTACAAGCTGCACAACAGATGGGCAGGGAAGTGAAAGAAAAGTTGCACATTCTGAGAGGCGCAACTCTTGCTATCACTGAAGCTCAGCAGTTAGATAATGATGAAAGTTCTCAGGAAGCAGTACGACTAGTAGATATATTACACCAAAAAGATTGTATAATACAAGAACTAAAAGACAATGTTAAACAGAAAAATTGCCTCTTCACAGAAGAAGCAGAAGAGCATTCTCGTGAAAAACTTCAATTTCCTGGCAACTTGGATGGCGTGACTGTGGAACAGCCTGATGAGGAAGATGGATCAACAGTCAATCAAGCTGACCCAAACTACCAGGTATGCACCACATTTTTTTTACTTCAGTCACTTACTTTGTTTGGATGAATGTACCTGATGGGAAAATAGTGGGTGGTGTTATTTGCGCCGACAATTTCATCTGTTGTTGGTGAAATGGAATATATTCCAGCAGGATTTCCCTCATTAGTGAAAATAAGCAAGAATGTAGTTGTACACTTGTACTTCATTAAAGTCCATTATCGAACTTCCTACCTATTGTCCTGTAACTGATTGCCAAGTAGACATTACCATGACAATTTACATTTTTTTACTAGCTAATAATAAAATGATGTTTAATGCTTTTGTACTGCCATTCATGCTAGTATTTATTTATGCTACTTCTCATTAACTTCATTTCTTTAATATATAACACTAGATCAACACAAAAAAATAGAATTGAACAACAGTTTTTTGGCAATTTTATTAGACTCAACTCTATGCCAGGAACTATGCTTCATTGGTATGTATTGAAGGGGAATGGGTAGGCTAGGCTAGCACAATTTTAAAAATTTCTAACACGAACACACAAGACATTATGTAAGTAGAGAATTACAGATCATTACTCTTGACGCGCAGTCGCAGTGGAAGGAGAGTTAGGGTAGCTGAGTCTGACGTCACGCGCGTCGAGGAACAGGAAGTAATTGCTCACGCTAAGCCGAACGTCCCCTCCTCGCTGATCACCACTGTAGCGACGCCATACGAACTGCTGTAGAGTAAGTAGTCGATCTCGCCGACCTTCTCCTCCTTGTTGCCGATCAGCGTCGCAGGAACCGCAACATTGCCTCTACGGTATCCACACATCCAGGGGTGGAACAACGTGCGCTGGTGTGCTAGCACCGAACGTGTGCGGCTAGGGTTTCTAGAAGTCGGAGGGGAGGCGCGACGGCTAGGGTTACGTGGTGGCGAACTCATACGGCCTGCGCTGCTCCCATCGTTTCTCCTTATATGGAGCATACTAATAGGCTTCTACGCTAGAGGCCCATTAGGACTCTAATCCTATATGGATCAGTATCCACGAAACCCACTAATAGATTCAATTCATTAGACATGTTCCAACCCGTTAGGTTCATGTGCAAGCAGCCGTAGCCCTGGTAACCCTTTTCCGAACCTTAAGTCAATAGTAGGACATATTGACCCCCGAATGCACAGAATGATTATATCGGCTGAACCTTGATATATTTACATATCAATCCCTTTGCCGCACGATATCAGTTAAGCTCATGGTAAGATGTGTGCCACCCTTGCGATAGCTCGATCATTCACTCGATCTTGTGATGGATTCTAAATCGTGATTAACTCTTTAAACATATTGGTATGGCCATATACTTTCTAATCCAATCATATCAAGAGGCTCGAAAAACTCTCATGTTATCAAGGAGAGGCAAATTCTATCTTGATCGCTCACACCCTATGCTATGTTTCATGCAATATCGAAAGTTATCTTTATAGCTATCTAATTACGATGTAGCGGTTGATAACCCTAAAGTATACAACTACGCATGTTGGGACTCAATGACGATCTTATGTCTAAGAATTATATAGGTATACCACTCGAGACTACAGGCTGATGGCACATGTAAGATAACAATCTCGGCAGTGTCTCGGATTAGGTCTATCCAACACCATGTCCTGTAACATGTATCCACATTATTGATTTGATATCTCTATATCTATGGTACGTGAAACATTACCATCGATCAATACATGCGTTGATCAAATCATTTATATCCCACATAATGATATGAGCCTAGGGATCATTTAGAATAAGATTATATAAACAATGTGTCTTACAATTAAGTCGTACTTGATGAGCAATGTGAACGATGTTTATTTATGGAACCGATAACATATTATCTAAAAGTACATAAACATAAACGTGATATAATTATCTTACATGATCGTCTCTAGGGCATATCACTAACATGTATGATATCAACTATGTATGTGTGATCAAATGCATCACATCAAAATTGCTCATATTTATAAGATCGTAAAAGTTGCTTTATCTTCCATACCTTGTATTCAAATATAATAGAATAGTACAAAGAACATGAAATTGTCATCTATAGTTAGTTTAGGTAACAGAAATGCTACATGCATAGAGATATATTATGGCTTTCTCCATAAGTTCCAGACTTCTAGTTAATGTTCCCTATCTGGGAATAACAATCTGATTGATCATGTGTGATTTCATTATTCCAAATCTTGCAGTCAAAGCTCGACAGTGTGTTACATCTTGTCGAAGACAAATCAAATAAGGTTCTCGCCCTATTTTCAAATTTTGAGGAGGCTCAAGAAACCATGGAAGAGGCTGAACTTATGCTCTCAGCTTTGTTGAAGGCCAATGACGAATTAAAACTTGAGAAAGAAAATTGCAGGCAAGCAGTGGAATTTTTATTGGCTGAGAGAACTTCTCTTATTGATGAGTTGCAGGAAATTGAAGCATCAAGTTCTTGTACAGCACAGAGGTACAGCAAATTGCATAGACAGATAAATGAATGTGTGACAGAGATGGCAAAGCTTGCTACTCTAATAAAAGGATCTTTTCAGCAAATACAAATGGTTACTACAGTGGAACTCTTTGCGCTTTGCTCAGAGATAATTAACTTTGGACAGGAGTTGAAGAGATGGATAGGTGATTCAAGGTCTTATCTGGTGAACATGGTGTCGCTTCTAGAAAATAAAGCAAGTTCTTCTGCTGAGCATGTCCATCTCCTTAATGCAAATACTTATGAGTGTGTGTCTCTACAAGATGAGTTATGTTCACGTCAATGGGGTAGCAGCAACACTGAGTTTAGCCATAGTACTCAAGTAATTCATGGCACCAGTAGCAAACATATTGTATCTATACAAGATATGGCTGAAAAAGGAGAAGCGGCATCCATGCATGCAGTTCCAATTGGCAGTACTGCAGAAGTTAAAAGTAGCAATACAAACAGTATGTATGATATGACTGTTATGAAGGACAAAATTTTTAGTATTGCTCAACAGTGGGATATCTTCTTCAGCAAAGTGTCCTCCACAAAGAATGCTGAGACATATCCAAGTGCTGCCTGTGATGGACAAAACTACACAAACCCTCTTTCTGCACTTGAAAAACTAGAGAGCAAACAAATATATTCAGCTGTTCCACTGCAATATAAGGGAAACATAGAAGGTCACTTAATAGAGCAAGGCAATAGAGATCTTTTGAACCATATTCAACTACTCAAGCATCATTTGGCACGGTTGATCGTTCCATTATTTAAATTTATCAATAGCAATGACATTGTGGGGGATGGTACAAGAAACGAGAAGGATTTTTTTGCTGTTCTGAATAGGGTGCAGAATAACTTGTTTTTTGTTATAAATTTCTTTGGTGCTCTGGTACTAGCTGATCAGGAAGGTTGTCAGAATGCACCTTTGCTAGATAACATCTTTAATGATGTTAACAATATTGAGAAGAAAGTCTTCATGCTTCAAAAAACATACATGCAGAACAGCAATTCTCAAGCTGACCATAATACAGACTATGCATCACTAAGAAGAGAGTTTGACAGGAAAAGTGATATTGCAGAAGGATTGTCTTTTGACCTCAAACTACTGCAAGAGTCTACCTCACATGGGAAGGACATGAAAGACAAGGCTGATGAAGCATCGAGTGCCCTTAGAAAGGTCCAAAGAGAACTTGAAATGAAAACTTTCGAGATAGAAAACATGTTGAAAAAACAAAAGGGATTAGAGGAAGAACTGGCTGAAAATGGTGCTGCACTCATAATTTTAAGATCAGAGTTAGAGCACTCTGAAAGTTTGTCATCAGTGCTACTGAAGGAGAATAATGATCTGAGAGTGATGTTGGAAGATGAAACCGTGAAGACTAGTGAAACAGAAGCACTGTTGGAAGACCAATCTAAGATCATAGATGGGTTGGAGAACCAAATCCTGTTGTTTAATTCTACTGACGAGGGACGTTTGATGACAGACATTGAAGAATTAAATAATAATCTTAAAAAAATAAATACTGACAAGGGAGATCTTGAAGCAGAAATAGTAAAGCTAAGAGATGAGCTTGAGATGGCAATGGCTTTAGCTGAGGAGAATGAAGCTGCTGTTATTGAAGCCCGTCAAGTAAGTATTAGTACTCCCCTTTGTTTTCCATCCCAATTTAGATAAATTCACTGCTCCTGCTTTTGTAGGCTGCAGAGACAAGTAAAATCTATGCAGAGGAGAAAGAGGAGGAGGTTAAGGTTCTTGAGCGTTCTGTTGAGGAACTTGAAGCTACAATAACTGTTCTTGAGGAAGAGGTAGCTGTTCATTTCACTGCTTCCTTGGGTGTTTTCCCTGCTTTATTGGGCATTTGGAGCATGCCGAAAAGTTTTTTTTTGAAACGGGCAAACTCAATGCTTCATTAGCTAGGAGGAAAAAAAACTTACAAATAGCTGGTCTATATGCAACGACTGGGCTATACACAAAGGCAATGCCAAAAAGATTGTAGAGTAACAGTAATGTACACATCATAGCGCATTGATTTGAGAAAGGGCAAGTAATATTAGGCTTGGTTCTCTTTGACTCTTCTTATCCACTTATTTGACTTATCTCGTAACTTCGATAATTTACGGAGATAGTCTCGAGAGCTGGGTGCCCTTTGTGTGACTTGTTTTAGAGAGCTTTTAGACATGCCTTCAAGATAAAAAAAGAATTAAAAAAATAATAAAATAAGTCAAATAAGTTATAAGTTACATAAATCTGACTTATTTGACTTATTTATGTGTCTTATTTGACTTTTTTCTTATTTTTTGAATCGGTTTTTTTCTATTTCGAAGGCGTGTCTAAAAGCTCTCTAAAACAAGTCACACAAAGGGCACCTGGCTCTCGAGGCTATCTCAGAAAATTATCGAAGTTACGAGATAAGTCAAATAAGTGGATAAGAAAAGCTGAAAAGAAGGGGACTTTAGGCAACCCAGAATTTCCATTAGGAATTATCTAAAATTAACATCTTGCTACTTTGTAAGGATTGGTGCAAAATTTTATTTAAATGCTAATGTTCTGATGCAAATTATTTGTTATCACATCACATATTCTTTGGTTTTACTGAAGGTCTGCAACCTTAAAGAGGAAGTAAGGAGCTATCAAATACACAAACAATCTGAAGCTGAGTTTCAAGCTGGCGAAGAGATGCTAACTACAGAAAACGCCTCAAAATGTGATGCCAATGAGGAATTTTGTCCAGGGAGATGTCAACTAGAAAAGTGAGAATCATTTTCATCTGATTTTTCTTATGAGATATCAGATGCCACTGTGTAATCATTCAGTCGATTGCATTTTTATGGTAGGAGATTGCAAGCCGAAATTGTTGCACACCAAAATGCTAGAAAGAAGATTGAAGGTCTTAAAATGGAAGCAAAATGTAAAGTTGAGGAGGTATTAAACATAACTATTTGAGCTCTGTTTTTCTAAATAATCTTCTAAAACATTCTTTTCATGTATATAGATAAAGCAATACAAAGAGCATATAGCTGAGTTGGTCCTGCATTCAGAAGCACAATCTTTGCTTTTTCAGGAGAAGGTATGAGACCTTCAGCTGTTAATGTTGCCAATATCATTATATAAGTATGTAGTGCTGCAGAGGTACTAATAATTCTTGCTGAACAGTATCAGGAAATGGAGCACATGGTTTCCAAACAGATGTTTGATACACATGAATCTAACTCTGGTACTGTCCACACCAAAGTTGAAAAGCCTTCAGGGCGAACAAGAGGATCTGGTTCACCTTTCCGATGCATATCTAGCATTGTTCAACAAATGACCTCTGAGAAGGATCACGAAATCTCAATGGCACGCCAGCAAATTGAAGAACTAGAAGCATTGGTTAGCAACAAACAGAAAGAGGTAATATTTGTTGATTGTGTTTTTATAATAGTATATAGGTCAGACTGTTTGGCACCTGTAAGTCATTATCATATTCTTCCTATTCAACTTTCGAAATTAAGATGATAGTTTACTTATTGAAAGAAATGGTTATGCTAATTATATTAATATGGTCTCACAATGCCATATATGTCCTTCGATTATAATATTGTTCACTACACTTGTATGAATGTGAACCACCTGCTAGCTAGTTGTATGGGACCATGGCTATCACAAACATAAGTTGAAAATATGCTTCAGTGGGATAAAATATGCAAAAAATATTTTGAGATGTAACTTTGAAGAAACTATATTCTCCACAGGATTCTCTAGGAATAGGAAACAACAGAAAAGCAGCTGTGTTCTAGTTGTTCGCTTCTAGTTGTAGAGCAAATCAATTCAAAACCCATAGTGGAATGAAGTTCCTGGAAGATGATGCTTGTATTTTCTTCTTTGTCCATAGATATGCTTGCTAACATCGAGACTGGCCAGTGTGGATAGCATGATTCATGATATGATACGGGAGTTACTTGGCGTCAAATTAGACATGACAAACTATGCTGTAAGTTGCAGCAGTATCTTTTCGGAGCTATTGGAATTATGGCTCATTTTCTACCTTCAACTTATGTGAGATTTGTTGTTCACTTGTCTAGAATTTGCTTGACCAAGAAGAATTACACAAGTTGTTAATGGCATCCCAGCAACAAATTGAACAATCAAAGGCGAAGGTAGGTCACAAGCATATTTCTGAATTTACTTTGTTGCATTATATTAGCAAGACGGTGCTTCCTATTTTCATCCGTTTTTTCAATTTAGGATGTGGAACTTGGCTTGCTCAAAGAACAGTATGGTCATCTCATTCAAGAAAGAGACAGGTGATACTTGTTCCCATTGTCAGCTGAAAGTTGGAACTTGGAACTGTTTAATCAACTAAACATTGAAAGTAAACAAAATCACCTAATATATTCCCTTCTCTTTTTAAGCTTGCTTGATGACATGGACCAAAGAAAGGCTGACCTGTTGGAGAGCCAACTGCTCGTTGAACAGCTTGAGCAACGGGAGCAAATGCTGGAAGCCCAGAACGAGATGTTACAGGTTGCGATAATTTTTCAAAGGATCCTATAACTTGCTCCCCAATCAGATTGAAACAGCCAAAATAATTTTTTCTATTCAACCAACCCGGTGATAGCTGTACCAAGCAGAGTTCTTTTTGTTCTTACAGATGGAGAAAGACAACTTTCAGCAGAAGATCATGGAAATGGACGAGACAATTGAGTTGCTAGCAAGGTCAAATCAAGTAATCGCGGATACAACTCTCAGAACGGTGAGACACCTCCAATATGCCAACCATTGAGCGTTCAGCAATTGCCATTTGGTCCTGAACATCAAGTCGTTTTCTTTTACAGGGCGACGCCCAGAGTTCTGCGGCGAGCAGTGAGTTCAGCAGGAGGCTGGCTCAGTCGAACATGCTGCTCTCCCATGCGAGACACGAGCATTCTCGCAACCACCCGACCAGAAGCTCGAGGATGCATCATGGCAGACGCCAATGAAGGCTTGGCGGTACATCGGACACAGCTTGTGTTTGTAGATTGGTAGATAGCTGCGTGCGCCACCTCGCTGCCTGGAGTACGTGTACAGATCGCTTTTGAAGCGGTGAGGCCAGAACGGTGATTGACTGCAAGAAACATTTCCAGGTCTAAAACTTATGTGCATCTGTAAATTCGAGACGCATGTGCGGTGTATGCGTGCCCTCTGTATATTCTCTGTATGTTCTCCTTCCAAATCTACGTGGTCGAATTCTTCATAAACGAACGCTCAGGGTTTACCAAACGTTTGTGCCCTAAAAACCGCTGTCCAGCAAACCATTGCTGGCTAATCATAAAAAACGTGGCTAATTGAGAAAGCCGCTAACCGAAGTGACTGGTTTAGAATAAACGGTAGCTGCTAGAAAACGGCAGCCAGCCGAACTGTTTTCAGCAAAATGCCTAATTTCATCGTGAAATTCACAGCAAGAATTCAGAAATATAGCTTTGCTGCAAACTACGCATGGGCATGGCGGTCATAAGCTTAGACCATCTCCAACCATTTTTCTTTTATTTCATTTCATTCCCTTCCCTATTTCCTTTCCAATCCATATTTCCTTTATTTTTCACCATCTCCAACAGCATCCCTTCGAAGAAAATGGTATAGGGAAAGGAGAGAGAATTCCTTTTTGGAGGGATTGGAGAGAGAAATTCTTTCACGAAGGAATTGCTGAAGGGAATCCGTTGGAGTGCTGAAGGAAACGGTAATCCCTTCGTGAAGGGAACGGAAGGCGCAAAAGAACACCATTGGAGTTGGTCTTAGAGAGAATTTTGGCCCTAGACAAAATGCTAGGTTCGAAGAAGGCAAAATATGTAGATTGACCGAGCTTTGTGAAGACTTGGGACCATCACATATTCACATCTCTAAATTATACATTGATCTTCGAAGATTTGCACAATTTAATACAAGCACCACTAAAACCAAATAGGGTTCTTTCTCATCCCAATCGACTTTGCGGCCCCTCACCTCGCTGTACAAATGATGAACGAAGCAGGCCCAACAAAGCCAGCAGCAGGACTTCGGAACGGTTTGCCCTTTGCTGTAGCATCCAATGCTCTGATCGAAACATCAAGACACATCTAGTACCTTGAGAGATCATCGGCGTATGCATATCCTTTAGTCAAAAAAAAAAAAAAGCGTATGCGTATCCTCCTTCGAAAATGGTAGTATCCTTGTTTGAAAATTGTCCATCTTCGATGTCTTCAGCAGGAGAGGGGGCCGCCCAGGTGTCAGCCGTGTAGTGAGACTGCGAGGACCGCTCCGCGAGTTCGGCCCAAAACCCCAGAGCCCACGGCCCAAACAATGGAAGTACACTGATGAGTAGTAGTCATTAGCCCATTACCCACTACACCCGACGCGCGGCGATCTGCTCGGTCGCCTCCTCGGCTCCTCGGGAATTTGAATTCCGCGGCCGGAAAAGTCCATTTCCCACTCCAAATTCCCCCGCTTCCCCGCGCCGGCGCCGGCGCCGGCGAGGCGGCGACCCCTTCCCTCCTCATTCGTCACCACCACTTCCCCTCCTCTTTCCACTGCAAGCCACACACTCCATACTCCTCTGTCTCACTCTGAAACTTCAAGCCCCATGGCGTCGAGGGAAGGTATGAACCCTAAGCCCCCGGCCAGAGCGCCACGCGGAACTCTCTAACCCCTCCGCGCTCTCCCCGCAGGCGCTCGCGGCGGGGACCTATGGGCGGAGATCGCGGCCAGCGGCGGGCCACGCATCGGCGTGGTGTACGGGCGCCGCCGAGCGCGGGAGGCATCGAGCCGGAGAGAACCCGACGCGTAAGTGCAGGGGTGGCCATTCGTGGGGCCTCGTCCCTACTGTTTGGATTAGGGATTTACGATTGCCCCGATTTCTTCCATTTTTCCCCCGTGTGGCTGATTCAGTTTCGATGCGATGTGCTTCTGTATCGCTCAGGAGGGGCAGCTTGACTGGAGAGAATAACCGGCCGAGCTTCGCGCCGAGCAAGAGGACCAGCTGGAACCGGTCGCTCTCCATCAGGTGCGCGTCAAATTAACTCCATTGCCTTCAACCTGCTACACTTGTGTGTTGTGAATGCGTTTGTCTCTTCGGGCTTCTCAGAAATCAGAAATGAAGCCTGAGGGTGGAGCATCGTTGAGGAAGCTAAATGCGTCTTCCCCATAGGCAAGGAAGCAACCTAGTGAGAGGAGGTCGTGCTTCTCAGGAAAACCTTTTGAAACGCTTGGGATTTTTCCACCGGCTGGGCTTCATTACCATAGAGTCCAGTAGAGAAGCTAGGGGATGCAATCCTTGGGTCTTGTTTCTCAGGTGTCCGTGGCACCACCGTCGGGATGCGGAGAAGCTATGTTTGGTTCGGGGTTAGATTAGTGGGTTAGTTAACCTTAACCCAACTAGATTAACTTAACTCAGCTTAATCCAAATTTTATGCTTGGCAACTAATCCAACTAATTGGCTGGGTTAGTGGGGTTAGCAGAGAGGGATTAAGTTATCGAACCCTCAGGCTGGGTTAGCAGGGTTAAATAGCGTTGACCGGATTAACTTAACCCCACTTAACTCAGGGGCATTTGGTGGATTAAACCCTTAACCCACCCCCTTAACCCCCAAGCAAACATAACGGGTTTCCTTTTCGTTTCTTTTGGTTGCGCTTATGTGGTGTTTGAATCCAAAAGCTGCTATCTTTGTCTCTCCTTTTTTACTGTTGTAGAACTGACACCAGTGCATTGTGGGAAATGTAACGCTGTAACTGCCATTTTATTGTCTTCTAGACTAGAGGTTGTTCACTTGTTTGGTTTAGTAAAGAAAACTTTGTGTCCGGTGGTCAGTACTCAGAATCACGCACAAATCAACTTATATTATATTAATTTTTTATTTTGAAATTACCTTTTTTTTAATTGAAGGGCAGGCGCTCTGCCATTTCATTAAAGACGAAAAGCAGTTACAGAATTGAACAAGAACAAGCGTAAGGGGTTAGAGGGTTTCCGGGGATTAGGGATGCGGTCCCCCGCAGGAATAAGAAGAAAAGATTTATAGACTGAGCACGGTGGCCGTTCGCCCCCACTGGTGAACGTCTTCTGCAACCATGTCGGATAGCTGGGAGGTGGAGATGCTGCTTTGTTGAAATAGGCGGCGGTTGTGCTTCTTCCAAATATTCCATTGGTGTAGATTACCAAGCCGTTGAAATTACCTTCATCTTTTGATGTTTTTATTCTTACTCCCAAGCTCTTTAA
This sequence comes from Olyra latifolia, assembly GCA_036346145.1. Lineage (NCBI taxonomy): Eukaryota > Viridiplantae > Streptophyta > Magnoliopsida > Poales > Poaceae > Olyra > Olyra latifolia. The sequence goes on along the minus strand of CM070529.1, from coordinate 52,138,753 downwards.
CAGCTCTTAGGTCCCTGCTACATCATTACTCCTGCTAATTAACTGTTGAATAATTAATTAATTAGCACTATTAAGCAGGTTTATATATCTTTCGAATAAGTCTGTATTTTTTGAACAAAGGGGTAGGAGCACTGCCATTTCATTGAAAGGAAGGAACTGTACAGCAGTCACAAACGAAAGCGAAGGAGATAGGTACATGGGGTAGGGGGGTGGATTACAAGTCGCTATTGCTCGATCCCAGTGGCGGTTGCCCGCCCACACCAAAGGATATCATCTTTGATCCTTTCAACGACTTGCAAGGTAGGGGCGTTGCACTGCTGGAAAAGACAACAATTTCTCTCTTTCCAGAGGTTCCAGATGGTGTAGATGACCAGGCCATTGAAAATTTTCCTTATATCCTTCGTGAGGGAGGTAGACGCTTGCATCCACCAGTCAGTTAGACTGACATTGCTCTAGCAAGGTGAAAGCGCCGATCTTTGTGGTCGAGAGAGTCTCTTCCCGAACGATAAATGCGAAAGGCGGTTAGCAGAGGTGATCGATGGTTTCCCAGGGCAGCGGTGCACAGCGGGCAAAGCACCTGGTTAGGCCAGCCTTTCTTTGCAAGAGTATTGGCTCATCGGCTGTATGGATTCTGCCATGCCCAACACACCAGGTAAAGAACTTGCACTTATTCTCAGTCTGGGCCTTCCAGATGAGGGGGGCGAGACCGAAGATGGTGCTGCTGAGGAACTATAGACGGTAAGCTGAGCGAGCAGAGTACTCGCCTGAGGCAGAGGAGTGCCATGTAATGTCATCCATTGCGGTTGGGTCAAGGCTGACCTGACGTAGCTGCTGCCAGATATTGAGGAACTCGTAGAGTTGTATCGGGCCAGCTAGATGTCGAACCGAGTTAATTCATGCTCCGTTCTGTAGCTGCATTGCCACCGTGCGTTGCTTGCCTTTGGCAATATGAATATATGATAGAGATTGGGCGCGATATGACATGGTGCGGAGCCTTCTAGCCAGTTGTTGTGCCAAAACGAGGTCTTATGGCCATTGCCGATTGTAATGATAATGGCGGCACAGAAGAGGGCCTTGTCTTCCTTAGAGCAAGGCGTGACAGTCCCGGCCCATGCCTTGTGCGGGGATTTCCACTCATGCCAGAGCCAACGGAGTCGAAGGGCGGTGCCAAATTTGAGGAGGTTGGGGACTCCGAGCCCCCCGAGGGCCTTTGGCCGGCAGACTTTGTCCCAGGAGACCAGGGAGTGACCGCCATGTGCGTCAGCTACACCTTGCCAGAGGAAGGAGCGCTTGATCCTATCCAATTGCTTGACGACACATTTTGGCAGTTGAAAGACGAATATGAAGTAGGTCGGCAGTGTGGAGAGTACCGAGTTGAGGAGAACCAAGTGACCTGCCTTGGAGAGTAGTTTTCCCTTCCAGGATGCCAAGCGAGCACGAACCTTCTCGATGAGAGGGAGGAAGTGAGCCCTACGAAGCCTGGTTTTGTGGAGCGGTAGCCCAAGGTAGCGACAAGGGAAGGAGCCCTGAGTGCCTGGAAATTCGCTGAGAATGTCATCGATGTCGTCCCCCTGGCAGTTCACCAGATACACAGCGCACTTGCTGAAGTTGGTACGCAGACCTGATATCTCACCAAAGGTCTTCAAGATAGTGTTTGTACGCAGACTTAATCGCTGAGAATAAGTCTGCTTTACATCCTCCAACTATCAAAAAAGTCCATTGTGCAACATAAACTACAAAACTGGTTATTTAACACCCCCATTCTAGCAGCAGTTTGAAATCTGGATACGTTTTACTCTCTTAGAGTTGTGCCCATAGTTGAATTGTACTTCGGCTACATTAACTAATTTGCATGCTTTGTGATTTGGTCTGTTGATCACCAAGTTTTAGTAAGATGTGTGAGTACTGAGTCGTTCTATGAATTTGAAGTAAACTTTTAGCCTCTAACATTTTTTTCATAATGCATGATAGAGGGAGGGAAAGTATCTTTTTTGCTCCTGGCACAAATCTTCAACCTCAACAGAATCCCTGTGGAGCACTCAAGCGGCCACCAAAACCATCTAACCGACTGGTGCGGCTAATATTTTACAGGCATATTTTCTGATGACATTGAAGTGGTTTGCCTATTGTTTGCTTCCCTTTTACAGAATAAAACTCTGGTGGGCCCTCCTGACTTTAGAAAAGAGAAAGCGTATTTTGAAGAAGTTGATGCTTTTGAGCTGATGGAAGAAAGTCCTTCGCCCAAGAACTTTGGCACATGGGCTAAAGGAATGGAGCAGAATTACATTGTGCATGACCTATCTGCAATATTGGAGAGGTGGAAAATCTCCAAGCTTGCAAGATGCACATCCAAGCTCTTATTTGACATCATGGAGACCCCACTTGTACCATCAGTCCAGAGTAACTGCAGTACAGAAAATAATTTTCTTGACAAGAATTATAGAACCCCCCAAAAGGATAGAGGGTCAGGGACATGCCATATGAGAAAGGCATTCCCTTCAGGATACACTGATAAAAGTTCAGAGAACATTGTGAATGAAACCAGCATTATTACATCCTTTGGTGATCTTAAGATTAAGGAGGGACCTGCTGACACCAGCATTCCATCATTGAGTGGTGAAGATCTGACTGCCTTTGCACAACTTCTCATGGTTTGCAGGCAATCTGCACCAATTACTTTAGCTGAAGTTTTTTCTTCTTACTGGTAGGGTCTTCAACCTTCCATATAAATAGTAGTTACATTGTTTTGGACTGCTGGAAGATCAGTTTGTTATATCCTGTTAAAAATTAGCTGTGTGGAAACTATTTTATTGTACATTTATTTACCTGCACTGTTGTGGTTATTTATATCACTGAACAAAAGATGTTTGTGTAAATAGTGACCTAGGCAGCATAATGAAGCTCGGCGAAGGAACTTATGGGGAGGCTTACAGGGCTGGAAGCAGTGTCTGCAAAGTGGTCCCATTTGACGGGGATGCATTGGTCAATGGAGAGACCCAGAAGGTTCATTTTATTCATTTGTATCATCCACTTCAAAATGTTTTGCTACTCATTTGACAGTTCTGTTTGTAGAAATCGGAAGAAATACTTGAGGAGGTTTTGCTATGTCTAACACTTAATAATCTGAGAGTGGACCAGGAAGATAATGGGAAAGAATATTCATGCAATGGCTTCATTGAAACGAAAGAGTATGTGCCTTTCAATCTTTCATCATCGTTGCAGTGGGAAAATGGATAGATGATTTTTTTTACTGTGTATATAGCATGTCTGTAGAATTTGCATGTTATACCAATTTTGCTACTACACTTGCTCTCGAAATTGTAAAAACTGATTAAGCTTGCCTGACACGACAACCAAGAGGTTTGATCTTGTATGCGAAGGATAGTGCATGACAGGATGGAGTTTGGATATGCTTCTCAACTTCATGCATTTTGCAGCTTTTGGGTTTGTCAGGGACCATATGACCCTTCACTGATTAGTGCTTGGGAAGATTGGGATGCCAGATGTGGATCTGAGAATGACCACCCAAATGACTTTTCAAATGAACAGGTAAGTCTTCTGGTCAAATAAAGCACATATTGTTCAATGGTCAAATAAAGCACATATTGTTCAATCATTATGGTAGAGCTTCAGTGAGGAGTGGTGTTTCTCAACTATGTAACCCCTAGATAACTAACTTTGTTTCAGTGCTATATTGTTTTTGTGCAAGCTGATGGCGGGACAGACCTTGAAAAATTTGCTTTACTTGATTATGATGAGGTTCGCAGCTTACTGGTTCAAGTATGCACCTGTCATTTCCTAATCTTATTTGAATCTTACCTCAATTACAAAGCTGTTAGGATAATTATATACCATCCTATCGCTACAGGTTGCTGCCTCCTTAGCTGTAGCTGAAAGTGCATGCGAATTTGAACATCGAGATTTGCACTGGTTTGTACTTTTTTTTTTGAGCAAACACTGGTTTGTACTTTCAACTCTACTTTTGATTCTTATCCCTTTGTTATTTTGTTATGTGGGGTGGATTGGATGGAAAACAAGGGCCAATGCATGCCCACACATACAAAAGGTGCAACTTATGTTACTTCAGACAATTTCGCCACACATGTCACAAAACCCAATTAAATTCAATTTTCCCACAAAAAAGAGGATATTGTTTTTTATTTTATTTTCTCTACTTAGTGCTGTGTAATGTTGATTTTTGTTGTCAAGTACAACTGCATAGGTTCATGTTGAATTTGATAGAGAAAATGGGTAGAAAAATCCTTAATATATTTGAACTGGGGCCAAGAGTGTGACTTGTTATAAAGGTTCCTGTTGTGAACCTTATCTCAATTGCTGTCTTGCTGATATGTTATTCTGTATTATTGCTTCTCAGTTTAGTTGTAATTGTTACTTACCATCTTAAGGTGCATTGCAGGGGTAACATCCTTTTGGTTCATGATGAAACGCCAGACAAGAATCATACAATGAGCTTCACTCTTCAAGGGAAGAGGATGTGTACTAGAACTTTTGGTTTGAGGGTCTCCATAATTGATTTTACCCTTTCTCGGATCAATACAGGTACTTCCTTTGACTTCTAGTTCAGGATACTTCGTTCTTATAAAAAACTTGAGGATGTTCTTCTTTTTTGCATTGGCATTGCACTGCTCTGCAATTTGAAATATTGATATGAATCTAGATTTCTAGTGTTATACAATTTTGGTAGAGAATCAATGGCCTCTTTTTAATCTTGGTAGACAATTTTAGTGAGATTTCTAGAGTCATTCACAATTTTGGCCACTAGAAAGCCAGATCAATGCAATTGAAAGAAGGAAAATTCCTAATTGGATCTGAGAAATTCATAAAGGGTGAATACATTGGTCTTCTGAATTGTCCAAGTATGTTAACTCTTGGGACTGGTTGAGAATTGTTATCACGTTTCACTCTTACTCTATGGTACTGTTTCTATGCTTCATGTAGTAGAAATCCATGAGAGGGAGGTGTGGCCGTGTGGGACACCAGTTTAATATGATACAACCAGTTAGATTCATAAAGCATTTAAAATTTCCACCTCACATGCGACACAATTACCTGAAACGTTATATAACTGGGCCATTTTACCTAGAGCAAGTTGATTGTCATTTGAGGATTCATTGTAAGGCTTTTTTTATGTTCCCTTGATAACCTTTGTTCTTTGCAATGTTACTCTCCAGGGGATGCCATTCTTTTTCTTGACCTATCTGCGGACCCTGATTTATTTAAAGGACCGAAAGGAGACAAGCAGGTTTTCGGATGATCAACAGTCATTAGCATGTTAAATCCTTTTGAACTATTGTAATATGTGGTTCTTATATATGCAGGCAGAAACATATCGAAAAATGAAACAAATTACCAAGGAATACTGGGAGGGCAGGTAATTAATATTTATGGTGGCACATAATTTTTCTTTTGTTACCCACACCAAGTATTGAAACATTTAAAATTGTGTACTTTATATTATATAGGTATAAAGTTTTGAAATTTTGTGTATCTCACTATGTGTCTCTCGTTGCAAACCTCCCTAGCTTGTGCCTTATAGTGCATATACAAAATTACCCCCTGTTTCCAATGGAAAATAAATTATAATCAAGGCTCTTCACTTGCAAAGAAAGCTTGGTAGTCCCCTATATCAAGAAATGGACCAAAAAGAAAGCTTAAGACAAGAAATTTTAAATGAATCGGCTATAACTTTTGGATTGCAAAACATCCTGACATGAAAGGCGACGTTTTCTACTTTTTCGTTGCAGTTTCCCAAAGATAAACGTCATATGGTTAGTTTACCTTGTTGACATTGTACTACTGAAGAGCTACTCGGTGAGTTCAGCCTTGTCTCATTTGGTATCCTTTTTTGTTACGCCGGACAAACCAAATTTTCCGGCATTTCTAACTCTGAACACCTCTGCTAGACATGTACTGCCAAGGACGAGAGGGAGCTGCGGTCGTTCAAGAAACGGCTGTCCACGTACAGTGCTGCTAAAGATTGTCTCGCTGATCCCTTTTTCAGCGATTTGTTCTTGGATGAGGCCGCCCAGCCCTCTGCACTGCCTCTTGTGCAATTGGATCTGTGAGCTGTTTAGAGATGGTTCAGGGTCTACTCACCAGCTAACTTGTACCAAGAAACGAGTTTTGGCAGAATCGATCGAACACGATCTTCTCCCTTCATATAGCCCAGGATTGTGCAAGAGGTCTTGTTGCCTGGGCATCTTGCGTGCGTGCGTGTGCGTGTGCGGTGCGTGCGTGTGCGTGTGCGTAAGGCTTGAAGAGAGCGACTGCTGTAAGGTAATTTTCTTTTGGTGTATTAACTTTTGAGGTTTTCAAAAGGGAAAATTGTATGTAAGCTATTTTGTAGAATGAAGTTCGGTTCTATGGATTAAGATTCTTTTCCTAGAGATCTTATAGGAGAAAAACTTTTTGGTGGCTCTCAATTGACCCTTGCATATGACAAGGCTATTATAGGGATTTGAAGGGCAGTGATATCATAGAAAAGTGTTTCTTTGGGTGGAACTGTCTAGAAAAGACGATAAGAAATTAGCTCATATAACTAGAACTAAGGACAATTAGGGAAATACTTAGCTAATTTTGAAACAAATTTGTGAAAAATATGTTGAGTACCTAGTAGGATTTTTACGACCGCTGTTGTACTTTCGGCTGTCTTGTTAGTTTCACCAACCTGCAAGATCCTATTAAATATTAGCATATTTTAGTATTGAATTAAGATTGTAATTATTATTTACTAAAATATGAATTTTTTTAAGTGCATCTCTACTATTTGTGGTGGAAACATACTATTTTTAAGTGGACAAATAGTATACAACATTATAGTAGTGAAATTCATAGTAGAAGCTATAGTAAGTCCTATAGAAACTACGCTAAATAATATAGAAGAATTTAAGATGCATATAGAAGGGCTATTGAAACTAGGAGCAATAAGAGAAAGTAGAAGTCCTCATAGATCAACAGCCTTTATAGTGAGGAATTATTCAGAAATAGTTAGAGGAAAGTCTAGAATGGTTATAAACTATAAAAGACTAAATGACAACACGGTAGAAGACGCATATAATATCCCTAATAAATATTCTAAAATCTCTGTGCAGGGTTTGCTGGAATGATCTTGTTTACAGCAGAGCATTTGTCATTTTCAAAGATGGGTAAATTGAGGATCTACAACTCATGGGCCAATGGTACGTGGCTGGTAGGCCTGCACATCAAGTGAAGAAACCTTAAATATCAATTATCAGAGTAGGTAATCCTCAATTATTAAAAGAAAAAAGTAACTTTTGTCCTAAGCTATGTCCTTGTACCAAACTGGTCTTGAGTCCAAATATTAGGTTAACTTGGTTCTTGAACTAGCCAAACCAAACCAAAATAGTCCTTTAACTGATCAAAATAGCTTTTAGGAGTGCTTTTCACTAACATGGCGTCCACAAAAACGTTTTCGCTGATGTGACATATAAATGTACTCACTCTCTCTATCTTCCCTCTCTCTTAATCTCTCCCTGTCTTCTCTTTCTCTCTCTTCTCTGTATTCCCCTGCTGTTGGCCTCCTCCCTTGGCTCCCTCCTTGGCACTCACCATCCCCTCTGATAAGAGGGAGAGGGAGAGATCAGAGAGAGGAGTAACAGAGAAAAAGGTGACATGGATAGACCACGTCATAGAAACCACTTATGTGGATACCTATATTATAACCTTAGCCCAATAAAGCCCATTAGGGTTTATCTCTAGGGGTATTGTGGGCAAAATCGAATTAGGATAGGACTATAAATATGAGAGACACCCATTGTAAATGGGAATAAATTGAAATTAATAAAAACTACGGTGTTGTGTGTTCTCTCTATTTTTATCTGTGTTCATCCTTCTGGTTAATCTTGTGATTGGTGATCGCGCGAATACCGGATTATTATAACACGTTATCAGCACGAATCGCTCTGGTCTCGCCAAATCCATATGTCGCTTCTCATCTAATCTACTCTTAGATCTGTTGATTGCATGCAATGGTATAGTAGATTGATTAGAGTTTTGAGATGATTTGCCTAACTAGCAAACACCGAGGACTCACGCTTCGTGAAAGGCGGCCGCGCATGCGGCGGCAAGGCGTCCGCGCGACATGCACACACAATTGGCGGCGGCGGCGTCCGTGTGCGGCGGCGTCATCCGGCAGCGGCGGCGGCGCCCACTCGCACACTCGGCGGTGGTGGCGTCCGCGTACAGTGGTGGCGGTGTCGCGCGCGACACGCCGCGATAGCGGCGGCGCCCGGCCGCGCGATCCGTTTTCGGCGGCGGCGGCAGCGTTCGCTTCACATGCACACTCGCCGATGGCGGTGGAACCCATACGCTGCTTCGCTTCGCTTCGCTTCGCGGCGCTTTGGCGGCGCGCCACGCCCAACCGCCCTCTTCGGCCTTACGATGGCGATCGGCCTCACCTGCGTCGGCGGCGCAGTTCGGCCGGCTTCGCCGGCTATGGTGGTTTCGGCCATGGAGGCCGGAGGCGGCGGCGGCAGCTTGTGCCTGAGGAAGGTTGGGCGGCCTTCGGCCACCACACGCGCCCGTGGCGCGGCCATGGATGCCCGGCGTAGTGGTGGCGCTCTACCACACGGCTTCCGACCTGGCCATGGATGTGCGGCACCCGTCCCGGGTGACCGCGCTCTCAAGCGGTGGTGACCCGGGCCCGGCCCGGTGGCAGCGGACGACCGGTGGGCCCGATCGGCGAAGTAAGCGGCTACCTACCTTAGGGACCTAATTGCAAATATTTGTTTGCATATATGCCCCTGGTCCTGTTTCTATGATTTTTTTATTTATAGATATGCCCCTGCCTACCATATATTAGCTTATTATGCCATTTAATTAGTCCTACCTATGGTTTGATCATATTAATTTGCTAATAATGACCCGTAGACCCTGTTTATTTGCAAATTTGATGAAAACCTGGTAGGATAGCCATATATGACATTATGGTCTAATTATCTGGCATATGGATATGGTATGTTTTTCTTAAAAAACACTCGGACCCTATGTAGGATATGACTGACATTAACAGATGGGAGTTCACTGAGCTTGCTCAAGATGGGAGCAACTACATGACCTGGGCGATGGATATGAAGATCAATCTGAACGCCCGCTCCCTTGGTGCCACCATCGCACCACCGCCTATCCCTGCACTTCATACGCCATCATTTGCACCCAGATCTGAAGACTGAGTACATGATGGAGGAAGACCCACTGGCGTTATGGAACTCCCTGAAGGAGCGCTATAACCAGCAGGTGTCCGTTCTCTTGCCGGAGGTACAGAGAGAGTGGACAATGCTACGCTTCCAGGACTTCAAGTCCGTGGCTGCGTACAACTCTGCACTGCATAAGGTGATTTCAAAGCTGAGGTTCTATAACAAGCAGGTTATAGATGTCGAGATGCTTGATAAGACCTTAGGCACCTTTCACCCCTCGATGAGGATTCTGCAACAGCAGTACCGTCAGGTGAAGTATAGCCGACACTCTGAGTTAATTGCTACTCTGCTGGAGGTAGAGAAGCATGATGAGCTTCTTATGAAGAATCATCAGTCTCGTCCCACGGGGACAGTGGGTGCGTCGGAGACACACGCCAACTCTCATGAGTACCCCTGGTGGCACGGGCCACGCGCTGGGGAAGGGAAAGAAAGGGCCATGGAAGACCCATGGCGCGCAGGGTAAGATTGGCAAAGGGAAGGGGAAAGACAAGGGTAAGGGGGCGAACCAGCAGAAGCCCCAGACTGATAAGTGGCCCAGTGCCTCTCAGCCGTGCTATAGGTGCGGATGCTCGGACCATTGGTCACGCAATTGCCGCATGCCTAAGCACTTGGTGGAATTGTACCTCAAGTCCATTGGGAAGGGTGGTACAGAGAAAAAGGTCAGGTCCGAAGTCCATTGTGTCCAATCGGAAACCGCATAATTTGAAGAGAAAGGCGATGGTATGGCTTTGGATGAGTAGAAGCGCGATGAATTCTACATCTAATGATGATGAGGAACTCCTGGGTATGGAACTGGAAGAGCTCCAGAGGAACTCTCAGGATGCATATGGCGATATGTAGTAGCCCATAACTATTTAGTTCATCATAGTCGCTACATTTAGTGGTTTGCATTATATTTATCCTTATTAAAACTTTGTTATGGTGACACTTGTGCTTATGACTTAGGGTCTTGTCACTTATATGTGTGTGTGTGTGTGTGATGAATGGTTATTCAGTTGTCGGATATATTTTGGTTATATCTCGTTGGTGTTATTAAGTTTTATATCATGATCTTGTATGTGATATGGATATATATCGACGGTTGGGAGTACGGAACTCCCATGTGCCGAGCTTACTTGTTGGGTGTAAGGATCAACCGACCTCTTCCCTACAGCCTCAGAACCGTTCGAGAGGGCGAACACAATTAGACAACCGTAAACGGGAGAGAGGAGGATTTTAGCCAGGTTCGGGCCCCTCGGGAAGAGGTAATAGCCCTACGTCCAGTGATCTATATTCAAGGAAACACAAGGAGAAATTACAATGGCTCCCGAACCTCCCTAGCGAGGGGAGCTCAGGCTTCTCGGGAGGGAGACGGGAGCTTCAACTCGCTCTGGGCTCGGCCGAAGCTCTCGTATGTGTGTCTGTCTAAAAACCACTATCCTCTCTTCTGTACAGCAACGTAACATATTTATATATAGGGGTGAGAACCCTATACTAATGCGCGTACAACCCAATGTCTAGCGGTCCGAAGGCCGTCTTTGGGCGTGTCATCTTTCGAGCGATCCTCGCCGTCATTCGGGATGATGAAAAAGGAGCGAAGCAGAGAACAAGACCCGGGTAGGTAGCCACGGTCTTCGATATTAGCGACGAGACTTAATGGTCGTGTGGATGTCAGGTTATTTATTACAGGGACGGAAAACGAGGTACGGTCGGGATAGTCGCGTCTTCTTATGTAGTCGGTGCCCGGCCGATGGGGGTGACCCGTCCCTGGCCCGAGCAAGGAAGACCTTCGCCCGGGCCCCGAGCAGCGATGGCTTGCTCGGAGAGATGACTGGGTCTGAGCCACCAAGAGTGGAAAAAGGGGGAATTCCTCGAGAATTCCCCCCAAACCCCATCATCTAGCCCCCGAGTCTTAAGTGGGGAGACGATTAAGCCCCCTCTTGAGGCTGACCCTGCATCAAAGGCTTCGGAGGCCGGTCGTTTGGATAGGCGGATGACCCGGGAGGTCGAGACTCACCCGAGCAGAACTTCGGGTTAGCCGAGCAAGGGCGACCCGAGCAGAACTTCGGATTAGCCGAGCAAAGGCCACACGAGCAGAACTTCAGGTTAGTCGAGCAAGGGCTACCCGAGTAGAACTTCGGGTTAGCCGAGCAAAGGCTACCCAAGCACAACTTTGGGTTAGCTGAGCAAGGGCTACCTGAGCAGAACTTCGGGTTAGCCGAGCGAAGGCTACCCGAGCACAACTTTGGGTTAGCTGAGCAAGGGCTACCCGAGCAGAACTTCGGGTTAGCGGAGCAAGGGCTACCCGAGCACAACTTCGGGTTAGCCGAGCAAAGGCCACCAGAGTAGAACTTTGCGTTAGCCAAGCAAAGGCCACCCGAGCAGAACTTCGGGTTAGCCGAGCGAAGGCCACCCGAGCAGAACTTCGGGTTAGTCGAGCAAGAGCCACTCGAGCAGAATTTCGGGTTAGCCGAGCAAAGACTACCCGAACAGAACTTCGGGTTAGCTGAGCAAGGGCTACCCGAGCACAACTTCGGGTTAGCCGAGCGAAGGCCACCCGAGCAGAACTTCGGGTTAGCCGAGCAAGGGCTACCAGAGCACACCTTCGGGTTAGCTGAGCAAAGGCTACCTGAGTAGAACTTCGGGTTAGCCGAGCAAAGGCCACTCGAGTAGAACTTCGGGTTAGCCGAGTAAGGGTTACCCGAGCAGAACTTCAGGTTAGCCGAGCGAGGGCTACCCGAGCAGAATTTCAAACGTCGGGTCCCCAACGGTTACTTCCTATAGTGAGTGCGTTGTAGTTATGCGGTTCAAGGCGACGTGACGGCTGCACGCGCGTCGGTTCCCGAGATTTTTGGAGCGGTTTTCGCTGGTGGGGAAAATAAAAACCCTCGCCTTCTTCTCCCGCTATGCTTCCGGCTCTTTCGCTTTCGAATCCTTCAGCTTCTTCTTCCTTGCCTTCTCCTTCGTCCGCTCCATCTTCCATGGCGAAGTTCGTTTCTTCCCGGACCACTTCCGCGTGCCTCAAGGATCTGGAGGTGCAGGGACATCTTGACCCCCGGTCATGGCGCGCCCCCGGCGGCGAGGCCTTCCTGGCGCCGGCGGACGATGAGTTCGTGAGCTGCGAACTCTACGCCATCAACGGGTTTCGTGCCCCGGAGTCAGAGTTCGTGGCCGCGGTTCTCGCCCATTGTGGTCTTGAGATTACGAACCAACACCCTAACTCCATTCTCATCCTCGCCGTCTTCTCCCACCTTTGCGAGGGTTTCATCGGCGTCCAGCCGACGGTAAGCCTATTTCTTCACTTCTATATGCTCCACCGCATCGGAAGTTCGTCGGCCGTGGGGTGCGTGTACTTTCGGCTGCGGAACTCGCAGCCGTACGCGTACCCCGCCTTCGCACTAAAGGACTCCGTCTCTGGCTGGGCGGAGCGGTGGTTCTACGCGAAGAAGGGAGCGGACTGCGGACTCTTCTTCCACCACGAGCAACTGGAGAAGAAGGACCTTCCTCGGCCACGCGTGGAACCGGAGGAGGAGAAGATCCTCAGCACCATCCAGGTGCTGAGCGACAGCGGCCTGACCGGGCAAGCCGTTGCCAGGAACTTCCTGAGGAATCGGGTATCCCCACTGCGACGGCGGGAGCACCCGTTCTTTGACATCGCGGGCTGGACCGACATTACCCGCGAGGCCAACACCCGTGAGTATTCTTGCTCGGGTGACAGCTTGATTTCTTTCTTTTGCTAACCATTGGGTCCTCTGTAGCTCCCGACGAACGATGGGTCGACGAACGGGTGGCCAAACTTTATTTGGGGAAGGAGGAACCCGAATCGCGGGCGAAGGTCGAAGAACATCCTTGACCACACCGAGCAGGTATGTTTCCTGCCGAGCAACGTGTCCGGGTGGGAAAGGGTCTTTGTTCTGACGCCCCTTTTTTTCTTTTAGGACCGGGCTGCCTTGAAGGCCGTACTAGCGGTCGGCCAAGGATGGGGGAGGCAGCCCAAGGCTAAGAAAGTCGCCTTGAAGAAGAGGACGGCTTTGTCGGCGGCCGGCGACGTGGAGGAGCCGCGGCCGAAGCGATCGTCGCGCGCGGTTCCTTCGGCGGGCGGTCCTAACCAGGGTCGAAGGACATCGAAGAAGAAAGTGAGTCTTCCTCTTGTACTCCTTTTGCCAGGCCGCGATTTGCCGCGGTCCTGATTTTTCATTCTTTTTTCGAGCGTAGTCAATGGTCTGTGGGGGGAGAAGACCCCCTGTGCCCGTGTCGGGACCAGCGGTTAGGACTCTGATTGACGAAGCATTTCAAACCGGAGCGTCCCGGATTATTGAAGACTTGGCGGCAATGATCGTAGAGGAGCCGATCCCGGAGGATGACTCGGCTGAGCGGGACGAGGGGGCGGACCCCTCGGAGGTTTCAAGCCTGGACGCTGCTCTCCTAGTGGTCGATGACGAAGGCGGCGGTCTTAGTCTTTGGCCAGTCGTTCCCCGGGGAGCGAGGAGCGGACTCGAGCAGTCCCCGCCGGACCATGGCGGAATAGGAGAAAAAGCAGCAGCCAGGCGTGGAGGTGGCTTGGCCGAGGGCCACGCAACCCGTCTCAAGCGGAGGCGGCCAAGGCGACATTGCCAAAGAGGGGACAATGCTTTCGGATGAAGTTCCCTTGTCCGGGGTAGTCGAGGTGACCTAGCCTCTGAGCCCAGAGGGTGCTCAGACCGAGAGGGTGGAGGGAGAAACGGAGTCCTAGGGCTCAAGGAGCCCCCGAACTCCAGCGGCCGTGTCCTCCTTGGTCGATGCAGCCGAGACGGCCCAGCCCCGAGCACGGAGGGTGCTCGGGCCGAGACGGCGGAGGAAGAAGCGGAGTCCTGGGGCTCAGGGAGCCCCCGAAATCTGGCGGCTGTGTCTTCCAGTACGGAGGATGCCTGGGTCGGGTCGTGGCCCGGGCTGAGGGTGTTGCTCGAGCGCCATCGCCACGAGGTAGTTTTTTTTTGCGAATGATGTTGCTCGTGGTGTGGTGATCCTGCTAACACTTGTTTTATTTGTAGTTGGCCGCCGCCCTGGATGATCGGGTTGCTAGCATGGAAGCTCGGTGCCGGGCCAAGGTGGCGGCGGTGCGCTCCGAGTTGGTAAGGCCCAGACGGACCTTGCCTGAGTCCGAGAAGAACTTGAGCGGGCTTTGGAGCACGCTCGGGAGCTTGAAGGGGATACCCAGGCCGCGGAGAAACTCGGAAGAGTTCGCGGGGAACTCGACCAAGAAAGGCGGCATTCCGCGAGCCTGCAGGAGACGGTGAAGGCGGAGGCCGAGGAAGCTCGTCGGGCCACCGAGCAGGTGGCGAAGCTTCGCGAGGAGATTCGTCCTGGGCGCGAAGCCCAGATCAAGGTGCTTCAGCTCCGGAGCCGTCTTGAGGACATGGAGGCGGAGCTCGAAGCTTTAAAGGATAGATCTAGGGACTAGGACTCGGTGCGTGTGGTGTTACATGTGTTTGTAACAGCAGTATTTTATTAAATAGAATAAGTTTTCTACATGCTCTCCTTTTACTCTTGTTATGTCTTTACGTAGTTCTTGAGAAAGGAGCTTAAGGGAATTATAAATGTGATCACTCACTTATCTATCCAGCTCCCTCCTGTGGCTAGGTCTTTGCTCCTGAGATTGGGAGCATAGGCTAGGCACAGGAAGTAGCCGAGCAGTCGAGTGCGCACGAAAGGCAATGTTCAGCCCCCTCGTGTGGCTAGGTCTTTACCCCTGAGATTGCAAGCAAAAGACTAGGCACACGAAGCAGCCGAGCAGCCGAGTGCGCGCGAAAGGCAATGTCCAGCCTCCTCGTGTGGCTAGGTCTTTGCCCCCTGAGATTGCGAACAAAAGACTAGACACACGAAGCAGTCGAGCAGTCGAGTGCGCGCGAAAGGCAATGTCCAGCCCTCTCGTGTGGCTAGGTCTTTGCCCCTGAGATTATGAGCAAAAGACTAGGCACAGGAAGCAGCCGAGCAGCCGAGTGCACGCGAAAGGCAATGTCCAGCCCCCTCGTGTGGCTAGGTCTTTGCCCCTGAATTTGCGAGCAAAATACTAGGCACACGGCAAGCGGAAAGAAGCGGAAGAGTCTTGTGCTGAAGGCAATGTCCAGCCTCCTCATGTGGCTAGGTCTTTGCCCCTGAGTTTGTGAGCAAAAGACTAGGCACACGAAGCAGCTGAGCAGCCGAGTGCGCGCGAAAGGCAATGTCCAGCCCTCTCGTGTGGCTAGGTCTTTGCCCCTGAGATTGCGAACAAAAGACTAGGCACACGGAGGTGTACGTAAATTTGAGTTGTTAGTTCCGGGTTCCCATGGGTCTCGGGATCGAATTTGTTTGCGAGGCGCTGCCGAGAACCTGCCGGTGCAATGTGGTATTGGCTTATCCGAGCAGTGGAATTCAGGGCGGGACGCAATTTCGGATCTGTTGACCACGTGGAAACTCGGTTTTGACAACAGGAAATCGTACTTGGGTGGGACATTGAAGAAGTTGAACTGAAAGTTTAACAAGCTTCGGAAAACACGAGCAGAAGTCATTCGAATATCCCTTGGTTAAATAGAAAGGGGCAGGCTGAAAGGTACAAAGGAGCGAGATTACGCGTAGAACCTGCGTAGCTGGACGATGTTCCACAAGCTGTTGAGGACACGGCCGTCCGGGAAGGCGAGACGAACGGCCCCCGGTCGTGAAGACGAGACGATCGTGAACGGACCCTCCCATCTGGGAGTGAGCTTACTGTCGTGCGACAAGTCTTGAATGCGACGTAAGACTAAATCGGAGTCTTGCAAGGTCCTTGGTCGCACCGACCGGGCTGCGTGCCTGCGCAGAGCCTGCAGGTCAGCGGCCGATCGGACGAGGGCTTGTTCGGGCTTTTCTTCGGACAGGTCGAGGTCGAGGAGTCGGCTCTGGTGGTCGTCGCCCATTTCCGTGAGGTCCACGCGAGGAGATCTCAGGGTTATCTCGGTAGGGAGCATGGCTTCGGTGCCGTATACGAGCCGGAAAGGCGTTTCGCCCTTGGCTCGGCTGGGGGTGGTGCGAACAGACCACAGGACGGAAGGGAGCTCGTCCACCAAGTTCTGTCGTAGTCTGGTAAGTCGGTCGAAGACCCGCTTCTTGATTCCTTGGAGGATCTGGCCTTTGGCACGTTCGACGGCTCCGTTGCTCTGTGGGTGAGCCACGGAGGCTAAGCAAATCTTGGTGCCAACATCCTCACAATACTCTTGGAACAGCTTACTGGTGAACTGAGTTCCATTGTCCGTGATCAGCCGGCTGGGAACACCAAACCGCGTAACCAAGTTGTTGCGGAAAAATTTCTTGGCAGCTTGGGTCTTAATGCCAGAGATCGGCTCGGCCTCTATCCATTTAGTAAACGTGTCTATGGCAACAAAGAGGTATACACATCCCTTTGCTCCTATCGGGAATGGACCGAGGATGTCCAGCCCCCAGGTAGAAAATGGCCAGGTGAGGGGGATAGTCTGGAGGGTGTACGCTGGTTGATGCACCTGCCGGGCATGGAATTGACAGGCCCGGCATGTGGTGACTATCTTACGAGCGTCGCCCAACGCCGTGGGCCAATAGTAGCCCATCCTGAAGGCCTTTCCAACGATGGTTCTGTAGGACAAGTGAGCCCCGCAGATACCCTTGTGTAGGTCCATTAGCAGGAACTTCCCTTCTTCCTAGGAGATGCACTTGGAGAGAACTCCGAGCGCGCCTCTTCGGTACAGGGCACCCTTCACTAGCCTGTATAATGGGGCTCTCCTGATAAGCCGAGATTTCTCAGCTTCATTCTCGGGCAATGTCCCGTGCACCAAGAACTGGATGAATGGTGTCATCCAGGTTGCGCTTTGCTCGAGGAGGGAGACGATGCCGTGCGTCTCATTTGTCTCTTCTTCGGAGGGAATAGAGGGCTTTAATAGGTGCTCAACGAGCACCCCGCCGGAGCGGGTTCTTGCGAGGTGCCTAATTTGGCAAGTTGGTCGGCCAGGGTATTCACTCTTCTGGGCACGTAAAGGACTTTGAAATTCCTGAAGTTCCTTTCCAACTTCCTCACTTCAGTCTGGTAACGCGCCATTGAGTCGTTGGAGCACTGAAATTCCTTGTTAACCTGGTTTACGACCAACTGCGAATCCCCTTTCAGAGTCAGTCGTTGGACCCCGAGCGCAGAGCATGCTCGGAGCCTGGCCAAGAGGCCCTCATACTCCGCCGTGTTGTTGGTTACGGCGGAGTGTAGTTGTATGACGTACTGGAGTTGTTCTCCCTAAGGGGAGATTAGAACAACGCTAGCCCCCGAGCGTTCGAAGGAGCGCGAGCCATCGAAGAACATTGTCCAGTGAGGAGCTTCGTCGTGCGGTACGCCGCTTTCGCCGGGGGATTCGTCCATTCTGCCATGAAATCTGCCATTATCTGGGACTTGATCGCCGTGCGTGCGGTGAACTTGAGGTCGAATTCCCCGAGTTCCACCGCCCACTTGGCGACGCGCCCTGAGGCGTCGGGATTTCTAAGGATCTCCCTCAGCGGGAAGCTGGTCGGAACCGTGATCGAGTGTGCCAAAAAGTAGTGGTGAAGCTTTTTAGAAGCCATGAGCAAGGCGTAGAGGAGCTTCTGTACCTCGGGGTAGCGCTCCTTTGGCCCGTGAAGCACCTCGCTCACGTAGTATATCGGTCGCTGAATCCCTTCTCGCTCGGCCATGAGCACCGCGCTAACCGCCTAGGGCGAGGCCGCTAGGTAGAGTAGCAGAGACTCCTGCTCCCTCGGAGTGACCAGGACGGGCAGGCTTGACAGGTACTATTTAAGCTCCTTGAAGGCATTGTCGGCTTCCTCAGTCTAGACGAAACCATCATGCTTGAGCAGGGCATTGAAGAAGGGTAATCTGCACTCACCCATCCGAGAGATAAAGCGGCTGAGGGCCGCCATCCGCCCGGCGAGTGATTGGACTTTCCTTATATTTGAAGGGGCCTGCATCTTTTCGATGGCTTCGATCTTTTCGGGGTTTGCCCCAATACCTGATGATCCGATTACATACCCAAACACCATGCCCGTGCGCACACTGAAAATGCATTTTTCTGGGTTTAGTTTTACTCGATGCTTTCTCATATTACAAAAGGTTTCCTCGAGGTCACGGATATGTGCCTCGGCCAAACTACTCTTGACGACTATGTCGTCTACATACACTTTTAGGTTCCGCTCGATCTGGTCGGGGAAGCTCTTCTGCATCAGACGTTGGAAAGTAGCTCCCGCGTTTTTTAGACCGAATGACATGGTCGTGTAGCAGAAAGTGCCGAAGAGTGTGATGAAGGCAGTCTTCTCTTCATCTTCCCGTGATAGGCTTATCTGGTGGTACCCGGAGTACGCATCCAGAAAGCTCATCAGCCGAGCTTCCGCCGTTGCATCGACCAACTGATCTATGCGCGGGAGGGGGAAGTTGTCCTTCGGGCATGAGCCGTTGATGTTGGTGTGATCAGCGCACGTGCGCCATTTTTCGTTCTTTTTCTTGACCGCAACTAGGTTCGCCAACCACTCGGAGTGCTCGACTTCACGGATGAAGCCGGCTTTCAACAACTTGTCCAGTTGCTCTCGGATGATGTCGACCTTCCACTGCGGGAACCTCCTCAGTGCTTGACGCACCGGCTTTTTGCTAGGCTGAACCGCCAGCCTGTGCTTGATCACCTCCCTTGGGACACCGGGCATGTCAGACGGTTCCCATGCGAAGACGTTCATATTTGCCCGGAGGAAGGTGACGAGCTCGATTTCCTATTTTGGATCCAGGACGGCCCCAACGTGGACCACCTTGGTTGGATCCTCAGGGGAGACCGGGATCTCCTTTGTTTGCTCTTGGGGCTAGAGTATTACCTTGGGCCGAGCAGAATTGCGAGAGTCTTGCTCGGGCCCGCGTTTGGGCAGCTGGCCGACCAGGGCCAATGCCATCTCGTCACACTTTAGGGCAGCCTTGTGACTGCCCATGACTGTGATTACCCCCTTCGGCCCGGGAGCTTGAGACAGTGGTACGCATGATGCGTAGCTGCCATGAACTTCGCGAGAGCCGGCCTGCCGAGGACGGCGTTGTAGGCCGACTCAAAGTCAACTACCTCGAAGGTGACCAACTCAGTCCGGAAATTGCCCGGAATGCCGAAGGTCACTGGTAGGACGATCTGCCCGAGGGGGCTCATGGACGTGCCCGGGATAATGCCGTGGAAGGACATAGCAATATTCTTGATCTTGGAACGAGGGATCTGCATCTCGTCCAAAACACGGGCGAATATCAAGTCGAGGGCGCTCCCCCGTCGATGAGTACTCGCGCGACCCTCGTGTTGTTGATGGTCGAGCAAAGCACCAGAGGGAGCCTCTGCGGGAGAAAGAGATGGTCGTGTTCGACCATCGTACGTGCTCGGGAGCCGGGCCCCCGCGGTCGGCGTGGTAAACTTCCCGTGTGGCGGCCTTCAGTTCCTGCTGCGAGGAGTACGCTGCGGAACCCTCGAAGATTACCACGATGTGATGACTTGGCTCGTGGTATTCTTCGCTATCTCGACCCTGCTGGCCGGTATGTTGGTCGGATCGTCGGTCGGTATTGCCCTTGCCGGCGTCCGGGAGGACGGGCATAGGGTCTCGACCGTTGTAGAAGTCCTCCAGGCGGGCGATCCAGGTGTGGCAATTGCGAAGGTCATACCCGCGCACCTGGTGAAGTGGGCAGAAGCGGTTGTTTGAAGGAGCCTGCGGTGTGCGTTCGGCCGGGCGCCTAGCCGATCGCTGCTGTTTGCCCAGGATGGGCGAGGTTTCTGCCGAGGCGTCGAGGCGGGATGACCGCTCCGAGATGGCGACCACCATCTTGGCCGTCTTTGCCTTCGTTTTCTTCTTGGCAATCTTGTCGGAAGACTTCTACTTGCCCGAGGACTTCAATCCCGGCTGTGGGGGCGCCTGGCCGGTTCCCCGCAGCCGTTTGTGCTCGACGGCCTCCTCGGCGTTAATGTGCCGTTCCGCCGCTTGGAACAGCTCGCTAGCCGAAGAGCCGGAGTATATCTCGAGATCCTGGGTAAAACGGACGTTTTTAACGCTTTCGATGAAGGCCTTAACGACCACTTCATCTGGGATGCTCGGGATGGTGTTTCGCACCCGGATGAACCTCTGAACATAATCGCGCAGGGTTTCATCCTCCATCTGGACCACTTGCTTGAGATCCTACGGCCTTCTCGGGCGCGGGCAGCACTCCCGGAAGTTTGCCCGCAGGGCGTTGCAGAGTTGCCCCCAACTGCGGATGGATCCTTCCCGTTGGTTGAAAAGCCAGGTCCGAGCAGGCCCTTCCAATACGGCGGGGAAGTAATTGACCATCACACCTTCATCGCCGCCAGCGGCAGTGATGGTAGTAGCATACACCGAGAGGAATTCGTCCGGGTTCTAGGTCCCGTCGAACCACTCGATGTGGCCCGGCTTAAACTTCGGCGGCCACGCCGCCCCCCGTAGTTCTCGGGAGAAGCGGGACACCGGTGGTTCGCGCGGGCACCGTGTTCGCGAATGCTACGGCTGTCGTGACCCTGGAGGGGGCCAAGGCGTGAGAACATGTCGTCGCGCCGAGGCTCCGAAGTACCCGAGGGGGTCTCACTCCGGTCGGTGCGGCGACAATGTTCATTGCGGTCGACTCTTGCTCGAGATTCGGCATGCCCCCGATCCTGGGCGAAATTGTAGGTCGCGTCGTCGTCGCAGCGACGCTCGTCCCGTCAACCGTCGAATGATGGGCGATCGTCGTGTCGGCGGGGGGCCCTGTCGTTCCTTCGCCGATCAAGATCCTCGCGAAGGTCACGACGAGAGCGGTTGCTTCTTGGAGCGCGGCTCTCGGCAGTACTCGGGAGGAGGCGGTCGGGAAGGTTGCTCGCCAATCGCTCCAGATTACCGCCCGCGGCGACGCTTGATTCGGCGGCTTTGGTCGAAGTCCGGCCGGAGGTCCCGTACCACACGCGCCAGGGCCTGAAGACGTTGGCGGCTCCTACCGACCGGATCGGAGGAGCGGGATTGCGGCGGCGATCTCGGGTGCGGCGAGTAGGGAGTTGGTCTAGTGCTGGGCCCTGGGTCGTTGCAACGGGTCGCTAGAGCTCGATCAATCGAGCTGGCCAGCCAGTCTCACGCGGTTTCCAGGCAGCGGCGCGACTCGTCTTCCCGAGTCGCGAGAGCGGGCGAGTCTGTGGTGCCTGCCATATTAACTTCCCACGGGAGCACCGGGCATGAAGGGTCATAGCGGTGTCTCCGCGGAAGTCGTCTCATGATCGGATTAAATGCGGAACATCGGGATGTCAACCCTCGCATTTAACCGGTGTCTTCGCATCTCGTGAGCATCTGCTGTTCTGATATCTCTCGGAACCGGAGGGGCTCGGTAATGTATCCCTCACCTACATCATCGCCGGTAGCGCGGCAGACATCCATGGGAGAAGCAGATTCCTCCACAGTGTGTCCTTCCGGATCGATGATCCGGACGACCTCGGTATCGGACCAGTACTCGTCCAGGTCGTCGAGGTCGTCGAAGCGGATGTCTTGGTTGTCTTGAGAGTCCGCCATTCTCAAGGACCTTTGCTGCAGAAGCTAGTTGACGATCCCCACGGACGGCGCCAGCTATCGACGGTTGGGAGTACGGAACTCCCACTTGTTGAGCTTACTTGTTGAGTGTAAGGATCAACCGACCTCTTCCCTACAGCCTCAGGATCGTTCGGGAGGGCGAACACAATCAGACAACCGTAAACGGGAGAGAGAAGGATTTTAGCCTGGTTCGGGCCCCCCAGGGGGAGGTAATAGCCATACGTCCAGTGATCTATATTCAAGGAAACAGGGAGAAATTACAAAGGGCTCCCGAACCTCCCTAGCGAGGGGAGCTCAGGCTTCTCGGGAGGGAGACGGGAGCTTCAACTCGCTCTGGGCTCGGCCGAAGCTCTCGTATGTGTGTCTGTCTAAAAACCACTATCCTCTCTTACAGACAAAGAACGTAACATATTTATATCTGAGGTGAAAACCCTATACTATCTGTGTCTGACCCAATGTCTAGCGGTCCGAAGGCCGTCTTTGGGCGTGTCATGCTGGAACAGTCCTCTCCGTCATTCGGGATGACGGAAAAAGGGAAAGGAAACAATAGAACAAGACCCGGGTAGGTAGCCACGGTCTTCGATATTAGCGACGAGACGTAATGGTCGTGTGGATGTCAGGTTATTTATTACAGGGACGGAAAACGAGGTACGGTCGGGGTAGCCGCGTCTTCTTATGTAGTCGGTGCCCGGCCGATGGGGTGACCCGTCCCTAGCCCGAGTAAGGAAGACCTTCGCCCGGGCCCCGAGCGGCGATGGTTTGCTCGGAGAGATGACCGGGTCTAAGCCACCAAGAGCGGAAAAAGGGGGAATTCCCCGAGAATTCCTGCCAAACCCCATCAATATACGCTTAATAATTGTGACATAGTACCCTGCTTGTTTGGCCTAATAGAAGAGGAGCTCTGTTTTTGTAGACAGTTGTACCACTAACACCATACTTAGGGAGATTAAATATTTCCAGAGTATTTCGAGGAAAGACGGGACTATTATGACCATCGCTGGGAGCGAGGTGGGTATAGTCGGCGCCGGCAAGGCCTTTATATCTCTCCCTATGGGTACAATGTTTACGATCGAGAAAGCACTGTTATATCCTGAGTCAAAGCGTACCCTGCTTAGTTTTAAGACATCTATATGAATGGCTTCTATGTTGAAATCGATCATGAGGGCGGGACGGAGTACCTGCTCATGACTGTGAAGAATGGATGCCATAAGCAAATGGTTGAAAAACTCCCTTCGTTCTCATCTGTCTTTTATTTTACATACATTAAGCCTTCTCCTCATGTTGCTTTGAAAACTGAAATAGCAAACTTAGACATGTTTAAACTCTAGCATGATCTAGGACATCCTGGCCTTCGTATGATGCAAAGAATTATGAAGAATTCTGTGGGTCATGACCTGAAGGCGTCTTAGTTCCCTAAGCCTGAGAGGTTTGTGTGCTCGACGTCTGCACAAGAGAAGTTGATTATAAGGCCTTCTCGTCTTAAGGTCCAAGAGGAATCACCGAAGTTCTTGGAGAGAATTCAGGGTGATATCTGCGGACCGATTCTGCCGGTGTCTAGGTGTAACACCCTGGCTCCTCTCTAAGCCCAGAATGCTACCAACTCGACACTTTACTCTAAATTCCGACAGCATCTTCTCTAAAAATTGGACCACTTAGCAGACAAGACCGCAGTGATCACAATATAATATATCGCATAACCAAATGCACATCTTATCAACCATTTAGTAGGCCCCCATGATCACCCAACAAAGAACTTAGGACCTCACGCCCAAGAACTGCGCTTACCTTGGTGGCGATGGACCACAGCTGACATATATACACACACTAGAGTTCCGAACGATGGAATAAGTTCCACATATACAAACTTAGTCCATTAAGTTTTAGAGAGCTAAGTTGAAAAGTAAACCTAGGAGACTAGATTAATTAGTTTATTAAAGTGCTTTATGTTGCCATGTAGTGCGCAACAGTGTCAGCTACTCCCTTGCCCCATGCATGCTCCTTCAGGAATCATCTAAAAACATAAAGAAACAAACGTGAGTCAATGACTCGGCAAAGTATATAATAGCGATGACAAAGAAAATCACATCCATAAGATACCATTAATATCAATCCATCTCAATCCAGCACATTCACCACTTGCTTATCAATGCAATGTAAAATGATCCTTTCTCTTAGTGCGTACCGGTATCTGAGCGTACACCCGTCAATGTCACGCTCGGTTCTCCATCCCATGGAGGTGCCCACTGAAGTGGGACTTCTCCGCCATCCCGTGGAGGGTGCCTATCTCTGTAGGTATTATTTCAAGAGCACGCCGGATTAGTCATTTGGCTTTCTCACCGATCTGGCCAATGGCACTCCGGACTAGCCATATGACAATTCTCACCGCCCTGGCTCGTATGCAAGTTTTTCAGAAAGCTTTGCAACTTAAAACAAGTAAATGCCACTTATCAATTCAAATCCACCATCACCGTCATCCAACCATTCATCCCAGCACTACCATCGATATCAAAAGCAAGTATAAATAGCACATCATACCATTCAATCAAATGTTACACACATCGCATCATGTACTTGTCTCAGTTACCGAGGGACGTTGAGGAATGCTGCAGCGGCATCGACCCCGACCTAGAAGGAACTCCACCTACACACCACCATCATTCATTCAATATTCAAACAACCAATATTATCAAGTAGCGACTGGCGCCATCCATCAATACCCTAATGTCCGACACAAAACAATTTCGGCGTACTGCCGCACAACCGGAAACCGGACAGTGGAGGCCATATCTCCCAAACCACTTGGCTGAATCATGCGTTCTAAGATTCTACGAAAAGCTAATAACGTCGCCCATGTTCTTTATTAAAGGGCCGAGCTCCAATTCTCGATGGAATGAGCCCAAAACGGCCTCCGAGCTCGCTGCATATGCTGTCTCTACACATCCATCTTGCATAGTTGTGCTTAATCCCTCAAATCCCACTAACTCTAGCCACTAATCAACCGATCCAACCTATCCAAACATCTATAACAAAGGGATTAGCAGCGAAATCGCTACCCAAAAGAAGATCAAAGGCCGCACGATGGAAACCCTAGCTCTTCCACCTCCACTCTAAGCCGGCCTCCTCCTTCCTCTTCTCCTCTTCTTCTTCCTTCTCCTTCCCTTCTCTTCTTCCACAGCCGGCCTCCTCCTTCCTTTTCTCCCCTTCCCTCTTCTTCTCCTGCTCAGCATGCCAAGGAGCAGTAGCGCCCCTGCGGCGCTCGGCTTGACGGTGACCGTCAACAACGAGCAGCTAGGGGGCGTGGAAGAGGAGCAGGGAGGGGCGGCGCTAGGCAGCAGGGAGGGACGGAGGCTCGCTGGTTGGTGACGTCAACGCCAAGGAAGGCAGCAGCAGCAAGCAAAGACAGGGAGCAAGGAAAAGGGGAAGGTGGTGGCGTCTTGAAGCTGGGACTGAGAGCAGCAGTTCTCATGGCTCTTTTAGCCACCACGAACTGGGCTAGGCTCGACAGGCCGGCCCAGTCCAGTGTTTTTTTTTGTTATCACACTGGGCCATTTAGATATTTTATGGTACTGTTAGATGCGTCTACGAGATAGTCCCATGTGCGCCTGTTATCAACAAGGAACCATGCTTTTGCTAAGCTTATTGTCTAAATTATTCGGTTAAGAACCGACTTTTCGGAGGAAAGAATCAAGTCTATTAGGTTGGACAATGCCGCGGAGTTTAGCTCGCGGGCATTTAATGATTATTGTATGGCTTTGGGCATAAGTGTAGAGCACTTAGTACCGCACGTGCACACTCAGAATGGCCTTGCAGAGTCTCTAATTAAGAGGATCAAGTTGATCGCTCGACACTTGATACAAAATTATAGACTGCCCACTAGTTGCTGGGGCCACGTGGTCTTGCATGTCGCTACATTGATTCAACTTAGGCCAACTGCATATCATAAAACTTCCACCTTGGAGTTAGTGCGTGGAAAACAACCATGTATTTCCCATCTGCGAAAGTTCGGCAGCGCGGTGTACGTGCCGATCTCACCACCACAGCGTACCACCATGGGCCCCTAGAGGAGGCGGGGGATCTATGTTGGGTTTGAATATCTAACCATTTTGAAATACCTAGAGCCTACAACAAGTAATCTATAAGACTAGGTACGCTGATTGTATTTTTTGTGAGGACTATTTCCGGCATTAGGGGGAGATAAGTACCACACTAAGGAATGCTGGAAAATTAATTGGGATGCCAGGGGCATCCAGTCCTTAGACCCACGCACGAAAGAAACTGAACTGCAGGTTCAGAGGATAATAAATTTGCAACAGATTATAAATAGTCTGCTAGATGCTTTCACTGACCATAAAGTAGTGACCAAATCGCATATATCTACGGATAATGCACCGGAGAGAGTAGAGGTACCCCAGCAATAGCTGGCCACTCAGGCCCCTCTTGAGAGGAAGAGGGGGAGAGATCCGGGTACATGTGATTCTGGTTCGTGGAGACGTCCGCAAAGACCAAGAATTGGTGTAGGTTTGGCACCTCTGTCAGCTGAAGGGCCTCGACATGGAGTCGAGAAAGACCATCCAGGGGATGGTAGTGGCGCCCATTCGGAGAACGGCATCAGCGCCCATTCAAGGAATGGCGCACCCAGCGACCACGCGCGTGCAAGTCTCAGTGCTGGGAGATCGGAAAGCCTCGACCCCGTCGTGTTGGGAAATCACGAGAAATCGGAGGAGAGAAATGAGGAAAATTCCACAACTATGTTTACTCAGGAGAGTTGTATAAGAGGAAGACTACAATTGTCGATATTTACTTTGCGTCTGAGATTACTTCTTCGTTAGAGTTAGACTCAAAACCTAAGACCATATGGCAGAATACATGAGGCGCTCGGACTGGGCTAAGTGGAAGGAGGCAATCGAGGCAGAGTTGCGCTCGCTTAATAAGAGGGGAGTGTTTGGTCTGGTTGCACCGACTCAGCCTAAAGTGCTCCCTGTTAGAGCCAAATGGGTGTTCGTTAGGAAGAGGGATGAGAGTCACCAGGTGGTGAGATATAAAGCAAGACTTGTAGCACAAGGTTTCACGCAGAGGCCTGGCATCGATTACGATGAAACTTACTCTCCAGTTATGAGTGGAATAACTTTTCGATATTTAATATCTCTGCTAGCTTGTATGAATTTGAATATGCAGTTAATGGCTGTGGTGACCGCATATTTATATGGGTCACTAGATTCGGATATCTATATGCGGGTCCCTGAGGGGGTAAAGTTTCCGAAAGGAGGAGATCACAAGTTGTATAGCGTTAAGTTGAGAAAGTCGTTATACGGACTTAAACAGTTAGATAGGATGTGGTACAACCAACTGAGTGAGTTTCTTCCGCAGAAGGGTTAATCCAATAATGATGATTGTCCCTGCGTGTTCATAAAGAAATCCCAGGGTGGATTTTGCATCATCTCGATCTATGTCAATGATTTGAATATCATTGGGACAACATGGGACATCGGTGAGGCGAGTGCTCACCTTGTGACGGAGTTCAAGATGAAAGATTTGGGTAAAACCAAATATTGCTTTGGCTTGCAGCTTGAGCATCTTTTAGATGGGATTTTTGTGCATCAAACCACCTATATCAGGAATGTATTAGAGTAGTTTAATATGAGTAAAGCACACCCCTTGAAGATCTCTATGGTCGTTCGGTCCCTTGAGTTGGACAAGAATCCATTCAGACCAAAGACAGAGGATGAGGAGATTTTGGGACCGGAGGTTCCCTGTCTCAGTGCTATTGGGACACTAATGTATCTTGCTAACTATACCAGGCCTGACATTGCTTTTGCAATGAATTTTCTAGCTCGATACAGCTTGGCGCCAACGCGGTGGCATTGGGTCGGAGTTAAAACTGTCTTCAGATACTTGCAGGGTACTCATGATCTTGGGTTGTTTTATGGGAGAAATCAGCCTATGACCATGGTGAGTTATACGGATGCAGGATATATGTCTAATCCGCATACAGGCAAGACCCAGACTGGGTTTGTTTACTTGCTTGGTGGTTCAGTGATTTCATGGAAATCGAGTAAGCAAACGCTTGTGGCGACGTCCATTAACCATTCTGAGATTATTGCTCTGTATGAGGCCGCACGTGAGTATGTTTGGCTTAGACGGATGAATGCTGTTGATACCCCCACGATTATCCATGAGGATAATGTTGCTTGTATTGCACGGATACAGACGGGCTACATTAAGAGTAATATGACGAAGCATATTGCTCCTAAGTTGTTCTACCCTCATAAGCTCCAGAAGAGTGGTGAGATAGAGATAGTACAAATGAAATCATGTGATAATCTGGCAGATTTGTTCACTAAGGCGTTGCCTACCTCAACATTCCGGACTTGTGTCTACGGAATTGGGATGAGGCAATTTCGAGAGTTGCGAGATTCAGGAGGAGTGTGTTACACTGAACAGTAGCCCGAGTGATAAAAAAGATCACATATATATTGTACTCTTTTTTCTTTTATTGAGTTTTTGTAAATTTTCTCATAGTGAGGTTTTTAACAAGACAATATTACTATGCAGCATGTGTGTGCAATGTACTCTTTTCTCCAATTCTTTTTTTCTACTAGGTTTTTGGACGAAATTTTTAACGAGGTATTGGCATATCGCGGTTTTGTCCAAGGAGGTGTATTATAACCCTAGCTCGATAAAACCTATTAGGGTTTATCTTTAGGGGTATTGTGGGTAAAACCGAATTAAGATATGACTAAAAATATGAGAGACACCCCATCGTAAACAGGAATCAATTGAAATCAATAAAAACTACTGTGTCGTATGTTCTCTATTTTTTTATCTATGTTCATCTTCTGGTTGATCTTATGATCGGTGAGCGCGCGAATACTGCATTATTATAATAACCTAAACCACTCCTAAAAGTTTGGATTAGGGATTTACGATTGCCCGGATTTCTTCCATTTTTCCCCCGTGTGGCTGATTCGGTTTCGACGCGATGTGCTTCTGTATCGCTCAGAAGGGGCAGCTTGACTGGAGAGAATAACCGGCCGAGCTTCGCGCCGAGCAAGAGGACCAGCTGGAACCGGTCGCTCTCCATCAGGTGCGCGTCAAATTAACTCCATTGCCTTCAACCTGCTACACTTGTGTGTTGTGAATGCGTTTGTCTCTCCGGGCTTCTCAGAAATCAGAAATGAAGCCTGAGGGTGGAGCATCGTTGAGGAAGCTACATGCGTCTTCCCCATAGGCAAGGAAGCAACCTAGTGAGAGGAGGTCGTGCTTCTCAGGAAAACCTTTTGAAACGCTTGGGATTTTTCCACCGGCTGGGCTTCATTGCCGTAGAGTCCAGTAGAGAAGCTAGGGGATGCAATCCTTGGGTCTTGTTTCTCAGGTGTCCGTGGTACCACCGTTGGGATGCGGAGAAGCTATGTTTGGTTCGGTTCGGGGTTAGATTAAATGGGTTAGTTAACCTTAACCCAACTGGATTAAACTCAGCTTAATCCAAGTTTTATGCTTGGCAACTAATCCAATTAATTGGCTGGGTTAGTGGGGTTAGTAGAGAGGGATTAAGTTATCGCACCCTCTGGCTGGGTTAGCAGGGTTAAATAGCGTTGACCGGAGTAACTTAACCCCACTTAACTCAGGGGCATTTGGTGGATTAAACCCTTAACCCACCCCCTTAACCCCCAACCAAACATAACGGGTTTCCTTTTCGTTTCTTTTGGTTGCGCTTATGTGGTGTTTGAAATTTTGAATCCAAAAGCTGCTATCTTTGTCTTTCCTTTTTTACTGTTGTAGAACTGACACCGGTGCATTGTGGGAAATGTAAAGCTGTAACTGCCATTTTATTGTCTTCTAGACTAGAGGTTGTTCACTTGTTTGGTTTAGTAAAGAAAACTTTGTCCAGCGGTCAGTACTCAGAATCATGCACAAATCAACTTATATTATATTAATTTTTTATTTGAAATTACCTTCATCTTTTGAGGTTTTTGTCCTTACTCCCAAGCTCTTTAACAGTTCTTAGGTCCCTGCTACATCATTACTCCTGCTAATTAACTGTTGAATAATTAATTAATTAGCACAATTAAGCAGGTTTATATATCTTTGGAATAAGTCTGTATTACATCCTCCAACTACTAAAAGAGTCCATTGTGCACCGTAAGCTACAAAACTGGTTATTTAACACCCCCATTCTAGCAGCAGTTTGAAATCTGGATACGTTCTACTAAGAGAGTTGTGCCCATAGTTGAATTGTACTTCGGCTACATTAACTAATTTGCATGCTTTGTGATTTAGTCTGTTGATCACCGAGATTTAGTAAGATGTGTGAGTACTGAGTCGTTCTATGAATTTGAAGTGAACTTTTAGCCTCTAACATTATTTTCATGATGCATGATGGAGGGAGGGAAAGTATCTTTTTTGCTCCTGGCACAAATCTTCAACCTCAACAGAATCCCTGTGGAGCACTCAAGCGGCCACCAAAACCATCTAACCGACTGGTGCGGCTAATATTTTACAGGCATATTTTCTGATGACATTGAAGTGGTTTGCCTATTGTTTGCTTCCCTTTTACAGAAGAAAACTCTGGTGGGCCCTCCTGACTTTAGAAAAGAGAAAGCGTATTTTGAAGAAGTTGATGCTTTTGAGCTGATGGAAGAAAGTCCTTCGCCCAAGAACTTTGGCACATGGGCTAAAGGAATGGAGCAGAATTACATTGTGCATGACCTATCTGCAATATTGGAGAGGTGGAAAATTTCCAAGCTTGCAAGATGCACATCCAAGCCCGTATTTGACATCATGGAGACCCCACTTGTACCATCAGTCCAGAGTAACTGCAGTACAGAAAATAATTTTCTTGACAAGAATTATAGAACCCCCCAAAAGGATAGAGGGTCAGGGACATGCCATATGAGAAAGGCATTCCCTTCAGGATACACTGATAAAAGTTCAGAGAACATTGTGAATGAAACCAGCATTATTACATCCTTTGGTGATATTAAGATTAAGGAGGAACCTGCTGACACCAGCATTCCATCATTGAGTGGAGAAGATCTGACTGCCTTTGCACAACTTCTCATGGTTTGCAGGCAATCTGCACCAATTACCTTAGCTGAAGTTTTTTCTTCTTACTGGTAGGGTCTTCAACCTTCCATATAATTAGTAGTTACATTGTTTTGGACTGCTGGAAGATCAGTCTGTTATATCCTGTTAAAAATTAGCTGTGTGTAAACTATTTTATTGCACATTTATTTACCTGCACTGTTGTGGTTATTTATATCACTGAACAAAAGATGTTTGTGTAAATAGTGACCTAGGAAGCATAATGAAGCTCGGTGAAGGAACTTATGGGGAGGCTTACAGGGCTGGAAGCATTGTCTGCAAAGTGGTCCCATTTGACGGGGATGCATTGGTCAATGGAGAGACCCAGAAGGTTCATTTTATTCATTTGTATCATCCACTTCAAAATGTTTTGCTACTCATTTGACAGTTCTGTTTTGTAGAAATCGGAAGAAATACTTGAGGAGGTTTTGCTATGTCTAACACTTAATAATCTGAGAGTGGACCAGGAAGATAATGGGAAAGAATATTCATGCAATGGCTTCATTGAAACAAAAGAGTATGTGCCTTTCAATCTTTCATCATCGTTGCAGTGGGAAAATGGATAGATTTTTTTTTTACTGTGTATATAGCTGTAGAATTTGCATGTTATACCAATTTTGCTACTACACTTGCTCTCGAAATTGTAAAAACTGATTAAGCTTGCCTGACACGACAACCAAGAGGTTTGATCTTGTATGCATAGGATAGTGCATGGCAGGATGGAGTTTGGATATGCTTCTCAACTTCATGCATTTTGCAGCTTTTGGGTTTGCCAGGGACCATATGACCCTTCACTGATTAGTGCTTGGGAAGATTGGGATGCCAGATGTGGATCTGAGAATGACCACCCAAATGACTTTTCAAATGAACAGGTAAGTTTTCAGGTCAAATAAAGCACATATTGTTCAATCATTGTGGTGGAGCATTAGTGAGGAGTGGTGTTTCTCAACTATGTAACCCCTAAATAACTAACTTTTGTTCCAGTGCTATATTGTCTTTGTGCAAGCTGATGGCGGGACAGACCTTGAAAAATTTGCTTTACTTGATTATGATGAGGCTCGCAGCTTACTGGTTCAAGTATGCACCTGTCATTTTCCTAATCTTATTTGAATCTTACCTCAATTACAAAGCTGTTAGGGTAATTATATACCATCCTATCGCTGCAGGTTGCTGCCTCCTTAGCTGTAGCTGAAAGTGCATGCGAATTTGAACATCGAGATTTGCACTGGTTTGTACTTTCAACTCTACTTTTGATTCTTATCCCTTTGTTATTTTGTTATGTGGGGTGGATTGGATGGAAAACAAGGGCCAATGCATGCCCACACATACACAAGGTGCAACTTATGTTACTTTAGACAATTTCCCCACACATGTCACAAAACCCAATCAAATTCAATTTTCCCACAAAAAAGAGGATATTGTTTTCGATTTTTCTTTCACTACTTAGTGCTGTGTAATGTTGATTTTTGTTGTCAAGTACAACTGCATAGGTTCATGTTGAATTTGATAGAGAAAATGGGTAGAAAAATCCTTAATATATTTGAATTGGGGCCAAGAGTGACTTGTTATAAAGGTTCCTGCTGTGAACCTTATCGCAATTGCTGTCTTGCTGATATGTTATTCTGTATTATTGCTTCTCAGTTTAGTTGTAATTGTTACTTACCATATTAAGGTGCATTGCAGGGGTAACATACTTTTGGTTCGTGATGAAACGCCGGACAAGAATCATACAATGAGCTTCACTCTTCAAGGGAAGAGGATGTGTACTAGAACTTTTGGTTTGAGGGTCTCCATAATTGATTTTACCCTTTCTCGGATTAATACAGGTACTTCCTTTGACTTCTAGTTCAGGATACTTCGTTCTTATAAAAAAACTTGAGGATGTTCTTTTTTTTGCATTGGCGTTGCACTACCCTGCAATTTGAAATATTGATATGGAACAAGACTTCTAGAGTTATACAATTTTGGTGGAGAATCAATGGCCTCTTTTTAATCTTGGTGAGCTGTGGCGGTCATTCACAATTTTGGCCACTAGAAAACCAGATCAATGCAATTGAAAGAAGGGAAATTCCTAATTGGACCTGAGAAATTCATAAAGGGTCAATACATCAGTCTTCTGAATTGTCCAAGTATGTTAACTCTTGGGACTTGTTGAGAATTGTTATCACGTTTCACTCTTACTCTATGGAACTGTTTCTATGCTTCATGTAGTAGAAATCCATGAGAGGGAGGTGTGGCCGTGTGGGACACCAGTTTAATATGATACAACCAGTTAGCTTCATAAAGCATTTAAAATTTCCACCTCACATGCGACACAATTACCTGAAACGTTATATAACTGGGCCATTTTACCTAGAGCAAGTTGATTGTCATTTGAGGATTCATTGTAAGGCTCTTTTTATGTTCCCTTGATAACCTTTGTTCTTTGCAATGTTACTCTCCAGGGGATGCCATTCTTTTTCTTGACCTATCTGCGGACCCTTATTTATTTAAAGGACCGAAAGGAGACAAGCAGGTTTTCCGATGATCAATAGTCATTACCATGTTAAATCCTTTTGAACTATTATAATATGTGGTTCTTATATATGCAGGCAGAAACATATCGAAAAATGAAACAAATTACCAAGGAATACTGGGAGGGCAGGTAATTAATATTTATGGTGGCACATAATTTTTCTTTTGTTACCCACACCAAGTATTGAAACATTTAAAATTGTGTACTTTATATTATATAGGTATAAAGTTTTGAAATTTTGTGTATCTCACTATGTGTCTCTCGTTGCAAACCTCCCTAGCTTGTGCCTTGTAGTGCATATACAAAATTACCCCCTGTTTCCAATGGAACATAAATTATAATCGTGGCTCTTCACTTGCAAAGAAATCTTGGTAGTCCCCTATATCAAGAAATGGACCAAAAAGAAAGCTTAAGGCGAGAAATTTTAAATAGATCGGCCATTACTTTTGGATTGCAAAACATCCTGACATGAAAGGCGACGTTTTCTACTTTCTCGTTGCAGTTTCCCAAAGATAAACGTCATATGGTTAGTCTACCTTGTTGACATTGTACTACTGAAGAGCTACTCGGTGAGTTCAGCTTTTTCTCATTTCGTATCCTTTTTTGTTACGCCGGACAAACCAAATTTTCCGGCATTTCTAACTCTGAACACCTCTGCTAGACATTTACTGCCAAGGACGAGAGGGAGCTGCGGTCGTTCAAGAAACGGCTGTCCACGTACAGTGCTGCTAAAGATCGTCTCGCTGATCCCTTTTTCAGCGATTTGTTCTTGGATGTTCCCTCTGCACTGCCTCTTGTGCAATTGGGTCTATGAGCTGTTTAGAGATGATTTATAGTTTACTCACCAGCTAACTTGTACCAAGAAACGTGTATTGGCAGAATCGATCGAACACGATCTTCTCCCTTCATATAGCCCAGGATTGTGCAAGAGGTCTTGTTGCCTGGGCATCTTGCGTGCGTGTGCGTGTGTGTAAGGCTTGAAGAGAGCGTCTGCTGTAAGGTTTTTGAGGTTTCCGAAAAGAAAAATTGTATGTAAGCTATTTTGTAGAATGAATTAGTTTTCTCTTTGAAAATCACTCTGTCTTTTCAGTTCGGTTCTATGGATAAAGATTATTTTGCTAGGAACCTTATAGGAGAAAAACTTTTTGGTGGCTCTCAGTTGACCCTTACATATGGCAAGGCCATTATAGGGATTTAGAGGGCGGTGATACCATAGAAAAGTGTTCCTTCGGGTGGAACTGTCTGAGGAAGATGATAAGAAATTAGCTCATACAACTAGAACTAAGGACAATTAGGGAAATACTTAGCTACTTTGAAACAAATTAGTGAAAAATATGTTGAGTACCTAATAGGATTTTTACTATTAGGAAACCTATTCGGTTACGGGCTCGCGAAGCCGTATCCGGATAGGTCTATCCGTGGACCTGCTAAACTCTATGAAGCAGCACTATAAATAGGAGAGGGATCTGTCTATTGTAAACACATCTGAAAGCAATAAAGAATTCGTTCTCTCCCTACATCTGTGTTGATCTACTTTGTGCATCTGTCATTCTTGCTGTTGTTCTACGTCGACGTGCGAATCAGCAACCTCGGACTACACCCGGTAGCGTGGTTGCTTAACAAGTTATCAGCACGAAGCTCTGCCGGAGGTCACGCAAGCGGAACAGATCTGCTACCTCCTCCTGCGACTGAACGACACTGCATCGAATTCTTCCGAATAACGAATTTTATGCAGAAACCCCTGGAATTTACAGAAAATATGAAATTGAATATTCTGGCTATTTATATTTTCGAGAATTATTGTTTTATTCCTATTTTGCAATAGGAGTGATTATTTACTGCCGTTAATTACTTCTATAATCGATTTAGCATTATTATACTGGAAATACCGAGGATTTATGCATAGATCCATGTCACGCAACACACACTCATTACCCGAAGTAACCTCATGCTATGCAGATGTCTGGCATCGTCAGCCGTGAATTTGAGGAATTAGCCCCTCATGGCCGAAATTACCTTACTTGGGCTTCGGACGTGAAAATTGTGCTTGGAGGTAAGAATCTCCGCACCGCCATTGGCATAGAAGCGGCCCTACTTCTCCAAAGACAAAATGATCAAGATCGCACTTTATCGTGCACCACCGCCGAAGACCTAAAGAATAAATATATGGCTGTTGAAAGTGCTCTTGAACTTTGGACCGCACTTAAGAAGCGGTTCGAAAAGCTCAAATACACTATACTGCCACAAGCACAACAGGATTGGGCACGCCTGAGATTTGCAGATTATAAAACCGTGGCCGAATACAATTCTGTCTTACACAGGATTGTCACGAACCTCACTCTCTGTGGTAAGCAGATATCAGAAGAGGAGAAAATAGAAAAAACCCTCTCCACCTTCCACCCGAATGCCATTTAGAGTGCTCAGAACTACCGTCAAGATAATTTCACCGACACGGTGAGTTAATTGACGTCATGCAAGTCACGGAATCTCAGGATGAAGTCTTAAAGAAGAAGTTCATCTCACAGGCACCTGGTCAAAGCATTGAAATCAATTCAAGCAAGTACCAGGCCGAGAAACCCAACCAGAAAAGAAAGGGAAAGGGTGAAAGGGGAGAAGGCTCGGCCCGAAAAAGAAAGAAGAAGTCTGAATCCCAAGGCAAGGAAAGGCCACCACCGAAACCATACGGTCAACAAGACCAAGTATGCTTTAAGTGTGGCATCTGGGGGCATTGGTCAAAGATCTGTCGTGAATCAAAGAAGGCGATCGCTGAATACCAAGCCAAAAGGAAGAAAGAAAAAACAGAGACGCACCTCGCCATCATGAACAATGATGAAAATGACCTCCTAGGGGAGGAACTTAGAGAACTGAGGGTCTCCGAGAAGTCTACTGAAGACAAAGAAGCTACTACCAGTAAAGTAGCAATAGCTGACAATGACATTGAAGAAGAGATAGCTGCAAATGTAGAAGCATGTTTCACTGAGTCTATCTAGTGCATTGTTTAGCAGCATTAGTTATTTTGAATTTGTGTGGTTGCTTTAGCAGACATTTGTGATCTTTATAAATTCTCGTCGTCATAATGCACTTTATTTTCAGTATATTCTATGAATGCTTACAATATGAATGATAGCCTAATTGAAATTATATGTATTTATGTAGTGCCCATATGGAGGAGATATGCATAGTTGATAGTGGAACAACTAATAGCATTTTAAGAGAGACTAAATATTTTGAAACTATTAAGAAGAAAACCGCAAGATAACCACAATTGCAGAAGTGGTTCATGCGTTGTAGGCTCTGGTCAAGCCACAATCATATCGCTTATGGGTACTCCAATCGAAAATTAATGAAGCTTTCTTTGCACCCGAATCCACTAGGTCTCTCTTAAGCTTTAAAGACATCCGAGCCAACGGTTTCCACGTTGAGACCATCAAGAAAATGGCAAAGAATTCTGTGCATTGTGAAGCACGACGGATGTGAAAAAAGAATCTTAGAAAAATTTCCTTCATTTAGAACTGGGCTATACCACACAAGAATTAAAGCACCTGACAATTACACTTCCCTTAAAACTTCTTTTAGGAGTGCTGAATTCTTCTCTCTTTGGCATAGTAGACTTGGTCATCCAGGCTTACGGATGATGAGAAATGTAATTACCAACTCTCAGGGCCATGGAATTAGTGTAAAGAATTTTCCTAATCAAGAAGATTTCATATGTCAGGCATAAGCCACTGGGAAAATGATCACTAGGCCCTCGACCATGAAGGTGCAAGATGAAATCCCCGCGTTCCTTGAACGCATTCAAGGGGATATTTGCGGCCCCATTCAACCCCTATCAGGTCCTTTTAGGTACTTCATGGTGCTCATTGATGCTTCCTCGAAGTGGTCAAACGTGAGTTTACTCTCAACAAGAAACCACGCATTCGCAAAGCTGATCTCTGAAATCATAAGAATTAAGAATGCATTCTCGGATCATCACGTGAAGTCCATTCGCTTGGACAATGCCGGCGAATTTACTTCAAAGGCATTTGATGATTACTGTATGGCATCGGGAATCAATGTAGAGCACTCAGTGCGACTTGTCCACACTCGTAATGGACTAGCGTATAATCGATTAAAAGGATTAAATTCATAGCAAAGCCGCTCTTGCAGGGTTGTAATTTACCAAACACGTGTTGGGGCCACGCCGTCCTGCACGCAGTAGCATTATTGAACTATAGACCGTCAGCGTACAACATCCACTCACCAATGCAACTAGTTCAGGGGATCACACCGAAAATTTCCCATTTAAGAAAATTTGGATGCATGGTGTTTGTACCGATACCACCACCACAAATAACGACTATGGGCCCTCTCCGAGGCCGGGATATCGTTGGTTATGAGACGGTGTCCATAATCAAGTATTTAGAACCCTCGACCGTAATTTGCATACCGCCTGTTTATTGATTGCATCTTTGACGAGGATAATTTTCCGACATTAGGGGGAGATAAAGAACCCTTAACAGAAGAATGCCGTGAAATCATCTGGCAAGCCACCGGCATTCCCGCACATGATCCCCGTACTAGAGAAGCAAACGAAGAGGTCCAGAAAATCCTCGATTTACAGAAATTAGCAAATGAACTGCCTGACCACTTTTGTGATTTGAAGGGAGTGATTAAGTCGCATGTGCCTGCGCGCAATGCACCAGAGAGGGTAGAAGTGCCAAAGAAAACTTCGAGCACCCCTCAGCCTGTTCAGAGGCCTCAAAGAAAAAGGACAGGAGATCTGGTTTCTCAGCCCCCTAGTATCCGGAGACGTCTGGGTAAAAAGGGGAATGAGAGCTCATCACAACCAGTCACAAAAGCACCCCGAAAGAAAAAGAAGGGGAGCCAGTTGAGACTTGGCAACTCTGGTGAGAAGCAGCCTGCTAGCGAGGCGCTCCCAGATTTGAATATACCGGTAATAGAAGAAGAAGCCGATAGAAATATGTGTGCGCACATCGGCAACAATAAGCTAAAGGAACTTGCTCCCGTGATGGGAAATAGCGGTGAAGAGCAAGTAGAAATGCATGAAGCACCCCATGACGAAATGGCCATAAATTTTGCAGAATCAGGGAAAATGATGAATAGAGCAACAGCCAATGTCGACATATACTTTGCTAAAATGATTGCTAGCGAATAGATCCCGATCGAGCCAAGATCTCTTTTCGAGTGTAAGCACCCACCGATTAGGCGGAATGGAAGAAGGCAATCATCATGAACTAATCTCATTGAACAAAAAGAAGTGTTCGGACCTGTGTGCCTTACACCCTCCCATATACGTCCTGTAGGTTATAAATGGGTTTTTGTTCGGAAGAGAAATGAAAATAATGAAGTGGTACGGTACAAAGCAAAATTTGGTAGCTCAAGATTTCACCAATACCAAAGCGTTGATTATGAAGAAACCTATTTCCGGTCATGGGTGGTATAACCTTTAGATATCTCATCTCAATGGCGGTGAATATGAACTTAAAAATAAAATTGATGGATGTGGTCACAGCTTATCTTTACGGTAATCTGGACTCTGAATTGTACATGAAAGTACCTGACGGCATGCCAACCCCGAATAAAGAGAAGAAAGAATTATATTGTGTAAAATTGCAAAAATCCTTATATGGATTAAAGCAGTCAGGAAGAATGTGGTATAATCGCTTGAGCGAGTTCTTAAGCAAGAAAGGCTATACGAATAATGAAGACTATCCATGCGTTTTTATACAACAATCACAAGATGGTTTTTGTATAATTTCGGTTTACGTGGATGATTTGAACAACATTGGTACTGATGATGAAATTGAAGAAGCAAGCTCATATTTGAAATCCGAATTTGAAATGAAAGATTTGGGTAAAACCAAATTTTGCTTAGGCCTTCAGCTTGAGCATATGCCAGATGGAATACTCATACACCAAGCCGCCTACACCCAAAAGGTGTTGGAGAGGTTTAGTTTTGAGAAGGCGTACGCGTCAAGAACCCCGATGGTCGGAAGGTCATTACAAGCAGACCAAGACCCATATCGACCTAGAGAAGAGGGGGGAAGTCCTGGGATCGGAATTCCCATATTTAAGTGCCATAGGAGGGCTCATGTACCTAGCAAACAGTACACGGCCTGACATTGCATTCGCCGTAAACTTATTAGCAAGGTATAGTGCAAAGCCAATGAAAAGGCATTGGAAAGGGGTAAGGACATCTTCCGCTACCTACGGGGAACAGTCGATCTTGGATTATTTTATAGAAGGAACCAAGATATGACTTTGGTCGGATATGCAGATGCGGGTTATCTTTCAAATCCGCACACCGGTAAGTCCCAGACAGGATGTCTTCCTGTGTGGAGGAACCGCAGTATCATGGAAGTCATCAAAGCAGACACTTGTGTCAACATCGACTAACCATTCAGAAATCATTGCATTGTATGAGGCAGCACGTGAATGTGCATGGCTTCGAAGAATGACATTCCACATTCTCCAGTCATGTGGATTGCAAATAGAACAAACCCCCACTATCATTTATGAAGATAATGCAGCATGTGTCGCACAAGTACAGACTGGATATGTGAAGAGCAACCTCAATAAGCATATAAACCCCAAGTATTTTTATGCACATGAGATGCATAAGATGAATGGAATCAATATTCAGCACCAAGTCGTGCGAGAATCTCGCAGATTTGTTCACTAAG
Source organism: Olyra latifolia (assembly GCA_036346145.1). Classification (NCBI taxonomy): domain Eukaryota; kingdom Viridiplantae; phylum Streptophyta; class Magnoliopsida; order Poales; family Poaceae; genus Olyra; species Olyra latifolia. The sequence continues at coordinate 52,098,713 of CM070529.1, read as the reverse complement.
TCCTTACCTGCATCTACCTTTGAAAGGTGCATTAAAGGCATAGGAATGATGAGACTTAGAGAAGTGCAGAATTCAGGAGGAGAAACTTCACATATTTGAATTAAATCTTGAACCAGAAGTTCAAGTACCCAACTATTACATTGAAGTAATGAAGCAATGTTGGGTGGATTTGTACTCTTTTTCCCTTAAGTGAGTTTTCAAAGAAATTTCTCACATAAGATTTTTAACGAGGCATATCCGTGCACACAGCGAGCGTATGCTATGTACTCTTTCTCCAAGAATTTTTCCCACTGGGTTTTTATGGAGTTTTGATGAGGCATATGCATTACGCGGCAAGGTCCAAGGGGGAGTATTAGGAAACCTATTCGGTTACGGGCTCATGGTCGTATCCGGATAGGTCTATCCGTGGACCTGCCAAACTCTATGAAGCAGCACTATAAATAGGAGAGGGATCTGTCTATTGTAAACACACCTGAAAGCAATAAAGAATTCGTTCTCTCCCTACATCTGTGTTGATCTACTTTGTGCATCTGTCGTTCTTACTGTTGTTCTACGTCGACGTGCGAATCAGCAACCTCGGACTACACCCGGTAGCGTGGTTGCTTAACATTTACAACCGTTGTTGCACTTTCGGTCGTCTCGTTAGTTTCACCAACCTGCAAGATTCTATTAAATGTTAGCATATTTTAGCGTTGAATTAAGATTGTAATTACTATTTACTAAAATCTGAATT